>JAZHFQ010000761.1:7200000-8400000 GCA_038387885.1 Spodoptera picta | reverse complement strand
TCGTCAGTGGAGGTCATTATGATTATTAAAATGGCTGCCGATAGAAGCCGCATCCCAATTAAGGGGAAGCCTTGACATTTTCGAGAT
Source organism: Spodoptera picta (assembly GCA_038387885.1). NCBI lineage: Eukaryota > Metazoa > Arthropoda > Insecta > Lepidoptera > Noctuidae > Spodoptera > Spodoptera picta. The sequence continues at coordinate 8,399,913 of JAZHFQ010000761.1, read as the reverse complement.
CTAACAAAATTATGGAGGTGATAATTTGATTTACGGATTGGAAATTGATAAATTGTCATGATAGCTATAATTGTTTTGTTTTAATGGGTATTTTATTAGTTTAAGTTCACGTCAACTCATCACCAGCCTTAAGTTTAGACTGCTGAGCAAAAAACTCTTATAAAACAGAGTAGGTTTGAGCATACCACACTGGCTCAAGGCGGATTGGCGATTTCCAACTTATAATTTAGGAATTGTAAGTCCAAGTTTCCTTACGATATTTTTCTGTACCGCATGCCCACAGTGTCTAAACAATAACGACAATAAATTTTCGTAATAGGTATTTTGGATCCAGTAACAAATATTAATTTTCTTTTTTAATTATTATTTTTAGGTTCTTTTTAATGATTAACTGTGTAGGGTGGAGTGTGGATGAATACAAGAAGTGATTATATGCTATACTATTGAAACAGCTCAGACTTTGCTTACCTCATTAAAGATTAATGGCTTAAATTTTGGTAAATTTTGTTATTTTTCTTTGTTCATGTCATGTTACGCACAGTGTCTCTGTTTTTACCGTTTTTCCTGTCGAAGGACTGCAGGAAGAGATTCCCACGGGAATATGTAGTACCTATGTACCTCCAATTTATTTACCTCTATATATGTGTTCTCCTGTCTACTGTCTGTGTGTTGTGCATAAATAGATAAATAAATAAAAATAAATAAATTAAAAAGTGAGATAATATTAGTTATGAGCAAAAAAATATTTTAAGCTTTAGGAAACATACTTTTTCCCAGATATCTTCGACGGGACTTCCATACCTTCACGAGTTTCCCTTAGAGAAAGTTTTGTAAAAAATAAGAAAGGCGTCTAATAAGTATTCAGGGAGCGTAAGGTCTTGACGTGAGCCTCAAGCGCGATTCTGTGGCTTACCTTACACCTGGTATGTTCCATGTATTCAAACGAAAATATGCTCGGGCATAACCTAATATTATTACATTATTAAGTTGACTGTGATATTACTATATTATTTCTCCTCATAACCTCGTTGAAGAAAGAGTCAGCCATTTGGAATGGGAGCTAAGAGTATATTGTTAAAAATCAGTTTGTGGACTAAAAATAAAAGTATGCATTGGGGAAAAGTCATGTTATTTACTTAGTTGTTGAAGAACAAGACTGATTTTTCTACCTTGACTTTTTTCTACCTCAGGTCGAAAATTAAATACAAATAGGTATGTATGTAGCTATATTTCAAACAATCATTTTGCACATAACCTGCAAAAGTCAATAAGCACTATTTTTATATCTGCCCTTTTTGTGAGGATAAAATAAAAAAAATACCTAATATTCATTAGATTTTGAACCATATCTAAAACAATTACGCATGAATATCGATTTTCCTTCTTCGCGAATTTCTTCATCTGTCTCGTCCAAATCACTAATTGCACAGTTTCCAACATCCATGTGTTTACTACGTTCAATTTGTTAACACTAAATTGGGTGCGGTTTTGGATTGCTGCACCAAATAGCTAGACGCTGCCTCTGAACCGGTTAAAACAGTAATTAAAACTCTAGGAGTTTGGTTTTACGGTTGAAAATGCTTAGAAGAACAGTTTGAAAATGTTGTATTGTGTTGTCGTTATTATTCTAAATTGAATCAACCTGGCTTTGCAAGTTAGCAAAGCCAGGTTGATTCAACCTTTAACAAATAGAGGTATGTTAAGGAATCGGTTACGTTCCAACTAAAACTAAACTCTTTTCATCATGATCATCATCATCATTATCAACAGCTGGAAGACGTCTACTGCTGGAAAAAGGTCTTCCTCGTAGTCCTTCACATCGAACACTCCACCTGCATCCACTGGCTCCCAGCAACTCTTTTACGTAACTTTAATTGTTTAAAATGTCCTTAATATATTTCCCTGATTTTTTTTCAAGCACACGAAGATGTATCTGTACTCACGGCAACACAAAAATCTATACAAAACCAGTATAAACTGACCATTATAAACGGGTTATGTACACCTTGAAGTATTAAGAAAATGAAACCAATGATGCACTTGTTCCAAGACATATATCGACGACATGTCGAGCGAAGCCGGCAGTTGCCCACTAAGAGATTACATTTGCATTTAGAATAACTGCACGAAAAATAAAAAAGTTTCGGACTTATAATACATCCTCGTCTATATGGTGACAACGCGTTACTTAGAGGTATATCCACAGTGACGTTAATGTTGCCAGACATGTCGACCAAAGTCCGGCAACGTCGTGCTACTTCACCCGACGTCGCTGGTGACACGTCATATCGCAGGACATTTTGTCCACTAGTGTATCATAATAGTCATCAAGCCTATTATCCTCCAAGGGGTAGGCAGAGGTGCACATTATGGAACTTAAATGCCACTGTACAATGTAACACCCATTTTTCAGTATTTATGTTATGAGTTCCATGTAATAGGGGGTGAGCCTATTGTCATATACCGAGCAGAATTACAGAGTCCGTGCTACTACTGAGAATTCTTAAAAAAACCCAGTAATACTTTGCCCGACCCAGGAATCGAACCCGAGACCCCTAGCTTGGCAGCTACACTTACGGACTCTTGGCCAACGAGGCAGTCCTTGGTTTAATGGAAAGCATTTCATTAATATTCTTTCCAGTTCGCTTCATTAATCCAAATTCTCACTTTATACAAACAAATGAGTTAACCATTTACAATGCATTATGGTTATAAATAATGTATTACAGATTTAAGTTAAATGAACATATTTCATTTCCAAAATAAATACATGATTTGAAGCGTAAACAGTGCTTTCTATTTCAGTTCACATTATAATGAATTCGAATTAATGCCTAACTCAATTTTGACAATGAATTAGTATTGTAATAATTATGTCTGCAAATGTTTATGAATAGTCAAAGTTATATAAATAACTAGCTGTTGCCCGCAACTTCGTCCGTAGGAATATAATAGAACATATTTCTATTTTCCAAAATAAAAGTAGCCTATGTTAATTCTTAGTATATCATCTACCTGCCAATAAAAGTCTTGCAAAGTCGGTCCAGCTATTCCAGAGAAAAGTAAAAAGCGTTTATTTTAATAGATATTACAAAAGTAAAAGAAGTATAGATAATAGAGGTATTAACTTTTGACAGTGGTTACGTTAAACGTAATACTAAATCCATATCAGCCAACGAATACGGCCTTGCGTAGATAGATCATCTCAAGTATGCGAGAACCTTACTCGGCACGAATGGCCTCTCAGAAAACCGACGTGAAACAATGCTTGCGTTGTGTGTTAATATCACCAATGCCCAATTCCCAAATTCCCAACAATATTCAAATTCATAATCCCCATAAAAACGGCAACGTACTTGAAACGCCTCTGTTGTTTTCGGTGTCCATGGGCGGCGTCGATTGCTTACTATCAGGTGGTCCGGCTGCTCGTTTACCGGCTTATCCAATAAAAAAAGATAGATAAATGTTTTTTGTGCACCATTTACACACCTTACACATGGGAATGTGTGGGATTTTTTAATACTAAGATTTTATCTCTGTGAGTGGGTGAGTACACTTAGAAACCTACAAATTCACACACCCAGACACGAAATATATTTGTGGATCACATAAACTATTATTCCGTGCGGAAATTGAATCTGCGACACGATGCATCATATTCAGTTGCTCAACCAATGCGCCTAAAAGATTTAAAACTTAAAGAATTAATAATAGTAATCTTTTATTGGCATAAAACATAGTGTAAATGGTGTTCCAATATTTTTTTTTTTATGGAATAGGAGGCAAACGAGCAGACGGATCACCTGAGGGTAAGCGATCAGCGCCGCCCATGGACACCCGCAACACCAGAAGAGTCACAGGTGCGTTGCCGGCCTTTTAAAAAGGAGTACGCTCTTTTCTTGAAGGTTTGAAGGTCGTATCGGTTCGGAAATACCGCCGAGGACAGATCATTCCACAGATTTGCTATGCGAGGCAGGAAGCTACGTGAGAACCGCACAGTTGTGGTCTGCCAACCATCTATATGATGGGGATGCATATAGAGATATTATAAAGACCTTATATGTTATAGGTAGGTAGTATTAATTATTTTGTATATAAATTCTTTAAGACAATAGAAATTATTCGTATTCAACCAAGTGAGCATTTTTTTCTTAAATAATCTAGAATTTAGTTTTTTTTAGATCACTACGAACACAGTTACATAAGCAGCTTTTGCTAAATTTAGTAAGCCTGGCATAATATGTCCAATCACATGTAATAGGAAGATTGAAATGAAACGTGACTGCCTCGTTGGCCGAGTGGTCGCAAGTGCGGCTGCCGGGCAAGGGGTCTCGGGTTCGATTCCCGGGTCGGGCAAAGTATTACTGGGTTTTTAAAAAAATTCTCAGTAGTAGCACGGAGTCTGGAAATGTACCCGGTATATGGCAATAGGCTCACCCCCTATTACATGGGACTCATAACATAAATAGTGAAAAGTGGGTGTCACTTCTGTGTGCACCTCTGCCTACCCCTTCGGGGATAAAAGGCGTGATGTTAAGTTATGTTATGTTGAAATGAAACATGTAGGTATCTACACCTAGAATATCATACACATACACAGATAACTTTAAAACCTTTCCCAAAAATGATTAAACGCAAACCTGCCATCTTGAGAAGCAAATACACACGACGCAGATACACACATCAAGCCAGACAAAACCAGTTTATCATGCACTCGCTATGTAAAACCTTTCTGAACGTTCAACGTTCAGTTTATACTGGTTGTTCATATCTCGATGTGCCGCTGTGTACCACACATAATATCGTAATATATCAGTGAAGGCGTACATTAAGTCGTTATTCAGAGTAATTGAAGAAGCCGCGCTGTTTGCCCGAAGTAATTTGTTATATGTTGCAACATGACGCGCTCTTACGGTTCTGTTTATTTACACGCAGGCACATATTTGTTGGTAAGGTAAGTGCTCCATTATCACATTTGCTCGTGACTTTCTGCCTCGCATAGCAAAACTGGGGTATGACCTGTCATCGTCGGTATTATAAATCTTCAAGAAAAGAGCATCGTCATCATCGTATCAGCACACGTGTTCACCGCTGAACATAGCCTTCTCCGACGACTTTTAAATCATCATTATCATCAACAGCCTATAAATGCCCACTGCTGAGCAAAGAATCTTCTCACAGATGACATCCAGATAGGTGCATTGGAAACATACTCCTTCAGAAAAAAGCCAACAACACACTTGTGACGCCCCTGGTGTTGCCAACGTCATTCGTCAAACCATCAAGTGATTCGAATAAAAATAAATCCTCGTTTGCTATCTTTTCCATAAAATAGGGGTTTAAAGCTTTTCATAACTTGGCGAGGGGCCATAGGCTATAAAACCTCGCCCACTATGACTTTTTGTAACGATGTTGTCACTAAAAGCACGACAACAGTACTTCTAGCGTGTCTTAGTTTTGTATGCACTTCGCGACTGTACTGCTGTGGACGCGCGACAGTATCGCTACACAAAGTCACAGTGGGCAAGAGCCCTATGATTTTATGTGTATATTTGGCCACCTTTACTACCCAAGCAGTAATACAATGTTGTTATAAGGATTAAAAAAAATATATACGAAACTTCTAACTGGTGAAAAGTGAGTGTTGAATTGTATGTATAGGTACGTGCAATACTACCTACCTCATTGGAGATCAATTGATATTTTGTGTTTATTTGATTTATTTCTGGATAACTTACATTTTAAAAGTAGAATAATAATTAAATTCATCGCACTCCAAACAAGAACGGCTCCAACTCAGTAATAACGTTGTACTCCAAGCCGCCAGTGGGCCGCTAGCGAGCCGACAGCGCGCCGCCAGCAAACCGATAGCGCGCCGTCATCTTGTCATACGCTATAACGTGTCTGGCGATTATTAAAACGTTTAATAAAAAGACTTAGTAGCTTCCAATGACACACAAGCCTAAAATCTTAGTAAACAGGGTAGGGATACGTAGGCGGAAGTAACATAAAGTAAGAAAATGAAGATATGTAATGATGTCATTGTGACTTCGTAAATATTACAGTTAATATTTTTGAATTACATCAGAGACTTGATGCGAAGATCTTATGGGAAATCAGGTGGCTTATTCATTCTTATTTATAATGTAAAGGTAATAATAATAAATAAAATAAAATAAAAAATAAAAATAAAAAGCCTTTTATTTCTTGCAAAATTACTTAACATGAAAAAAAACATAACAACAAAAGAAACATGAAAAATTAAAAATGATTAAATAATTGTTCCTTATGTAAAATTATTTATGTTCCATATAAATAATTATAAAAGTTATGAGAATCATAACTTTTATATATATATTCAATGTAAAGGTAACATATAAATTTACATATAATTACTTTCCTATTTTTATGTGGTTTCATCCACCCTGCTCGGCTCCTAATGATCGTAGCGTGATATTTAATAGCAAACAGTTTTATTTAGTTTGCCCCGTTTGTTTGTTTGTTCGGCTCAAATGTAGTAATTGTAATTTTACCCACTCCTAACAGATCGATCTGATATAGTACACACTCTTAATTTTGATGACTGTACAATATTATTATCTATTCCTAACCATCCCGATTATGGATGTCAAATATGAAGGCATGATTGGTAGAATAAAACTACTTAAAACCGTTGAACATAATTATATTTTTACTTGTTTGAGCCTTATTAGGCATCCGCTTACATCTACCTGCAAGCCAAATTATTTCAGCCCGATCCGTATAGTTGTTTGGGCTGTGCGTTGATATATCTCTATATCAGACAGTCAGTCACCTTTGAATTATATATATTTAACATATTGTTGTACATGTAGACTGAAAGAGAAAAAAAACTTTGCTGTTATAGACATTGCACTTATTTTTCTTTCTTCTGATATCTTTCTAACTGTCTGCTGTCTGTACTCTACACTCCGCCAAGGTGCATTCTTGGGTAGGCCTGTTTCTAATTTTGGATACTGATTAATCTTAAAGATGTTTGCATGAGTAGTCACTCTAGAAAACACATAAACCAGCAGTGGTTTATTTGTTTTCTAGAGCAAAATACAGCGTTCTAGACTTCAGCTTCAGCAACTTATATTTTAGTAAGGTTTTAGTACTTTTTGCCCAACTTTATTGTTTCCATTATTATCTGCCTAGGATCGGTCTATGATATGCGATCCCTTTTGTTTCTAGTTCAAAATTACTAGTTATTTAACGAAAACTTGGGTAAAAGGTCACTAGATTTCAAAATCCTTAATTGTAGTACATTATTTAGGACTCTCGAGCCCCTATTATATGGGTTTAACCCTGATTACTAGGAAAGTTACTGTTACCTTTTTAGGCATTTATATTGGGATTGTGGAGGTCAAACAAAAGGCTAGAATTTAACTGGACATTTTACATCATCATCATCATCATCATCATAACATCACGCCATTTATCCCCGAAGGGGTAGGCAGAGGTGTACATTATGCCACTGTACAATGTAACACCCACCTTTCACTATTTATGTTATGAGTCCCATGTAATAGGGGGTGAGCCTATTGCCATATACCGGGCACAGTTCCAGACTCCGTGCTATTACTGGGATTTTTTTTGAAAATTCCAGTAATACTTTGCCCGACCCGGGAATCGAACCCGAGACCCCTTGCCCGGCAGTCGCACTTGCGACCACTCGGACAATGAGGCAGTCATTTACAGACATTTTACATACCTACTATAAACCCTTTGTGTCATTTGTCCAAAAGAATCTGTCTTTCTGTATATGTTACAGAAAGACAGATTCTTTTGGACAAGTACGCCTCAACTCCTCCAATCCGCTGTAATTCATGTCACTTATAATCCACGATTCTTTTTATAGCATAAGCCGGTAAACGAGCAGACGGATCACCAGATGGTAAGCAATCGGCGTCGCCCATGGACACCTGGAACACTGTTACAAGTACGTTACTGGCCTTTTGGGAATTGGAAATTTGAGGATTGTGGAAAATTCGGGAGACTAGAGAGAGGGGTAATTGGGCCTCCGGTAGCCCCACTCATATGACGAAACACAACGCACGCGTTTTATCACGTCGGTTTTCTGTGAGGCCATGGTATCACTCCGGTCAAGCCGGCCCATTCGTGCCGAAGCAAGGCTCTCCCACACTTACATATTCACAGTAGAAACAACCATGAAATCACTGGTACAGCCCGGCGCATCCAATAGACATTATTAACTGTCTTGGACCCGCAACGAAATAAATTAAAATATATTATTAAAGGATAAGAAAAATAATAGTTTTCACTTACCGAAACAGCGATTCCTTCCTAATCTATAAACATACTTAAGCTAAGGATACACTAGGGGACAATTAATGTCCTGCGATACGAGTCGCATATGTAAGGCAAGCGTTGTCACCTTATAATATGTCGGGCGAAATCGCCGATACATATAGTGGGACATCTTGTCCCCTTATGGCTTGACGGACCCCGCGAACTTGGTTTTATCTTAGGAATTAATTGTTTCTGCGCATTTTTTCTTACATAAGAACTTTCTCTTAATAATAAAAATCCTAAAAAAAATGAGTGAAATCGGTTCAGCTACTATGGAAATTTGCTCACAGTAAGCCATTCAGCAATTCCTTTTCATATTTTTTTTTATTTTAGCTTTAATTTATTTTATTTAATTCAGCTATTAATTTTTTGGTTTTGTAAGCAATGTTATTTTACTTGAATATGTCAGCACATTTTTAACCTGAAACACAGGCTTGTACCGAGTTCAGGTTTTATATAAACTTACGACTTTCCTTAGATAACTAGATTTATTTTGTAATCTGGCTTTTTGCACCAAATAAACATTATTATTATATTATAATATTATATTACTAGCTGACCCGGCAAACTTCGTACAGCCTAAAAGAGTTTTCTCACCTTTTAAACCTTCCCTAGACTTCCACGAACCTATCAAGATCAAAATTAGCCAAATCAGTTCAGCCGTTCTCGAGTTTTAGCGAGACTAACGAACAGAAATTCATTTTTATTTATATAGATAGATAGTAAGGTCGATTGAAACAATCAAATTCTTCTATTATTAGTAATATAACTACGTCTAGAGGTATAGACAATTAAACATAAGTTGGTTCTAGACCCCAAAATATTTCTACTAATTCTTCCCCAAATGTAAGCTTCAGAAAAAGTTTAGTACATAGATGTAAAAAGAGTTTCTGTAATGGAAGAGGTTCGTTAGGTATTTTGTATATAAATGTTTTGTTTTGTTCGTTTTGTTCATTTTTATTTATGAAGCTAACTAGTTACTACTTGAAAATTAATAAAGATAATTTTATGGCATCAAACGTATTTTTTTTATAGAATTGAGTATGACATAAATATAATGCATTTTGCTGCCTAAAAACCACATTAAGCCATGTGCAAAAACAATTAGTTAATAAAAAAAACAAGAAATGTATAGGCAGCACGGTTGGTGCGGTGGCTGGGCAACTGGCTGTTACGCAACATGTCGTGGGTTCGATTACCCCACGGGAACAACTTCTTGTGTGATCCACAAATTGTTGTTTCGGGTCTGGGTATCATGTGGATGTGAACTTGTATATTTGTAAACGCACCCACGACACAGGAGAAAAACCTAGTGTGGAGCAAAAAAACAAGAAAACATAAGTCAACTTTTAACAGAAGATTGAACTGAATGAAAACAGTTTTTTTATTTCCCTAAAAAATGGTGATCAATAATTATCGCCAGCCAGTTGTGCCACTCGTCATATCTAGAGACTGAACCTCTTTGATATCCCGTTGCTTTACCCTTAGGCCAAAAGGAACCGTCATTTATTATGTTCTTTGTGGCGTCCGTTTTGAGCAAATCTTATAATCGCGTGTACTGCATGTGGCACGAAAATTGTGGTACAACTTTTCCAGGTAAACTATGGAAAAGTTTGTCAGCATCGATCGAGACGTAGGAAAGTGGTATTTGGGGAAAAGCTTTGGCTTTTTTTATGGAATAGGAGGCAAACGAGCAGACGCATCACCTCATGGTAAGCGATCAGCGCCGCCCATGGACACGCGCAAAACCAGAGGAGTGACTCCTCTGGCGTTGCCGACCTTTAAAATAGGAATACGCTCTTTTTTAAAGTTTGAAGGTCGTATCGGTTCGGAAATACCAATGACGACAGATTATTCCACAGTTTTGCTGTGCGAGGTATAAGCTACATGAGAAGCGCACAGTTGTGGTCTGCCAACCATCTTTATGATGGGGATGCATATGCTGTCGTGGGGGTCGATGGTGTGTATGTATTAGGGTTTTATTTGTTTATTCATTTAATATTAGAAGAGCAATAGAGAGCATTGCAACATAAAGCCAGTTATAGGTTATCACTTATAGAAATAGAAAAAGTTATTAGGATCTAATAAATATTAGCAAGTACTTACTAGGAGAATTATTAGTATATAGACTAGTAGACATATGTAATGCTAAAAGCCAATTTAGCAGAAAGAGAGGAATTATAGTTTTATTTTTTGAATTGACAGTGACGAAGTAGTATAAACATAATTTACAGCATCGTGAGTGCCTAATTAAGGATTCATTGAAATAAATGCTTTGACTTTGACTTTACAGACGGTCTTTATTTTCAAATCAGACCTTAAAAATCAAACCCAAAAAACATATTGTCGATTGTGTAAAACTTATTAAAATATATTCGTCATATTGATTAAATCAATCAAAAAATCATTTTGTGCTCAACTGAAATATTACAGCAAACAATTGATTTTTCTAGTCAACTCAATTTAAGTGTGGGAGAGCCATGCTTCAATTGCAATTCCCTTACCCAATCCCTGAATCTCCAACAATCTTCAAACTCCTAATACTCAAAAGGCCTGTAACGCACTTGTAATGACTCTGGCGTTCCAGGCGTCCATGGTCGACGCCAATTGCTTATCATTAGGTGATCCGTCTGCTCGATTACAAGCTAATCCCATAAAAATATTTTTTTTCCGTCCTCGTCCATGTAAAGTAATTCATTAAAATTTCGTTATTACATTAATAATTATATGTCTATTTATATTCTTTGTACTCATGTAGGTAATATATATCCTAAGTGGAATACTTAGCGAACGAGCTGATGGGCATAATTGGGCCTTTATCCTATTATAGTATGATCATACGATATTATAAAGTAATTTATATGTAAACTGAGACGATGCGAGGCTCAATGTGTGGTGAATAAAGATATAAATTATGCGACATGTTATTGTAAGGCTGGCTCTTCATGACACGATTGTGCGATTTGTACACCTAAACTGATTATGAATTCGATTTATTTATGACATGACATTCAGTAATTTTCTTGTTTATTTTGAGTCTGGTTAAAGTCAAATAATTTATTTCAATTAATCCTTATTTAGATACTTTTGAAATGTCAAAAATTTAATTGTCAATCCATCAGTCAGTAAAAGTTCTGTGACCCCTGAACTCTCTATAACTGTCACAAATCAGTAGGCGTATTATCAGTGGAATGCCAACGCTAGTAACATTTCTTGAAAGTACTTTCTGAGGTATAGTTACATTAAAACTATTATATTTAGGCCAGTTTTAACTAATTTTTTTGTATAATAGATGTGAAAAAATGTTAATAAAAAGTGCTTGATTGTATTATCTATACACTAGTACTTCATATAAGTAGCAACCGAGCAAGCAATTGAAAGGAGACTTACATGTTCAAGCAATTGATATTTTGTGGCTATTATTTTTTTTTTTTTTAAGGGGGGAAAATCATCGAATGACTGCTCCCGCCTGGGTGAGGCGGAAGGGAGTGTCAGACTCTTACTGACTAAAAACCACCCCGTTCCATCTCCTGCACGTCGAGCCGGAGCCCCGGTTACCCGTTAGGTTCTCCGCGACTCCGAATCGGCATCGGCTCTATTGGGCCCCATCTGTGGTGGTCTGATGGCTCTTTGAGGCGCGCGCGGAACGCGACGCGCCGTACGCTCGGGTCTGTTTCTGGTCGGACGGGGAGCCACCCATGCTCGCCGTCCGCAGGCCCGCGCTTACGGTGGCCGGAGATCGTCCCGCGATCCCCGACGCCCGGTGTGTCCTTCGCGATGGCTGGGTTGCGAGGAGGCAGCGCTTCGCTGCCTCACGCGTCCCGCCTCCTCCTTAGCTAGCATGACTGCTTCGCAAAAGGAGGAGACGGCATCCCAGTCCCCCTCGCTCCGCATCATGGCCTGCACTAGGCCCGGACGCGAGAGGTCGCCATCGCCGATCACTTCCCTGAGGGCACGGCGGTGCTCAGCCCACGCAGGGCATTCTCCCACTGTGTGTTCCACCGTGTCCTCAGGGCGGTCCTCGCAGTGATGACACCCAGGCGTTTCCTACCGCCCCATCAGACACAGGTACCTCCCGAAACTTCCATGTCCGGTGAGGACCTGCGTCAGGCGGTAGGTGAGGACGCCGTAGCGTCTCTCAAGCCACTCCTCAAAGAGGGGACTTACCGCTGCAATGGCAGCGAGCCCAGCCCCCGGTTGCGACAGTCGTTGCTGCCATTCCGCCATGAGATCGCGCCGCAGCTCATCCCGCCACGCACTTATCTGGCGCGTCAGCGGAGTTTCGCCCCGGCGACGTGCCTCCGCGCGCATGTTATACACGCGCGCGAGCACCTTCGCGAGGAGGTTCGCCGACTCCCCAGAGATCGTGCGGTATCCGCGGATCATTCGGATTGCCATGACCCTCTGTGACATGAGCAGCGTCCGAGCAGGACGCCGCAACAAGTTCGGCGCCCAAACAGGGGCGCCGTAGAGGGCCATGGACCGCACGACCCCGGCGTATAACCTCCGGCAGGAGGCGTTTGGCCCCCCGAGGTTGGGAGGATGCGCTTAAACGCAGCCCCCGCCCTCGCCAACTTTGGAGCCAAACGTCGGAAGTGCTCCACGAAGTTCCACCGACTGTCGAGGACGAGTCCCAGGTACTTCATCGTCGTCTCGACGCCGATGGTAACCCCTCCCGCCATTATTTGGGACCCACCCGGAGGTGGCGCGTTCCCGCGGCCATGAAAACACATGGCCTCGGACTTGTGGAGCGCCACCTCGAGTCCCAACTGCCGGATTCTTTCAACGACTGTCGCAACCGCTGTCGCCATTAAGTCGGCCGCCGCCTGGTGCGACCTCCCGTGCGCTAGCACCAGCGTGTCGTCGGCGTAGCATATTGTGCTAACGCCGTTCGGGAGGTCGGTGCGCAGCACCCAGTCATAGCCGATGTTCCACAGGAGCGGCCCCAGAACCGAACCCTGTGGAACACCGCGTGACATCTCTCGCCGGTTCCACTCGCCCCGGTGACCGGGGTAGCTGACGGACCTGTCCGTCAGGTAAGCCTCGATTACACGACGGAGGTAGGTAGGCACCCGATGATATCGGAGTGCTCCAAGATGCAGCTCCAGGGCAGGGAGTTGAAGGCGTTGGCGATGTCCAGAGACACCACCACTACGACCTTACCCCTGGACACTGCAGTCCCCGTCGTGAGGTCTCTAACGCGCATGATGGCGTCCACCGTGGAGCGCCCTCTGCGGAAGCCGAACTGGCCGTCCGACAAGTCCGGCCCAATGTCCGTCAGGTGCGCGACGAGGCGGTTCGAAATGATTCTTTCGAAGACTTTCCCCACCTCGTCGAGCAACACTATGGGCCGGTACGCGGACGGAGAGTCCGCAGGGCGCCCCGTCTTCCGCACGAGGACCAGTTTTCCCGCTTTCCAGAGAAGCGGGAACTGGCCTCTCTCCAGACATGCGCTGTAGAGACCAATCAATCGAGGCCCGAGAGCCTCTGAGGCCAGGACTCATGCCTTGCCATGCAGGCCGTCGGGTCCTGGGGCGGTGTTCTTGGCGCCCATCCGGCGCACCGCCGCTCTCAATTCTGCCTCGGTCACCTCTGGGATTTTTGTGGCTATATGATGATGCTAACATCAGTAACTATCTACCAAAGTCTTTTATGTAATTACTAGCCGCACCTTCGTACGCACAATCCCGTTTTCTCCCGTTCCCGTAGGATTTTCAGGATTTTGGCCAAATCGGTCTAGTCGTTTTCAAGTTAAAGAGCGTGACAACGGGAAACTGGTTTCATTTTTATATACATACTAGCGGACGCGACAGATGTCCTGCATATCCACTTGAATGTATAAACAAAAATTAATTCAAATTAGTTCAGCCATTTAGGATAACTAACCTAGACATCGACTGCATCGCCATCTGCCGGGCCGATTTGTGAATCTAAACCATCCAGGGCGCCACTCAGACGCGTACAGAAAAATTCATTTAAATCAGTCAAGCCGTTTAGGTGGAGTTCAATGATATACACACGTACAACTGAATTATATACATAAAGATATGGACTTTTCTCAAAAGATTGCGTCTCACTGGGATTTTCTCCTACGTCATCGCTGTGTTTACAAACATACAAGTTCACATACACGTGACACCCATACCCGGAACAACAATTCATAGATCATACAAAGAAAAATCGGACCTGCTACCTACATGTAGCGTGGCAATCGATTGCCCAGCCACCGCGCCAACTGTGCAGTCAAATATATCAAATTCCTCACCGCACTTTAATTAGCTTTTTGACTGACATCAAAGTATTTCATTTCCTATCGATGCGTCACTTCAATCAATATCCTTACAATTTCTGTATGTAACGTTGGGGGAAAGACATACGTCTATCAAAACGAGGAAATTAAGTTGTTACAAGTTAATTCGCTTTTAGATTTTTGATTGGTTACATTTTTAGATTGGATCAAATTGATAAGGTAAAATCTTTCTTAAGATGGCTGTATACTTTGAAGGAATCTTGAATGTTTATTTTTTTTTTGCATAAGCTGGTAATTGAGCAGACGGATCACCTGATGGTAAGCAATCGGCGTCGCCCATGGATACCTGGATCACCAGAGGCGTTACAAATGCGTTACCGGCTTTTTGGGGATTAGGAGTTTGAGGATCGTTGGGGATTCAGGGATTGGGGAGATTGGGGAAGGGGAGGGTAATTGGGCCTTCGGTAACCTTACTTACACTACGAAACACAACGCAAGCGTTGCTTCACGTCGGTTTTCTGTGAGGCCGTGGTATCACTCCGGTCGAGCCGGTCCATTCGTGCCGAAGCATGGCTCTCCCACATTCATGTATCATGAAGATTGTTGCAAATACGAAACCTAAATCATAATGAATCTAAAAATTCGAGAATCATAATTTATTTAGCTACTTATACAATTCACATGACAAAAGACGAAGTTTAAAACATAGTCGCTAGCAATTTTGTCGTATCATGAGTGGGGGACCTTATCACGTTAATAAGAGGGATTAATTTGGCTTAACATGGTAAATATGAGTTTACATTGTGGTTATTTGTTCTAACGTCAAAATTAAGTATTTTACTCTTAGATGTTGTTACATTATTTTAGTTTTCTTGCTTATAAAGTTGGGTTTAACTTTGTAAAGGGGGGTGGGAATGAAATGAAAATAATTGTGTTTGGGAGTATTGTTAAGTGAGCGTTCTTTTGTCAAACTGTTTGTGACTTTGTATACCCATTTAGGCTTTGAAATTACAAAGTATACATTAAGTATCTTGACATATAAATGTTAAATTAAACTGTTTCGTGGGTTGATCGATTGCAAATGAGACAGACATACAAAACCTCTCGGTTTTTCAAACAATGTTCAATAATATCACGGAGTTTGGAATTAATTATGCCTGAGTATGTCCGGGCTCAACTTACCCTCTACTTCTTGGTATCGATAGCTTGACTACCGTTGAGTTGGCATTTAATTCGTCAAGCATATGTTTTTAAGTGTAAAAGAACCACGCTTCGGCACGAGGTCGACCGGAATAACAGCATGGCCTCATAGATATTCGGCGTGAAATAACGCTTGCGTTGTGTTCCATTATGTGAGTGTGGTTACCAGACGGTAATACAGCTTGTATACAGCTTGTATTACCGTCCTTCTCAATCTCCCCCCACCCTGACTCTTTGTAACTCCCAAAATGCTGGCAACGCACTTGTAACGTTTCTGGTGTTTTGAGTATCCATGGGTGACATCGATTTCTTAGCACTAAATTATCCATATCCTCGTTTAACGACTTATCCAATAAAAAACTTCTCTTTCGTGAACTTCTTAGTACATAACACAGAAGGTTCCTTATACAATACATTACTAATTAAAAATTACGGGTTACTCACTTACGAGTAAATATACTGAGAAAAGCTCTTCTAGTTTCGAGTCACAGAGGAATCTTACTACCTCAATTAAAATAAAAACATAATTCATTACCTAAATTTCTATTCCAATATCTACTAATTCTGATGTAAATAACAGTATAACACATTTACAAACATACTAGACAATTTAAATAAACCTGTACACACTATCGGTTGTATTTTAACACAAAACTAAGCCTACACAAGCGGAGCTACATGCGTAATCAAACGTAATAAAATTATTATAGGTGTTGGCTTATCGCCGGACGTGTATACTCTGCCTTATGTGCTATGCTGTGTTAAGTCATGATTTTTGTGGCTAGTCGACTTTATAGTATTAAGACTGCATGTTTTATTCCTGTTCTTATTTATATATCTTAGTTTTTCTTATTATTTTTTTTTAATTTTGTCCCACCCTAGAATTTTCGCCTATGTCGTGGGTGCGTTTACAAACGTACATACAAGTTTACATACACATGACATCCAGACCCGTAACAACAATTTGTGGATCATGCAAAGAGTTGCTCCGTGCACGAATCGAACCTTCTACACATTACACGTCAGCTAATTACGTGGGCACCGCGCCGACCGTACAGTCACTATATTTCCCTGCAACCATCTATGATTTCTTTTACAATTCCATGAAAAGTGTAATAACAGTCAAGCTGTTTCTGTTTTAAAGTATAAATATAAACATATCGCAATATAATCCCACTTACTAAATGATCTATCTAATTTTAATTTTATCTACACTAACCCATTATAGGTATAAAAACACCTACATGCTCTATTCACAATATCACTGTGCAAAAAAATAAAGAAACACATATATCTAAGTGAAATCCATGCCAAGCCAAAGGCAATTTAATTCAAAGGCAGCTAAATGTTTATTTTGCAAATCCCCATAAAGCCTTTTTGCTAGTGCCTCCGTCAGATAGCTAGTTAGATGTAACCACAGAGTCACGCCCATGCACTTAGCTCGTGTGCTCAGAAAATACTGCTTTAAGCGTGCAAAATAAGATTGGTACATTTTGTTCTAAATTATTATTTTAGTGCCTTCTTTTTCTAGTCGCTTGATGTTGATTTACAGCGAAATGATTTAATAATTACTGCCGAGTGGTCGCAAGTGCGACTTGCGGGCAAGGGGTCTCGGGTTCGATTCCCGGGTCGGGCAAAGTATTACTGATTTTTAAAAAAAATCTCAGTAGTAGCACGGAGCCTGGAAATGTGCCCGGTATATGGCAATAGTCTCACCCCCTATTACATGGGACTCATAACATAAATAGTGAAAAGTGGCTGTTACTTCTGTGTGCACCTCTGCCTACCCCTTCGGGGATAAAAGGCGTGTTGTGACATAATAATCAAGACTTGTAATTAAAATTAAAACATTTATCGTATCGTTGGCCAATTGATCATAGGAACGACTGCCATGCAAGGTAAAGAAACCTTTCTTTACCTTGTAAAGAGACCTTTAAACCTTTGCATGGCAGTATACCTTTGCATGCGATAGCTTATGCTATAAAAAAACCAGGTCATATTCATAACACAACTTTTTATAAGTCATCTGATGGTAAGCAATCAGCGCCGCTCAGGGACATCCGAAACTTCAGAGGCGTTACAAGTGCGTTACTGGTCTTTGGAGGGCTAAGAATTTATAAGTCATCTGATGGTAAGCAATCAGCGCCGCTCAGGGACATCCGAAACTTCAGAGGCGTTACAAGTGCGTTACTGGTCTTTGGAGGGCTAAGAATTTATAAGTCATCTGATGGTAAGCAATCAGCGCCGCTCAGGGACATCCGAAACTTCAGAGGCGTTACAAGTGCGTTACTGGTCTTTGGAGGGCTAAGAATTTATAAGTCATCTGATGGTAAGCAATCAGCGCCGCTCAGGGACATCCGAAACTTCAGAGGCGTTACAAGTGCGTTACTGGTCTTTGGAGGGCTAAGAATTTATAAGTCATCTGATGGTAAGCAATCAGCGCCGCTCAGGGACATCCGAAACTTCAGAGGCGTTACAAGTGCGTTACTGGTCTTTGGAGGGCTAAGAATTTGAGGATTATTGGGGATTTAGGGATTGGATAAATTGAGGACAGAACAAACACAATGCATGCGTTGTTTCACGTCGGTTTTCTGTAAAGCCGTGGACACTCCACTCGAGCCGGCCTGTGCGTGCCAAACCATGGCTTGCCCGCATAATTTATAAAAAGTGAGTGGACTTCCAAATCAGTTCAGCTGTTTTCGAGATTTAGCGAGACTAACGAACACAAATATTCTTTTTTATATGTAGTTTAATCTTCAAGTAAACTTTCCGATGTAAAGGAAGCACGATTACGCTTACCAAGTTCTACAAACATTAAACCAATGATATACTGAATTATAATATTCACATTCGCAAACTTATGAGTAAATAAAGGACGTTTAAATCGTAATTTACATTGTTCATTGCCGTGTTTATTTGTCTGTTTGTTTCTTCTATGTGTGTATTGTACCTAGATTTCTTTATTCATTGATTTATTGAACGTGAAAAGAACTACTACTTTTCTGAGTTAAAAATGAATTATTTTAATTTTTCAGTCCAATTAAATATTGAAAAATAGTTACACTTTCATTCATTGATTTGACGATATACTTAATTTTCTTTAGATATAAGTGTGCTATTTGACGCAAAAATATGATGACCTGGGCACAGTTCCAGACTCCGTGCTACTACTGAGATAAAAAAAAAATCCAGTAGTACTTTGCCCGACTCGGAAATCGAACCGGCAGTCTTAGTAAATCTTTAAAGGCCTTATAACATAAAGCAGGTTTACTGAGGATCATCAGCCTTCTTAACATACCGTAAGCAATAACCTTACTTTTGGTGGCAAATGGCCTCTTTAGATAAAAGCCTCAATTTCGGGCAAAATAGTACCAAACACGACCCAAATATGGCCTTAGTTAACGAATGAGGTCTAAAGTAGGTACTCAAAATGCTTCCAAGGACCTCTCTCGGTTCAAACTCTTCATTCTTGAGGGGTCATTTAATCATTTTTTTTTTACTTCAAATTGGTTTTTCGTGTTAAAAGGAGTTTCTTAAGTTTATTTCATTGAAAGGTTTTCATTTTACTGGTTTTTCGACGTTTGTGAGAATAAATGAAAAAGCTAAGCTCGTTTTGGGTATTGTATTTTTTTATATTCATAAGTCCAAGACAGACCTAGACTTACAAATTTTGCATTTTAAATATTTTCGTTAGAATATTCAAATTTTTGGAAAAAAAAAATTATACAAGTATACCTCATCAAAATCCTTTCTGACTGGGGGCTGAATTAGGTGATAAGATCCTTTTAACCCGATTAAATGTTCCCATGGGATAAAAAAGGAATTATATTCTACGCGGACAAAGTCGCGAACCACAGCTAGTAATAGATAAACTTTGAAAATTGAAAGAAAAATGTTGCTACAATTTTCTATACGTATCGTTTCATTAGATGTTGTGTTGGAATGTTCTTGAACAATGTATCTGATTTTGTTTGATCCCGTTTATCTCTGGGCTTGTTGTGAGGCGGCGGGAAATTCGTTGTTTATTTTCACCTCTAAGAAAAGGTGATAAAGGTTTATTTAGTTTAGTTGTTGAAGAAGTTATTTTGTGATCGGTAATGACTGTACTAGTCTCAGTTTCATGTAGATGGAGGCTTGTCTATCTTAATGATATTAATAACTTCAGAGTTTAAGATTTTGGTTGACCGTTATAAAGCCAATCCCATCATCAGCTTATAAATGGGCACTGGTCACCAAAGACCTCTTCTCACACGGAGAATGTTTGAGCATTAATCACAACGCTTGCTCAATGCCGGTTTGTAATTTCAGAGGTAAAATAAGACATTTTTAGCTTAGGTTTCCTTAAGGTGTTTTCATTTACTGTTTGTCAGTAGTGTCTAAAATCTTAGAAAGAACATAATATACATAGCACGGAAATGTGACATTGGTACCTGGTACTGGTAGGCTTCGGACCCGCACCCTCATGCATGAAAAGTGGGCGTTTTACCTACAGGCCATTTCGACGTATACACGTACGATGTACAAACCTAATAAAAATCCACAATCATCTTCACCTAAAAACCTATTCAAGTAGAATAAAAAAGAAAACTTTAAATAATGCGGGAATAATTTGTTAATTATAATAGCTTACATTTAAAAAAAATATGATCATGATTCAGAATGTCTAATAAGATTTTCAATGCATAACCAACCATCTATAATAAAATGATGCATAATGATATAAGAATGTATTAACAAAAATATGTTCACAATGGCACAATGCTACCAAAAATCCAGACTAATGAATGCTATTGAAAATCAGGGAAGCATTTGCAAAGATGCGGCGCGGTGAGAGGTTTACAATAGCTGGTCAAATAGAACCGGGAACTGCAATGAAGATGGTTGAGCAAACAACTGAGTCAAACTGTTTCGCAAATACCGCACCGCTGGGGACTACTAATGGTTTACATAATTTTGTAATATGTGACTTTGTACGATTTCAAATATTTTGAAAAAGTTAATGTTTTGTTAAAGTAAATGTTTCATATGGGCAAAATATTTTGACAATATCAATACTTAATAAACCTTCAAGGTTTAAAATAGTTAAATATTGAGATTGTAGGTAGGCAGGTGTTGATAGGCGGCGTTGATCGCTTACTATAAGGTGATTCATTTGCTCCTATTCTCTAAAAAAACTAAGAGTTTTTTAGTAAATATTGTGATGATTGGGTAACTTTCATTGATTCAGCATTTCGCCGATAAAAATAAACAATTAGTACCTATCGGTAGTACCAGTTGTGGTGACCCTGTGGTTCAAGACGCCCGTTTCTCATGTATGCAAGTTCGGAACCTACTAACGGCAAGTACCAATGTAACTATTTACGAGTTATATAGTTATATATATGTACTTTCTAAGATTATTTGCGCATACGGTGAAGGAAGTTAGTGAGGAAATCTTAAAATTTCTAATTACAAGTTTGAGAAACCTATCAATCTTGAGCAAACGTGGTGAATAATGCTCAAACCTTTTCCGTTTGAGGCATTTGGTTAGCAGCGG
Organism: Spodoptera picta; assembly: GCA_038387885.1. Lineage (NCBI taxonomy): Eukaryota > Metazoa > Arthropoda > Insecta > Lepidoptera > Noctuidae > Spodoptera > Spodoptera picta. Next base: position 8,378,596 of record JAZHFQ010000761.1, on the reverse strand, counting down.
GAACTTATAGGCTGATGATATGATTTCATGCATAATACCAGCTCAAAACTAACTCACTGTATCGCATCGGGAACAAATGGTAGCAACTCGATTGCGACTCGCAACAGTACCTACTGGAAGCTTTTACGTTTATTAAATACACCGATGCATTAACGCAACGAACTTCTGCTGGTGTCAATTAGTATTGATTAAATTTTTTTCAATGTAGCGATATCCCTTTTTTTTTTTTTTTGAGGGGGGAAAATCATCCAATGACTTCTCCCGCCCGGGTGAGGCGAGAGGGAGTGTCAGACTCTTACTGACTAAAAACCACCCCGTTCCTACTCCTGCACTTCGAGCCGGAGCCCCGGCAACCCGTTAAGTCTTCCGCAGCTCCGTATCGGCATTAGCCCTGTTGGGCCCCATCCGTGGTGGTCTGATGGCTCTTTGAGGCGCGCGCGGAACGCGACGCGCCGTACGCTTGGGCCTGGTTCCGGTCGGGCGGCGAGTCACCCGTGCTCGCCGTCCGCAGGCCCATGCTTACGGTGGCCGGAGATCGTCTCGCGATCCCCGACGCCCGGAGTGTCTCTCGACGGCCGGGGCGTGAGGAGGTTCGTTCCCTCACGCGCTCCGCCTCCTCCTTAGCTAGCATAACTGCTTCGCAAAAGAGAGACGGCATCCCAGTCCCCCTCGCTCCGTACCATGGTCTGAACCAGAGCCGGACGCGAGAGGTCGCCGTCGCCAATCACATCCCTGAGGACACGACGGTGCTCAGCCCACGCAGGACACACCGCCACCGTATGCTCCACCGTGTCCTCCGGGCGATCCTCGCAGTGATGACACTCGGGCGTTTCCTCCCGCCCAATCCGAAACAGGAACCTACCGAAACTTCCGTGTCCGGTAAGTACCTGCGTCAGGCGGTAGGTGAGGACGCCGTAGCGTCTCTCAAGCCACTCCTCAAAGAGGGGACTTACCGCTGCAATGACAGCGAGCCCAGCCCTCGGCTGCGACAGCCGTTGCTGCCATTCCGCCATGAGATCACGCCGGAGCTCATCCCGCCACGCACTAATCTGGCGCGGCAGCGGATTTTCGCCCCGGCGACGTGCCTCCGCGCGCAAACAAAACACACGCGCCAGCACCTTCGCCTCAAGATCCCACGGCGGTGATCCGGCAGTAGCGATATCCCTACGATATCGAAACGGTAATCGGTATGTTTTGGGTTTTAAAGATTTTTATCTGGATTTTGTCGTAGTATTATAGAGCGATGTCGAATATAGAGTAAAATCAAACTGAAAATCTTTATCGACATTGAGTTTGAATTTGAGTTTAAAAAAAATCGAAAAGGTCACAATCTATTGTTTTCATAACATTATAATCATTATTTTTGTTATAATTGTGGGATAGCCATACTTCGGCACAAATGGGCCGGCTCGACTGGAGTGATACCACTACTTCCCAGAAGACCGACGTGAAACAATGCTTGCATTGTGTTTCGTCGCGTGTGTGAGGTTACCGGTGGCCCAGTTACCACCAACTACCTTTCCCATTCCCTGAATCCCCAACAATCCTCAAATTCCAAATCCCAAAAGGTTAGTAACGCCTTACAAGTGTAACGCCTCTGGTGTTCCAGATATCCATAAGCGACGCCGATTGCTTACCGGTGATCCGTCTACTCTTTTACCGGCTTATCCCATAGAATGACATTACTAGCCTTATATATTCCATGTGTTCATTCAAATGTATAATTAAATTAAGTAAAATCGCGGGTTACTCACGTGAATATACTGAGAAAAACTCTACTAGTTTCGAACCGCGCAGCTCACTGGAGCTGCAGTGCAGCTACAGCTCCAGTGCAGCTCCAATGAGCTGCGCGACGTCGCCGCGCACGCTGCTCATGAGGAAGAACCCCTCTGTGGTTCGAAACTAGTAGAGCTTTTCTCAGTATATTCACGTGAGTAACCCGCGATTTTACTTAATTTAGTATGTCTCACGGTAGTTATTATAAAAACAAATGTATAATTACAAATTAAACGCGAAACTAAGAATTTCTTCCCCAAAATTTTTACTATAACTTCAAAATTTTGCCATTTAAATCACAAAGGTAACTGCGTAAAAGACTTATTAAAACATTATGCTATCAGTGACCCGGTCATCATAAATATATTCACTTCGTATGGGTAACGTTTTGTATAGAATATCTGAGTGGAATCCTTAATGAAAGAAAAACAGTGCATGTTCATGTTCAAGCTTACGTTTCGCCTTTACTGCAATAAGGTCGAAAATGGCACGTCACTGATTATTCGGATTTGCTGAATTTTCGAATTTAAAAAGGCTGATGTCATCAAGTTGTTAGGTCATATTAGTCTATATTGACTAGTTTTTTTCCGCGGCTATGCTCGTGTGGATTGATTAGACGTGAAAAAACTTTCAAACTATGTTTCACGTCTTATATTCGAAAGTATTGAAACACGTAGGACCAAAAATAACTCGAGCTCATATCACAATGATATAACTTAATGTCCACAAAATTGTGAATTAGGTACCTATTAAGGTTTTAATGAATAATTGTGGGAGAGCCATGCTTCGGCACGAATGGGCCGGCTCGACCGGAGTGATACCACGGCCCCACAGAAAACCGACGTGAAGCAACGCTTGCGTTGTGTTTCATCGTGTGAGTGAGATTACCGGAGGCCCAATTACCCTCCCCTTCCCCAATCTCCCCTATCCCTAAATCCCCAACGATCCTCAAACTACTAATCCCCAAAAAGCCGGTGACGCACTTGTAACGCCTCTGGTGTTCCAGGTGTCCATGGGCGACGCCGATTGCTTACCATCATGTGATCCGTCTGCTCGTTTACCGGCTTATGCCATAAAAAAAAAAAATAATAATAATTTTGTATGGAACTTATGGCACCGACTTCTTACCTGTGAGTGCGTAACCTATCAGTACTAATAATAGTTATTTGTTGCTTTTTAGTTTTGGCTTTTTTTGTTATTAGTTTTTGGTTTTTTAGAAGCTATTCTATACTATTTTATCAGTTTCGTTGCTACAATGCCAATTTTTTTCTAATATCAATCTACATTCTACATTCCTGTGACTCCACTGGTGTTGTGGGTGGCCACCCATCGCCTACCATCAGGTGATCCGTATGCTCGTTAGTCTCCTTTTCCACAAAAAAAAACACAGCTGGTCCAGAGTAAGAACTTTGAAGCGTCTAACTCCACAAACTGACAGACGTACCTTAATTTCTGTTTTGACCATAACACAATGCTCAACGCATATTGCATAACATGCTACGTGTCGCCAAAACTAAAGACAAAATCCAAAGCGTACAGGATAAATAAACCAGTGTAAACCGGTTTAATCTAACCCACAAAAATACTAAACTTACTCTAGAGGTATATTTTATCAAATTAAAAGTTAAGCAAACTTTCAAGGGAGCATTTAATTAAATAATTTAAATTTTTCTCTCACCGCACGCCGTTGTATGAACCAAAACAACGAAGCGACCGTGTTTATCATATGCCGGGGTAAATACGAAGCATTTTCGGGGTTAACCAATTACGCTGGAATTAAGTATACGTTAAAACAACTTTGTTGTAAAAAATAAATATTGAATACAATATGTAAAAATCACAGGCTTTTCCTCGAAAATGGAGATGGCAGTATACTTATTTAACGTTAGGTTAACTACGTGTTTTACATAAGGAATTATCAAAACTTAATGGAGACGGTATTTATCTTTTAATATCTAAATCATGTAATATGTATTAATATAATCTATTGTTTTGACAAAATACATAAAATCGAATATGAATATTTTTGTATAAACTACGTTTAAAAAACTGACTTCATATTATATACTTTTTTTGAAATCAGTTAATTAATATACCTACTAAAACCTTTTCCTAAGTCTTACATTACTCGTCTGAAAACCTTATCCAAAAAAGGTTCAGCCAATTGTGGGATAATTGCGCACAACCATACAGATCTACTAACTGAGAATCTCTTGTTTTTTTCTTTTTGAATTTGATTAAAAATGTAATACAACTCACCACCTTAGCATTTATCAATCCAACATCTACGAATACCGTTTTACCTACAACGACACTCGAAGCCAAATGAACAAACCACTAACTTAATTTGTAGAACAAAACTAATACACAATTGACAATAGCGTCCCGAGGTTCAACAATAAACAAGTACCAAACTTAGTTTAAACTGACAGTTTAAGTTCGTTTTCTTCAATTCCATTAATTCCCATATCTCTTTCTCTCTCTAATTTACGATGCCATCCAATTCAAAAAGATATCTTAGAAAAGAAACAAAAGTATCGGAAAAAAGATTACTTAGATAAAGAATGGTAGAAATAAAAACTTTTGCACGAAGGGAAAGTTCAAAAGAATTCAATTGAGTTACGTGAGTGATGAGGCAGGTTATATTAAATTATACAGAATAAATGGTAGGCCTTATCTCGGGGCTATAAGTACCTCGAATCTTATGTACTCCTGGTATTTTCAAATCGAAGAGAACTTTCATATTCTAATTAATTTTTTTGTAGTTGACCTAGGAAATGAAGGATCAAAAATTACAAATTATTTCTAAATTTCACAAAACAATCTATCCATACTGGCTTCTTTGAGGTCGTCCCAAACAAAAAGCCAAGGAAGAGTCGGGGAGCGTGAGAGAACCAACCTCCTCACGCCCCAGCCATCGTGGGAGACACTCCGGGCGTCGGAGATCACGTGACAATCTCCGGCCACCGTAAGTGCAGGTCTGCGGATGGCAAACACCCGACTAGGACCCGTACGTACAGCTGATGTCCGATACGGAGCTGAGGAAGGCCTAACGGCTTGCCGGGGCTCCAACTCCTTCGAGTTCTCTTCAGCAGGAGTAGGAACCAGGTGGTTTTGTAGTCAAAAAAAAAAACTCAGGCATACATACGTATAGGTCAAACTTAGAATCTACTTTGTTGAAGTCGGTGAATAAAATAAATAAATTTTTAACTATATAGATTTTTGTCTGTAATTACCAATTTCCAATCGTTGTTACAATTTTTGAAGCAACATTTTTTTTATTATTTTATGATAAACGATAACACATAAGATTGTATTTTGCTCCATATGCTGCTGTGCCCTAGCCGGGTTTCATGTTGAAACTGTACCTCATGTAACACCAATTGTACACATAAAAGAATTTGAATTTGAATTTGAACATTATTATTTTTCTAACTACAGAAAATCAAAACAGTATGAACCTCCTAAAAATACCCAATAATATAATAAAATTACACGTCGACCGACCGAAGCAAATCGTCAATAGTGCTCTCATTTTTCCGATACAATCTTGGCGGCCCGGCCACTATACAAAGGGATTTATTCTTGTAGTCCATGAGTGCTACCTACATACATATACCTACATGTACTGAAGTATTATCAGACATCGTAAACTTGTCGAATGGAGGACCGAGGTTTGGCCTAAGTGAAAATATTAGACCTCGCGAGGCTTTGAGCTCGAAAAAATGAGGCAGCGAAGTTATGAAGAATTTTGGAGGTGGAGTTTATAGAAAATATAGAGTTTATAAATATTATTTTGACACACAACACTTTCTCTGTGACACAGTAGAATATACAAATACAACAACATAGAAGTAAAATTTAATAGTCTTCAAAATACATTCTAAGAATGCATACATAATCTTTCATTTATTAAAGCGTACTGTCCACGTTGCGTCATTTCACCGATGCATATGTCGTCAAAAATGATAGGTGGATTTAATGTTGCTGCTTTGTAGATACTGGACAGTTTTCATTGTTTCTAATCAAGATGCAAGCATTTGTCATTTGTAGGTCGCCTCGTCGTATTGTCTGTGAAGGATGCATGCATTCGTTAAATAATGCAATGTGGACTAGTTATCCTAAGGCCCGGCGGCCACTGTCGGAATCGGCACGTCTGAGGATTTTAGGTGGCAAATAGCAATATACTTTAACATACTAGGATTTTGCCCCACACTAGGATTTTCTCCTGTGTCGTGGGTGCGTTTACAAACATATACAAATGACACCTAGACCCGCAACAACAACGTGCGGGAATCGAACCCGCGACACGTTGCGCGGCAGTCAGTTGCCAAGCCACCGCGCCAACCGTACAGTCAACTCTGAGACTTTTATGACGAGAAATACGATATTGAGATGATATATGACAGTGTGCGCTTGCATGTAACGCTAAAGCATCATTTTCCTTGCCGATGCCGATAGTGGGCATCGGACCTAAGGTTTTCTTACAATGCCTATATCTCAAGGTTTTCTATCAATCTTCATCATACTCCGATCGTCTTATCAAATAGTGCCTTCTCTACCAAAAATAAAGACTTCTTATTCTTCTATGCAGTGTCCCTTAAAAACTATGTATAAAATAGGAAGACGAGCAACCCGACAATTTTACCGATCCATCTCTCAGACAGAAAGGTACACGTATTATTTAACCTTGATTTTTATAAGGCGGCTAAGTGCTTCTTTATATTACACTAATCTTACTTAAAGAGCCCACTTCACGTTGATTTTATTCTTTCTTTTATATCAGAATCAGTATCAAGGAGCAATCATTGCGAATTGTTCTTGTTTGCATGTTCGATATACGTAGTGATGTAGTTCCATCGTAGTACTTCAGTCGTCATGATTATAATCTTTGTTGTTATTTGAATTAACTGCTTTTCAAGCTAAACTCATGGAGGTTTAGGAAATAGTTCATAATTTTTTGATCCTTAAATAATAGAGGCTTAGAGAGAGATTTAGAGGCTTTTCCCTAACAAACGTATGTCAGCCTCATCATACCCTAGTCTAACTTATAACTGAGTACATGTATTTATAATTGTAATTATAATTATACTTATTACTAACTTAACTTACTTATTTTTGTGTAAGCGAGGGATATAATGCTGCAGCAACAATTTCATAAATAAATTCTGCTTCTTTTGAATTTAGTAAAAATAATATCATTGTAATGAAACAATCTTCAACATATATTATAACTCTTAGCTTTCATATCACTAAATCTATATATCTATCGTGAGACCTCCTACATAGCAGACGAATTTACGAGGCTCGATCATATTATAATGAATCGACTTAATGTGATGCCAATATTATTATCCTTGAGCTCCTCCCAATACCATGTATTCATTCATCAAATTAGTTCACCATAATTAGATAGAAAATCGGAATTAATAATTGAATTAATCCATAATTAGATCAATGCTTTAGATAGTAACATTTTGCTGTTATGTATTTTCGATTGATTTGCTTTAATGTTAAACAAATTGGCATTGAATACATAATAATATTGGTACAAGGGGATTATATTAATCGTTTATTAGACTTTAATATTGTTTTACAATTAAATTGTCAAACACCAAGCGGTCACCGGTGACCGCAACCTATTGTTCTATAATTGTCTATAATGACGGTACTCGACGAGTCAATTAAGCTATTACTGTCTCGTGGTGGCCCGGAGGTTTAAGGCGCCCGCTTCTCATGCGTGAGGGTGTGGGTTCGAACCCTGTAGGGTTCGAACCCACTAGTACCATTGTCACTTTTACTGAGATAGGTATGTCGAAGAATGGTGTGGGCGATGTTGAGCGAGAGCCCTATTCGTCACATAATGTATCGGTAGAGGTATGTTTTTGCAGCAATTATATCTTCGTAAATAAAGCAATGTTTACTTTCGACAGTATACCTTTACTTGTTTCCATTTTAATTAGGCCGGCATTTCATCCGAAACAAACTCAGAGGTCTCAGTCACTTTCAAAGTTCTAAAATGGTTAAAATACATCAAAGTCTAGTTCACTTTCATCGTAATAATATTTACCGTTATAATCTCAAACAATATCATCTCAATGACAATTTCACAGCACTGATTCTAATGATTGCAATCACTATTCGGCCGAGTATTCATAGGCTGTAGGTATTAATGTTGAAGCTACTAATAGTTATTATAAACTGTTTTATGCATTCATACAATCATGTGCTATCGCACTTGTGGCATTAAGTTTTAAACTCGTATGGCCAGTTATTTTTGATATAATTATTGTATAGTATCTAATCATTATTTACTCAAACTAAAATATATTATTGAGATTCAAAAAAGTCGCTTTTGGCGGTTAATTGTTTTTTATTAACTATACGGTTTTCAAACGGTTTTATTTCGCTTGCCTCGTTCATTTGGTTGGACCGTAATAATTGTAATTTTACCTCCTTCCTGACAATATATATTTAATTATTAGTTTAAGTTTTCACTGTCTTCTTCTTGTTTTTTGTTTTTTTTTTTGTTGTTACACACTGTGTCACATGATGTATTTATTTCTCCTCTCGCAGGGCTGCAGGAAGAAATCCCATAAGGAATATGCAGTACCTATGTACCTCTGTTGTTATATAGAGGTACATATATTTTTTCTACTGTGTATTGTCTATGCGGTGTACATAACTAAATTAATAAATAAATAAATAAATGACGATCTATCGTATCGGATCTATATGTATATTGTATAGTATTTTATATAGTTTTTCATTATTGTACACTTGACGACCCATATCAGACTCCTATTACTGCTCCATCCAAAGGTTGTCTATAAGAAATCGCCTTGTGCGATAAGACCACCCATTGTACACTATTTTTTGTTCATATTTATCCTATAATGCGATTGCGTGGTGTAGAATAAAGCATAATTATATTAATTAATTATTCTATCTGATATTTGGTACATACTCGTAATCTTGATGACGATACAATACAGATGATTATATATATTTTACTACAACTCTCTCTATTATGAATATTTAAATGGCTTGATTGGTAGAATGGAGCTAGCACGCCACTGAGCTCGATCTTCAGCTCTACGCATCCAACCATACGACTTCCTCATTGACTGAGTAGTCGCAAGTGCAACTGCCGCAAGTATTAGCACGGAGTCTGGAATTGTGCTCGGTATATGGCACCTCCTATTACATGGGTCTCATAACATAAATAGTGAAAAGTGTTACATTGTACAATGACAAAATATGCACCTCTGCCTACCCCTTCGGGGATAAAAGGTGTAATGTTTTGTTATGTTATGCATCCAACCACTACTAGCCACAATACGAATAACGTTACTTCACCTAGCTGGAGAGCGCCCTATCCTACGTTTCCCTCGCCACTCTAGAACACTTCTACCCCAACAGTCATCGATTCTTTGACAAAAGTGACCAGTCCATTGCTATTTCAGCTTGTTACGGAGTCTATCCTCCAGAAAAACTCCGAGTGTAGCCATCTCCATAACTCGCAGCGCTACCTTAAAGCTTATTGTTGGATCAGTCGCACTGTCAGTATCCACGTCTAGGTTCCGTATTTCATCACTGATTAGAGTTGATGAATTAATAATAATTCGTTGTTAATGCTTTAATAATTTTGAGTTGCTATTTTTTTTTTTTTCTTTATTACCATCACAGTCTAAGATACATTTTACCAACCAAAATGAAACAGTTTAAAAAAATAATTTCAGTAACTATTTGCTCATTTGAAGGTCAACAAAACCATGTAAAAATTCTTATGTTTCACTTACTACGCGTTCGCGTAACGCAATAAAATGAAATACCTCATAAAGTTGTACTCGGTATCTTTTAAGAACATTTTGTGTTATAACTTGGCTAGTAGCGCGTAGCTAGACTATATGACCTTGTACTAACGTAGATAAAAGTGACATTGTACGTTGTACCAACATTGTAGATATGTACGTCATTTCATAAAATAACATCACGTCTTTTAACCCCGAACGGGGACGCAGAGATGCATATTACGGCACTTAATGGCCACTGTACAATGTAACACCCACTTTTCACTATTTATGTTATAAGCCCCATGTAATAGGGGTGAGGCTATTGCCATAGTATGGGCACAATTCCAGACTCCATGCTACTACTGAAATTTCTGAAAAAAAAAAACGCATTACTGGTTTTTGCCCGATCCGGGAATCGAACCCGAGACCCCTTGCGCGGCAGTCACACTTGCGACTACTCGGCCAACGAGGAAGTCAGTAATGTTGACACATAACTACAATTATGGATTAAAATATTGTATCAGTGACTTGACTTATTTTACTTTCTCTTGTATTCGTTAGATGAGGCAATGGGCGTCCACAGCACCTCCAACAGTATATCTGTGAGACTGTAAAAACATCTTTTTTTCCATATTGTATCTTTCGTGAAACAAACTATATTAATTCTTATTTTTTCGGCCCATAAATCGGTTTTGTGCAGCCTAATCAAAACTTTTTTGTTTAAAAGGTAACGATGGTTTTTTTGCTCGATTTCCTGAATACAGATCTGCAATTTGAAACGAGCACCTGGCCACAGTGATGGACGTAGTAACGGACAATTTCGATGTTTCAAAAATAGTTGTGGGAGAGCCATGCTTCGGCACGAATGGGCCGGCTCGACCGGAGTGATACCACGGCCCCACAGAAAACCAACGTGAAGCAACGCTTGCGTTGTGTTTCATCGTGTGAGTGAGATTACCGGAGGCCCAATTACCCTCCCCTTCCCCAATCTCCCCTATCCCTAAATCCCCAACGATCCTCAAACTCCTAATCCCCAAAAAGCCGGTAATGCACTTGTAACACATCCATGGGTGACGCCGATTGCTTACCATCAGGTGATCCGTCTACTCTTTTACCGGCTTAGGCCACACGTAGACATTAAATATTCCTTCAGTTCTTATCACATCTTAACCATTTAAAGAGTAAATGGTGGAGCCTAATAGCTGCCATTCCCTCACGTATCCATGCGGTCTAACTAACACCTATGAATATCAAAACAATTACAGTTTTTCGTAAATATTGATGTTTTGATTACATTCCAGTAGCTAATATTTACATTTTTCAGTTCCATATTCGATGTTTAGCATTTTGTTGGCATAAAAAAAAACAAATAAATTCCTCAGATACAGAAAGAATACTTTTTTCGAAGTGTTACTAAGGTGTTTTAATTTTCTCTAACCACCGAGTTTGGGAGACTTCTCGATCCATTAAATCACATTATGCATTAAGAGTCAGATCAATCACCGGTATAGTCCTTATTACCGATGTTTAGAGACCACTTTTGTAGGAACAAATTTTGAGGATTTTCGGTATGGTATATCAAGTGATCGATAGTCCATTGCTGGACTATCATATCAGTTTTTTCTACAAAACAGTGGTTTATTATAATGTGCTTTTCAGGTGGGATGGAGATCGCACGATACTCGCTCACTATCAAATGTGTAGTCCACTAGCCGGCTCATACGATGACATAAAGTACATATTTTACTCTGGCGACACCATAATACCAAAGTTATAAAACGCATATTTTAGTATATTATTGACCATATTTTTTTGTTGCGAAAATTGAACAAAAACCGTAAATATTGTCAAATACTAATCCGATTTCAAAACAACAAACAAACATGAACGTGTGACTATTTAAATGCGACAAGAACATCAGAGGTGCGTTCAGTCCATTTGAAGTGTCCACTGTGTCCAGTTCATTGGCTTGGAATAATGTAAGTAAACCTTATTCTCAAATTTCCTACTTTTCCCATTTTGATATAAAATAAATTTATTATTATTTTTTATGGCATAAGCCGGTAAACGAGCAGACGGATCACCTGATGGTAAGCAATCGGCGTCGCCCATGGATATCTGGAACACCAGAGGCGTTATAAGTGCGTTACGGGCCTTTTGGGGATTAGGAGTTTGAGGATCGTCGGGGATTTAGGAATTGGGGAGATTGGGGAAGGGGAGGAGGGTAATTGGGCCTCCGGTAACTTCACTCATACGACAAAACACAATGCAAGCGTTGCTTCACGTCGGTTTTCTGTGAGGCCGTGGTATCACTCCGGTCGAGCCGGCCCATTCGTGCCGAAGCATGGATCTCCCACACTTTTTGTTTATGTGCTAAAAATAGAACATAAGCCTTTTAAATGGCTTAACATTGAAAATGGGCGTTACATTGTACAGTGGCATTAAGTGCCGTTATGTGCACCTCTGCCTACTCCTTCGAGGATAAAAGGCGTGATGTTATGTTGTCTGTTGTTGCTAAATCAGTACAATTCTGTCACACCAAATTCCATGTTTCTTACAATACATATTCTAGCAAATTACGTTAGAAATATAATGTTTAGATTCTTCCAATCGCTGTCTACCTATTTGATAGAGGGAACATTTTGAAATACCTTTTTGGTTACATTTGTAGTCATCCTGAAACTGACCTGACCGAGAACATGGAGAACCCTGAATTACGTACACAAGGTATAGTTTTGAAACCGTGACATTTCTCGGGGGCATGTCACAGAAGTCATAAAGGTTCAATGTACGAAAACATTTTGGGGCAATAGTTAAAAATACGGCTATAATGTTTAAGTTCGACAGTATTTTAGAATAAGCGACAGCAATGTTTCTTATTGGAGTTTTATGAAATTAACAATAATATCAATTGCGTGTTTGAGTTTGTGTGTGTTGAGCCGCATTATAAAGCAAGTAACATTATAAGCCTAGGTTTCCTCACAATGTATTTATTTATTTTTTTATTTATTTCTTTATTTATTTCAGGCAACTGTGGCCCATATAAAATATAATACACAAATAAAAATACAATACAAAACTAAAAATTTACAAACACCAAAAAATTAAAACAACAATAAACTAATATATATACAATAACAAAACTCAGAATTATAATTATTGCACACGAAAAGACGGCGTAGTGTTTCGCCGACTGGTATCACGTAGCCGGCCACGGAAACGTCGATACACGATACCCTTCGGCCAAAACTGTTCCTTGAGAAAGGTTTCAAGATCATGTGTTGGAACCCGCACCACGAACGACTTGAAGTTAATATTGTGGCGCGACTCCAACTTCTCGACTCTCAAGGTCCAGTTCGTCTTCACTCGCAAATACTCCACGACAACCTCTGCCTTCGTGGAATGATGCAGTCGGGACACGTACAGCAGCGTCGTGGGTGTCGCTGGACGCAGCAGCATGTTGGGTCCTGCCAGCGCGGTACCGTACTGGTTGCGGCAAAGAAGTTTCTTCTTCCTTTCTACCTTAATGAAGGCATTGTCATGCTTGTCCTTTTTCAGACTATGCTGGTTTACTTGACCCCGTTTTATATTGGCCGCTTGCTTTTTCTGCGACGATTCAGTTTGGATAGCGGCAACGATATCTGCATAGGCACGTTTAGGGGTCAACGTATCTACACAAGCCTGTACTTGCACCGGTGTCGAAGCGCAGGCGGCGGTGGCGCGTGATGCTACGCTTGCAGTTTTAATGGGTGACGCACTCGCCACCGACGAACTGCTGATCGCAGCATTTTCCGCTCCATGTCGTGTGTTCATATTGGAGGCGTCAGGTGACCCAGTTACCGAAACAACGCTGCGTAAAAGCACTACCTCGGCACGTAAGTTACATATGGTGTTATTTGATACCTCCAATTTTGACTGCAGGTCGGCCAGGTTAACTTTGAGGGATGTAATGTCCTTAAGAAGCCTGGTTACGTCGACGTGGTCAAACGTGATGGGCGGCAGTTTATGCAGGTCCTTCACCATGAAATCGGGCAAGTCATCCGGGTCAGTCTCCTTCATCAGGGTGATTATGTCCTGGATACTCTTCTCGGTACCATCTCTCCGGCGAGACGGCATCTGGTCGATTTTGCCGAGCGTCTAGAACAGCAGCAACTTAGCACTGCATATCTCTGCTTCCTTGAAGGCAGACTTGCAGATCTGCAACATGCTGACCTCGTCCATATAATCAATGGCATGCTTCAAGAATGCCAATAACTCGTTTGCTATGAGAGGTTTAGAACTCATTGCTACGTACACGGGCAGCGGCTATAGCCGCGCAATTTACGAATAAAATATTCGTTGCGAGCAGCGTACACACGTCCGTACTCGACCGTGCATCGCGGCCGATGCGTTTGTCAGAGGAGTCTTTGTCTAGATAATCTTAGAAAGTGCATATAACTCGGTTAAAGTCACATTGGTACCTGGCATTGGTACGTTTCATACCCGCACCTCATGCATGAGAAGCGGGCGTCTTAAACTTCCGGACCACCACGACATTGCTGATCAAGCGATGAGCAAATTACAATAGTTATCAGAAAAATATAAAGAAGAATTAATAAGTCACTAATTATTCTTAATTTATAATGCTTCTGTGTTATCCTGAATAAAGTACACCCTGTTCTTGTATTTTAAAAATAGTGCTTCAGTAACATAAGATTTTAAATTCTGAGTCAACTGACAAACTAAACTCAAACTATTGTAAGGGAAATATGTGTAAAGAGATTAAAGAAACCCGTAATATATAGAGGTACAAAACTAATATTTATGTAACTAACTCTAATACTACTACATTAATAAGACCGGTAAAACTATCTTAAAATAATATGTGAAACCAAATGCCAAAGACGGTAACCTATATTAACAGAGTAGCTAGAAGCCCTACGTGCGTTGTGTATTGCCTGAGTGGCGGGTGGATCGCTAAAGGCGGTAGCACAGCCGAACTAACAATTCACGATGCTAGCTCAAGTCCAGCAAGGTGCGAGGCACTCGTGACCGACCTAGGTCGATTCAGAGAGTATACCCGGAGCATGCCGAACCCGATCTACTGTTGCTGGCTGCTATGAACCTTTTTATACACGGTCGAGGGTCGATGGCTCGTTGGTTTGGTCATCGCGTTATACTATAAAGGACTCGAGTCAACTGACTAAACTTAATATTTTTTATTGTTCCAGGCTGGTAGTACACATGATTTTAATCTTGGCCATGCTCCAGGAACTCCATCACCGGCATTGTGTTGCGAAAGCCTATTCTACAAAACCCCCATATTCAGTAACCCCAAGTAACGACCCAAGAAAAGAATTTTACAAAAATATTGGATGGAAAAAACCGATAAATCCATGGATTTATCCTTTATACTATAACTATGAATTGCAGATCCACAGACATCATAATGTCGTAATTTTTACAATAAATATAAAAAATTTTTTAGGTTCGAAAAGGGAACAAACATATATAGCCACAGGAGTTTTCATTAGCTCAACTCGTGTCCTTACTTCATTTAATCCTTTTAAACAATTTTTACAAGATCCTGAAGTTGTATCAAAGACTTTAATACTTTCGGTGCATTATTTTTGGCACAATAAAAAGTACGGACCTGCATACTTCGCACCACGTGCCGATACCATTCAATGTGGACGTGAAATAATACCTTTACCGGATGGTGCTGATGTGTTTTATATGGACAAAGAGAAAATGTATTCCCCACTTCACGATTTAATGGTGTTTAGAGTATCTGAACCCAAGGAATTTTTGCCGTATCCGAAATACCTATTTTATTTAAATCTTAGCTCAAAATGGCGCTTTTGGAATATGACCATACCAGGATCGCGGATTGCTTCACCTATTGACAGTATACCTAAAATAATCGAAATTGTTGGATTAGGTTTTCGAAACGAAACAGAAGTTAAGAATTTCAATAAAATGTTTGCTTTTACAGTTGCTAATAATCCTGTCGACATCTTGGACTGCGATAACTGGATACCTCGAGAGTGGGGTTATTTCATATGCATCCGAAATTTTGTAGGTGTACCCGTGCTGCCGTCCGGTGCCGTTTTAGTACAACGCAACAACAAGGTGTTGGGAATAGGCAGTTTCATGTTAACCAGAAATGGGGAAGAAATTTTAGTTTTTACTGACGTGAGACCTTACAGAAACCAAATTTTGCATGCGTGCTCTGTATACGAGTTCGAAAATACCCCACACAAAAATATATGGTGGTGATTTAAAGTAATTTTGAGATGAAAGGTACCTACCGTAATAATATTGTACGATGTGTAAATCGTCAAATAATATTTACCATAATTTGATTAAAAATTATGACAATTGAACAACTAATTGTTTTGATTGTTCATTTATTATGATATTTATTATTTTTTATATTATTTATTATGTATTAGATATGACGTTTATGATAATATCAAATCAAATCAAATCAAATCAAATCAAATCAAATCAAATCAAATCAAATCAAATCAAATCAAATCAAATCAAATCAAATCAAATCAAATCAAATCAAATCAAATCAAATCAAATCAAATCAAATCAAATCAAATCAAATCAAATCAAATCAAATCAAATCAAATCAAATCAAATCAAATCAAATCAAATCAAATCAAATCAAATCAAATCAAATCAAATCAAATCAAATCAAATCAAATCAAATCAAATCAAATCAAATCAAATCAAATCAAATCAAATCAAATCAAATCAAATCAAATCAAATCAAATCAAATCAAATCAAATCAAATCAAATCAAATCAAATCAAATCAAATCAAATCAAATCAAATCAAATCAAATCAAATCAAATCAAATCAAATCAAATCAAATCAAATCAAATCAAATCAAATCAAATCAAATCAAATCAAATCAAATCAAATCAAATCAAATCAAATCAAATCAAATCAAATCAAATCAAATCAAATCAAATCAAATCAAATCAAATCAAATCAAATCAAATCAAATCAAATCAAATCAAATCAAATCAAATCAAATCAAATCAAATCAAATCAAATCAAATCAAATCAAATCAAATCATTTATTTGCAAAAAACATGTGTATACATACACACACACAGGTGCATGTATATAAGATGATCAAGATAAGGTTGCACTTAAGACATGTTTGCCACTCGTCATGGCATGCAAATTTCAAGTTACAAGTCAAATTTCAATAATATTTTAATAATCAATGAATTTTTAATAAAATTGCAATTGTCAGATTTTTAATTATTAAATTATTTTTTAGATATGTCAGAATATTAGTAAATTTATCATAGTCATGATCTCAATAGCCAATTATTATCCATATTAATAACAAAAAATAAATAATAATAAGTAATTTTACAACTAGTCAATAATATAATATATAATAGTTAATACATTTTACTCAAATAATTGAGTCATTCATGAACTCGGTGACACTATAGTAGACCTTTTGCAATAAAAATAGTCTAAGCCTTCGTTTAATATCTTGTACACTTAGTTCTTTCCAAGATTTCGGCAATTTATTGTATACAATAGGTGCCATACAAAATACATTTCTACGCATAAGCGCAGTCCTACAAGGTTGCAGACAAAGTTTTGTATAGTCACGTCTGTTGCGTGGTGTCACATCATCTAAACACGGAAATAAATGAGAGTTACATTTCACAAACATTACAATATTGAGAATGTATAGTGATGGCATAGTAAGGATCCTGAACTGTCCAAAATACGGCTTGCAGCTATCAGTAACTTTCAGTCTAAACATTGATCTGAGGCATCTTTTTTGTTCTTTAAAGACCGTTGCCTATAATATTATGTGTAAAGTTCATCAGTTCATCAGTTCATGTAAAAATTATACTCTTATAAAATATAACCTGATTGGTGTAAAATTGACAGGGTACCTACAAACTTTCATCCCCTATTTTACCCCCTTAGACCCCTAAGGAAATGATTAAAATATTTTCTGAGCGAATGCTTAGGTAACATCTACCTGCATGCCGAAATAAAACCTGATTAGTGTAAAACTGACAAAATTTCATCACCTATTTTACCCCCTTGTGGGTAGAAATGACCAAAATCATTTTTAGCGGATGCCTAGGTCATAACATCACCCTGCATGACAAATTTCAGTTCGATCCGTCTAGTGATTTGGGTTGTATGTTGATAGCTCACTATGTCAGTCAGTCAGTCACCTTTAGACCAGATTTAGATTTAGATTTAGATTTAGAGGTAGATTTAGATTTAGATTTAGATTTAGATTTAGATTTAGATTTAGATTTAGATTTAGATTTAGATTTAGATTTAGATTTAGATTTAGATTTAGATTTAGATTTAGATTTAGATTTAGATTTAGATTTAGATTTTACTGAGTGGAGATAGTTGAAAGAATTGAAAGTAGTATAAGCAACATTTAATTCGTAATTTCCAAACGTAATCGTATTTTCCAAGAAACCTAGAATTAGTATCATATTTGTGACCAAGTAAACGTCGGGTACCAATTCTTTTTATCTTTTATAAACCTGCCCTCAATACTTAAAAAGAGAGCGAGCGAAATCGTAGGCAGAAGCTAGTCCATGAATAAAATGTATTCAGTTAATTGAATTCGTATTTTTTATTTAAAATCTCTGATTTTCATGCACCTAAATACTATTATTAGTCTTTGAAATCAGTTTTCTATTGGCAGTCAAATTCTTAAGCAATATAAGAGGAGTTTTTGGTAGTATTTTTACACTTCGGGTTACATTATCTAAATTTTCACTTGGTTCTCGTTTTTCCGTTTTATTAAATAATTATATCCTATGTTCAGCATTGATAATATAGGATTCCAATGGTAAAATAATTTTTCAAATCGGCCCGGTAGTTTCGAAGGAGATTCCATTCAAACGAACAAACAAAAAATCAAATGTTTCCTCTTTATACATAGAATTAATCTAAGTCTTTATACTATTAGTGTAGAGTACTGTTTCAGGGCCAAAACACATAACCGCGTTGCGTTAGCGCAACGCTAAAATTGGCAGTTTGCGTTGCGGCGTTGCGGCATCGTGATTTTTTATTGTGGATAGACGTATCTCTGCCATGGACCATCGTGAAAAACTTATTCCTTATTTGTTATTAAGAAGATATTCCCCTGCTATGCTGGAACGAGCGCAGCATTGCGGCGCCGCAATGCCGCAACGCAAACTGCCTATTTCGTGGGTGCGTTTACAAACATACAAGTTCACATACACATGACACCCAGACCCGAAACAACAATTTGTGGATCACACAAAGTGTTGTTCCGTGCGGGAATCGAACCCGCGACACGTTGCATGGCAGCCGGTTGCCCAGCCACCGCACTAACCGTGCATATTTAAATGACAAATTAATTGCTGGGTCGGTGCCGTACCGGTTAAGTGTGCCTTTCTAATAAATAAGGCACAACCTACGCTAAGGCGGCGCGTCTTGCGCCTGCGATGACCGGCAAACACAATTAGAATGGGGTAGGCTACGGCACGACTAGCGACCGCCGTATAAAATGCTCAATTGTTTTTCCCACTCATCGCAGACGCAAGACGCGCTGCCCTAGCGTGGATTCAGCACGCCGAATGTAAAGCCGCTGCCTCGAATTTTGTGGGCAGCGGGCCTTGGGTCTCGGCGCGCGGGATGGATAGGATCTTATGCGTAAAATATAATTATTATGGTAACCGCGAGTTCTTTTAACTGTCGTACTACTTCATCATCAGACCCTTCATGACAATCACATCCCATCTAGGTGTAAAGTCCTCATCAATACAAATTAATCGATCCCAAACACAAGGTAGCGACTGTTAACCGTTGAGGAGTTCCCTCGACTGGCTCTCGGTTCCATCATCAGATCGACTCCAGACCTTTATTCTGATAAATGTATTTAATGTAGTGGTTTTGAATATTTAATGAAAAAATTAACAAATGCACTAGCCACCCCTATAATTTTTAAAAGTTCCCCTCGGTTTCCCTGGTCTTCCATCATCAGATCCTGATTTCCTTATCACGGGATCATTCTGGAACTATCTCCTTTCCAATAAAAAAGATTTATCAAAATATCGTACGGCGAACAATCATAAAAAGCATATATACGTTCGAATTGAGAACCTACTCATTTTTTTAAAGTCTGTTAAAAAAAATGAAGATAAAATAAAAGGTCGAGTATGTACTCGACCGGTAGAATTTTTATTTTTATTTTCAATTACCGAAACGTACCATGAAACCTGCGTTTTAGTTATGATTTTGAAATTGCGCGCGGAAACAGTAGGTGCCATGCCAATAGTGAACAATACGATTTTGTTTGAGATAAAGTGAAAATATTTTCGAAAATAATGAGTCACAACCCTTATCATTATCGCGAAGGACACACCTCGCGCGCTGGATCGCGGGACGATCTCCGGCCACCGTAAGTGCGGGCCTGTGGACGGCGAGCACGGGTGACTCGCCGCCTGGTCAGAACCAGACCCGAGCGTACGGCGCGTCGAGTTCCACGCGCGCCTCAAAGAGCCATCAGACCACCACGGATGGGGCCCAACAGGGCTGATGCCGATTCGGAGTCGCTGAGAACCTAACGGGTTACCGGGGCAGGAGAAGGAACGGGGTGGTTTTTAGTCAGTAAGAGTCTGACACTCCCTCCCAGGCGGGAGCGGTCATTCGATGATTTTCGCCCCTAAAAAAACCCCTTATCATTGGTGTCTTGTGCCTGGATGATTAAGTAAACTTAATAACATGACATTTTCTACAAAACATCTCAAAGCACGACAGTGTGTTTGTTTACTGTCGGAGAGACGTCACGTAAGAAAGAAAGAACTATTGTTTATTTGTAAAACATGCGTATACATAAATCGAGTAATCAGACATGCAAGATGTTAAATAATATGTTGTGCGTCCATGTTTCGTCAATAGTGGCATACAAATTTTATAGGTATAAAGATTATATTCAATTTCATTTAAATCAGCAATTTGTACAATAATAGTCATTATTAAATTACATTAAAGAGATAAACATTTGAATTTGATGTCACAATATTTCTAAATTAGGTAGTAACTTATATGATAGTCTAAAATAAATTACGTCCAGTACATACCTATATTCATTATTACGCAGTCAAATAGTGGTCCTTACAATAAGTCAATTTATTTACAAATCAATACTAAATTATATTATGTCCAGTAGGTATACAAAAAATTTATAAAAAATGTACATTGTATTATTATTCTTCACCATTAAATATGTTATACGAAGCCTGAATTAGAAAGTCTTTTTCATTCAAAAAGTCCTGTACACTGTAATAGGCTTTATTAACTAAAAACTTTCTCAGCTTATTTTTAAAATGTGTCAAGGGTAGTTCTCTCAAAATTTTTGGTAATTTATTAAATATCACAGGCGCCATACAGAAAATACTTTTACGCATGAGGGAAGTTGTCGCAATATGCGTGCATATCCTACTGTTATCGCGCCTGTTACGTGGGACTATTTCATTTAATAGTTTAAATCGGTGTGGATTCGTTTTGACAAATACAGCTACCTCTAAAATGTACAGACATGGCAAAGTGAGTATTTTATTTTTCTTAAAGTATGGCAGGCAACTATCAGTGAGTTTAATTTTAAATATTGAACGTACGCATCTCTTTTGAGCCTTGAATATGGTGTCTTTTTCTGCCGAGTTACCCCAGAAAATTACACCATTGCGTAGGTGGGATTCAGTTAACCCATAGTAAGCAGCAAGTAATGCCTCTACACCTATTATAGACGATAACGTGTGTAGGGCGTAGGCAGACTTACTTAACTTCCTGCATAAGATTTCGATATGGGCCTTCTAGTTTAGCTTTTTATCAATGTAGAGCCCTAAAAATTTAATTGTTTCTACCTCTTCTATAGGTTGGTCAGCGTAGTGTACATTGAGACTGCTTTTGGTATTGATCCTTTGACTAAAGTGTATTAATTTAGTTTTAGTCAGATTAATTTTTAGATTATTATCATCTAGCCACTTTACCATTAAATTTATAGATACATTTATGTCACTCTCATAAGTATCGATACTTTTACACGGTATTGCTATGGTGCTATCATCGGCAAATAGTGTCAGGGGTTGAGGGATGCCTTTTGGCAGATCATTTATATACAAAATGAATAAGAGAGGCCCCAAAACACTCCCTTGTGGCACACCAAATGAAACTGTACGTTCTCTAGACTGATACACGTTGTTATGTTTACTTTTCATGTCAATTGCGTTTATGTGTGTAATTTGAGTCCTGTTATTTAAATAAGATTTAATGAGATTGTTTACATTTCCTCTGACTCCATACGTCTCAAGTTTATTTAAGAGTTTCCCGTAGTGTACATAGTCAAAGGCTTGAGTCATATCACAAAATACGCCACAGACCGGTTTTCTCTTATCAACATTATGTATAACATTATGTAAAAAATCATAGATGGCCATGTTAATAGTTTTACCCATTTTAAATCCTTTCTGTTCTTTGCATAGAATATTATGATAAAGATAAAGATAAAGATAAAGATAGTTTATTTGCAAATATGGGTAATACAATATGTGGTGTTTAGGTACATTGCGAGCTCAACCATATTTTACCAGGAGGCATGCAAATATGAATTAACAGATTATTAAAAGAATAAAATTATATAAAATAAAATCAATATTATGCAATGTACTTATTAAATTGATAACAGAAATTAAAATAGTCGCATTAACAAAATACCTCTATAGGTACAATGTCAAAAGATTATAGTTAAGAAATGTCATAGTAAAATAGATGAAATGTCCAAGCTATTTAGTATTTACAATATTATTCTATTCCATTGTCCATTAGAAAATCTGCAATACTGTAATATGCCTTGTCAACTAATAATTTTCTCAATTTGTTTTTTAATATTGACATACTCAAATCTCTCCAGGATTTAGGTAATTTATTAAAGACTTTAGGTGCCATGCAATAGACACTTTTGCTCATTAGTGTTGTCTTCGCTCTTTGAAGACATAGTTGACTATCGTCTCGTCTACTTCGTGCTACTACGTCGTTCATTTTCTTAAAATAATGTGGATTTGACTTGACAAACATAGCCATTTCAATTATATAAATACACGGTAATGTTAAAATGTTAAGTTCTTTAAAATACGGGTAACAACTATCTGTAGTGCTTAGTTTATACATTGACCGAATGCACCTTTTTTGGGCCTTGAATGCCATATCTTTATCGGTTGAATTACCCCAGAATATAACCCCGTAACGAAGATGGGATTCAGGTAAACCGTAGTAGGCGGTAACAACCGCTTCCTTAGAAACCTTCAACGATAATGCATGTAAGGCATATGCGGATTTACTTAGTTTCTTGCAAACCTTGACTACATGTGATTTCCAGTTCAGATTTTGATCTATTTCCAAACCCAAAAATTTAGTGCTTGCAACTTTATCCACTACTTTATTGATATAATTCACGTTGAGGTTTTTACTGGGTATTCTTTGGCTAAAATGCATTACGCTTGTTTTTGTTAGATTAATTTTTAAGTTATTGTTATTTAACCATGTTATGACTGTCGCTAGAGCATTATTAATATCATTTTCATATAATTTAGGATCAATGCAGGGTATAGTTATGGTACTATCGTCGGCAAACAGAGTTAATGGTTGACCAACGTGTTTCGGAAGGTCATTTATATACAATATAAAAAGTAACGGCCCCAGAACGCTCCCCTGTGGTACTCCATATCTAACTTCACGTTCAGACGACCGAAAAGTTTCTTCGTAATTATTTTCATTCATTCTACATATTTCAGTTATTTGTTTTCTGTTACGTAAATAAGATTATATTAAGCTTAGAGTGTTCCCTCTAATACCATAGGCTTCAAGTTTATTCACGAGTGTATCAAATTGTACATAATCAAACGCTTGTGTCATGTCGCAGTAAATGGCACATACCGGTTTACGTTCATCTACATGCTTTATGACGCCCCTTATAAAATCAAATGTTGCCATATTAATTGATTTACCCTGTCTAAATCCTTTCTGTTCGTAGCACAATAACTTGTTTTTTTCTAAATATTTATAAGTCTCTCTATATATATATATTTCAAATATTTTCGATATAATTGGAATAAGTGCAATAGGCCTATAAAATTCCATGAGTTCCCTATTTTCCTTTTTAAATAATGGTTTTATAATGGATATTTTTAAGGCCTCTGGATAGATACCTGAGCAGATGCTAAGATTCAAAATATGACTCTGATGACTACATATACCGGGAGCCACTGTTTTAAGTATCTCTGTTGATATACCATCGTAACCCACGCTATTTGTATTCTTAAGTGAATTAATTATTTTAAGTATGTCATATGGTATACTTGGTACAAGAAACATAGAATTCTGCTGAGCGCTTATCCCGTGTGGCTTTGGTTTATTGTGACAGTTAAGTATTGGCTGAATTTTGTCAATAAAATAATTGTTAAAAGCATTAGATATGTCAATAGGGTTAATAATTGTAGTATTGTCATCGATTTTAATACTATTTATGTATTGTTTAGTAATGTTGTGTTTAGTCTGATTTATGATTTGCCAAGTAGTTTTAGATTTGTTTTTGGATAAGTGAATCTTGTGATTATTTTGTGATTTTTGTGTGAGATTAATAATTTTTTTATATAGTTTGGAGTAGTTTACATAAGTCATTTTATTAGATTGGTTAGGATGTAATCTCAGTTGCCACAAGAGTGACCTCTTTTTCCTACTACATAGCTTCACACCGCGGGACAGCC
The DNA here is from genome assembly GCA_038387885.1 of Spodoptera picta. Classification (NCBI taxonomy): domain Eukaryota; kingdom Metazoa; phylum Arthropoda; class Insecta; order Lepidoptera; family Noctuidae; genus Spodoptera; species Spodoptera picta. The sequence goes on along the minus strand of JAZHFQ010000761.1, from coordinate 8,354,232 downwards.
ATTTCGGGGTCATTATAATATTCCGTTTGGTCACGACAATCGGGAAACATAAGTCATATAATAATTTGAAAGTATCAATAAAAGCATTATAAGCATAATTATTAGGGTCGTCGGTATTATAAATTTCTGAAAAGGATATACTATTTAAACATTCTATAAATTTATTAACATTTCCCATATCATAATCCCTTCGGGTTATATACCAGTATTTACCCACGCATACTTTATGTTGAAGCAGTTGAGCAGTGTGATCAGACAACGCAAAATCAAACACAGTGGCTTTACTTGATTTATTAAAATTGTGTGCAAAGTTGTCTATGCATGTCATGCTACCAATACGAGTCGGTTGTTTCAGTGCCAATTTCAAATCAAAACCTAGAAGCAAGCATTCAAACGAAACTGATTGGTTATTTGATTTAAGCATGTCAATATTAAAGTCACCAGCAATGACAATTTTTTTGACGTGATTTTGATACCTCCATACATATGGTTTCTAATTTATTTAGGCAATCATTAAAGTTACTGACATTTGGCACCCTATAAATACAAACTATTATTATTTTATAATGGATTAGTTCGATTGCACAACACTCAAGAACGCCTGGCGATGAGATCTTAGCAATTCCAGGCAATTCCTTCCATTGATGCCCCTTTTGAACTAGTATACATGTTCCACCTCTTTTTATTTCATTTCTCCCGTAGTAGGCAGCCAAGCAATAATTTGGTAAATATAACTGGTCCTCAAGTCCCTTCATTACAAAATGTTCAGTAATACAGATAACATCTACAGACATATTATTCTCTTAAAGTAATTGGTCTAAACAAACGGTAAGAGCATCAGCTTTTTTCAACAATCCAGCAATGTTTTGGTGCAATATGTATAGAAATTTATTCGAGAAAAAAAGAGGCATTAGTGTCAGTTTTAGATTGCGGACTTTCAGTTTCGGGGGATATTATATTATTTGAAATGTCAGAGTCGAGAAGTTGGTACTTCAAGTAATCAAAAACAGTTTTCATTCCATAGTTATTCAATCTCCCACTGCCAATTGAGAACATAGTATGATCATACAACAAGTTCAAATTAGAGTCAAATATTACAGCATAGTCATAAATGTTTATGTCATGGTATAATAAGCTATTGAACATTTCAATTCTCCAGTTGAACATATTGAAGTAATTATTGCACCTATAAGTGGGTAAACATAGAATTATATTTGTGTGTGACAACATTATTAGCTTTTCCCTGACATTCGAGATTATATCAGAATAATTATTAGTAGAGTTAAAATCCTCACTACCTATTAGAATTATACAATAGTCTTTCTTTGTGTAATCATTTAGTTTTGAGTCTAAATTATTAACAAGGGTACCAACTCCACAGTTGGTGGTGATATAATGACAGATCTGAAAGTTTGAAAAGGTACTTTGTGCAATTGATAAGACTTTATTGGCCCTTTTGTTGACTGGGTGTTGAGACGAGCCCGATGTTTTTTTATCAAAGTGTAAAGTAGTTTTTACTTTGTTACTTGTAGATACTCTTCTGGCATATTTTAATGGATCCAAGTTATTTCCACAATGTTGATGTTTGCTAGGAGTTGGCACTCTAACGTTCTTCCTAGGCGTTACAGTTTCACTGGTCAATTTTCTTGTGGCACCCTTCACTAATTGATATTTATTATTTAAAATGGAAATGGTCTGTTTCAATTCGGTATTCTCCACAGACAAATTATTTATTTCGTCATGTGCTGCCGAGAGTTGCGCCTTTAATTCTTCAAGTTCCCGCTGTAAATCCTGTACTTTATCATTGTCCTCGTCATCCGATATGATGGGCATACTGCTGGTGGTGCCATCTAGTGATGCATCGTTACAACTAACGTCGATCACTGTAGTATCTGACAATGATTTTGACCGGTTTCGACGCAATGTGATATTTTCGAAGAAATTCATGTTAGTTGTTTCTAATATTAAATGGTAAATAAATAATAGCAACAAAACCTTCAAAAAGCCAAATGTTTAAGCGAGGATCGAACGCAGGGCGCACGAATCCGAAAGCGTATACAGTAACCGCTCTGCCATGCGTACATTAACAAATGTATTGAAATATGGAAGCATTAGCTGCTAATGTAGGTACTTGTCGCAGTCGCAGGTAACGACGATGTTGAGTGTCACGTGAGTTCAAAGTCCAACTCCTTTATATTTATTGCGGCGGGTATGAAGCGGTTTAGATTGTCTTTCCGTCTTATTACAAAACCCGATCTATTTTTAGTACCAGGATTAATACTAGGTTTAAACGATGACTAAATAAAACGTTATTATAAAACAAAGTTTATTACTAGTTCCGGAACTATCTATGGTACTAAAGTTAAACCGCCGAGACCCCTTTTTTTTTTTTTTTTTTTTTTTATGGGGGGAAATCCTCATGGACTGCCTCCGCCTGGGGAAAGGCGGAGGGGTGTGCCGGACTCTTACCGGCTAAAACCAACCCAGTGTCTCCTCGCACGTGCGTGCGGGGCCGCGGGAGTCCAAATTCATCCGCAGCCCCGCATTACAGTGCCGGCCCGTAAATCAGGGCCCCGTCACCTGCACGGAGCAGTGCACCACGTGCATCGCCTCAAAGGCGCACGCCGACACCCGCGCGCGCCTTCGACTCGGGTCTATCGATTCGGGGGCGGGGACTTCCCCAAGTCCTTCGCCCCTGGACCCATTCATGGGGGCCGGAAGAGGGCGTTGTCAGCCCTTCTCCTACGCCCGGTGCGCCTTCTGCGGTTGGGAAAGGAAGTCAGTAAGATCTCCCTCTCCCGTTCCGCAGTTTCCTTCTGCGACATCACATCCTCGCAGAAAGACACCACCGCGTCCCACGACTCTGCGCTGTCCACCATCTTCCGCACTACGGCCGGCAGCGACAGATCGCTTCCTACTTCATTTCTGAGGACACGGCGCTGCTCCTCCCAAGCTACACACTCGGCGAGCGTGTGTTGCGCCGTGTCCTCCCCGCAATGGACGCAGTGGTGGCACCGGGCGTCCGGCTCCCTCTCTATGCGGCACAGGTACTTGCCGAAGCAGCCGTGCCCCGACAGCACCTGCGTCACCCTAAACGACAGGGAGCCGTGCTTCCTCCCGAGCCAGTCGTCGAGTACTGGCCGGATCGCCTCGACGGTAGTAAAGCCGGCGGTGGGGCGCAGAAGCCTTTGCTGCCATTCCGCCACTAAGACCTGACGGAGCTCCTCTCGGCGCCGCTCGATTTAAGTCTAATGCCCACACAGGGGCCCCGTACAGGGCCATGGATCGCACGATTCCCACATACAGCCGCCTACAGGCGGCGCTCGGGCCCCCCAAGTTGGGAAGCAACGTTGAAAGCGCGCCCGTCGCACCCATCAGTTTGGGCGCCAGCCGCCGGAAATGGGGTCCGAATTCCCATCGACTGTCGAGCACCAATCCCAGATATTTCATGGTGGACTCGACAGCTATGCGAGCCCCGCTGACCACGATATGCGATCCCGGCGCCGGCGCACGTCGGGGGCCGTGGAACACCATGGCCTCCGATTTGTTCAGGGCCACCTCCAGGCCCAGGCGCCGGATGCGGTTCACAACCTGTGACACCGCAGCCGTGGCTATCAACGTCGCCTCTCTGTGCGAGCTCCCCCGGGCGGTTACGAGCGTGTCGTCCGCATAACACGTCAAGTCAGCGCCCAAAGGGAGCTCACCTCTCAGCACCCAGTCGTACCCAATATTCCACAGGAGCGGCCCTAAGACCGAACCCTGTGGAACACCGCAAGACATGAGGTGCCGACCGGCACCGTCACGTCCCCGATAGGTGATACACCTGCTCTCCAAAAAAGCCCCTACTGTACGGCGGAGGTAGAGAGGCACGCGATGGTATTTTAGTGCCTCTCGAATACAACTCCAGGGTAGGGTGTTGAATGCATTGGAGATATCCAAAGACACCGCCAGCACCACCCCACCCTGGGACACCGTCTCTTCCACCAGGGTCCTCACGCGCATAATGGCGTCTATGGTGGAGCGCCCCTCACGGAAGCCAAATTGATGGTCATCCAGGTTCGGTCCTTCTCCGCACAAGTGGCTGACGAGGCGATTTGCGATAATACGCTCGAAAAGTTTGCCCGCCTCGTCGAGCAGCACTATGGGCCGATACGCGGATGGCGAGTCCGCAGGGCGCCCTTCCTTCCTGAGCAGGACCAGTTTCCCCTCCTTCCACACACTGGGGAACTGACCTCGCTCGAGACATGACATGAGAAGCCATCTCAGCTGGGGCTCTAGCACCTTCAGAGCCAGGACGAGAGCTCGGCCAGGGACGCCGTCAGGTCCGGGCGCTGTGTTCTTAGCCCGGAGTCGCAACACGGCTGCTCTCATCTCTGCTTCTGTCACCTCGGGGACGTCGGTGCTCTCTTCTCCTGGAGAGTCTGTGGCTGACGGCGAACCCATCGCCGGTGGAGCGTGCTCTGCTCGCTCTGGGAAGAGAGCCGATACAACCGCCTCTAGCAACTGGGGTTGCATGCTCTGGGCTAGTGGAGGCGCCCAGGGACGCAACTTGCCCCGTACCCAACGGTAGGGCCGCCTCCACGGATCCCGATCTAGGGACCCCAGCAGCTCTTCCCTGGCACGTGACTTTGAGTCGGTGATGGCCAGCCGCAGAGTCTCCTTAGACGCGCGGTACACCTCGTACAGCGCGTCCTCCTCGCTGGAATCCCGACGACGTCGTCTTCGGTATCGGGTGTACCGGCGGCGAGCCGCAACGCACGCTACGCGCAACTTCGCGATCTCGTCCGTCCACCAGTACACCTGGCGCCTTGCGGACTGTTGCTGTCGTGGCGGACACGCGGCATGGACGCGTCGCAGATCTGCGTCATCGCCCCGCGGAACCACAACGCCATCGTCTCGACGTCGACGGGGCCGTCCGTCGTCGACTCCCAGACCCAGGATTGAACTAAGGCAGCTTCTTCGAGTAGTTCCCTGTCGATGCGCTTGAGCGCCCAACGCAAACCGCCGAGACCCCTAGTTTAACTTCGGTACTAAAGTTATTTGAGGTTAGCTATCAGAAATATTTACGTGTATCTTCTATATTATTATAATTGTGAAATGGATATTGAACCGATTGATGTTATGGATTTAAAAGATTTGGACATGTTAGAGACGTCTCGGCGATCGTACAGACATCGCCATCGTGTAAATCCCTTTGACTTGAGTGACGAAGACTAAGAAGACTTTCGATTTAAGTACAGTTGTTGTTCCATTTCCAGTCAGTCACAATAAACAATAATAATAATATAATAAAAAAGACTCAATAGGTATTTGTTTCGTGATTCGTGCTCTGCCGTCTTCTTATAAGTCGCTCCATTTTACGCTAGAGGTGTTAAAAAATATGACTTGGTTATAAAAAGCTCGTCAAAATACAAGTTGTGCTTGTTCACTATATTGTAACACAAACAAAAAACAATTTATGATATAATTTTGTGTTGATACATAATTATTTAAGCATTTCAGGCGTTATTGTAATAGCAATATTTAGACGAACGGAACCATAACGGAACGTTGCTTCAAGTGGATCCTGAGTGAACGAATGAAAGAATGCTATTTATGTTTTTTATCTGTGGGACTATGGACTTTCTTTGGTACTAGCTGATCCCCGAATAGTCTTAGTTTTATAATTGGAACAGATTTTAGTCCTGGTACTAGCTTTAATACCGTAACAAACCTAGATCTTATAGTCCGGGTTTAAACCAGTACTAAGTCGATCTTTTGTAATAAGACGGTTTGTGTTTAAATAAAGTCACAGTTTTTTTTCACTGTTTTTTCATTATTTATTGTTTACGTAAAGTCAGTTTATCACTTAATAAGGTAGCTATTATTACAACACAGTGCACTTGAATGTTTTCGGCTTATTTTCAATATGTTTACAGTTTGTCACTTCTACTAGGTCGATGTATTTAAGTTTTCATCACTTTTACGTCACTAGTTACCAGTTTTATTGTATTTATTAATCGTTAAACGTTTATCACTGGTTTCATCACCCAGGTACACGGTTTTATTCCGGTTGAAAGCAATTCAACATTATTTTATTGATTTTGAACGCGAAACTTTTTGAGATACGTCCATTCGCGTCAACGTCCGCGCGGGGGGGCCCTATGTTGTATGTTTTTCTTTTGTATGTTTTTCTATAAATGAATTTAATTCCTTGCAAATGTATTTTTCAAATATTTTAGAAATTATAGGTATTAGTGATATAGGTCTAATTCTCCATTAATTCCCTATCTGCTTTCTTAAATAGTGGCTTAACTATTGATACTTTTAGGGCATCAGGATAGACGCCTGCACTATTTATTTATTTATTTATTCGAAGGAGTACGGCCACATCACCAACATATAACATTCAAAATACACAATAATAACAAAATAAAGGTCTGATACATGCGACAATAATGGCGTACATAGCATTGGCAATTCATAGGCTTAACAGTGGCTTAAAAATAAAATCCATTTGAGAATTATGGAAAAGAAAATAACAACAATAATCCACACCATACACACATTTAAATGAGAATTTAACAAGTTCAATTTTCTATATAATTATCATATGTCTGATTAAGAAAACAAATTAACAACAAAAACAACAAAATATAATTAGTATCTATGCCATATATTAAGTCTAATAATAATAATAATTTAATACAAATATAATATAATAAAATGTCAAATTATGGTCAAGATTTCAAAGAAATGTCAATTAAATCAGAATCAAAATAATTTCAATAATTTAAAGAAATGTCAGATTTTAGAACAGATGTCAACGTACAAAACAACAAGCAGCACCAACAACAACAATAACAAACGATAGTACCTCTATAGTGCATCAATAATCCTGCCTCTAAATACACTTAATCCATCGTGGAACACATCTAGATCGGGTATTGTTGAGATAAGGGAGTGGTACTCATCAATTATTCTACGGAGAGGTGCCTGCCGTCCCAAATTAGACTTTACCGGTGGAATGTAGAAAATGTATTTAAGTTTTCCTCTAGGATAGACACGGGGGACACGCAGAGGCATGTTCTCCAGAAAATAGCTACACCGGTAATGACCACCTATGATTTTGTGAATGGGCTCGCTGCCATCGCAGCGGTAAGTCCCCTCTTTGAGGAGTGGCTTGAGAGACGCTACGGCGTCCTCACCTACCGCCTGACGCAGGTCCTCACCGGACATGGAAGTTTCGGGAGGTACCTGTGTCTGATGGGGCGGGAGGAAACGCCCGGGTGTCATCACTGCGAGGACCACCCTGAGGACACGGTGGAACACACGGTGGGAGAATGCCCTTCGTGGGCTGAGCACCGCCGTGTCCTCAGGGAAGTGGTCGGCGATGGCGACCTCTCGCGTCCGGGCCTAGTGCAGGCCATGATGCGGAGCGAGGGGGATTGGGATGCCGTCTCCTCCTTTTGCGAAGCAGTCATGCTAGCTAAGGAGGAGGCGGGACGCGTGAGGCAGCGAAGCGCTGCCTCCTCGCAACCCAGCCATCGCGAAGGACACACCGGGCGTCGGGGATCGCGGGACGATCTCCGGCCACCGTAAGCGCGGGCCTGCGGACGGCGAGCATGGGTGGCTCCCCGTCCGACCAGAAACAGACCCGAGCGTACGGCGCGTCGCGTTCCGCGCGCGCCTCAAAGAGCCATCAGACCACCACAGATGGGGCCCAATAGGGCCGATGCCGATTCGGAGTCGCGGAGAACCTAACGGGTAACCGGGGCTCCGACTCGACGTGCAGGAGAAGGAACGGGGTGGTTTTTAGTCAGTAAGAGTCTGACACTCCCTCCCGCCTCACCCAGGCGGGAGCAGTCATTCGATGATTTTCCCCCCTTAAAAAAGAAAAAAAAAAAATGATTTTGTGAAAGAAGGTCATGTCCAGCAAAAGTCTTCGCTCACGAAGAGAATGCTTTCGAAACCTAATCAAGCGCTCTTTATAGGGATTCCTGTGAGAAAATCCACCAGTGTTATAATGCTGAGATTTATAATATGACTCAAGTGACTTTTATGATTTTGTCCGCAACTTGTTTCAGTATATTCGTAGCAATACCATATCCTACACTACTTGTATTATTTAAGGACATTATTATTTTTTTAATCTCGGTTGGTATACTAGGGGCCACAAACATAGTTTTATTATTGTGGTCTACAGTAAATCCCCTAGGTCTGCCCTCACTATACCCTGCTTTGGTTGCACCTTATCAATGAAAAAATTATTAAATGCTTCTGCAATAGTACTGTGATGTGTCATGATGCAGTCACCTATTTTAATTCTATTTATGTTGGATTTAGGTACGTTATACTTTGCACGATTAATTATTTATTTGCCACGCGGTTTTAGATTTGTTTTCAGATGTTTTTATATTGTTATTGTTTTGTGCTTTTTGAGTTAGCCGTATGATTTTTTGTAAATTTTTGAGTAATTATATAATAAGTTTTTGTTATTATGGCTTCGATTTAGTCGGAACTGCCATAGAAGTTTTCTTTTCTTTTTACTGCATAATTTAATGCCTTTTGTCACCCACTTAGTATTTATTTATTTTAACCACTATAAATGGAAAACACAGGTCGTACAGTAACTTGAAAATCGCGGCGAAACAATTATAAGCTACATTTGGGTCATCCGTTTCATAAATTTCTGAAAAAGTAAGACTCTTGAGATGGTTTTTAAATTTTATAATATTTTCCGTATTGTAGTCCCTTCTAGTTGCATACCAATACTTAATACAGCATAGTTTTTGTACGGGACATTTAAGCAGCTGTGTCGAATGATCCGATAACGCCCATTCAAACACTTCAGTCTTATATGTATTAAAGTTATGTGCAAAGTTGTCTATGCATGATAAGCAGGCCATGCGAGTTGGTTCTTTTAAGGCAAGTGTCATATTGTAACTCATTAAAAAACATTCTAATTCAGTCGCTTCTCTACTTTGCTTAAGTACGTCATTGTTGAAATCTCCGCAAACAACAATTTTTCTACAAGATGAACATAAAATCTCACGCATGAGCATTTCAAGTTTCTCTAAGCAGTAATTTAAATTATTTGGGTTAGGAATTCTATATATACCTCTACAAATTATTGTCATTTTGTAACCAGTCAGTTCTACGTCACAGTACTCGAATATCCCTGGAGTTGATAATTTTGCTACTTTTGGCAATTCTTTCCATTGTAACCCATTTTTAACAAGGATACATGCACCACCCCGTTTCTGTCCTATTTAACAATAATATGCAGCCAAATCATAGTTGGGCAAAAACAACAAATTCTGATACCCATCCATGATAAAGTGCTCTGTAATACAACCGATATCAATACTAGTATCCTTACTCGCAAGCTCCTCCAGACATACCAACAGATCATCTGCTTTATTTATCAAACCAGCTATATTTTGGTGCAAAATGTTGAGATATTTACCTATTAGAGAAAAAACAATTCATTTTCATCAGTGTCATTGCAACCAACAGAAGAATTACAAGTATTTAAGTCACTATACATTACTATTTCATCGATCATTAAACTAATATTGTGCATTATATTGGCCATACCACGATTACCTACAGAGCTACTACTTTTGTTAAACATTGTAAAATCATAGTTAAGATAGTAGTTCGAATCAAACAAATATGCATAATTAAATGAATACGCATCTAGATATATTAAATTGTTGAACGTTTCAATTCTCGAGTTAGCAACGACTGAAGGTATACCAAAATCTGTAAATCCGTATAATTCTGAGTTGTTGCCGAAGGTCAAATATATAGCTCACAATCGCTGGAAAGAATACTTTGATATACGTAGCAAAGAAAAAGGAATATGGTATAAAAGTTTACAAAGTGAACCTCCTCGAGTGCCTTGGTTCGTAATCGCTACACTAAATAGATCCATGTTGAAATTAGCTTTTAGACTTCGTTCTGGACACTATCCATCGGCAAAATTTGCACATCTAATGAGAAAAGCTGACACACCGAATTGTCCGACTTGTGGAAAGATTTAGGATGTGCAACATTTGCTGATGGAATGTGTCCGGAATAAGGTGGAACGGGAGTCGTTGCTGAGAAAGTATGGCATTGCAAAGATGAACGTAGGTATCATACAGAGTGTTTTAAGTGAGCCTGCATCAGAAATAGCACAAGCGTTTTACTTGCTAGTCCCGCAGACCCAGCACCGACCCTCATAATTATTTATAAACAACTAGGATAAGTATTATGTGTTAATAGTTATAAGGAACAATGGGTTTGATATGTTAATTTTAACCAAAAACCCTAAATAAACTAAATAAAAAAAAATAAAAAAAAATCTCGAGTTAAACATAATAGAATAGTCATTCAATTTGAAGGTCGGAGCACATAATATGATATTCGTGTGCTGTAATTTTAATAGCGTTTCACGAATATAAATAATAATAAACCTAATTTGCAATAAACAGTTATATTCTAAAAACCTGATCAAAGCCATCAATACATTCGCCATACCCGTGTTAACTTATACCTTTGGAATCATTAAATGGACAAAAACGGACATTAACAAACTTGAAATAAAAATCTGGACAACCCTAACTAAAAATAATTATTTACACCCTAAGTCTGCAATTAAAAGAATTTCAGTAAAACGCCAAAATGGTGGAAGAGGTCTAGTTGACTTAAAGCTATTATTTTTTTTATTTTTATTTTTTGGTGATCTTTAACATACTCAGTTAAAGATCACCAAAAAATAAAAATAGATAGATGGCGCGCGAAAGAATTACATGGGCGACATATCCATGATCTAGAACAACCGCACATAGACCCTGAAGCTTCCAACAAGTGGCTCAAAATAGGTTCATTATTCCCTGAAACTGAAGGTTTCATGATTGCAATCCAGGACCAAGTAATAAATACAAAAAATTATAGGAAATTTATAATGAAAGACCCTAATACTCAAAATGATAAATGTAGGAAATGCCACCGACAATCTGAAACTATTCAACATATCACTAGTGCTTGTCCAACCCTCACCCAAACTGATTACACACACCGACATAATCAAGTCGGACACATCATCCATCAACAACTTGCCATCAAACACAAACTTTTGACAGAGCCTGCCGTACCATACTACCAATATACGCCAAAACCTGTACTGGAGAGTCCAAATCACACACTATACTTTGATAGAGCTATTTTAACTGATAAAACTATACACAATAACAGACCAGATATTACCTTAATTGATAAAGTTAACAAAATAGTATATATTACCGATATAGCCATCCCAAATACCCACAACTTACAGAAAACAATTACGGAGAAGATACATAAATATACAGAGCTTAAAGAAGAAATACTTAGAATCTGGAAAATGAATAAAGTATATATAGTGCCGCTGGTGCTCTCCAGTACGGGAGTCATTCCTAAACTTACATCACGGTATCCAACTTCTAGACCTCCATAAAAATACATACACAACCATGCAGAAAGCTGCAATTCTGAACACCTGTCGTATTGTTAGGAAGTTTCTCCAAGACGAGACCACCGAACAAGTACCCCATGAGGTTCACTTGGTTTAGGCCCGTGAACTTCATATTATTACCGAAATTTGTATAATTTCGAGAAAAAGGGAATGCCTCAAAAATAATAATAATAATATCATCACCACCACCATTATCAGCATTACCGATAGATAACAATATACTTCTAGCAGAATAAATACTTCATTTACATATATGTCCTTCACTTGGTTGACACCCGTGAAGGACATTAAAGCCGGCCTTATGGCTGAGAAAGAGAACAATCTCTTAAAAAATAATAATAATAATCTTTATTGTACACCTTAAATCAATAGAATATATTTAATTTAGTATAGTTATAGTTTAATTTTTGCAGATATTTTCTTAATTTTAGGTGTTTGCATGCTTGGCTTAGCAGGGGAGCATGTCACCTTTTTATACAGAGCATTTTGTTTTTGTAGCTCCTCATTAAGGTGTTTGAGTTGCGTATTTTCTAGAGTCAGGGAATCTATTTCGTTGTGGGCACTATTGAGTTCTAGAGATAATTTTTCTAATTTTTGTTTTAACTTAGTGCATTGGTCATCTTCGTCATCAGAAATGTCAGGTAAACTGGTCGTGGTGCCATTTATTGGTGAGTTCGTCGAGACCGTATCATTATTTGATGTTTCAGACTTAGAACGATTGCGTCTATACGTGACATTATTTAGAAAATTCATTTCTGGTAAGGTGCACAGTAAAAGGTCCTAGCCCTTGAATAACGAGTGAATGACACACCTGTCAGTCGATCTGTTTACAAACGTCACTTCTTGCTACGCTACTCGCCACCAGATGTCGTTGTTTGCAGTCCAATTATATTTAATTTCATTTAATTAATCCTTTTACCACTAGATGGTTTTGTTTACAGTTTTAATTAGTTTCTGTTTATTTTTCGTAGAACCCAATATGGTGAAAGGCGTTTTGATGTTTTAAAACCGATTAAAAAGTTGATTTTAAAATTGGAATATTGCATTTTATGAACGTCTCGTTTTTATATACAAAATTTATAATAAACGTTCAGTTTCATATTTTGTCATGCATGGTGTAAAATACCGTATTGGAAACAGCTGATTCAGCAGTCTGCACTTAGGGTATATATGTAAGTTTTACTTCTCATTTGAAGACAGACACCTTTTACTTAAAATTAAAACAAAAACATCTTTTTTTTTTGCTTTTTATGGAATAAGCCGGTAAACGAGCAACCTGATGGTAAGCAATCGGCGTCGCCCATGGACACCTGGAACATCAGAGGCGTTACAAGGGCGTTATCGGCCTTTTGGGATTAGGAATTTGAGGATTAGATTGTTAGAGATTCAGGGATTGGGGAAAGGGAAAGGGGGTACGGTAATTAGGCATCCGGTAACCTCACTCACACGACGAAACACAACACAACGTTGTTTCACGTCGGTCTTCTGTGAGTGGTATCACTCCGGTCGAGCCGGCCCATTCATGCCGAAGCATGGCTCTCCCACACTTAAGTAACTTAACCCACTCTTTTATTAGAGTCTACACAAGTATACAAGTAAACAAACGATATTTAGATTTTTTCAGGACACACAAAACACTATTTATTTAAGTAGTTAACTGCCTATATAAACAAAGATTAAAAGTCAAATTAATAAACCTATAATTATTAATCCTTACGAATAACGAATTAATACGCATTTGTAATATTTCAATGGAGGTTTAATTTTGCCCTCTTGTGCTTCCCATTCAGGTCTTTTGACCATTGTTCTCCTCTTGCCATTTCAATCCCGGGTTAAATGTCATTGTTCTGCTGTGAACATTATTATGTCACATTTAAATATCTGGGTATTGTTATTTATTCTTCGATTTATTTTTATTTTGTTTAGGTTTATATATTCATACCAGGTTTATATATAATTTTAGGCTTATATATTATATCGGGCTATTAGATAAACTACCTTCTCGATCATTGAATCGTCACAGTCGAAACACAAACAAAAATAATAAAAAAAGAGAGTGTAAAACACTATTTGTATGTCGCGAGTCGGTCAAGGTTGCAGGAGCAGATGATCTGAATAGAAAGCGGTGGTAGTTTCGAAACCCTTCAGCCAATTTCATTTTCGTTGTCCCTCTGTTGCTTTATCTATTAACCATTGCCGGGCCCGTTCGCTGAGTAGGCGAGTCTCCGCCTGCCATTTTTACGTGTAATAATTACATTATTTTGGCAGGTGCCAATAATCGTCCATAGTTCCCAATTTACCAGTCCACAGCAACCCATCCGTAGCTCTATCTTTTTTTTCCATTGTCCGAAAATAACGACTATGATATATCGATCGATGGGTGCCCAAGATGAAATCTCCAATGTGCGGTTCATTGCAAATAGCTGAGGGCCGGAGATTGTTGTAGGTTCTTAAAGTGTGTACCACAATAACGTGAGCATTAGGCCTACAAAAAACTACACTATAAAAAATCACGCCGCTTTCTCTACTTTTACATGGTGTTGATATTATTTTTTTCCCTAAAGGCTCATAATATACTTTTTGGTGCTCTGGCGCCAAAACTACTTATAGAGGTATTAAAAAAAGCTGTTTAGACATAAATTGTAGAAAATAGGGCACATGCCTAATTTTTACTTTAATGTCCGTCTGATAGATTATTTCAAATCATTATATATGTATTTTTTATTTTCTTACAGAAACGAATACTTTCGTCGATATATTGATTTGAAATGTCGCGTGTCGTCGATTTGAAATTTCATGTACCTGGTGTAGGTACATGAAATTTCAAATCACAATCAATACACAGACAATATTACAAATGACAACACATTACAAGCATGAGGTACATAGGTACTGCATATCCCTTAAGGGATTTCTTCCTGCAGACCTGCGACAGGAAAAGGAAATTAAACATAAGACATAAGACACAGTGTAAATGATACAATATGCAACGAATACAAAACAAAATAAAATTACTGCAAGAACTTAAAACTAGAATGACCGTAATATAAAGATAAAATATAAACTTAAGCAAATTATAACAAACATAATAAATAAAATAATTAGAAATATTTAAATATAATTAAATTAAATTTAAAAAAAAATTAAATATAATTAAATATTTCTAATTATTTTATTATTACATATATAAATATATGTATATTATAAATAAAACTATACTTCAGGACGAAAGATAATAATCCCTGACAAGTCGTTTAAAAATGGAGATGGAGTGGAGTCGCGTATGATAGGCGGCAGCGAATTCCACAATCTCACCGCATGAACCGTGAAGGAGTAGGAGTAGAAATCGGTTTTATGTTGAACGATTTCAAGAAGGGACTTAAGGTGGGATCTAGATAGGGCTTCAGGAGGACGAGCCAAGGAAAAACGGTCACGGAGATATATAGGATAGGCTGGGTTGTTAAGGACATTATAAAGGAGACATAAAATGCGAGTGTTCCGGCGAAGTCGGATTGGGAGCCACTTGAGCTTACTGCGATATACTGAGACATAATTGTACTTCTTAAGATCGAAGACAAAGCTAATACAAACGTTTTGCAGCCGCTCAAGCTTGTTTAGTAGCTCCTCAGTGACGTCCAAATAGCAAGCATCTGCGTAGTCGAGTAAAGGCTGAATTAAGGATTGTACGAGGAGAATTTTAGTTTTAAATGGCAAGAAGGACCGGAGATACTTCAGCGAGTGAATGGAGAAATGGACTCTTCGACTGACCTCACTCTCCTGTGCACCCCATAGAAGATTGGAGTCGAAGATTACCCCCAAATTCTTGGCCGTGTCAGTGAAAGGGATCACTGTGCCATTTAGGCGCACGGGCTCAAGAGTAAAGATGTCCAGAGCGCTGCGGAAGTATCGACTACCCATGATCATGGCCTGAGAGTTAAGAGGATTGACTTGGAGACCAAAGGACTTGGCCCACTTATCAATCCCGTCCAAGTCGCGGTTTACAGCATCGATAGCGTGACCAACTTCCGATAGTTTGAAGAGACGGTGAAGCTGCAGGTCGTCGGCATAGAGGTGAAAATTAGAGGAGATTACCTTGGCAACGGTATTTATAAACATGGAGAAAAGAACAGGAGAAAGGACGCCACCTGAGGCACGCCAGCAACGAGGTCACACCAATCGGAAAAAACTTCCTCCAAGCGTACACGCTGTCGACGACCCCGAAGATATGATTCAAACCAGTTCAAAGAAGAGGAAGAGAAGTTGTTGGCCTTCAGAACACCCAAAAAGATATCAAAATCTACGGAGTTGAAGGCCGAACTGAAGTCCAGTAACACAAGAATAGTTAGTGACTTGTTATCCATGGCCCAACGAATGTCGCCAGTCACTTTGAGCAGAGCCGTAACGGTACTGTGACTAGGGCGGAAACCAGACTGAAATGGAGAAATTAGATTATTAGAAGATAAGTAGGAAGTAAGCTGCTTATGAACAAGATGTGCCATAACTTTGGAGAGGAAAAGAAGTATAGAACTAGGCCTGTATTGGGAAGGTGAGCAAGGGTTGGAAGATTTAGGTAAAGGAATAATATGGGCCATCTTCCAGGCAGAGGGGAAGGAACAAGAGAATAAGGAGAAATTAAAAATGTGACTAAGGATAGGGATAATGAGATTAAGAACGGGGAGAAACATGCGGGAGCATAGATTGTCATTGCCCACTGCAGATGACTTAACGGCGAGCATTGACCTTTTGACATCTTCTTCGCAAACACTGCGTAACTCAAAAGCAGAAGAAGGGAGAAATGGTAAACAGGAAACAGGAAAGATCGTAGAGAGTCTTAGATTTTGTGGAAATATCGAGAGTAACCGGAGGAAGCGAGAAGTGTAAGTTTAGAGAAGTAAAGTCCAAGCCACTACATGCGGCAGCAGGTGACTTTCCGATGCCCACAGAACGCAGAAACTTCCCTGCATCACTAGATTGACCAGGTTTTCATCAAAATAGCGCCTTCTAGCATCCCTACACAGACGATTGCATCGATTACGAAAAGCCCTGAATAGTGTGAGGTTTTCATCGCAGGGTCTTTTCTTATATTTTTGTTTGGCCCTATCTCGTCGAGCCATAGCATCCTCAATATCAGGCGTGATCCAGGGAGCCGATTCATGCTTTACCCTCACCCGTCTCACCGGTGCAAATTTGTCAAAAATATCAATGATAATTTTATTAAGAGAGTTGACCTTGACATCAATGCACTCGGCGTCAGTTATGGGACTCCAATCAATGACACTATCATCACGCTGTAACGCCTCCAAATCCATCTGCTTATAACTTCGCAGATTCAGGTAAAGGGGTCTGCGCTTAGGTGTACGAATGCGAATCTATGTACATTTTATACGTAGAAATGACGTTTTAGCCCTCACTCCTAAACTTTGATTCGTTTTATCTAAGTAGGTATTGTTTTATTATACGACAAAATAAAAAAATACGGGTTATAATGGTCTTTAGTCATTTATTCCTGACACATTACACACAAATTACATCGAACCAGTACAGAACATGAGGTAAGTATACAAATATTACTAATGAGACACCGTAGGGTCGCGGAGACGCGATCGGCACCCGCGAATTAGGCGCGCGTCTACCCATATTGGTGGCCTTGGCTAACTGGCGAGCGGCGCGAACGCCGGCCGCCGCAACAGCGTGGCGGGGTGGAGGCGTTCCCGCCCCTCCCGCATACTTCCTACCCGTGCTGGCCTTACGCGTATTTTCTAAATACAGGAGCGCGTTACACACTCCCCCTTTTGATCAGGTGGGGATCTCCCACCGGGTCAAACAACCACGAGAAACGCGATCTAACTTATAGACTTGCGTGGGCGACCTCTGCCACGCTTTGGTACAACCGGCTCAGGACATTCACCTCCCCTTGCATGATAGCGCCTTAGGTCCGAGACGTGATATTTACCAACAGTTTCGCCAGATTTATGAGCTAATAGGTAAGTAGTTGGACTCACCTTAGTGATCACGTACGGTCCATCACGTTTAGGGTTAAATTTGGCAGTTACACCCTTTGCAGCGTTGCTGAGCACATGGGTCTTCATTAGGACCAAGTCCCCTTCCGTATACTCCTCAGGAGATGACCGGCCCCGATCAGCGTAAACCTTGCGAACGTCCTGGTGACGCTCAAGGTTCTCCCTGGCTGTCGAGATGGTGTCTGCGAGCTTGAGCAAGTATGGGGTAATCTGAGATACAAAATTTTCTGACTCTACGACAGCTCTCAGATCCGCCTGGACAGTCAAAGGGGACCGTAGCTCACGACCGAAAGTCAAATAAGCGGGCGTGTACTCCGTAGAACTGGTGAGTGAACTATTAAAAGCAAACCGTACAAACGGCAATACCTCTGGCCAGTTTTGATGACGACCTTCAACCAAGATGGCTAGTTGAGCCTTGAGGTCCCGATTCTTTCGCTCCACCGGGTTCACTTCCGGGTGGTATAAGGGTACCAGGCTTTGCTTTACACCTAAAACAAACATAGCCTTCTGCATGAAGTCAGCTACAAACTGCACGCCGTTATCGGAGATCACACGTCGAGGGATACCAAACCTCATAAGTACCTCATTGACCAGAGTCTTAGCACATATCTCTGCCGTAGCTTCCGTGAGGGCGAAGACTTCTACCCACTTACTGGCAGTGTCCTCCACAATGTGGATCCATCTCTCACCTTGCGGTCCTCTAGGCAACGGACCAAAGAGGTCAGTTGCGAGGGTTTCAAATCTTTGAGCTGGGACCGGAGTCTGCAGCAATCCAACTGGCTTGATGTTTGACGGCTTATACCGCTGACACTCTACACAGGTCTTAAGATACTGAGTAACAAACCGTCTCATACCAGGGAAGTAGAACCGTTGCGAGATACGATGCAAGGTCCTCTCGATTCCACCATGAGCGGCCGTGGGTGAGTCATGGCACTCTAACATGACTCTACTTCGCAGGCTTTCTGGAATCACGAGCTGCGGCTCCTCGGAGTCAGTATCAGGTACATACCTATACAGAACAGCTTGATTCAAGAGATAACCTCTCTCCGTCCAGCGTGTGACAGCAAGTTCATCCTTACCTTCCAAGTCCTGGATAATCTTGGCAACTTCCGGGTCAGCCAACTGAGCTTCCCGGGTCGAAGTTGCATCCCAGCGTGGCAAGTCTACGACAACAGGACAGACATCACACCCTGGTGACACCGTACCATCCTCAGTCACGGGTCGACTAAGAGTGTCGGCTAGTACATTGGCTTTACCTGGTGTATAATCAATACGCAAGTCAAAAGCTTGCAGCTTCATGGCCCAGCGCACTAACCTACCACTCGGAGACTTGAGGGAGAATAGCCACTTCAATGGTTGGTGGTCCGTCATCACTCGAACTTGATGACCATCGATATAGCCGCGGAACCGCTCGACAGCCCAAACTACCGCGAGAGCCTCTCTCTCAGTGGTTGAGTAGTTTTGCTCGGCTTGAGTAAGCAGACGGCTAGCGAATTCGATTGGATGTTCATCGTGAGGTGACTCCCCCTGGAGTAAAGCTGCACCCAAAGCATAATTACTCGAATCAGTCCTCAACAGAAATGGTTTCGTGTAATCCGCTTGCACTAGAATAGGAGACGTGGTCAGCAGCCTTTTAAGAGCTTCAAAAGCCTTACCTTGCTCCGAACTCCATTCCCACGCGTGCGATTTCTTGGTTAAACGCGTGAGTGGTTCAGCTACCTTCGCAAAGTCCGGTATGAATTTGCGAAACCACGAACACGTTTGAAGAAAAGTGCGCAACTGCTTAAGACACGTAGGCTCCTTCATATCCAGAACAGCACGTACCTTGTCCTCATCCGGTGATATACCCTCCTGAGATATCACGTGACCCAGGTACTTGACCTTTTCCCTGGCGAAGACGCACTTCTCGCGATTCGCACGAAGCTTGAATTAGCGGAGACGGTCGAATACCTCACGAAGGTCAGAAAGGTGACTAGTGTACGACTCCGATATCACCAGAATATCGTCGAGGTATGTAAGCACGGTGACATCCTTAAGCGTGGATCCCGAACGAAACCTGTCTATAAGCCTCTGAAACGTAGCCGACGCATTTTTCAGGCCAAACGGCATACGCTTGAAGCGATACGTACCGAACGGAGTGACAAAGGCGATTTTATCCTGATCCTTGATACTACATTGCCAGTACCCACTTCGAAGGTCACAGGAACTCATCACGCAACCCTTCTTCGTCGACTGCAGCAACTCGTCAATGCGTGGCATAGGATACGCGTCACTTTTCGTTACAGCATTTAATCTCCGATAATCCACACAAAACCTATACCCACCATTCGCCTTGGGTACCAGAACAGTTGGTGCAGACCAGGCAGACTCGCACTCTTCAATGATTCCCTCTCTTAACATATTATCGAGTTCCGCACGAATAATTTCCCTCTTCGCCGGCGTGACTCGATATGGCGGAACAGCAATAGGAGGATGGTCCCCCGTATCGATATGGTGTTCGGCAAACGGCGTCGGCTCTCCGACTAAGTCAAAAATATCCGAATACTCACCGAGTAGTTCTTCCAAGCTGGAACGCTCCTCCTGAGTCAACAGAGTGCCCTCATCTTCCCTCAACAAGTTGACAGAAGCGCACTCCACCACTTCGCATGAACTCTCTGTTAGCAAAGGGTGAATGTCCTGAGGCCGATCAGCTGTGAACCACGTCATATTAGAAAAATTCAAAACTAACTTCGACTTCGAAATAAAATCTATTCCTAAAAGTGTCTCATTATTTGAGGCATCGGGGAACACAACAAATTCTATAGGTACACATACAGACATACAAATAACATTAACACATGCTAACAAAATATTATTGGTACGTATGCTACCATCAGCAAGCTTTACCGACATAGTTTGCGAATTAAACTGAATACCTAAACGTAACAAAAGTGAGTACAGCGTCGAACCTGCGATACTGCGTCGCGCGGCGGTATCTATAAGCGCTGTACCGCTGTAACCACAAATCTCAATATTCAAAATAGGACGGCCTTCAATTACAGTGTTGGGCTCGTCACACTTAACATTACATATCATATTAAGCGAGTAAAATACATTATTTGGTGAATGCGACGTATTTACCGCTACAACATCGCAAGTTGAAATATTATTTTTACATTTTGGGCAATTCGCTCTAATATAGCCCTTTTCGCCACAACCATAGCAATGTAAGTTTGACTTATTACTAACAGAGTCTTTAGAGTCTTTTTTCGGGCACGAATCACGAGTATGCCCCCGCGACTTACAATACGCACAAAATAACTTTTCCACTTTTTCCGCGCAGTCACTATTACCGGCACTAGTTGGAATCGAAGGCGACGACGAACGTTGCGGAGACCGCACCTGCGATCGCTGAGCTACCGCGGTATTATTCCTTGGACGCTCGGACGTTGAAGTGTTTCCCGCCAAATTCACGCTCTCCGATGCAACGCGCGAAGCTCGCGAGCAGGGCGCGGGCGGCGGCATAGGGCGCTCCGGTCGCGCATGCGCCGACTGCGTATTTGAATTTTCCATGAGCGATTCTTCTATTGATCGCGCTTTATCCATCAAGGATTCGATACTGTTAACTGCGTCCCGTGTTAACCGTTTCCGAATACGCTTATGTAGTAAGCCGTATATAATGTCCAACTTCGCTTCCTCGGGCAACACGTACGGTAATTTGGATATCATACCGCGTATTTTGATAATGAAAGTATCCGCAAGCTCTCCGTGTTGCTCATCAGCAAATATGCTACGGAACATCTTGTAACCAGGACGTGGAACACCATACATATATCGGAGTCTTTTGACGGCTTCGGGCCACGAGGACACCTCGGTCCGAACCCCTCTCCACCATACTGCAGCCTCGCCGTGGAGCAGCATGGGTAGACCACGTAGTGCAAGGTCGTCGCTGACCGACGAACACTCCTTAAATATCTCCACAGAGTCGATGAACGCTTCTACGACTTCAGGCTCTCGGCTCTGACCATCGAAGCGTGACGTACACTTAGACATGTTTCCAGACTTACTTGTTGCCACCGACGGCGTCGGTGAGGCTGACGCGATCGCAGCGCCGGAGCCCGCGAGGGGCGCTGATGGCTCACCTCTCGCATACGGTGCCATGAGGGATTCGACGAGTTGCCGATTCGCTTCCGCCTGAGTCTTCGCGAAGGCGGCAAGGAATGAGGTCAACTGGTCCCCAGACATGAGTACTGGCGAAGGTCTCGCGGCTTCATCTTCGGAGCTCGATTGTGCGTCACTCACATTGGCGTCCGTTGCCGTACGTGGTTTGCGTGGCGGCATCTTCTTTACCGTTTTTCTACGTAGCAGGACCACGAAAACACGAATTTACGGGGGCGCGGTCGGTTACAAACCGGTTTAGACTGGTTCGGGCCGCAAGTTGGAAGCGCCACTTATAATGGTCTTTAGTCATTTATTCCTGACACATTACACACAAATTTCATCGAACCAGTACAGAACATGAGGTAAGTATACAAATATTACTAATGAGACACCGTAGGGTCGCGGAGACGCGATCGGCACCCGCGAATTAGGCGCGCGTCTACCCATATTGGTGGCCTTGGCTAACTGGCGAGCGGCGCGAACGCCGGCCGCCGCAACAGCGTGGCGGGGTGGAGGCGTTCCCGCCCCTCCCGCATACTTCCTACCCGTGCTGGCCTTACGCGTATTTTCTAAATACAGGAGCGCGTTACAGGGTCTAATATTTTATCATACCCTGTCGTCATCCCAATTGTGAGTAGTTTGATTTTGTAGTTAACGGTTTTCTCGTAAAAGGCACACAGGAAAATAATTATTGTAAAAAAGAAAATGTTTTGGCCGCCATTTTTCTTAGATGTCAGCGCGAGCAGAACACGTAAAAAGGTGCAAAATGAAAATCGAAAAGCACAACAAAATCTATAAAATTTTCAAAATTCCCGGTAACACTTTCCAGGAAACACGCATATTTCCTACTTAGTAATTATTGTACTATTATAGCAGTGAGTAATACTAGTTGTAACATAATAAGACAATACAAAATGTCATAAAACATATGAAATAATACATTCAGAAGGTATGCAAAAGTATTGATATTACAAGTGTATTGTACTGGTAATGCGCTAAATAACTATGTGTGAAGGTTTTTCATAATAATTTTGCTTTAAATATTAGAGACATAACTTCCCGTTGATAATAATACATATTTCCGCGTTAAGGCATTTATGGGACAGTCCTAATGACAAAAATATTAATTGATATCGTTATATATAACGAAGACAATTCACCCATTGGGGGTACTTCGTCATCGGATTCCAAGTTAGACATGGTGTAGGTAAGAAATAATAGTCTCAACACTGATTATAATCGTCCTCGGACACGCGGTAAGTTCGGTACGGGCTGGCAGAACAACCGCTCACCCTCGTGTCCAACTCAAAAGTGACGCCTTTTCAATGCCAACATGCCACGCCCCGTACCGACCATCACCCAAGCACACTGCTTGACGTTTCCGACAAATGATAACAGATGGCGTTGTTCTAAAATAACGATACTCGATAGTTGTGCATCTTTGTTGATTCTGCGACATATATTATATAATTCTGCTGTACTCCGCCTAAACGGCTAGACCGATTTAAATGAATTTTTTTATTCGCGTTTGAGTGGCGCCCTGGATGGTTTAGGTTTTTTTTAAGGGGGGAAAATCATCGAATGACTGCTCCCGCCCGCCTGGGTGAGGCGGGAGGGAGTGTCAGACTCTTACTGACTAAAAACCACCCCGTTCCTTCTCCTGCACGTCGAGCTGGAGCCCGGTTACCCGTTATGTTCTCCGCGACTTCGAATCGACATCGACCCTGGTGGGCCCTATCTGTAGTGGCCTGATGGCTCTTTGAGTACGCTGCTGTTATATAGGCTGAAGTTATTTTATTTTCGTTTATTAAAAAAAAAATTAAGCTATAAAATATAAGGCTACGAGCAAAAGGAACCGAGCAGAGCGGGTGAAACAGCTGAGAAATAGCTAGTTTTATAAGAAAACTGTAACTATTCCACGCCTACTATAATAATATCATGTCTCTTCTAGCTCATAAGAATGTTTTTGTCCTATCATTTGTCTGTGTCTACATAATAATCCATCTCAATGTAGGACAAGTAAAATAATGAGATCTATCTACTTTTTTCGTAAGAAAAGCAACTGCGTGAAATTAGGTTATTTTGATTACAATAATACATTCATAATAACAATAATAATAAGCCCGCAGGGCACCTTGAGGCGAGGTGACGGGCATTAGCGACCCCGCGCGCTACCATCATCCCGAGTGCTCCAGGGAGAAGTCACCGTTCCTTATTCTCCGGCTTGCCTTAATTGGCTGGCTGGAGTGAACGATTACAAGGAACAGGTCTCCCACCTCTGGCTTGCCTTCATTGGCCGTCCAGAGTGGAGTCGCGAAAGCAGTGATCCTGCTCGGAGGGTAAGAAACTATTCGTAAATCGCGAGTGGGCCAGGGATGCAGGAGGCTTCGGCTGGAGCAGATGATCTGAGTAGAAAGCGGTGGTAGTTTCCTAACCCTTCAGCCACTCACATTCTCGTTGCCCCTATGTTGCTATATCTAGCAACCATTCCCGGGGCCCGGTCGGTGAGTTGGCGAGTCTCCGCCTGCCATTTTTACGTGTAAAAATTACATTGTTTCGGCAGGTGCCATAGTCATCCATAGTTCCCAATTTACTAGCCCACAGCAACCCATCCATAGCCCTACCTTTTTTTTCCATTATTCATAATAGTCCTACACTAACCGGGGACTGTCCTTGGGTGCATTTCCATAGTGCATACGGGGATAGTCGCCGGTTTGTGTCTCCATTACATTTAGATTAAAGTTGTCTAAAGGGCCTCTGCGCAGTTGGCTTCGGTCCCTCGTACGCCTCCCAAATGACCGGGACCCTGTGGTCCCGTGAATCGTAAAGACATACATAATAATAATAACCTTTATTGTACACCTTAATTAAATCAACAGAATTTACATGTAACATTATAATAAAGAATAATAGGGTACAAAGGCGGCCTTATCACTAATAGCGATCTCTACCAGGCAACCTTTGGGTGAATGGAGCATTATTGAATGAAAGTGGAGGTTATTCATAGTGGATATTTTTGGTTTACGAATTATTTTGTAAACTCTGTCAAAAATCTATTAATGGGATATGCAAAAACAATCTCTTTTAGAGGTGTAATTCATAAGATATTTACTTTGATCAGAGTGCCAAGCACGAAATCTATCAAGAAAGTATTCGTATCGCCATCGAAAGCATATTCTATGAGTTTTGAACAGCGCCCCCTACCGTGCATAAAAGGATCTAAATGTTACAAGCACGAATGATTTTGATAAGTATACGGCAGCTAAACTAAACCACCAACTAAGATAAAAATACAGGGTGTAAGTATTGCCAATACCCCAATCCCCGAACCCCTAACAATCCTGAAATTCCTAATCCCCAAAAGGCCGGTATCGGACTTGTAACGCCTCTGGCGTTGCGGGTGTCCTTATTATTAGATGGTCTGTTTGAGCTCGTTTACCGGCTATACCATACCAGAATAACAATTAAAATCTAAAGTTTAAAAATTGAAAATTAAAGTTTTTACGAACGTCAATTTAAATAACATAACATCACGCCTTTTATCCCCGAAGGGTATGCAGAGGTGCACATTGCAGCACTTAATGCCACTGTACAATGTACCTAACACCCACTTTTCACTATTTATGTTATGAGTCCCATGTAATAGGGGGCGAACCTATTGCCATATACTGGGCACAATAAATTTCCAGACTGCGTGCGACTACTGAGAATTGAAAACAAATCAATAATACTTTGCCCGACTCGGGAATCTAACCCGAGATCCCTTGCCCAGCAGTTACACTTGCGACC
This sequence comes from Spodoptera picta, assembly GCA_038387885.1. NCBI lineage: Eukaryota > Metazoa > Arthropoda > Insecta > Lepidoptera > Noctuidae > Spodoptera > Spodoptera picta. The sequence continues at coordinate 8,328,801 of JAZHFQ010000761.1, read as the reverse complement.
ACTCAAAAATCAGAACAAACTTCAAACAAGCATAAACATAATCGAAAATCTATACAAGAAAATTAATTATTTTTATACTAAAAAGCTACAAATTGCTCGGATTCAAACAAAATGGTAAATATCGTTTGACAGAAGTCACAAGTGTTCGATAAAACAAACGTTTCTGTTTTTGAAGAACACTCTTTAAGTCGAAGGGAGCGAAAAGCGTTTTCCTTCAATGTATGTAAAACGATACCCATTTGATATTCATGGATATACCTCTAAACAGGTTTTTGAAGGGATCGGAACGAAATTAAACTTATACATATATTATTTACCTCATAAATAAATAATGACATTTCCTCTTCAATTTTTTTTGTATCTTACAATATCCGTCTTGTGTTACATAAAAAAAATCTTCATAAGAAATAGTAAAGAAAGAAAGAAAGAAAGAAAGAAAAACATTTATTCGACACATTGCATGCACAGATATGTAGACAAAATGAGTTATAAATAAAAAAAAATTAAAACAAACAATAAACATCACAAAATTAATAAAAAAATAGATGCATGCACGTGTCGAACGGGCCTCCACCTCAGCATTATGTTGAGCGTGGTAACACTCAACGCTGATCTTCTGGTGGCACCCTGCAGTGACTCACGGATGGTAGGTGAGAAGACAAATAATATAAAAAATAAAAACAAACTGCATGTAGTGTGTCAGATACAAAGACAAAATAAAATTAATAAATAAATAAAATGGTTCATACAAATAATATATTATTATTACAAATATGTACATGTTGCTACGAAGTAATATTTAAGCTTAATATTTGTATCAAATAAATGCATCATAAGACGAAAAACAGCGGGAATAACACAAAGAAGTAGAAATTAAATATTAAATAATTGAAATATCTGCCTTTGTCAAATTCAGCCTCCGTTGTGAGTCTATCATAAACTGACGTAAGCGTTTCCTGAACGTATAAATTGTGTTTATTTCTCTTATGGGTGGTGGCAGGTTATTCCATACTTTGGAAGCCGCATAACGAAAACTTCCTCGGAACGCCGCCGTACCGCGACTGTGACCCATAAGCTGCTGCGAACATTGCCTCCTTCCGCACTCTCGCCTGCTATTTACCCAGTTTAGCTTGTCATATAAATAGTCTGGTTTCTGGTGCTTAATAACACCAAACAGTAGACAAGCTAAGTGCAGTTTGCGTCTAGACTTCATTTTTAGGGTGTAGTATATTATTCTAACTTCATAGTTACCATGGGAGTATCATCATCATCATCAACAGCCTATAAATGCCCACTGCTGTGCAAAGTCTCTTATCACACGGATAGTTTTTGAGCATTAATCACCACGCTTCCTTAATACGGGTTGGTGATTTCAAACTAGAAATCATAAGCCCAGATTTCCTCGCGATAGATTCCTTTATCGTTTGTCAGTGGTGTCTAAATAATCTTAGAAAGTACATGTGTATAATTCGGAAAAAGTCACGTTGGTACTTTCCGTTTGTATGTTTCGAAACCGCTACCTCATGCATGAAAACGTCTTAAACTTTTGGGCTTTCTCTTATAATTACGTGTGTTGTTTTCTAGGAGGTAACTCGGCTCTCGATTCTGAGTCCGAATCAATAAAAAAATTATAGGTAAATATTTTTCATTTTTCTGAAATTACGGAAATCCGCAAGTGCGAATTACACGCCGCCGTCTTGTAACTAGCTTTATAACGCGGCTTAACACACACAAACTCAAACACGTAATTGACTTTATCTCTAATTCCATAAAACTCCAATATAAAACATTGCTGTCGCTTATTCTGAAATACTGTCGAATTTAAACGATTTATTATAGCCGTATTTTTAACTATTGGTCCGAAACTTTCTTTTATATTGAACCTTTATGACTTCTGTGACATACCCCCGAGAAATGACACGGTTTCAAAACTACACCTTGTATACAACTGTAAACTGTTGTAATTATTAAGTAAATCCAGACGGTAACGGTGACTCTGTATTTTTTTATATTATTGAGTTTATTTTATTTGTTTTGATGAACAAAATTTAGTTGCAAGGTTCCACTTCACACACATACATACATCGAAGTTCAATTTATAGTTTGTTATAAAAAACTTACAGTATATCAGAAAAGATATAAAAATTTAATTTAAACGGGATATTACTTTTAATAATGTCAGGGAAGTCTATTAAAAACGTGGACTCTAAACACTTGGGTGGCAAGCGACACTTTGTATAAGTAAATTAAATTTTTCTCTTATTTTGCAAAGAACGTCATTTTTCTCTCTAGAAGCGGTAGCTCAGAAGATTTCTGTACATTTCATGATGTGAATAAAGTTTACTATTCACGTCGTTTGATTTGAAGAATGCATGCATTCGTCAGCAGTAGGCACCTATAGGCGGTTGATAATGATGGAGTAAGGTGCAATCATTTGTCTTTTATAGGATGCTAGCATTTGTCAATTGATGCAAGGTAGACTGCCTCGTTGGCCGAGTGGTCGCAAGTGCGATTGCCAGGCAAGGTATCTCAGTCTCGGGTTCGATTCCCGGGCCGGGCAAAGTATTACTGTTTTTTTTTAAATACTCAGTAGTAGCACGTAGTCTGGAATTGTGTCCGGTTCATGGCTATAGGCTCACCCCCTATTACATGGGACTCATAACATAAATAGTGAAAAGTGGGTGTTACATCGTATAGTGACATTAAGTGCCGCAATGTGTACCTCTGCCTAACCTTTGGGCGATGAAAGGCGTGATGTTATGTTATGTGGACATATTCCCTTACAGCTGAAACTGAAGTAAAACGAAACCAATTTTCTAAACTTGGTACTTTCTTATCTATTTTCATTCTTCGTTCATAGGTCACTTCTCTTAGTTACAATGCTTTGTATTTGTCAAAGCATCGAGTTTCTTTGTATCGGTGCTGGCATACGAGGTTTTGTTCCTTTGGACAGTGGAAGTAAAAATATTTAATTCAACTTACTGTAGTTTCCTTACTTGAACGGTCAATGTTGAAGATTAGAATTAGATTGATCCTTTGTGTTATTGTTCCAGTATTTTTGCTGTACACTTAGGTAAAATGGCAAAATCAATGACTGTAGAACATTTATTTTAGGTTAGATTTTTTTCTCTTTAAGTAACAAAGTTGCAGGTCTGCAGGAAGAAATCCCTTAAGGGATATGCAGTACCTATGTACCTCATGTTTGTAATATTGTTTGTTGTCCTTTGTAATATTGTCTGTGTGTACATGAAATGATAAATAAATAAATAAAAAAGTATGTCTGCTTTTAAATGCATTTTGCCTGCGACTTCGTACGCGCATCCTGTTTTTTCCTCAAAGAGTTTTTTCGAACAGAAATCGAATCCGCTATACGTTGAGCTGCAGCCAGTTGCCTTGCCACCGCGTTAACCGTCATAAGCTAGTGTACAGTGCAATTAATAAAATCAAAAATTATAGTATTCATTTTCTTACCTGACCCAGAAATGTACTTCAAAGTAGTTTGCTTTGCAGTAGCACTTGGCAAAAAAATATATATTACTTAGGTACTTGCCAACTAGTTAAATTCAATACTTTTTTTCGAATGGTCAAAACGACAGCTTACTGTGAATTTTGAACGGGATTGTGTATTGTGACGTCACGTTTTTTTCACGTCAAAAAGCGTACTTGTTTCTTAAAAATTTGCTGGAAAAATACTGAAATTAAGTTGGTCATAAAATCAATTAATGGGAGTGTGATTTTAAAAATATTTTGTTTATTGAACAGTCGAAATAATTCATTTTTAATTAAGGAAGGTGTGTTTTAAATTACAAAATCAGACTGTACAATAGGGTAGATGGCTAATTTTTATTTTAATGTCCGTCTAGTAGATTATTTTAAATCATTAGACACGTGTTTTTATTTTCTTACAGAAACGAATACTTTCGACGATATATTGATTTGAAATGTCGCGTGACTTCACTTCTATGTATATTTTATACGTAGAAATGACGTTTTTGCCCCCACTCCTAAACTTCGATTCGTTTTATCTAAGTATTGTTGTATTATACGACAAAATAAAAAAATCGTGTTTAATATTTTGTCATTACCTAACTTATGGACTAATTATATTTTTCATTTTCATACCCTGTCATCATCCAAATTCAGAAACAGAAATGTTTTTAGGATTTGTTCTGCGATGGTATAAAATGTCTTGCATAGTCAATTTACCTTACTGATCACTCTTTCTCATGAAGAAACCTGTTCCTTCATCTTGACAGAAACTTCATTAAACGTTTAACCGTCAAAGTTAGGTAAACTGGTAATTTTACATACAAATCATGGACCGGTGGGCACCGGAGTACTGATTTCACCGAAATAGCTTCGCTCTGTAGAATACTGATGCTGACTGTATTTTATTTGTAAGATGTAAGATTGTAGCGATTTTAGTGTAACTATTCCGTGCCATCCGTGAGTCACTGCAGGGTGCCAAATGAAAATTAGCGTTGGGCAGGAACACTAATTATGCTGAGGTGGAGGCCCTTTTGGCATGTGCACACGCACTACAATATTACTATTATATTATTTATATTCTGGTTTTTTTGGTTATTTAATGTCTCTTTATATCAAAAACTTATCGTATTGTCTCGTATTTAATGTACATTATTTTTTTGTATTTTGATGATTTTTGTTCTTTTCTTAACACTTTTAAGTTTGTTTTTAATATTATGTATTTATGTAAGTATCTGTATTTTTATTTTCCATAATCTTTGTTTTGTGCCATTTGCCAAATAAATGCTTTTCTTTCTTTCTTCTTATTCGGAAAACGTCTCATAGGTACATACACCACGGTAATATTATTATACAGTATTGTAACTCGGCGGCATTGTCATGCCGCGACTCTGACTCTGTCGAGTTAATTATCTTCAATAATTCTTTTATAATCTAGAGGTATGTTTAAAATTACTAATTTCAACCCCCTCTTCTTTGAAGTCGGTTAGTTAATATACTACACCGTTCTTTTTTATATTTGATGGGGCGACGTTTAATCACTATCTCGCCTGGTGATAAGCGATGATGCGGTCTACGATGGAGCACGTCGTCCCATAAGCAACCTATTCACTCGGGCCTTGAAGACTCCCAGGTTATACTCTTCAGGAAATATAGACTCTGGCAAAGAATTCCACTCTTTTGACTGATAAAGAGTACGTACTGACCCACGAGGAGGCTTGATGCGAAGCGCTTCGTGCGTTCTCCTAAATGGATCAAGCACTTTTCTGAAAACCACATCAAAATCGGTTCAGCCAATCACGAGATAATCGCGCACAAATACACATACATTCACAGATACAGGTTGAACTGAAAACCTCCTTTTTTCTGTCGATTAAAAATCTTCTCCGAATGAGAAGAGGCGTTTTGTCAGCAGTGGCTCCTTATATGCTGATGACCAATAGAATATCAAACTGCAGACTTGGGAACTTAGACCACACATCAAGGCTTAGTACGCATTACGTATTTAAAGTTAAACATCAATTTCTATTCAATTCGACCTCTATCGTTGTTATAGCTATAGATATACGCAAATTGACAAACTTTAATGGAATTCAATAATTAAGGGATCCTTAGTAATTATTTGGTGTGTTGGTCTAAGTTTGTATTCTAGGTAGGCTTTTAGGCTAGGTTGAATGATTAACGTGTTTTAAAAGGGTCTATAACCTTCTCAAATAATTATTTAAGTTAGGCTAGTGACTCAAGTTACCGTGTTTGCTTTCTAATTATTGAAAAGTATTTATTTATTTATTTATTTATGTACTCACATACAACATAAAGGACAACACATACATAAAATTAAAGTACAAAGGTACCACCTATTCCTATTGGAATTTCTTCCTGTGGACCTGGAGCAGGAAAAGTAATAATAATATAATGACACAGTGTGTAGTAACAAATAGAAAATTGGGATAGGAAACAGACTTAAAACTAACAGATAAATAACCAAACAACTACATACAATATATAAATAAATACATACAAAATATAAACTATACATATAAATGAAGAAATTTACATATCAGGAGGAAAGGTAGTGTTCTCTCACTCGTTTTTTAAAGATAGCGATAGACTCAGAGTCCCGAATGTTAGGCGGGAGCGCATTCCACAGCCTCACTGCATGAACGGAAAAGGAGTAGGAATAGAAATCGGAATTATGGGGTTCGATTTTAAGATTAGATTTAAGGTGTGAACGAGATAGGACTTCAGGAGGACGAACCAAGGAGAAACGGTCCCGAAGGTAAGCAGGATAGGCAGGGTTGAAGAGGATGTTATATAGGAAGCATAAAATGCGAGTGTTCCTGCGAAGACGGATCGGAAGCCACTTGAGCCTATTGCGGAATACGGAAACATGGTTTACTTTCTTAAACCAAAGACAAAGCGGATACAAACATTTTGCAATCGCTCAAGTTTATTTAAAAGCTCATCTGTAGCATCCAAATAGCAAGCATCCGCGTAGTCAATCAGAGGCAGGATTAGCGCTTGGACGAGGTGAATCTTAGTCTTCACAGGCAACAGGGTCTGGAGACGCCTCAGGGAATGAATGGAGAAATAAACCTTCCGACTAACCTCGTTCACCTGGATAGTCCAGGACAAATTTGAGTCGATATGCACTCCCAAGTTCTTTGCAGAATCGGTGAATGGAATCACAGTGCCATTCAGACGCAATGGAACAAGGCCAGAGACAACGGTGTTAATGAAGATGGAGAAAAGGACAGGAGAAAGGACGCCACCCTGGGGAACGCCAGCCGCAAGGTCACACCAATCGGAAAAGGTTTCCTCTACGTGGACCCGCTGACGGCGACCCAAAAGTAGGTTTAAAATTTGAGTTAAAGTTAAGAAATATATAGCAATGAATAGTTTATATTTCATTAATATGTTTTTTGGCTAAACTTTTGTCAATGAATGTGGTTTTTTTTTAATGTTGCCCCACACTACCTTATTCGGATTTTATACACTCCGGGCGTCGTGGATCGCGGGACGATCTTCGTCCACCGTAAGCACGGGCCCGCGGACGGCGAGCTTGGGTAGCTCGCCGCCCAACCAGAACCAGACCCGAGCGTGTGGCACGACGCGTTCCGCGCGCGCCTCAATGAGCCATCTGACCATGCACGGATGGGACCCAACAGAAGGGCAGGAGTAGGAACGGGGTGGTTTTTAGTCAGTAAGAGTCTGACACTCCCTCCCGTCTCACCTAGGTGGAAGGAGTAATGTGATGATTGTCCCTCCTTAAAAAAGTAAAATAAAAAAGAAATGGACTTAAGATCCTGTGACGTGGGTGCGTTTACAAACATAAAAGTTCACATACACATCACATACAGACCCAGATTAACCATTTTGTAGATCACACAAAGAGTTGTTCCGTGCGGGAATCGAACTCACGACACATTTCGTGGCAGCCCGGTTGCCCAGCCACCGCAACAGCCGTGAAGTCAGAAATATAAACTGATCACATATCACATGCTATAACCGTAAACATTTAAGGCAACGAGTAACCAACATAAAAGCAACATTTTAAGGTTTGATAAGGGAAAATTCGATGCCCTAATCCCTCAATACTTTGCCAAAGTTTGACCGCCCCCACTTCAAACGTTAATTAAAGAAGTTTTAGACGATAACGGCCAGTTTATTAATGGAACGTTGTTTTCTTAAATAATCAATTTTTATTTTCATTTTCGAGGAGGCGGTTAACAAGATATTTTTGTAGATCTTATATATGCCAGTGGTTAATACCTCTATATACCTACAGGTTGGAATTTTGTAATGCCACCTGAAGGGGAAGTACTCTTAATACTTAAATAGAAAATATTAACAAAAGAAAACATTCATTTATTTTTGAAAAGAAACAAAACTGTATTTCAAAATTTTTAAAAATTAGCTTGCCTCACACGGGAATCGACCCGACTGAAATCTGTCAAAGTTTGCATCCTTTCCTGTTTATGTTATGAGTCCCATGTAATAGGGGATCAGCCTATTGCCATATACCAGTCACAATTCCGGACTCCGTGCTAATACTGGGAATTTTTTAAAAACCCAGCAATACTTTGCGCGACCCGGGAATTGAACTCAATACCCCTTACCCGGCAGTCGCCCTTGCGACCACTCGGCCAACGCGGCAATCGAAGCTTGTTTGATAAAATATATGTAAAAATGATACAAATCGTAATAGATACACTAATAAATTGGTTGATTTAAAGAGCTGTACTAACATGAGGTTCAATACTTGCTGTCTTTTATGGTTAAAATTATTTTAGCTTTATGCTGTGAATAAACAAATAACTCACGGCTTTGTCCACGACTGTAGACCAACGACTGTACGGTTCAAGAGAAGAAATTATTACTTACATGACCTATTTTGGCGCTTCGATTCATTTAATCTGATCTATATAATATATAAAAATAAAACCCGATTCCACTTGTCACTCCATAACTTAAGAACGGTTAGACCGAATTGACTAATTTATTTTTGCTATTTTTATTATTGTCAAGAGAAAGTTCTTATGACAGAAAACAGTCCTGAAAATTCTACGGGAACGGGAGAAAACGGGATTGCGCGTACGAAGTCGCGGGCAGAAGCTAGTGTCTATTAATTTATCCTTACTGCCAAAAGACCAAAAAATGACTCGTATTCTATCAAAAAACACAGAGTAATTTCGTAAACACAACACAATCAAACAACAAAAAGGTTAATATGCAAATTCCATTACGTCATTGTTCGCGGCAGTACGGCGTTCAGCGTAACAAGCAACTATTGTTACGCTGAACTTGCGAACTGCAACATGCTACAGAACAAAGTTGGTCACAAAGCCTGCACAAGACACGGTTCGAATGTATTTGAGTTTCGTTGTAGAGTGACTATTAACTCGTCAAGTACCTTCATTATAGACACAATTATAGAACAAGAGGTTGCGGTCACCGGTGACCGTTTGGTGTTTGACAGTTTAAACTATTAGGGCGAGGATCCATTTGTCCGTTGCACAGCGTTGTTTCGTGGCAGAGTCGTTTTTTAAAAATTTTTATTACATACTGTTGCATCGTCATGAACGACGTTTCAACAATCAAGAGACGAAGCGAGAGGTTGGGTGATGAGCTGCGTTGATGAACCGTCATCACGTTGGTATCCCTTGCAAAGGATGAACTATGAGCCGCACCTATGACTTGCAGCTGTTTCGTAGCGAGGTCACGACGCAACGAAGATCAACGCAATAATGGGGCCTCATCTTGTTAAAATGTAAATCAATGAGTGGTTTGTGATGTTAGGAGAAAACGGTTATAATTACATAATATAACATCACGTCTTTTATCTCCGAAGGGGTAGGCAGAGGTGTACCTATATTACGGCACTTAATGCCACTGTGCAATGTAACACCCACTTTTCACTATTAATGTTATGTGTCTCATGTAATTGGGGGTGAGCTGCCATATACTGGGCACAATTCTAGACTCCATGCTGAGATTTTTTTTAAAACCCAGTAATACTTTGCCCGACATGGGAATCGAACCCGAGACCCCTTGCCCGGCAGTCGCACTTGCGATCGCTCGGCCAACGAAGCAGTCTTGGTTATATTTAATATACACGATTCCCATGGTCGGAAAACAGTTTTTTAGAATTATCACATCGTACGAATTATGGGAAAAATGCTGTTATGACTCGACTACCTCGCATTTACACAGAGAAGTTTGAGAATGGGGATATGTTTAATTTGTCAAAGGTATCCTTTCGTAAGTCGCTTATACAGGTACTCATTAGTGTGTGACGCTTATAGCATTATTATTTTTCTTACTCATTGCTTTATAAAATATTCCTTGAGTGTTTAAATTTATCTTATACTAGCAGCCCGTCCCGGCTTCGCACGGGGTAGACAATTATTTATTTTTGGATATTTGAATTGTTGTAGTACCATAACTACAATAGTTGGACATATATGTTACCGCGGAGTTTTTGTAGACGTTATGATGTTTTTCAATATTGTTGTACATTATTTTGTTCTATCGCTAATAGTTTCGGCAGCGCATTCGACGAAAGACATTTTGGGACTCATTTTTCTACACTTTCGGTTACATTGTTCAAATTTTACCAAGGATCCCTATTTTTTTTCAAAATGAAATGTAGCCCATGTCAAATTGGAAGAATGTAGCATTCTATTGGTGAAAGAGTTTTTTGAATCGGCCCAGTACTTTTCGAGCCTATTCATTACAAACATGCAAACATACAAAAATAGGTACAAATCTTTCCTCTTTATAATATAGATAGAATAGTCTATACTAATATAGAATAGTATAGATTGCTTACTCTCCTACTCTTACCTAACGCATGCTGAAAAACTCTGTTATTGGCTTAAGTTTACATGCCTTGTCATTATTATAAATGTAGCATTTACTAAATAAGCTGTTGAGTTTTCTGTAAAAAAAAATAAAATAAAATTAGTTACGAATTCTGCAATTAGTAAAGTTTAAATCTAACATTCAATTTGAATCAACCTCTTTTGCAATAGTGTCTATGAATACGTCTGTACTTGTATCATCACACGAGTACGTAGTAACGTGCAGTTGGCGAAACATTGAATTTGGGGAATGACGTCACAATTTAGTTTGAGACATATATGTAGAGAGAGATTTTGTGTCGTCACAGTTCTGCATCACTCAAGTGAAGTTTGGTAACGTTGTTAGTAAATCTGTCTGCTTCGTTGATCCAAAGAGCGCTTACATGACTGTAGACTGTAGTGTATGTTTTAGATTTGAGAAAAGAAATATACATATATCTTACCATGCTTGCATTTTCTTCGCAGAAGAGTAATTCTTCTTAATCTTCATTGGATTTTCTATATACTTTCTAAAAGAAAATGTCTCTAAATGTTGCTCAGTAGTATAATTATTGTAAGGTAAAATATGAATACTTGATGGAATGCTGGATAGACTGCCTCGTCGAGAGATCGCAAGTGCGACATTGGGCCAGGGGTCTCGGGTTTGATTCCCGGGTCGGGCAAAGTACTACTAGGTTTAAAAAAAAATCTGTAGTAGCACGGAATCTGGAGTTGCAGTTGCCCGGCATATGGTAATAGGCTCACCCCCTATTACATGGGACTCATAACATAAATAGTGAAAAGTGGGTTCACCTCTGCCTACCGGTTCGGGGACAAAAAGGCATGAAGTTATATAAATATTAGATGGAACTAAGTCAAAATCGTAGGTCACTCACTACTGACTGAGTAGTAGTACATAATCGCCACGACCGTGCACGCTACTCATGAGGAAGAATCCCTCTGTGACTCGAAACTAGTAGAGCTTTTTACAGATATTTTTTGTATTTTCCGCGATTTTTAGTTAATTTAATATGTAGACATGATAGTTATTATAAAAACTAGGTGGAACTGATAACAGAAGATGCAAAATCCATGTAAACTATACAATACAGGTTAATTACTACAACTATATATCCCAAAGATCACCTTATTTTATAACACTATAAAGGAAGATTCGAAACAGTGTAAATGAGGGCTTTACTCAAATTGTGTAGTTGGTAAATTGAATTAAATAGTTTGTTGCCATGCATGGCGTATCAAAGCGGGTACAGTCAAACACAAAGTTCACTAGCAAACAGTTGCAAATGACATTACATGGCGATATCGATACTGTTAACTGAGCAAGTTGTGGTATTGTCGGGGACACAAGTGATAAGTTGCAACTTATTAGGTACAACTGGAAAAATATTTAGTTTTTAATCCGGTGCCGGAATGAATTTGCAGCATGCAGATTTTTTTTTGTAAGGAGGCAAAATCATCGAATGACTGCTCCCGCCTGGGTGAGGTGGGAGGAAGTGTCAGACTCTTACTGACTAAAAACCACCCCGTTCCTTCTCCTGTGCTTCGAGTCGGAGCGCCGGTAACCCGTTAGGTTCTCCGCGACTTCGAATTGGCATCAGCCCTGTTGGGCCCCATCCGTGGTGGTCTGATGGCTCTTTGAGACCGTCGCCACCAGTAAAATTGGCATGCAGCAAGGACACACCATAAAACACACACACGACATGCAACAAACTACTACACTCATGTTTTATTCTTCCATGGCCCATCTTCAAGAGGTCTTGATAGGACGACACTTGCGCCTAAAATCGCCTGAGACATGTGTGCGGTTCTACATATCGTATGCCACAAATTCATTCCTGTAGCGAAGTGTAAGGGCTCGTACACAAACCTGTGATGCGATGCGACACGAATTAGAATCGCAAAAAATTACGATGCGAATTGCTGCGATGCAATTTCGTGCGACAAGGCGTCTCCCAGGGTGACCAATCCTTCGACGACCGTCAACCGTACTAAATGTATTTTAAAATAAAAACTAGGTCATGACATGGATCGTTAAAAGAAGTGTGCACTTCTGTTATTGCTAAGCAGATACATGAAAAAGAAACAAAGAAGATTTAGGGAAGATAATGATTTGATGAGCGATGCATATCGATTCGATTCGATGCGAGCTCGCACATTTTATTTATTACCGGGTAATGATCCTAACTCATGTGACTTGTCGTTGATACAAACTGGGTGTACATTAGAGTCGTTGACATTATTTAAGCTGATGTACATAACAACTGCCATAAAAGATACTCTTCCCTTACAATAAACGATACAATAATATGTTCTATTCTAGTCTTACCTCTGCCCATCTTTAACTCTCTATACAAGACATCTATCCGTACATATAGTATGATATATTCTATTAAGCCCCGTGATAACTCCAACGCTTTTATTTAACTTTCCTGTTTACTATTCAACCTCGGATTTTTATAGAAAGGGGCATAACAACAGGAGGAATATAAAAGCCCTATAAATAACTATTGTCGCTTTTTTGTCCCTTTAATAGCACATAAAGTGTCTCTACAATATTCACTGGGCGTATTATAAATCATGAGATTTTTGGGTTATAGTGTTTTCCATATTGAGAGTTTTCCGTTGTAAAAATAACTGTTTATTTGAGTCAACATATCAGTGTTTCAGTGACAATCCAATGTTGGACTTTGGCACGAATGGACTGGCTCGATCAAAGTGATACCACGGCTTCACAGAAAACCGACGTAAAACAACGCTTACGTTGTATTTTGTCGTATGTATGAGTGAGGTTACCGGAGGCCCAATTAACCTTCAAATTCCTAATATCCAAAAGGCCGGTGACGCACTCGTAACGCCTCTGATGTTCCAGGTGCCCATTGCTTACCATCAGGTGACCCGCTTGCTCGTTTACCAAGTTATGCCATAAAAAAACACAGATTCTGCCATAATCTCCTCACTAGGCAGGCGTTTATCAGAAAGCGCTGTTGCTTAGTCGTTATCATACGTGTACTTGCCCTGTACTTTCTCAGTCCCTCCAGAACTCCCGAAAACAGAATAGTTGTGGTTTATGATGACGATAAGTTCGTCTAGTCTGAGTGTCATCAAGATGCTAGATAATATTTTGGGGCAGTGAAGTTTGAATTATTTTCATTTAATATTACGTATTTCAATGAGTCATATAAGGTTTAAACTTAACTTTTGTGTCCTTTGTCTACAGGGGTGTGTACACAGATGGGGCCCAATAGGGCTGATACCCGATACGGAGCCGCGGGCTCCAGCTCGAAGTGCAGGAGTAGAAACGGGGTGGTTTTTAGTCAGTACGAGTCTGACACTCCGTCTTGCCTCACCCAGGTACGAGATGCCATTGTATGATTTTCCCTCCTTAAAAAAATAACTAAAGAATAATATGTAAAAATGGCGATGCACAAGGTCTACATCTCCGCAATATCACAAGGTATACAAATCTCCATCTCATACTCCAAAACAAAAGTACAAAACAGCAAAATAATTTAATTCTAATATCCATTTCAATAAAATATTGAATTGCCGGTTCCTTTGTGAGAATATTCCAATATGTCGTGTATCGTCAAAAATAAGTCTTTTGAATATGTAATATTAACAACTCTGTTTACAATTTCTTCTGTAATATCGTACGGAGCGTAGAATTTATTGTGTTTGGTAATAAAATGGTTTATGTATTGCTTTTTTATTTTAGACAGTCTGTATTCATTTTGTCAAATTTTGTGCGAAATGAAAATATTTTTAATTTTATGGATTTTAATGGTGGTATCAAACATGACTGTCGCATGATCAATAACTAAGGAAATATTTATTTTATTTATCGGTATTGTATTGTATTGATTTAAGTATTTTTTTTGCATTTTTGTTTATTATTTTTGTGTAAAACGCTGTGTCTCGATGTTTTTATTTCTTTTCCTGCCACAGGCCCACAGGAATAAATTCCACTTGGAATATGTGGGACCTATGTACCTCGTTTTGTATATGTTTTGTCCTTTGTGTTGTGTGTGTGTACATAAACAATAAATAAAATAAATAAGGCCTACTGCTCACGACGCCGCAGGCGAATTTGTATGATGAGTGACTGACGCAATGTTGCCGTGTGGTGGATATTCAATCATTGTTTCTACGCAAGAAGGCTATATAAAACGTATTATGTATTTTTTTAAAAACCTGTTATGTAATTTGGTCTTAGAATATTTAAAACCAGTTTAGTATATGCTTTGTTGGCCTCTTAAATAAAGATGCAAGCATTTGTCATATTGTAGGCTGCATGGCTTAGTCAAATGAGGCGTCGTGAACAACAAGCCTTAATCAATTTTAACAGAAAAAGTAGACATTATTCGCTCGGGTTAAAATACACCCCTAAACATCCCGATGAAATTTGATATATTTATCATGGCGGTGCAACCAGTCGCGCCACCGTGGTGTCTGTAATCTACCGAACTAGACACCATAGAGAGACCAGAGTCCACACACTACACTGTGACTCATCAAAATCAGTTCCAATGCTGCGCCCATGCCGGTCATCAGTTGCGCAACCAAGCTGACACCAGGTGAGTAACGCTTTATAGAGTTGTTTACATTTTGTTAGTCGCGGCGACTGGTTGCGTTGCAATGGAGTCCCGGTGAAATATAACCCTAATGACCTGCAGATGATAATTTTATTAAAGCGTCATTAATCAATTTATCAATTCAAAAAAATCAATTAAAGCATGTAAGAAAATAAGCAACTGTGTCTTCTCCCAGAAGAACCCGGGATGATGGTAGCCCGCGGGGTTACTAATACCCGTCACCTCGCCTTAAGGTGCCCTGCCGACTTTTTTTATTATCATTATTATGTTATGACGCCTATGAAAAGGATTGACCACAGAAAGTTTTAAGAAGAGCTGAGTGGAAGGACCGTAGCGAAGCCTTTGCCCTGTAGTGGGACGACCATTGTTTAAAAGGAAATAAATAAATAAATAGTTTTTATGTAGAGGTATATGTATTTATTATGTAGGTAAATCAATAATTAAAAGCACGTTAACAAAGCTCTAAAGTGAAACCTTTACTTTAGCTAATAAAAATATGACTAAATACCGAGATTTATGTATAGACATCGGAGTAAAAAAAAAATACAAATAAAGCAATTATTAAGCAGCAAACCATTTTATAAAACACTGCAGTTACCGGTGGCTCTGCACTTACTCCATTATAGACCCTATACCCGATGTTTAGAGACTAATTCTGTCTGAACAAATGTTGTGGATTTTTCGTACGATATATAAGTGATTAAATAATCCCCCGATGTAAGAAACAATTTCTTTAATCCAATATTTTCTTTAGAAAGTAATATTTTTTCTAAGTGTAACCAGAAAACTGACTTTGCTTCGAATTTTTAAGGCAGTTTACATACGTACAGTCACATTGAAGCAATATTTAAATTGTGTAACAATAAGTTGAACAATTTATAATTAAAATCTTTATAGTAATCAGTTACAGTGGACTAGCCACTTCGCATATACATACATTCAGCACTATTATTTGATATGCATCTATCCCTCGACGGACATACACTGACCAGATTGGCGGTATATTAAAGAAGGGCCAAATTTAAAGTACCCTTAATCGACGAGCATGCATAAAAAGATTGATAACTGTTAATGAAGCAAAAGAGGTTTGATTGATGTAGAATCGCAGCAATGGGCGTGCCTACCCCCATGGGAGACAGACGTGAAGTTATGTACTTACACATCTCCTTCGTTTCATCGACAGACATTAGTCATTTCATAAATGCTCGTCAGTTAAGAGTACTTTTAATTTGTCAAGAAAATGATAATTTAGTCACCGACCAGGGAAACGAACCCGATTCAGTGATCATGCTTGAATCCATTGGACTAGTAAAACAAACAGACAGACAGTTGCATACTTCTAATATATGATACAATCTTATATTGCGCAACATAATAGTTGCAAGTATACGGAAAGCTTAAAGCAATATTCACACGCTGAACACGTAGTTAGGAAGGCGTTCGTGCCGGAGCAAAGTTCGCCTTATAAAAGATGTTTCGCAATATTATTTTGGAGACAATGTTTCGGGTGAAATTTGGGCGTTGTTATTTAGGAACTTTAATTCAAATGTTGAACGTCCATTGACGAAGTACGAGGACTGTTTAAAAATAGCCGATATTAAGTTTTTTTTCTAAATATGGCTAAGATTTTCTTCTGTGTCGTAGTTGTATTTACATTAGAGTCAGACCCGTAACAACAATTTGAAGATTAAGCATAAAATTGTTCTTTACGGGGATGCAATTGTTATCTAGCAGACGGTTGCAAAGCAATTGCGTCAATCTTATAGTAGACAGTCAAATAGGTCGATAACTGACAATGTGTCTAGACGTGTGTCTAGTGTGTATGACGATTAAAATTAATAAATAACATAACACAACTTCGCCTTTTATCCCCAAAGGCGTAGGCATAGGTAAACATTATGCCACTGTACAATGTAACACCCACTTTTCACTACTTATGTTATGAGTCCCATGTTACCCTACAACCATACCTATAACGGTGAGCCTATTGCCATATATCGGGCACAATTCCAGACTCCACTACTGAGAATTTTTAAAAACCCAATAATACTTTGCCCGACCCGGGAATCGAACCCGAGATCGGCAGTCGCACTTGCGACCACTCGACCAACGAGGCATTAATAATTAATAATATTATAATATTGCAAACTTGAACCACTATTCACTATCACAAGAATAAAAATTACTTGTTAGAATGTAAGTTTTTTTATGGAATAGGCAATCGAGCAGACGGATCACGTAATGGTAAGGGATCAGCGCCGCCCATGGACACCCAAAACATCAGTTTAATAGTTTTGCTTATTAATTAATAAATTTTACACGAATATTCAGTCTGTATTTTAATTAAATATTCCAACAATAAACAGTACATTTCATGAGAGTTTATTATGAATTCGGAATACACAACGAAATCCGCCATGTTTGCGAGCACTGTTGTGTTATTTACGCGTTTTAATTTATACATCACGACGAAAACTACCTGGAGACACGAATTTATTATGAAACTTTAACGACACTATCGTCAACAAATTTTCTTTTTCATACCATTGCTGACTTTCTTCAACAAATTTTCACTACACTCAAAACTTTCACAAACAAACCGCGCAATGTATGTTGAACATGTAAAGGGTGTCACTGGAAATTTTGATGATATTTTCAAAGTTTTGGGTCTGGACTAGACAGTATCGTGTTACATGGTCGTTTAGCAAACATAAAATTGTTTTATTCTCTGCATATTGTGGCGGTGAGACTTTGTCTAGATTATGGTCAGCTTATTTTGTCTCGTTCTATAAATAAAAAGGGGAATGGAAATTTTGGAATGCAAAAATTCATCATCAGCAGCCTATAAATGGCCCCTGCTAACCAAAGACCTCTTTTCGCACGTCGAAAATTTGAGCATTAATCACCACGCTTGCTCAATGCGGATTGGCGATTTCAAACCAATTATTACAAATTATATGCCCAAGTATCCTCACGATGTTATCCTTCACCGTTTCGTCAGTGATGTCTAAACAATCTTAGAAAGTACATAATATAACTCGGAAAAAGTCACATTAGTATTTGCCGTTGATAGATTTCGAAAACGCACCCTCATGCATGAGAAGCGGGCTTCTTAAGCCTCCTGACCACCACGATGCTTGCAAAACTCTCAGGGTCAAAAATAGCTATTAATCGCTAAAAATCCTCATCATAATAGTCATAGGACGTCTACTGCTGAACATAGGCCTCCCTCAACGACTTCCAGATAGGCTGGTTGGAAACGACCTGCATTCAGCCGCAATGACTTTGAGTAAACGTAATTAAATCCTTTATTATAAACAGTACATGGTTTCTTATTTAGAGCGCCAAAGAACAAAAATGGTGTAGTCCCAATTTAAATTAAGCTCTTTTGTGCACGGAATTATGCTCTTTTTACAACAGTGTAATAGTACAGACTATGGAAATTATACATTTTTTTTTCGAAAAACACGTTGCACTCTGGAACTTTTCCTGACCACCCAGACCCGGAACAATAACTTATGAATCACAAGAATTTGTTGACACGTTGCGCAGTCGGTTGCCGGTTGCAGTCGCATCCCTGTGACATCACTGTCCCGTCCTATATTTTCTGGTCTAAAGAGATAAAACTTTACATTCACACAAACGGATAATTCACACAGTATGAATATACGTATAATATATTTCTACTATGATTTTCCTAGCTGAAATACCTGTCACAGAAGCATGAATACATAACTGCATACACAAACGAAATCAACAACAAACGCTAACAGAATGTCAAGAGCAAATCTTGCCTTTTGATGGTGACAAATGTTTAGTACATGATAGGAGTATTCTCTTGTAAACATACACATTAATAATTTGTTAGAATTTATGAACAGCTATTTGTTGTTAATGCCTTGTTTAGTAAGGTGAACTCATCTGTTCGCGTCTACATTAAAAAGTTCGGCGATTCGCGTTCACCACTAGTTTCTGTACAATTTACTGATCACCATGAATGCATGTAAGATACTAAAAACGTGAAATATCAAATAGATGTGTACTTATTGCTTCTAATAGGGTGGTTAGGTTTATTTTAGAATTTTTTTAAAGCGTTCCGCCATATTCACATGGTTGAGCAATGTTTTGCTGTTATATTCACCTGGGAATTATTTCAAATCAAATCAAATATCTTTATTGCTGAACACAGTACATTTTGATGCATTTCAAGATGATATATGAATGCGCAGTTCATCATGTTCCACCAATCAAGGCATGCAACTATTATTCGTAAATTACAATTGACGAGTTCCAGATAATTATATAATAATAATAATAACATTCACAAATACATTCACATTCTCGTTGCCCCTCTGTTGCTATATCTTGCAACCATTCCCGGGGCCCGGTCGGTGAGTTGGCGAGTCTCCGCCTGCCATTTTTACGTGTAAAAATTACATTGTTTCGGCAGGTGTCATAGTCATCCATAGTTCCCAATTTACCAGTCCACAGCAACCCATCCATAGCCCTAACTTTTTTTTTCCATTATTCACAATAGTCCTACACTAACCGGGGACTGTCCTTGGGTGCATTTCCATAGTGCATAAAGGGATAGTCGCCGGTTTGTGTCTCCATTACATTTAGATTAAAGTTGTCTAAAGGGCCTCTGCGCAGTTGGCTTCGGCCCCTCGTACGCCTCCCAAATGACCGGGACCCTGTGGTCCCGTGAATGGTAAAGACATACAATAATAATAATAATAATTCTTTTATTGAACACCAATGGATTTGTACATTACTTTGTGTAAAACTAAGGTACAGAAGTGGTAGTGCAAATTAATTATTCAACCCTGATTTCCAAACTAGGCAGACCTGTATGTTGGAAGTCAGTGTTCGACCGTAAAAAAAAAGATTACAGCAATTTTATTAGTTATGAGTTCAGTCAACACTTTACAAGTTATGACTAAAGCACAACAACATACTTAAAAATAAATAAAGAAAAATTCAAATATCAAATAGGTAAGTCATAATTATACAATATTAATCAATGTCAAGAAATAATAGTACAATAAAATAAACAATATGTCAATATTTCTGTAGTCATATTATGACAATGTTTGTTAAATATTCTTTTATCGAATAGTATGCCATTTTTATTAGAAATTTATTCAGTTCTACTTTAAACACATTGATTTCCCTGGTTTCGAGTAAATGTTTAGGTAGTCTGTTATATATCGATGGTGCCATCCCTAAAAAGCTCTTGTGGAAGATTGCTTTCTTGTGTT
This sequence comes from Spodoptera picta, assembly GCA_038387885.1. Lineage (NCBI taxonomy): Eukaryota > Metazoa > Arthropoda > Insecta > Lepidoptera > Noctuidae > Spodoptera > Spodoptera picta. The sequence goes on along the minus strand of JAZHFQ010000761.1, from coordinate 8,308,599 downwards.
GTCTATAACGGATTTTATTTTTGTTTCGCACGCTTTTTAATGTTTCAAATAGTCTAGGGTTCCCTTTCACAAACATTGCTACCTCATAATTATATGTACAGACATGGTAATGTTAATATACGTAATTTTTCAAAATACGGTTTACAACTGTCTGTTGTTTGAATACCGCATATTGCCCTAACACATCTCTTTTGTGCTTTAAATACTATGTCTGTATTCGAGGAACTACCCCAAAAAATAATACCATATCGTAATATCGACGTCACACATGCATGATACGCCGTGATGACAATACTCTGGTTTACTTCTTTTGCGAGTTTGTATAGGGCGTATGACTGCTTATTCAGTCGCTTACATATGGTATTTGTATGAGTTTACCATGACATGTCTCTGTCTAGTTCTACTCCTAGGAATTTCGTGGATACTGTTTCTGCAATTATTTTGTCTTTGTATCTAATGTCAAGTTTATTGTGATTGGTTTTTTGTTCAAATGTCATTATTTTAGTTTTGTCAATGTTTATTTTTAAATTATTTTCGGTCATCCATTCTATTAATGATCGTAAGCATTGATTTATCTCTGTTTCAAGTGTTAAGTCATTATTATTTGTACTGAAGACCACTGTGCTGTCATCTGCAAACAGGACCATTGGATGACTTGTTATCTTAAGCATGTCATTAATATAAATTATAAATAAGAGGGATCCCATAATGCTGCCTTGTGGGACTCCATAGTTATTTTGTCTCTGATTAGAAGTATATTTTTGCTCAATTTTAGTGTTACTGTTAATTTTATTTATTTGTGTAATCTGTTTTCTATTTGATAGATATGATTTAATAAGGTTGAGGGCATTACCCCTCACTCCATATCTTTCCATTTTATTAATTAATATTGTGCGATCTACAAAATCAAACGCCTTGCTCATATCCATGAATAGAGCAGCCACCGGATTCCTCTCATCTATACTCATGATAATTTTTTCATATAATTGTAGAATTGCCAAGTTTATGTTCTTTTTTCTCCTAAAGCCATATTGTTCATCTACAAAAAGATTTTTATTTTCAAAGAATGAGTATAGTATATTATAGATGATTTTTTCTAATATTTTCTAATATTTCACCCTGGTGATATCACCTACTTGAATTGAGTCGACTCAAGTAAGTTCACCTGGCAAATTAATTCACCTAGGGATAATTCCCAGCCAGTACCTACCACCCATTTTCAGAAAAGAGGTTTATAAAAAGAAGGAGGCAGATTACATATAGTATTCATGTACTTAAGGTTATTAGAGATGGGACAAGTATTTTTTTAAATTATTTGGACCACGGAACTCTTAAAAGGTGCTATGGTCCAACTATTATTAAAGTTGGACAACTGTCCCTTGTAAAGCCCCGTGGTCCAATTAGTTGGACAGAACAGTTGGACCACTGCTCCGCAATTTGAGAAGAAAGCGAAATAAACCAAATAAAAATTGATTTCGTACACAGAGAAACCATTGGTTGGCCACTGAGCCGACGGAGTTATAAAAGGTATCGCTGCCTGGATTGCTTGTAAATTACGTCTTTTTTTTTTTTTTTTTTTTAAGGGGGGAAAATCATCGAATGACTGCTCCCGCCTCGGTGAGGCGGAAGGGAGTGTCAGACTCTTACTGACTAAAACCCACCCCGTTCCTTCTCCTGCACGTCGAGCCGGAGTCCCCGTTACCCGTTAGGTTCTCCGCGACAGTAAATTACCTCTAGTGTCACAATAAATGCCATCTTTGTAATGAGTCAATATTTACTTTTTAACTTGCATAACAAATAAGGGTGTTAAACAATGTTATGTTCTGACGCCGTAATTTAGTCTATTACTGATTCAAGCTCACGCCTTCAAATTATTTTAATACATTTGTGCTCACAGAACATAGAGGTATAATTGTAAACTCGGTGTGAACAATTAAGCAAAAAGCATCTGTTTGAAAATTAATAATTTGCAAATGTACTTCTATTTTCTTCCAAGAATTTTCAATATTTTTCATGAAATTATTAAAGTTAATACTTCTACAGTGCAAGAAAGACTTAAGCTTTGAAATGTTGAGGAATATTTTTTGCTGCCATCTTTTTTTTGATCTGTCAAAAGGTCTTTCAGTGAAAAGTTTTCAGTTCACTTTTATACTAAATTCACGTCACACACAGTTCGAGTTAAGTATAAGGTACTGAAAGAAACTGAAAAGTTTGAAATAGGTAAATAAAAATTCTCTTGAATCGTGATTGATGTGAAGATTTGAAGATTTTGCAGTTGGGCTTTTCTCCAATTGTGATGTGTGGTTGTGTGTGTGTGTGTGCGCGTGGATGTTATGTAAGTAGGAATATACAAGACTGAGAACGTGGAAAAAAGGCCGACATATTGTTACTTAAAAATGATTTAAGCACCAAAATGTTTAATTTATGTATGCATGTGTAATGGGTTACCCACCTTACTAGATTTAAGGAAATGACAAATCTCTTTTGTGTATGTTCGACGTGTAAGTCTATAGAAATATAGAAACCAGACGCCACAGTCGTTGTTTCAATAGATTATCTCCGCCTTTTTTCAACGTATTTGGACAAGACATGGATTTTTTACTGGTGGAGTAATTTTGAGTGCAACCCTTTCGTTATCCTAACGCATAGCTAACGGAGAATTTATTTATTTGCAGATCATACAAAAATAAAACTGATTTACTCGTTTTCCAAGATAATTTTAATTTGTAATATTCAAATTATTCAAAGTTAGTATTAGTTCTGGTGTCTAGACTTGTTTTGTAGTAGAAAGTATATACATAACATACAACAATGTATCAGTAAAATATTGCGTACGAATTCATCTACTTCTCTAATTGACTAACAAAATAAACTACCTAATTGTCTAAAAACTAACCTAAATCATCATACATACATATACAGTCTACAAGTGGCAACTGCTGACCAAAGGCCTCTTCTGACATGAAAAAGGTTTTTGAAAAAAGGAACATTAATCAAAACACTAACGCACGGTGTATTGGAACTGGAGGACACGGTGGAGCAACGGTGGCGATGTACCCTGCGTGGGCTGAGCGCCGTGTCCTCAGAGATGTGATTGGCGACGGCGGCCTCTCGCATCCGGCACTGGTTCAGACCATGGTGTGGAGCGAGAGGGACTGGGATATCATCTGCAAAGTAATCATGTAAGTTAAGGAGGCCGAGCGGACGGCGCGTCGCGGTCTACGCGCGCCTCAAGGATCCATCAGACTACCACAGATGGGGCCCAATAGGGTTGATGCCGATACGGAGCCGCGGAGGACTTAACGGGTTATCGGGGCTCCGGCTCGAAGTGCAGGAGTAGGAACGGGGTGGTTTATAGTCAGTAAGAGTTTGACACTTCCTCTCGCCTCACTCAGGCGAGAGAAGGCGATTGGATGATTCCCCCCCTCTAAAAAAAAAACAAAAAAAAAATAAAGGTGGATTAGAATCACTCCAATCTAGATCCACCAAACCATTCAGTTCCGTATTACCTCTACAAATAACCTCATTTGAGACATCAAAAGCACTAGCCCAATCCCTTCAGCTTTACCTGAGATTATCATAAACAAAAAAAGTAAAGTTTTTTCTTACAAGAGAGTAGATACAAGATTTACGGCATGAATATTTTCTAGAGCACAAAGATAAGCTTCTCACACATTCAGAGCCAAAAAAATACTTCACTGCTTAAGAATTAGGGCAGAGGGAGATATTTGCAAAAGTTTATCTTGAAATATTTCGGATGTACGAATCGTTTGAAATTTTCTGGAAATAGATTTGGAAGATTATTTTGTCCTTTTTAGTTCACGGTACAACTAGGTCTAATTACGCTGCAGGGTTGGTCAAATCATTATTTAATGGTTTTAATCCAACAGTTTTAATACTAAACCAGGGTTCAGATTTTTAATCCAAGTACGTTTGCTCGCGAGACATCCTTGTGACCACACCGAAAATGAGGTAGCCAGATAATTTACACATTCATTTAAAAATAAATATGGTTTTATACTAAGATTTCATTTCGTATCGAAGTTCGTTTACAAACACATAATTTCATGTACTCAGCAACGGAAACAACCGGGACGGTTATAGCTACTATTTGTGAAGTTTTTTTTGTTATTCCGTGCTAGAATTTAATGAACTGTTTGAATTTCTAGTCACTGCGCCATTGATCTAATATGACCATAATCTATAGAGATCTGTCGCGGAAAAAATAACGGGTAACCGGGGCTCCGGCTCGACGTGCAGGATAAGGAACGGGGTGGTTTTTAGTCAGTAAGAGTCTGACACTCCCTCCCGCCTCACCCAGGCGAGAGCAGTCATTCGATGATTTTCCTCCTTAATAAAAAAATCTATATCTAGAGATAGAGAAATAAGAATAGTACAACGTCTTTAGTCACGCCATCTACAAAATGAAACATACAACTTAAAAATAACTAAGAACATTCACCTTTAGCATTGTCAGCCATGTTTATCAACTTCCAACTTCTGTCACCTTTAAAACAGCGGCCCTTTCCCCTCTTGAAATAAACGTTTTCTCAAGTAGGAACCTATTACTTTTCCTAACAAAAGTTTCAAGCAAGCCTTGTCTCATGAAAAGAGATTGTTCCCGACTCGTACAAAGTGCGACTTGATATAAAACTTCAAAGTATTGTTACAACTTATCTATGTTATCTCTAATATCACCATTTTAAAAAACTCCAAATTCTCACAGTACCGTGCCTTTATATCTTGGTGTTGCTCAGTTATTTCATTAAAATATCCATAAGTTCGAAACTGAGGATCAGAGACATATTAGAGTAAATACTCGAAGAAAGGACCTATCGAATTCCATACAGCCTAAACTTAATGTCGTTAAACATGCTTCAAGAGTGCAATCAGTAAATATCTACAATAAGCTGCCTGTACAATTGAAAAGCTCCACTAATCTAAATGAGTTTAAGAGATAATTAAAGATATTGTTATTGAGGAAATGTTATTACAACATTGAGGAGTTTCTGAAAGATAAACATAGTTGATACTAAAATTGAGATTATACTAGTGACTTATTTTATAGTTAGTATTCCAATCTGACACATTTAAATTATTTGTTGACATGTAATTAAATTACTCGTATGTTGTTTTGAAATTATTAGTAAGTTAAATGAAGTTTTTATTTATGTATGTATTTAATTTATGTATGATTGTGTTTTATTTTAATTGAATTGTATTGCTTTTACCTGAGTTTCTTGATTTTTATGTGATTATTTTTAATTTTGGTTCAAAACCGTATTCGACACAAATGTAAATTTGTTTATGAATAAATAAATAAAATAAGTTTGTTAAAAGAAGTATTTACTTGTATGTGTGTTGAGAATTATTGTTTAACATGTGTGGGAGGTAGTGAAGTAATACTTGATGTTTCTTGGAAGGGTAGAGTATGAAACTTTTTCTTCTTTACAGTCATTAATAACATGTATGTAATTAGTTTATTTTCACACTTATATGCTTGTCTGTTTTCTTTGTAGGTACTTAAACAAAACTGAGCATATAGTACAAATAAGTAATGACTAAGGAGGTAATTTAGGTGCTTCCACACATTAAGTAACTTTTAGTTAAGAGACAGTTTAAGGGTGATTGGTGAAAACGGAGATACATCACTTAAATTACAAAATATTTCCTCGTTGGTCGAGTTGTCGCAAGTGCGACTGCCGGGCAAGGGGTCTCGGGTTCAATTCCCGGGTCGGGCAAACAAATACTGGGTTTTTACAAAATAAAATTCTCAGTACTAGCATGGAGTCTGAAATTGTGCCCGGTATATGGCAATAAGCTCACCCCCTATTACATGGGTCTCACAACATAAATAGTGTAAAGTGGGTGTTACATTGTACAGTGGCATTAAGTGTCGTATAGTGTACTTCTGCCTATCCCTTGGGGGATAAAACGCGTGATGTTATGTTACTTGCCTTTGTACTTCATCAAAATCTGTGTGTTCCCTTATTTTTATTATTTGAGCTTTCAGTGGACTTCAAAAAGGTATAAAATCTCTAATGTCGTTTTGATTTCACCGCTCACCGCAGCGGTCCCCCAACACAACGCGGTACATTTAACGTAATATTTGTGACCCCGGCTCTGTGGTGCGCTTTTCCTTATTTTGGAACTTACGTTAAATTAAACGAATATAATTTAAAAGCTATTGTTGTATTACATGAGTTTTGTGGTGAAATTCCAGATAGAAATATTGTATAGAGCATGTTTCTAAAAGTTATTGTTACGTCTAAATAGCTTATACAAATGCTACTATTGAAAAATCAAACAAGTCCCACCAACACTCAATTGGATCCAAGAATCAAATCAAGAAAAAGCATCCAATTTTACAACTTCAATCATTCCATAACATCATGTATTTTATAGTAGTAGGCAGAGGTGCACAATACGGCACTTAATGCCACTGTACAAATAACACCCACTTTTCACTAAACCCTAACCCGAGACCCTTGCAGCAGTCGCTCTTGGGACCAACGAGGCAGTCGAACATTCCAAACTCCAAATATAAGTTTCGTACATCCGAAACGACACGTCGGATTTGAATTTTTATCCAACAAAAGCGTCTTTGAAGTAGAGCAGCAGCCATTTGAATTAGCAATCGCACTTCCTTATCAAAACTTTAGCTGTGATTCCGGCCCGTCGTGTAATCGAGGCCTATCTGACGGACCGGTCCGTCATCTACCCCGGTCACCGAGGTGAGTGGAACCGGCGAGAGACGTCGCGCGGTGTTCCACAGGGTTCGGTTTTGGGGCCGCTCCTGTGGAACATCGGTTATGACTGGGTGCTGCGCACCGATCTCCCGAACAACGTCAGCGTGGTCTGTTACGCTGACGACACACTGGTGCTAGCACAAGGGAGGTCGCATCAGGCGGCGGCTAATTTAACGGCGAGAGCGGTTACGACAGTCGTTGAAAGGATCCGGCAACTGGGACTCGAGGTGGCGCTCCACAAGTCCGAGGCCATGTGTTTTCATGGCCGCGGGAACGCGCCACCTCCGGGTGAGTCCCAAATAACGGCAGGAGGGGTTACCATCGGCGTCGAGACGACGATGAAGTACCTAGGACTCGTCCTCGACAGTCGGTGGAACTTCGTGGAGCACTTTCGACGTTTGGCTCCTAAGTTGGAACGAACGGGGGCGGCGCTTAAGCGCCTTCTACCGAACCTCGGGGGGCCAAACGCCTCCTGCCGTAGGTTGTATGCGGGGGTCGTGCGGTCCATGGCCCTCTACGGTGCCCCTGTGTGGGCGCCGAATTTGATGCGGCGACCCGCTAGGGCGCTGCTCACATCTCAGAGGGTCATGGCGATCCGATTGATTCGCGGATATCGCACGATCTCCGGGGAGGCGGCGAACCTCCTTGCCGGATCACCGCCGTGGGATCTTGAGGCGAAGATGCTGGCGCGTGTGTTTTGTTTGCGCGCGGAGGCACGTCGCCGGGGCGAAAATCCGCTGCCGCGCCAGATTAGTGCGTGGCGGGATGAGCTCCGGCGTGATCTCATGGCGGAATGGCAGCAACGGCTGTCGCAGCCGAGGGCTGGGCTCGTTGTCATTGCAGCGGTAAGTCCCCTCTTTGAGGAGTGGCTTGAGAGACGCTACGGCGTCCTCACCTACCGCCTGACGCAGGTACTTACCGGACACGGAAGTTTCGGTAGGTTCCTGTTTCGGATTGGGCGGGAGGAAACGCCCGAGTGTCTTCACTGCGAGGATCGCCCGGAGGACACGGTGGAGCATACGGTGGCGGTGTGTCCTGCGTGGGCTGAGCACCGTCGTGTCCTCAGGGATGTGATTGGCGACGGCGACCTCTCGCGTCCGGCTCTGGTTCAGACCATGGTACGGAGCGAGAGGGACTGGGATGCCGTCTCCTCCTTTTGCGAAGCAGTTATGCTAGCTAAGGAGGAGGCGGAGCGCGTGAGGGAACGAACCTCCTCACGCCCCGGCCGTCGCGAGAGACACTCCGGGCGTCGGGGATCGCGAGACGATCTCCGGCCACCGTAAGCATGGGCCTGCGGACGGCGAGCACGGGTGACTCGCCGCCCGACCAGAACCAGGCCCGAGCGTACGGCGCGCCGCGTTCCGCGCGCGCCTCAAAGAGCCATCAGACCACCACGGATGGGGCCCAATAGGGCTAATGCCGATACGGAGCCGCGGAAGACTTAACGGGTTGCCGGGGCTCCGGCTCGAAGTGCAGGAGTAGGAACGGGGTGGTTTTTAGTCAGTAAGAGTCTGACACTCCCTCTCGCCTCACCCGGGCGGGAGAAGTCATTGGATGATTTTCCCCCCTCAAAAAAAAAAAAAAAAAAAAGCTGTGATTCCGGCACCACACTCTCGAGCAAGTAGAGATACATTGTCATTTTTCTATCATAACTAGTCTTTCTCGTATTATAAGACTGCAATTTACTTTGGACGCGCGAGAGTATTGTGTTGGCATTAGGTATTAAAATCTGTCACAAGATTCGACTACGAACTAGCAATAGGGTTTTGAAATTGGAATATATTATTGGCTAATTAATTATGAATTTATATTATTAAATTGATTTATTTATTTAATTTTATACATAAGGAGGACTTAATGCTAACAGCATTCTCTGCCAGTCATCATTTGGTTAGTGCAGAAATGTATGTCGTAGGTGGTAAGCTGCAAAAAAGTCATGAGTGGTAGGGGTTACTATCTAAATTATTACTAGCACATCAAAAGCATAAAGAAAATACGTACAAACTAATAAAACTAAGGTTTCAGTTAAACTAATTTTAAATTAAAATAAGCTATGTATTAAAAAAAAATAAACGTCTTTTACAAGATAATTAAATAGAGCAACGTCTTCGCTCATCAACTGTCCGCCATCTTTTATTAAACTTAATTATACACTTTCATTCCGTCCGTTCGGATTCATTCACACAACATCTTACCACTTCACCAAGTACCTATTCGGATACACACATACAATGCCACATAAATATACCTCTAATTAATTATTATGTTTTTCGGTCCCCACACGTAATTATTTGACGAGGAACTCGATTTGGTTATTCGTTTTTCGTTGTGTCGTATATCGTATAATGTTTTATTGTCTTTTCATTATATTTTGGGGCATATGGCTATGTTCTTTTGAAGTAAGTATTCATTTATATAAGGTGAATTGGACGTAATGTTATCGTCAGGTATAATGCAGTTTTTTAAGGGGAAATCATCGAATGACTAGCGGCTACCCATGCTCGCTGTCCGGAGGCCCGCGCTTACGGTGGCCGGAGATCGTCCCGCGATCCCCGACGCCCGGAGTGTCCTTCGCGATGGGGATAATGCATAACAAAAACATAATAACTTTAAAAATCCAATGAATTTGAAACTCATTAAAAAACATAGTCAAAATGAACTTGTGTCAAGGCGGGTAGCAGACAATTAAAATTATGCGGGATTTTCCCGCGAAAACTTATATTAACTACCTCTACATTTGTCAGATATATGGAATTATCCAATGATAGTTCCGCGGATTTGGACTACCCCTGACCTTATATAGCCTTACTTTACTTCTATACAATACAGCTCTCAAATAAAACTCATAAAATCAACTACACGTCAAGCTTATACTTACCTCTAAACACATTGTTTCGTAGACAACAAAGCCTTATTATGTAAAGCGTATAATCCTTAAATGACTGTAAACGCAACGCAGTCACGTACTACGCTGGCTTGAAGTAAACAAGACGAGAGCAATCGACATTACGCTACCAAATGCTAGTCTAGAACTGATTTCAGCAATCACCATTCGCGCAGCTCAGCCACTTGAACCAACAATGATAAAGTTTGACTCAAGTCACTTTGCTTGAAGTTTCTCTGATTGTATTTTCGGTTGGGTTATGGAAGTTTAGGACTTATATTCAGGATCAATTAAGGTATATTTTTGATTTTTTAAGATTCATGCTTTAGAAACCGTTCGGCTTAAAGTATACACTATATTTGTGACTAGCTTCTGCCTGCGACTTCGCCCGCGATCTCGTGGGATAAAGAGTAGTCTATGAGTTATTTCAGATCAAAAACTACCCCTGCTCCAAGTTTTACCGCAATTCCTTTTACCGTTATGACGTGAAAGAGTAACAAACAAACAAACATACAATCATTCACATTTATAATATTGCTAGGACTTAAGAATCGTATGTATCATAACGAAAAGTATTCTAGTATCATCCACTACTGTCTTTATATCTGAGGTGTGTATTTTTTAAACGTGTGCTTTTTTGAAGTAACTGCATATTTTCGAAATGTTTACTATAATATGTTTAATGAATAACGATGAGAATAATATTATATAATATAAGATAAAACCACAATGTTTTTGCTCTATATACCTCAGATATCTTTGTATTATAATTTTCATGAAACATCTATACATATATTTATGATAAAATCGTAGAAAAATCAAAAATGCACATTGATTATTTTTAAAAAGAATACTTTGGGCGTGATCTACCTCTACAATCGATACTGGAGCCAAAAATATGGTTTTTGGAATTTAGGTCTGTTTGTTTGTACGAGTGTCCGGAATGATCTCAAAAAGTACTGCATGGATTTACTTCAAATTTTGCATGAATATTACTAACAGGTCGGGTCATAACATACGCTACACATTATCACGCTATCGTCTACGGGGGAAGAGGTGTGATCTTCTATATCTATATAATATATATGTCGCAGAATCAACAAAGATGCACAACTATCGAGTATCGTTATTTTAGAAAAACGCCATCTCTTATCATTTGTCGGAAACGTCAAGCAGTGTGCTTGGGTGATGGTCGGTACGGGGCGTGGCATGTTGACATTTGAAAGGCGTCACTTTTGAGTTGGACACGAGGGTGAGCGGTTGTTCTGCCAGCTCGTATCGAACTTACCGCGTTTTCCGAAGTACCCCCAATGGGTGCATATTCTCCGACATATATAAATGTAAAATATAATGAGTAATAGAGTCAAGTGATGTCTAATAGAGAGATTATATCAACGTAATAGTTCGCGATATTATGTGTATATTTACACATTAAAAATGTGCAATAATAATGTCGCACCGGTACAAACCAGGCCACATTATTAGTAGGTACTATAGTAATGTCCTGGAAATCTCAGAAGAACGGGGACTATGTCTTAAACGAATGAACCTATTTGACTGAAATTGGGTACAATAATAGTTTTAAAACGGAGTAAGGATATATTATAGTTTTTATCTCAGAAATCTTATAGAAATGGGAACTACGCTTTAAAATCTCTCCACTCTACCTGTTAAGCATTATTAGTTGGAATTTAGTATAACGATGGTTTGAGATCCTGGAAAGGACGTGTAAAAGTTTTCAACCCGGAAATCCTACGAGACCAGGAACTATGCGTTAAAATGCCGGGACGACATATACGACAAATACGGCTGATACGACAGATACGAAAAATACGACCGACACGACAAATACGACTGACACAACAATTATGACAAATACGACAGATACGACAAAAACGGCTGACACGACAGATACGAATAATACGACCGTCACGACAAATACGACCGACACAACAAATACGACTGACACGACAAATATGAAAAATACGACCGACACGACAAATGCGACAAATACGACGGATACGACAAATACGACCGACACGACAAATATGACCGATACGACAAATACGACCGACACGACAAATACGACCGATACAACAAATACGACAAATACGACAAATACGGCCGACACGACAAATACGACTGACACAACAATAATGACAAATACGACAGATACGACAAATACGGCCGACACGACAAATACGACAAATACGACCGACACGACAAATACGACCGAAACGACAAATACGACTGACACGACAAATACGACAGACACGACAAGTATGAAAAATACGACCGACACGACAAATGTGACAAATACGACCGACACGACAAATACGACAAATACGACAAATACGACTGACACGACAAATACGACCGATACGACAAATACGACAAATACGACCGACACGGCAAATACGACCGACACGACAAATACGACATATACGACCGACACGACAAATACGACCAACACGACAAGTACAACCAACAGAACGAATACGCCCGATACAACAAATACGACAAATACGACAATTACGACAAATGCGACCGACACGACAAATACGACTAATACGACCGACACGACAAATACGACCGTCACGACAAATACGACAAAGACGACAAATACGACAAATACGACCGACACGACAAATACGCCCAATACTACAAATACGACAAATACGACAGATACGACAAATACGGCCGACACGACAAATACGACAAATACGACCGAGACGACAAATACGACTAATACGACAGATACGACAAATACGACCGACACAATAAATACGACCGACACGACAAATGCGACAAATACGACAGACACGACAAATACGACCGACACGACAAATACGACAAACACGACAGATACGACAAATACGACCGACACGACAAATACGACCGATACGACAAATACGACCAACACGACAAATACAACCAACACGACAAATACGCCCGATACAACAAATACGACAAATACGACAGATACGACAAATACGACTGACACTACAAATACGACCGACACGACAAATACGACAAACACGACAGAAACGACCGACACAACAACTGCGACCGACATGACATATACGACCGACACGACAAATACGGCCGACACGACAAATTCGACCGACACGACAAATACGACAAACACGACAGATACGACAAATACGACTGACACGACAAATACGACCGACACGACAAATACGACCGACACGACAAATTCGACCGACACGACAAATACGACAAACACGACAGATACGACAAATACGACTGACACGACATATACGACCGACACGACAAATACGACAAACACGACAGATACGACCGACACAACAACTGCGACCGACATGACATATACGACCGACACGACAAATACGGCCGACACGACAAATTCGACCGACACGACAAATACGACAAACACGACAGATACGACAAATACGACTGACACGACAAATACGACCGACACGACAAATACGACCGACACGACAAATTCGACCGACACGACAAATACGACAAACACGACAGATACGACAAATACGACTGACACGACATATACGACCGACACGACAAATACGACAAACACGACAGATACGACCAACACAACAAATACGGCCGACACGTCATATACGACATATACGACTAATACGACAAATACGACAAATACGACCGACACGACAAATATGAAAAATACGACCGACACGACAAATACGCCCGATACTACAAATACGACAAATACGACAGATACGACAAATACGACAAATACGACAGATACGACAAATACGGCCGACACGACAAATACGACCGATACGACAAATACGACCGATACGACAAATACGACCAACACGACAAATACAACCAACACGACAAATACGCCCGACACGACAAATACGACCGACACGACAAATTCGACCGACACGACAAATACGACAAACACGACAGATACGACAAATACGACTGACACGACAAATACGACCGATACGACAAATACGACAAATTCGGCCGACACGACAAATACGACCGACACGACAAATACGACAAACACGACAGATACGACCAACACAACAAATACGGCCGACACGACATATACGACATATACGACTAATACGACAAATATGACAAATATGACCGACACAACAAATATGAAAAATACGACCGACACGACAAATACGCCCGATACTACAAATACGACAAATACGACAGATACGACAAATACGGCCGACACGACAAATACGACAAATACGACCGACACGACAAATACGACCGAGACGACAAATACGACAAATACGACAGATACGACAAATACGACTGACACGACAAATACGAAAAACACGACAGATATGACAAATACGACTGACACGACAAATACGGCCGACACGAAAAATACGACCGATACGACAAATACGACTAATACGACAGATACGACATATACGACATATACGACATATACGACATATACGAGTAATACGATATATACGACTTATACGACATATACGACTAATACGACAGATACGACAAATACGACTAATACAACAGATACGACATATACGACCGACACATCAAATACGACAAATTCGGCCGACACGACAAATACGACCGACACGACAAATACGAAAGATACGACAAATGCGACCGACACGACAAATACGACCGAGAGGACAAATACGACTAATACGACAGATACGACAAATACGACCTTCACCACAAATACGACAGATACGACAAATACGACAGAAACGACCGACACAACAACTGCGACCGACATGACATATACGACCGACACGACAAATACGGCCGACACGACAAATACGACCGACACGACAAATACGAAAGATACGACAAATACGACAAATACGACAGATACGACAAATACGGCCGACACGACAAATACGACCGATACGACAAATACGACCAACACGACAAATACAACCAACACGACAAATACGCCCGATACAACAAATACGACAAATACGACAGATACGACAAATACGACTGACACTACAAATACGACCGACACGACAAATACGACAAACACGACAGAAACGACCGACACAACAACTGCGACCGACATGACATATACGACCGACACGACAAATACGGCCGACACGACAAATTCGACCGACACGACAAATACGACAAACACGACAGATACGACAAATACGACTGACACGACAAATACGACCGACACGACAAATACGACCGACACGACAAATTCGACCGACACGACAAATACGACAAACACGACAGATACGACAAATACGACTGACACGACATATACGACCGACACGACAAATACGACAAACACGACAGATACGACCAACACAACAAATACGGCCGACACGTCATATACGACATATACGACTAATACGACAAATACGACAAATACGACCGACACGACAAATATGAAAAATACGACCGACACGACAAATACGCCCGATACTACAAATACGACAAATACGACAGATACGACAAATACGACAAATACGACAGATACGACAAATACGGCCGACACGACAAATACGACCGATACGACAAATACGACCGATACGACAAATACGACCAACACGACAAATACAACCAACACGACAAATACGCCCGACACGACAAATACGACCGACACGACAAATTCGACCGACACGACAAATACGACAAACACGACAGATACGACAAATACGACTGACACGACAAATACGACCGATACGACAAATACGACAAATTCGGCCGACACGACAAATACGACCGACACGACAAATACGACAAACACGACAGATACGACCAACACAACAAATACGGCCGACACGACATATACGACATATACGACTAATACGACAAATACGACAAATACGACCGACACAACAAATATGAAAAATACGACCGACACGACAAATACGCCCGATACTACAAATACGACAAATACGACAGATACGACAAATACGGCCGACACGACAAATACGACAAATACGACCGACACGACAAATACGACCGAGACGACAAATACGACAAATACGACAGATACGACAAATACGACTGACACGACAAATACGAAAAACACGACAGATATGACAAATACGACTGACACGACAAATACGGCCGACACGAAAAATACGACCGATACGACAAATACGACTAATACGACAGATACGACATATACGACATATACGACATATACGACATATACGAGTAATACGATATATACGACTTATACGACATATACGACTAATACGACAGATACGACAAATACGACTAATACAACAGATACGACATATACGACCGACACATCAAATACGACAAATTCGGCCGACACGACAAATACGACCGACACGACAAATACGAAAGATACGACAAATGCGACCGACACGACAAATACGACCGAGAGGACAAATACGACTAATACGACAGATACGACAAATACGACCTTCACCACAAATACGACAGATACGACAAATACGACAGAAACGACCGACACAACAACTGCGACCGACATGACATATACGACCGACACGACAAATACGGCCGACACGACAAATACGACCGACACGACAAATACGAAAGATACGACAAATACGACAAATACGACAGATACGACAAATACGGCCGACACGACAAATACGACCGATACGACAAATACGACCGACACAACAAATACGACAAATTCGGCCGACACGACAAATACGACCGACGCGACAAATACGACAAACACGACAGATACGACCAACACAACAAATACGGCCGACACGACATATACGACATATACGACATATACGACTAATACGACAAATACGACAAATACGACCGACACGACAAATATGAAAAATACGACCGACACGACAAATACGCCCGATACTACAAATACGACAAATACGACAGATACGACAAATACGGCCGACACGACAAATACGACAAATACGACCGACACGACAAATACGACCGAGACGACAAATACGACTAATACGACAGATACGACAAATACGACCGACACGACAAATATGAAAAATACGACCGACACGACAAATACGACAAATACGACAGATACGACAAATACGACTGACACGACAAATACGAAAAACACGACAGATACGACAAATACGACTGACACGACAAATACGACCGACACGAAAAATACGACTAATACGACAGATACGACATATACGACATATACGACATATACGACATATACGACATATACGACATATACGACATATACGACATATACGACTAATACGATATATACGACTAATACGACATATACGACTAATACGACAGATACGACAAATACGACTAATACGACAGATACGACATATACGACCGACACATCAAATACGACAAATTCGGCCGACACGACAAATACGACCGACACGACAAATACGAAAGATACGACAAATGCGACCGACACGACAAATACGACCGAGAGGACAAATACGACTAATACGACAGATACGACAAATACGACCTTCACCACAAATACGACAGATACGACAAATACGACAGAAACGACCGACACAACAACTGCGACCGACATGACATATACGACCGACACGACAAATACGGCAGACACGACAAATACGACCGACACGACAAATACGAAAGATACGACAAATACGACAAATACGACAGATACGACAAATACGGCCGACACGACAAATACGACCGATACGACAAATACGACCGACACAACAAATACGACAAATTCGGCCGACACGACAAATACGACCGACGCGACAAATACGACAAACACGACAGATACGACCAACACAACAAATACGGCCGACACGACATATACGACATATACGACATATACGACTAATACGACAAATACGACAAATACGACCGACACGACAAATATGAAAAATACGACCGACACGACAAATACGCCCGATACTACAAATACGACAAATACGACAGATACGACAAATACGGCCGACACGACAAATACGACAAATACGACCGACACGACAAATACGACCGAGACGACAAATACGACTAATACGACAGATACGACAAATACGACCGACACGACAAATATGAAAAATACGACCGACACGACAAATACGACAAATACGACAGATACGACAAATACGACTGACACGAAAAATACGACTAATACGACAGATACGACATATACGACCGACACATCAAATACGACAAATTCGGCCAACACGACAAATACGACCGACACGACAAATACGAAAGATACGACAAATGCGACCGACACGACAAATACGACCGAGAGGACAAATACGACTAATACGACAGATACGACAAATACGACCTTCACCACAAATACGACAGATACGACAAATACGACAAATACGACAGAAACGACCGACACAACAACTGCGACCGACATGACATATACGACCGACACGACAAATACGGCCGACACGACAAATACGACCGACACGACAAATACGAAAGATACGACAAATGCGACTGACACGACAAATACGACCGAGACGACAAATACGACTAATACGACAGATACGACAGATACGACAAATACGACCTTCACTACAAATACGACAAATACGGCCGACACGACAAATACGACACATACGACCGACACGACAAATACGACAGAAACGACCGACACAACAACTGCGACCGACATGACATATACGACAAACACGACAGATACGACAGATACGATCGACACGACAGTATTTAATAAATTACAAATATAAGCCTCTAGAATGGCTTGAAACTAGTCGAGTTCCTTGTCCAACTGTTACGGGAGTAAGTCGAAAAACATAATAACCTCAACAATCTCATTCAGTCCGAATAATTCGAATAAAACTGGCATTCCATTACCTACTGCTTCTACTTTTCACGGATAAAAATGTAAATAGAAAATGTACAGAACCCACGCAATGGTTCGCCCTATGAATTATTGAAACCACCGAATAAAATTAAGGTTTTACTCGGGTGTCGTGGAATTTACACTTTATGTTAAGGCTTACCTCAAAGAGGTTACTTATGGTAGACACATTTTTAGCTATTTTTAAATCGATTTTGTTATATGTTTTGTGTAATTCGTACAATGATCACCATGTGTTACTTTTAGTAGTCGTATTTTGATATTAAACTGACTTTTTATCTGTTTTTCAAACCATAATTATACTTGTTCCAAATTTCATTGTACTCCTTTCAGCCGCACTGTCTCGCTGGCCGAGTGGTCGCAAGTGCGATTGCCGGGTAAGGGGTCTCGGGTTCGATTCCCAGGTCGGGCAAAATATTACTGGGTTTTTAAAAAAAATCTCAGTAGTAGCACGGAGTCTGGAATTGTGCCCGGTATACGGCAATAGGCTTACCCCCTATTACATGGGACTCATAACATAACATAATTAGTGAAAAGTGGGTATTACATTGTACAGTGGCATAATGTACACCTCTGCCTACACCTTCGGGGATAAATGCGTGATGTTATGTTATGTCCCTTCAGTCATTTTGACGTGGCTGAGTACATGAACATACATATACTCATAAACGTTCGCATTATAATATTATTTGTAAATAATAATAATAATGATGCCTGAGTGCTACTTGGTAAATTCTAAGTATATTCGAGGTTCAAAAAATGAACTGAATTTTAAGTATGGGACAGCCATGCTTCGGCACGAATGGGCCGGTTTGAACGGAGTGACACCAAGGCATCACGGAAAACCGACGTGGTTGCGTTGTGTTCCGTACCAAAATTCCTAATCCCCAAAACGCCGGTAACGCACTTGTAACACCTCTAGTGTTTTGAGTGTCCATGGGCGGCGCCGACTGCTTACCATCAGGCGATCCATCTGCTCGTTTACCGGCTTATTCCAAAAATAAAAACTATAACAAATATATTCAGGTAGAGTATGTTCAGTAACTTAACTAAAAATCGCAGGTTACTCACGTGAATATACTAAGAAAAGCTCTACTTCTACACTTGTTATGTTCAATAGACTGCGTGACATCGCCGGGACCGCACACGCTGCCCATGAGGAAGAACCCCTCAGTGGTTCGAAACTCGTAGAGCTTTTCTCGGTATATTCACGCTAGTAACCCGCGACTTTTAGTTAATTTAGTATGTCTCACGATAGTTATAATAATTCAAATTCAAATTCCTTTATTTGTAGAACATAGGTTACAAAAGGTGTTACAAGCCTTACATTGTCCAACTATGTCTTGCCATCAACGGCGTACAAATATATCAAATTAATTTACCAGTTATATACATAGATTTCAATAGTCTGATTTGTCATTAAATTAAATTAAAATATAGTGTCATGCACTGACAATATTATTACATTACATTTCATCATAGTTACTTTATTACAAAAATTATCATATGTCAATAAATTAAATAAATAATTTTCTCATTATCATTACAATCCAATATACCTCTAAAAACATATGTTCTATTTGTTTTTTCTTATCTCTAAAAAACATTCACGAAATGATGGCATTATCATGCTTACTCTCCGTTCACTGACAAAAATACCCAGTTTCAAATAAATAACGTGAAAGGCTGAACCGTGACATTTACGGGGATATCGACGGTCCTTACGTCTAGTCTATATGCATAGTGCATGCCTTTGACCTGGGGGAGGTTACCCTTCAATATATTCAACGGCGGATTTAAAGTTGAACGAGGTGAGTGTGAAGTTAATGGCAGGGTAAATGGCTCTACTTCAATTTTAAAAATAATTGTCGTTAGAAATGTATATGTGTTTGTGCGTTAGAAGAAGATAGAATGTTAAATATTATGTTTTCATTTCGATTTATAGGAATATTGGTAAAATCACGTTTTCAAGAATATTAAAGTAGTTTAATGAATTAACAAAAATATTAGTTTATGGTGAATTCAATATTCGTGCATGTATTAAGTAAGTAATTCAACGTCCACTCAAAGCTTTTGTGATTATTAAATATTATATGCGTGTTTAATTTTATTATTCTGCTCGCAAAAAGAAACCACAGCCCAAAAACGGGGTACATAGAAAACAATAATAAAAATATCATAAAAATATGCAAGTCGAGCATTTTCTAAGCCATAACAACTAGAGCTCTATAATATATCTCCGGCAATAGACACAAGGGCCGCAGGCGCTAGAGATTCGCAGGGAATATTGCGAGCACAGATAAAATAAGGAGAGGTAATTAAAAAAACCCGTAATTATTCCGCCGCACGACATCGCCTGTGCGATCCATCACGAAAAAAGAAATAGTTAGGCCGTATTTAGGCTATAGTTCATTTTTTTTATTTCTGCTGATTGCTAAGCCGATGTCTATGCCTTCTAGAGGTGTCCTTTGAGGTACTATTTAGACTTAGTTTTTATTTATTCTAGACATAAAAGCTTACATCATTTTATTTATATTTTTATATTTTCGAAAACAATTTCTCAAATGGTTATTTATTCTCATTTCTTCTTGTGGTGACATTAAAATTTATGACTTATTCTTGCGGTTTAGTTTGCGTTCGTATAAACTATTAGATTAAATTCATACTGACCAGATTGGCGACATATTAAAGATGGGCCAAATTAAATGTACCCATTACCGACGAGCATGCATGCAAAGATTGATGACTGTTGATGAAGCGAAAGAGGTATGTAGGAATCGTAGTAATTGGCGTTTAATAATCTCTGCCTACCCTCATAGGAGACAAGTGTTACGTATGTAAATTTAATGGTGGTCTATCAAGAGAAGTAGTTTTAGTATGAACTTAATTACACAATAGTACAAAAATTCATAATGACAACGGATTCAAGTGCTAACTTATTTTGTAAACAAGAAACTTCTCCTACGTAATATTGAGCATTTTAACCCATAAACACTAATATTTAACTTTACTACGCTGACTGTCGCTCGCTCCACGCATCGCTATAACATCACATCAAATATTGGAAAAACTATGCGGCACGCACATGAAGGGTTACATAAACACCATACACTACCTAACAGCTAGCTGTTATTGAGCAATTGAGCTAGCTCAATTCTCAAAAGTGTATTGAAGGTTTAGATCG
Organism: Spodoptera picta; assembly: GCA_038387885.1. NCBI lineage: Eukaryota > Metazoa > Arthropoda > Insecta > Lepidoptera > Noctuidae > Spodoptera > Spodoptera picta. Next base: position 8,286,973 of record JAZHFQ010000761.1, on the reverse strand, counting down.
TTTTAAATATATGAATTTTGCGTCATGGTGGCCCGGAGGTTTAAGATGCCCGCTTATCATGCATGGGGGTGCGGGTTCGAAACCTACCAACGGCAAATACCAATATGACTTTTTCCGAGTTATATGTACTTTCTAAGATTATCCAGATACCACTTACAAACGGTGAAGGAAAACATCGTGAGGAAACCTGGACTTATAATTTCTCATTATAATTTTTTTCCCATCGGCATTGAACAAGCGTGGTGATTAATGCTCAAACCTTCCCCGTGTGAAAAGGGGCCTTTGCTCAGCAGTGGGCATTTATAGGCTGTTGATGAAGGATATAAATTTTAAAGTACAGATCTTATTTTTGTGTTGTTAAAGTGGCTCAAGTTTAGCAGTTATTGTCGCTTATTTTCTTTTTAGAAATCTACTTATCAGTAGTTGTTCTCTGGAAGATTGGAAATAAATGGCTGAGATAAAACATAACTATTTTGTCACGATCGTTATTCTTCTTGTCAGTGTCATCGTGGCCGATTGGGACTACACATTATTCGGAAAACCGAACAGCAGCGCTCTTTGATAAACTTCAACTATTATAGTACCAATCACGGGCCTGCGGACGGCGAGCATGAGCCCGACCAGAACCAGATCTGGGCGTACGGCGCGTCGTATTCCTCAAGCGCCTCAAAAAGCCATCAGATGACCACCACGAATCCCCATCAGTGGTGGTCGTCGGTCGGTCCTAATAGGGCTAATGCCGATACGGAGCCGCGGAGGACTTACCGGGTTGGCGGGTCTCGAAGTGCAGGAGTATTGAATGGGGTATTTTTAGTCACCAAGACTCTCTCTCACCTCACCTAAGGCAGGAGGACTCATTGGATGATTTTTTTATGGGTGCAGTGAATGAGCAGACAGATCACCTGACTATAAACAATTTTGGAATTAGGCATTTTGGGATTAGGAATTTGAGGATTGTTACGGATTCAGGGATTGGGGAAAGGGTCTTGGTCAATTGCGAAGCGTTATTACACGTCGGTGTTCTGTGAGGCCGTGGTGTGATAACACCGGTCGACCTGTTAATAAAAAGTTTAGAAATTATGACAAACCTTTATAAATAAAGCAATGTAAACTTTCAAGAAATGTTGACGTTGAAGAGTATTATTATATCGTTTCATATTAAACTTGTCAAGTTCTTCTTACCGACTCATGTCAGTCATCGAAGTATAAACTACTCTCCATAATTACCATATTTACAATTCTGATTACAGATATCGAGAGCAGGTGTACTTACGGCTTAGTTTGGTAATTACCATAAATCTTGTAGGTATGTATACATATTATACCTACCTACCTGTATTTACCAAGGACACATCTTGTGGTAACCACATTGTATACAGTATGAGAGTAATACGTTATAGTAGGTAATGCGACACATACACCGTGGAATCTATTTCGTTTTCGTCCCGCGGCATAACAGCTTGTCATAAGAAGCACTTTCGATGTATAAAGTAAGATGTCATTTATTACCTAATTAAAAAAAATCATGAATATACGCACATGAAGCACTAGACTTAAATTTGTAGGCACTATACGCATCGCACTTACCACTTGGAAAGAAATGCTTCTTCGAGAATATTATATGGAGTGATGTTTGCTTTTTGCAATGGCTTACGAGTGTAGGCTGTTCACCTACGTTTCATTATTTATCACTTCATTATTATGTACCTTCCTTATATTCATACTTTTTACTATTAGTTAGCTCACCCCTTTTCTTTAGTATTTTCTTCTTCTAATCATCATCATCATCATATCAGCCACAGGACGTCCACTGCTGAACATAGGCCTCCCCCAATGAATTCCAGATAGGCCGGTTGGAAGCGACCTGCATCCAGCGGTTCCCTGCGACCTTAATGAGATCGTCTGTCCACCTTGCGGATGGACGTCCTACGCTGGGCTTGCCGGTACGTGGCCTCCACTCGAGAACCTTTGTGCCCCAGCGGCCGTCGGTTCTCCGCGCTATGTGCCCTGCCCACTGCCACTTCAACTTGCTAATCCGCTGGGCTATGTCGGCGACCTTTGTTCGTTTGCGGATTTCCTTCTTCTAATAGAATCTGTCAATTCTTTTGTATTGCTTAAAGATAGGCTATTTTTATCCTTTTGTGACGCGAGCGAAGCCGCGGGTAAAAGCTAGTATTTTAATAAAACAGTTTATTTTACATTTTAAATATTATTTACTTTCTGCCGCATTGGTGGACCCTAAAGTAGGAACTCCCTAAACGGGTAAGTTTTTGTTTTAAACATTTTATTTCTTTGTAAAACTGTTACAATACAAAGACAGAACCATTTTAGTTTGGGACGAAAATAAAATAGATTTCAAATATGCAGCTATGTAACATTAAATGAGCAAATAGAATTAGGTTAAATGAAAGAGTTATTCAATCGCTAATCGACTATCAATTACCTTCCACATACCACTACGTTTTCGTCCAATAAATGCCACAATGTTCTTATCTAATTATATTCACGTACTAGACACAGTCATGCGTATTAAATTACTGTTATTCTAAGAAATAATGAAACGCCCACATTATATCACCTATAGTCTGGTCCTAAAAACAGACTTCAGCTTGGTTCTGAGAATTTCGGTGTCGAATAAACTAGTACTGAGAGTTGAATACCAAGAAATAGGTTCGGATCTTGATCGCCTGATTGTACCTGTTTGCAGTTTAATAACATAAGTTTTGATTAGTGGTCGGTAAATGCACATAGGTACTTTCACTCATTTATAATTGGGTGTATTTTTTATGGAATGCATGCATTTGACCAATGACGTGTCCTGGATAGTAGGCCGTAGTAATTCATGTCAACACTTATGATTATACGTTTAGCATATAGATAGAGTCTGAAATTACACATAGGCTACTTTTCATCTAAATAACGTGGACAAAACCAGTAGTAAAAGCAAGTTTCACATGTTTTTATGACAACTAGCATAAGACTAAATTAATGAAATATTGCGTTAACGTAACATAACATCACGCCTTTTTATCCCAGAAGAGGTAGGCAGAGGTGCACATTACGGCATTCAATGCCAGAGTACAATGTAACACTCACTTTTCACTATTTATGTTATGAGTCCAATGTAATAAGGAGTGAGCCTATTGCCATACTCCGGGCACAATTCCATAGTCCGTGCTAAAACTGAGATTATTTTTTAAAAAACCCAGTGATACTTTAAATAACTTATTTATTGTGGGTTACTCACGTGAATATACTGAGAAAAAGCTATATAATTATTACTAGCTATTTCCCCGCCGGTTTCAATCGCTTTGCTCGGCGCCTATTAATAGTAGCGTGATATCTCATAGCCTATAGGCTATAGCCTTCCTCAATAAATGGGCTATCCAACACAAATTGGACTAGTAGTTTCGGAGATTAGCGCGTTCAAAGAAAATCAAACTTCTCAGCTTTATAATATTAGTATAGATGAGCAGCAGCCTACTGATGAGTAGGTACTACTCATGAGGAAGATTCGCTGTGCCTCGAAACTAGTAGAGCTTTGCTCAGTATATTCACGTAAATAACCCGCGATTTTTAGTTCAGTTTAACATAATTATTAGAAAGACTACTAAGAACTAGATCTTTTAACTTATCTATAGACCTTACATTTTATTTTATGCTTCTGCGTTCACTTGGGTAATACATTGATCATTCCATTTCTGTCCTTCGGGGTTCATAAAAACGACCTTTTTGGTCTTTGCTGACTTGAACACTTTCCGTATTATATTTTATCTCCCAAAATAGACAAAATGGGTATGTTTTAGATATAAAATACGTTTTTGGCAATTTTATTTTATTTTATTGACTTGGCTTACGAACAATTGATTACACTTATACAATATAGGGTTACATTTACGAAAACTTAAATACTAGTGCCTCAATCTATTATAGGTAAGCACAACATGCATTATATACTAAATGGTTTAACATATATCAAAAATATACTAAGAAGTTGTGAACACTTTTATTGCTGACTGCGTCTAATTAAGTACCTTTATACGTCTAGAAATGTGAAAAAAATATGTAATAGCATTTTTTAAATGTTGAATTAAGCTAATTTACCGGTTTCTTATGTTGATGTCGGAATTCTGTTATATTACCGTACTTTAGAGTAATCTCTCAATCCCAAACTCCCCAACAATCTTCAAATTCCTAATCCCTAATAGGCCGGTAACGCACTTGCAACATCTCTGGTTTTCTAGGTGTCCATGGGCGACGCCTATTACTTACCATCAGGAGATCTGTCTGCTGACTAAGTGGCTTACACCATAAAAAAGAAGAATCGTTAAATTTTCTTACTCCCTGTACTTTCACGCATAATCCATTTTATTGAGAGATTGAACTTAATACAAAGCATACATACATGAATACCTCAAGCAGCGAATACTGCAATATCGTCCTATATGCTTTCCTTATTTAAGTGAAATTATTAAACGCTACAAGCATCGTATTTACAACTGAAATCAAAGTAAAACCGCAATCTTCCTTGCACACATACATATTTACATAAATACTAGTATTTGCATTTATAAAAGTCGATATAGCAGCTGGTGCATCTATATCAGAGCTTCCCAATATTTTCTTGATTTTTTTTATTCCTCCCGCCCTGGGTGAGACGAGAAAGCGTATCAGACTCTTACTGACCAAAAACCACCCCGTTCTTACTCCTGCATCGAGTCAGTGCACCGGTAAATACCATTTTTAAACTGGACTTATTTTTTTGAGAGGGAAAAATCATACAATGACTTTTCCGCCCGGGTGAGGCGAGAGGGAGTGTCAGACTCTTACCGACTAAAAATCACCCCGTTCCTACTCCTGCAGTTCAAGGCGGAGCCCCGGCAATCCGTTAAGCCCTCCGCGGCTACGTATCAGCATTAGCCTTAGTAGGATATAGATGGCGATTTATTCACCACAGGGTGCATAAATCATAGGCTGGTGATTGCTATTAAATTACTGGTTGCTATTAAATTCGATGGACCAAAGACGGAAAAAGTTGAATATTTTGTATTTTTTTCATTCATTATTATTTGGGAGGTTGAGAACCACTGATCTACATAAAGAAGCGGATGTACTAATCTCTCAGTTTTCTCGTTCCATTGCACTGGAGTAATCTCATTTTAAAACGGTTTGTAAGCGAGTTTGAGAGCAGCTTGTACAATAGTTAGTGTATTATATGACTGTGTATAGTTAGGCAGAGAACAGATTGTAGGAAATGTGGAGAATAATATTAATAATAATAAACACTTTATTGTACACCACTTACAAAAGACACGAACAAGAAAATAGTAGGTAGGTAAAAAAAAATAAATAGTTTTGGCATGTTGTACAATGGGCGGCCTTATCGCTTACAGCAATCTCTTCCAGGCAACCTTAGGATGGATAAATAACCGTGAGAGCAGATACCATGTGGGTAGTTCATAGTGTGTTAAATACAATGGATATGACAGAACAGTTTAGATACATACATACAATATGTACACACATACATACATACCTACATACTCATATATATATATATATATATATACATACACATACATACACAAAATCAGATACATACATACATACATACGGATATGCGGTAGCAGTTACTCTATTGAATCTGTGTTAGATAATGATCTTTTACTTGTCTTTTAAACGAATCCAAAGATTGCGCCCGTCTTATTGATAATGGAAGTGCGTTCCACAGTCGAATGGCTCCTACAACAAAGGATTTGTCATAAAAGGCAGTCGTATGTCATCTCCAATCTCAAATTCGCAGTAGACCTCAAGTGTCTTGAATGTGCGTCATGAAGGAACTTAAAACGTTCTTTGAGATAAGAGGGCGTAGCAGGATTGTACAGAATACTGTAAAGAAGTGACAGGATATGCGTATTCCGGCGAAGACGGATAGGAAGCCACTTGAGCTTGTTACGGAATTCCGAGACATGGTCATATTTGCGCAAGCCAAATATGAATCTTATGCAGAAATTTTGGAGACGCTCAAGTTTGTCCAGTTGTGCCTCTGTTAGATCAAGGTAGCTGGCATCAGCGTAGTCCAAGATGGGAAGAAGGAGAGATTGAGCAAGCGCAGTTTTAGTGGCGATTAGTAAAAAATCGCGAAAATTGCGGAGAATGATATGAAAAGGAAAGAAGTTTGTGATAGAACAAAGTTCCATACATACAATAGCTCGGAATTTAGTATTTGAGCGTCGTTAACGGAGGATTTGCCATTAACAGTTTTCAATTGGCAGTCAAAACCTTAATGCTCTGCTTTGTTGCTTTTCATTTGTAGGTAATGGTTTTGCAGTTCGTCGCAATGCACTCGCAAATCATAGTAGAGAACACTGTGTTCATCATTCACGATCAAAATCGGCAGGCGATAAATAAAAAAGTAGAAAAAATTTGATACACTCAAAATTCCATATACAGAGGATTGACAAACATGACTGCTTCCAACAAGCATCTTTACGCAGAATTCCGTTCAAACGTTTGTTTTGAACTATGTGTGAGTATATGTTTCCGAACAAAATACTTGCTAGTCCGAGAATATGGGCCTCCTATTTACATAGGCTGCCTCATTGGCCGAGTGGTCGCAAGTGCGACTGCCGGGCAAGGGGTCTCGAGTTCGATTCCCGGGTCGGGCAAAAGTATTACTGGGTTTTTCAAAAAAATTCCAGTAGTAGCATGGAGTCTGGAATTGTGCCCGGTATATCGCAATAGGCTCACCCCCTATTACATGGGACTCATAACATAAATAGTGAAAAGTGGGTGTTACATTATACAGTGGCATAATGTACACCTCTGCCTACCCCTTCGGGGATAAAAGGCGTGATGTTATGTTATGGATTTACATAGGCGTCTACAGTCCTCTTGAGATTAGACAATATCTCTACTTTTCGTAAGCAGGTTGGAGATCCCAACTTAAAATGTTCATGCACATTAGAAATCACTTCTGTCCTGTCTGTACCAATTGTGTCTTTCAGTTTTCGTTTGCGACATCTTCAGAACGTATGGGGAGGTAATTCAGTGATTAATCTTCCGTTACCATCACTCTAGGAAAAATAGAGATGATGAAAAAGTAAGCCCTGCTATCCTACTATCCTACTGTACTCCCATTTTATCATCGAATGACGATGCGTCATTTAACGATATAATAGGAGGCCTAAAAATTACAAATCCTTGCAACTTACTTAGGGTTTTATCACACCAATCGATAGGTTGTTGATCGATGCCATCGATCGATAGTAGAATGAATAAGTCAACATCGGTCGATCAACTCCATTGTCCCATTCAATCAATGTCAACCGATGCCATTCACCGGCAACCGATCGATTGGTTAGTCAATCGGAATCTGACAATCAATTAAAGGTACCACACCAATCGATTGAACCTCGATCGATTCCATCGATCAATGTTGATCGATAACACTAGTGTAACACCCTTAGAAACAGCAAAAACTGTCAACGACGCTGCAATATTAAACCCGTCTATCGTTTATACGAATGCATGTATTCGTGCATTGTGGACAGTGAACCTTACGAACTAAAAATCTGCCATAACAACACGACTTCTCACATCATGTTTAACACAAATAGAGGTACATGCCAAGGGATGTAAAGGTATAGGAATTTGCACGAGATTCTCCGTATGTGTTATGTATAAGGGTAATACAATTTCATAGTAAATTAGATGGCTATGCCTCGCTGTCTCCCTTCTCAGTAAGGGTGCGAAGATTTCGCTATTTTCCTGGAGTTTTTGCTAAAGTCTTGTGCAGTTATGCAGTGTATTTGTAAGCAAATCTTTGGTGGATGATTCTAAATTCCCTAGTTGTTACTATTTGGAGTGTAGCCTCCATTATTTGGAGGTTTCATTACCGATTTGTTTCGGTATATAATTACCATAAAAGTACTTGAAAATGTTTAAAACTTTAAGATTTTTTTGCGAGAAAATAATGTGGTTTTATTATCCAACACAATTTAGATCACAAGAACAATAATTGTTTTTCTCATGAAGCACACTCAATCACTACATAGTATAAAACGTCGCTATCCGCCGTCTGTCTGTTCCTACTCATGCTTAGGTCTTTAAAACTACGCAACGGATTTTGATGCGGTTTTTTTAAATAGATAGAGTGATTTTTATGGAAGATTTATATGTATAATACATGCATATTATTGCATATTGCACCCGTGCGAAGCGCTAGTTAATAATAAAGCTGATTGTTTGTACAAGGCATTACAGAACTCTAATACCTATCATTTTATTTTAATCTGAATACTAAGTTACTATAAAATTATTGTGCATTAAATTATTCAAAATATAATTTATTCACATAAAATATATTACAGTACCAAACAGAATCAGGTTAATAAATACCAAAATACATTTAAATAAACTTCTTAACCTTCGCTCCCAATTTCACAGTCACCCACCTGAAACTCACTGCGCTGACGGTAATGAGTATAATGATACATACCTACTTGTATAGACTTCACTTATCACATTCCCAACCCCCTGGTACCTTCATTACAGGCTCTCCTGAAACCATTTTCCACTTACACGACTCCCAAAATCAATGGGAAGTAATTTACGTATCGTATATTATAATCAAGAAGCGACGTTGGACTGCCTCGTTGTTCGAGTAGTCGCAAGTGCGACTGTCAGGCAAGGGGTCTCGGGTTCGATTCCCGGGTCGGGCAAAGTATTACTGGGTTTTTAAAAACAATCTCAGTAGTAGCACGGAGACTGGAATTGTGCCCGGTATATGGCAATAGGCGCACTCCCTATTACTAGGACTCATAACATAAATAGTGAAAAATGGGTGTTACGTTGTACAGTGACATTATAACATAACATCACGCCTTTTATACCCGAAGGGGCAGGCAGTGGTGCACATTTACGGCACTTAATGTCACTGTATTAAGTGACGTAATGTACACCTCTACCTAATGAAAATTAATAACATGATAATTGATAGAGTATGATTTTTTATGGAATAGGAGGCAAACGAGCATAACCTGAAGAAACCTGAAGGTAAGCCCATGGACACCTACAACACCAGAGGAGTAACTGGTGCGTTGCCGGCATTTTAAAAAGGAGTACGCTCTTTTCTTGAATGTTTGAAGGTCGTATCAGTTCGAAAATACCGCCGATGACAGATCATGTGTCTCATGCAAGTTTTGATATAAACACTCAAAGTTATTTTTATCTATATATCTGTTTAAAATAACTCCAGTCTGCCAGACATGTCTTCCTAGAAGGGTCCCAAACTACTCTTATATCGGTCCCACATAGTAGTCCACTGCAATATAGTTTGTTAATTGATACCACTTAAAAGGGAGGTACTTAATTTGACATTTGCGTCCAAACCTCTTCACTTTGATGTTAGAAATTATGATGTGTTGTGGCTGGTGTAAGTTGAAAGAGATAGCGATATATTAATGATTTGTTAATCAAGTTTGAACTTTATTGGTTGCTCTGTACGGTGTTAATTTAAATGTTTTGGGTGTTTTAAACTGTCAAATACCAAGCGTTCACCGGTGACCGCAACCTATTGTTCTATAATTGTGTCTACAAAACCGGTACTCGACGAGTTCAAATAGTATAGTGACTAATTATAGCTTCAGAAATTCTATATAAGTAACTCCTTCTAGTCGGACGAGTGGTGACGAATGTAACTACAGCGTAAAAGGTGGGTTGAGTTTTAATTTTATATAGGATTTTTTTATTGTTTTTACAATCTCATCAATTTTACAGTTAAAGTTTAATTTTTAATAGTTAATCCATATATATCACGTTGTCACGCCATAACTTGAGAACGGCTGGACAGATTTGGCTGTTTTTTTTTGTGTGTTTTTTTATTGTCAGGAGAAGGTTCTCTTATGATAGAAAAAAAATCCTGAAAATCTTATGGGAACGGGAGAAAACGGGATTCCGCGTACGAAGTTGCGGGCAGAAGCTAGTTGTCTATCTCTGTCTATCCCTTCAGATTATATCATAATGATGTTGAATTATAGGTAAGTGTAATATACTGAAATTCGTCGCATACCTTACAAGCACGGTATCGGCACGGCTCTAACCCAGCAATTAACTTGTCATTTAAATATTAACTTTAAATCGTATGTCGTATGACATATTATTTCATAACACCAATATAATAAAGCTGTAAGCGTGTACTTACGACCTTTTTTGTATTGTCTCCAAAGCAAATACGCCGTGCTTGAACCGTACCGAAGCCGTGTCGGAGCCGTACTCGTTAAGTGTGCGATAACATAACATAACATAACATAACATAACATAACATAACATAACATAACATAACATAACATAACATAACATAACATAACATAACATAACATAACATAACATAACATAACATAACATAACATAACATAACATAACATAACATAACATAACATAACATAACATAACATAACATAACATAACATAACATAACATAACATAACATAACATAACATAACATAACATAACATAACATAACATAACATAACATAACATAACATAACATAACATAACATAACATAACGTAACGTAACATAACATAACAACCGACAACAGCAACAAACATACAAACACCGCCACAGAACACAGCACCAACACAAAACACAGCAACACAACCCACACACCCGAACGCAGAGCAACAACTACTGACAGTCCCATCGTCAGCAGCGGCGCCAGCAGAAGCCAGCCCAGCGTCGGGCCCAAACGCCATGCCCATCACGCAGTTCCTGGCGGGTGCCGGACGCGGTACACCAGGCATAAAGCTGCGAGGTGTCGCCCTGTTCATGAACAGAGAAACAGAAACACTGGGTATAAGCTTCTGCATAGGTTCGAGCCGAGCTGGGGCCCGTGTGGATATTTCGCCGGGCCTTGCCGCCCTGATCAACGGGAGCACCACCAAAGCAAGGATGAAGGGCAGTAAGTACGCCGCCCTGCCCCAGGTGGTATTAGACACTCACCGATGCCGCTTGGTGCGATTCAAAGGAAAGACCATCGCACTGCTCGAGTGGGGAGAGGAGTCTCCATTTGCACAGGCAAACTTGCTGCTCCAGAAGATCAGGGAAATAGGAGAACATACACCAATCGCAGCCCGTGCCATTAGCGTGGACGCGATGGTGGTGGGATGGGAAAGAGGAGATGTCGCGGACCGCTTCGGCTGCCTGAAAGCCTCAGAACAACACGAGGTGATCGTCTATGAAGACAGAGGGGAAACGCTGAATTTTCTCAAAACTCCCCGAGATCCAACAGCCGGCGCGACGAACACCGCGACAAGTTCCACCACCCTGAGCGGATCGGAAAGGGCCCAGCAAAAGGCAGCAGCTGAGAAGGCCGCAAAGGAGCAGGCCAAAACCACCAGCCCTGAGAACCGAGCCCGGTCGAGGAGTCGACTGAAGGCCATAAGCACTTTCCTCAGTGCGCTGCTCCCGAGTACAAGCCACAGCTCCACACCCACGAAGCAGGAGTCAGCCCTCAAAAGGTTCTTCAAAAGAACACCAGAAGAACCGAAAAAGCCAGTCCCTGTACCAACAAGAGCCGACAAAGGGCACGTCAGCCCACCGACCCTCGCAGTGAATTCGGGCATCACGGATCACGTGGAGAGCGCTTTCCTCGAGTACGTAGCAGTCGTGAGAGCCACCAAGGAGGTCAATCTCATGACATGCAGGAAAATTATGCTGACCTTCCAACGTCAGACGGAGGGTCTGCTGAGAGTACTGCTCGAGGAGGCGGGGGCGGCCGTGTACGACAACGCCACATCTCAGGTGATCGTCGGAGAAATGACGGGGTCGTACATGGCAGCATATAGTGCGACGAGCGGCTTCGTGAGCCTCGATCAAGAGGAGTCGGAACGCACAGGGACAGTGAAATTCAGGACACCCAAGGGCGACTCGATAGTGGTCACCGCCAAATGCACTAGAGTAATGCTGGAGGACAGGATCCTCGAGATGGCTCGGGCCACTTCTGGGACCACGGAGCTCCCGGCATTGCAAGACGGATGGGCGGTGCCCAACATAAGGTGGGTGAACGGAGTTCCGGGTTGCGGTAAAACCACATGGATAGTCAAACAATTCGACGAGAGAAGCGACGTGGCGGTTACTACGACGACCGAAGCCGCAAAAGATCTCAGGGACATGCTGGAGCCCCGCCTTGGACAACGCACAAAGACGAGGGTGCGCACTATGGCCTCAATATTGTCCAACGGCTTCAAGCCCCATAACAAATGCCACCGCCTCATAGTGGACGAGGCTCTAATGAACCATTTTGGGGCCATAGTCATGGCGGCAAAACTGTCCGGCGCGGGTGAGGTCGTACTCGTTGGAGACGTGAATCAACTGCCATTTCTGGACAGGGAGAACCTGTTCCAGCTCAGATACACACGTCCAAACATGGTGGCTGAAATCACCCTAGAGCTTCTCTGCACACACCGCAACCCCATGGACGTGGCGTACGCGCTGAGTGAGATATACCCTGGGATATACTCCTCAAGGACGTCGCGGATGCACTCCTTGAGGGTGGAGGGTTACTCCGGGACAACCATACCGAGACTTGCCCAGAACACCCTGTTCCTAGTCCACACACAGGAGGAGAAGATTTCCCTCGCTAGCCAGGGATATGGGTCCGGCGAGGGGTCTAGAATACTAACCATCCACGAGGCTCAGGGGTTGACCTGCGACAGCGTTCTAATAATCAACACCAAAGCCAGGCGGCTTCAGATCCATGATAGCGTCTCCCACGCAGTTGTGGCGGTGTCACGACACAAAGTCAGTTGCGTCTATTACACCGACGACGCCGATGACGCCACAGGCCGCCTTATAAAGAAGGCAATGAACGCCCAGACAAAATTGGTCGTCGACTATAACCTAAAGACGGCCATGCAACATCGAGACGCTCCCATTGTGGAAGCGATGCTTAAACTGGCGAAATCCCTGGTCGGCAGAGGGCAAGACCTTCCTAAGCAAAATCTGGAAGTTTGAAACCAGTACCCCCGTCCTCATCCATCCCAACCCCAAATCAAGGCAAAAAATTAGCACTTAAGCATTAACATTGAAAATTATAAATATAGAATAATGTAAACATAAAATGTCAGCAATGTGTGAAAGGAATAAGATAATAAAGAAAAAAAAAAAAAAATATATATATATATATGAAAGTATGCATGCATAAAAAAAAAAAAGAAAAAAAAATATATATATATATGGACTCACGTAGCTTTAAGACTAATTATAAACACGTGTCTAGTGAGGACACGAAGCTGTAAAAAAAAAATTAAAAACTAATGTACTAAACAAATACAAATCATTAAAAAAGAGCGCGGACGCCTCTGTCTGCGGCAATTGTTTTATTTAAAAAAAAAAAAAAAAACATAACATAACATAACATAACATAACATAACATAACATCACGCCTTTTATCCCCGACGGGATAGGCAGAGGTGATCATTACGGCACTTAATGCCACTGTACAATGTAACACCCACTTTTCACTATTTACGTTATGAGTCCCATGTAATAGGGGGTAAGCCTATTGCCATATACCGGGTACAATTCCATACTCCGTGCTACTACTGAGATTTTTTTTATAACCCAGTAATACTTTGCCGGATTCGTGAACCGAACCCGAGACTCGTTGCCCGGCCAGTCGCACTTGTGACCTCTCGGAAAATGAGGCAGTCGCATGTCAGGTGTCAGGTGTGCGATGAGCCGATGACCTTTATAAATCAGCTTGACGATTTCATAGACAGTTTATCAAATACCTAATCTTCCTATCAAAAATCGCCTCAATAATCGTTTTCCGTAACTGTCGCATGACAGAGATTTCAGTGGGAAGTCTACCCACATTAATTCTTCAATCTAAAAAAAATAGTTTTCGATTTTCTATTTATATTCCGTGGGTCAGTTGTACGCCCACCGGCACTTGTGTAAGTAAATTGGTTCTCAATCTAAAGAACTTTTGACAAAAAGGGTCCGAAATATCTAGTATTCGAATCGAATTTAGTAAGTAAACTAAAAATAATATATGTTTGCTAAAGTGCTGAGTGCCTTTTAGTATTGAAGTAACAGATGTATGTATTAAAAAGATAAGTATTTTGGTACAAATTATTTTTAAATTAAATAGGTACATAAAAATTTGTGTACATTATTAGGTAGATAAATTATATGATTGGCGTATTAAATGTGATTAAAAACAATTACCTCTAGGTATTTAACTTTGTACAGCTACTCATTACTTTACTAGATATTTAACTTTTGTTCAGCTATTCATACTATCTTGATTACATGAAACTCTTAGGCCGCTGCCTCTAGTTTTGCAGGCAGCGGGGCGGCGGCGCGCGGCGGTAGCGGTGCGGCTGTCACCGCTTGACTGGAGTAGGTACATCGTTTATTGCCCGCTGCCGCACCGCTGTATTTTCGAGAACTGGTCCATTTGATTTTACGCATAAGATCCAGCCGCTACCGCGCCTCCGTGCGCAAAGGCGTAAGGCCCGTTGCCAGCAAAATTCGAGGCAGCGGCCTTACATTCGGTGCGCTAAATCCATGCTAGGGCGGCGCGTCTACATCTGCGATGAGCGGGAAGAACAATTGAGCGTTTTATACGGCGGCCGCTAGTCGTAGCCTCCCCTCATTCAACCTGTAAAGTAATTGTTTGTGCCGCTCATCGCAGACGCAAGACGCGCCGCCCTAGCGTAGGTTGTGCCTTATTTATTAAAAGGTGATACTGCTAGAAAAAAGTCAATCCCTCTAAAGGCACACTTGACCAGCACGGCCCAGCAATTAACTTGAATTTAAATATGAACTTTAATCATAAGTTTGTATGATATATTTCATGAGATCAATATACAAGAGCCACCCGCGCGTCGATAGCGCGCTTACAACTTTTTAGTATTGTTTTCAAAGTAATAAAATAATGACAAGTTCAGTATGTTATGATCTTAACTCTACAATTACTGATTCGAGAATTGAGTTCTTAGTTACTTCATTTTATGTGTAATATTGTGTACTATCGCACTAGTACTTGTGTAATATCGCTGTGATCCCGTAAGTTACGCCACAAACCATCGCTTAACGATCGAAGCACATACTGGTGGTCAACCAACATTCTCTTTGTCGTAACTCCACAGAAATTGGAGCATTCAGCTTACTACAGCGTGCAGGTACGTGCAAAATAGTTTGCAATGCTCCACTAGTCCAACCTGCTGGTCTACTATTGAAACTAGCGAGTAGAAATGTCCATGTACTTGTGATTTTGATCACAGTTTGCTAGGGTCTCCCTGTAACGGTCATTATTAAGTGACTGGTTTCCGCTGAGCTTCGGTTCTGAGAAATTTCGATTGGACAATAGCTCGTTTGAATTGGAAGCTATGTTCGTACGAAGTCTTCGGTTTGACTATTCTCTTTGGTTTTATGTTTAAAATAAAATAAAAAAATAAAAAAAATAAATAAAAAAGCCTGTATTTCTCTTAAGACAATATACAAAATTTGTTCCTTAGTATTTATTAACTAATTTGC
Organism: Spodoptera picta; assembly: GCA_038387885.1. NCBI lineage: Eukaryota > Metazoa > Arthropoda > Insecta > Lepidoptera > Noctuidae > Spodoptera > Spodoptera picta. Next base: position 8,271,425 of record JAZHFQ010000761.1, on the reverse strand, counting down.
TTGTTTCTTATTGTGTTAAGTAAATTGTTGTATTTAGTCAGCGAGAACCCTTTTGCAGGTAATGACCTCCTCCAAGTTTTGCCAATCGTCTCTTGACTTCGCCGTTTGTATCCAGTGTGATCCAGCTATTTGTTTAATTTCGTCCTCCCATCTTTTGTGAGGTCTACCTCTTTTGTGAGGTCTACCTCTTTTGTGAGGTCTACCTCTTTTGTGAGGTCTACCTCCTTTTCGTTTTCCTGCCGGGCCTTTCCACGTTGTGATGCTTTTAGTCCATCTTTGATCTTGGAGGCGTGCTACATGTCCAGCCCATTTCCATTTCAGTGATAGAGCCTGTGTTAGACCGTCTGTTGCTTTAGTGGTATTTTTAATTTCCGTATGTCGTATTTTTTGTATTTTTTTGATATTTAACATACTTCTCTCCATCCCGCGTTGGCATGTTATAATTTTGTTTTTGACCTTTGTAGTAAATTTACATGTCTGGCAAGCATAGATCAGGCAAGGGATAAGACAGGAGTTCATCGTTTTGGTTTTGAGTTTAAACTGTCAAACACCAAGCGGTCACCGGTGACCGCAACCTATTGTTCTATAATTGTGTCTATAATGACGGTGCTCGACGAGTTAACTCGTCGAGCACCGTCATAGGCATTTTACTCTTAAATATTTCTCTTAAGCTCCAGTATTTGTTCCACGTTATCTGTGCCCTGCGCTCCACTTCTTGGTAGTTATTTGAACCATCAAAGCTTATTTGTTTGCCAAGATAGATGTATTGGTCAGTGTATTTAAGTGGCTCGCAGTCTACAAGTATTGGTATCTTGATATTGTTGGTCATTAGCATGGTTTTTGAAAGGTTCATCTCTAATCCTGCACACTTACTAGCATAATCTAGAGACTCGACCATGTACTGTAGCTCTGTACCATTTTCTGAAATCAGGACTAGATCGTCGGCGAAACGAAGGTGATTTAGATATTTATTTTCGATCCTAATGCCTCGTTTTTCCCAGTCAAGTTTTCTTATTATTGATTCTAGGGCTGCTATGAAAAGTAGAGGTGAGAGCGGATCGCCCTGGTTTTATGTTTACGAAAAAGTAATGATTGTATCATACTAGAATTAAACTATTCTCACTACTTACCCGCTTGGACATTATAATCATCCAATTCCGAAGTAAATGGCCGCAGATCATAAATATATTTTGGGAACAAAACCAACTCATAATAACATCGTATGCCCAAATTCTTGCAACAATCTTTGAATGTCCAACATCTCATCATCATCTCAAGCCTTTTTTAACCAATTTGGTGTAAGCCTCCTTCAAATCTCTCCACTTAGTTCAGTTTTGGGCTGTTAGTATCCAATTTTGTCCCGCCACCTCTTTGATGTCATCTTTCCATCTCATCTGTCTACCAAAAGGTCTTCTGTGTTCCCACGGTCTCCACTCCAGCAGATATTGTAGACCGTAAGACTAACAAATGGCAAAGGAAACAAAGCAAGGTATCAGATATAGTCAAAAGCAAAAACAGCCAAGCTGATGTGGCAATGGGCGGGACATGTAGCCCACAAACCCAACTCGTGAATATCCAACACCATTATCAAAATCAGAAGCAGTTGAATATTACTAGACAAAATATAACAAATAGAGGTAGTACCAAAATTAAACTTCAACAAAACGACATCTATTATATTCAGCCCAAACTCATTAAGCCACAATCCGATAACATGAACTAAATACAAGTACTACACTGAAACAGGTACACACAGTTACACAAATCCAACTTATCCTGGTCTCCCTTTGTATGGTCTTTTCGCACATGCAACGGTCAGTTTATACTGGTTTTGCATGGCTTGATGTGTTGCCATGTGTACATAGTTTAACGCTAAGTTAATTGATCTTCAGTATAAAGTAATTAGGCATCAAAACTCAAGTAATTTTGCGACATGATTGATGAACAACTTGATACCACTTTGCCATGCTAATAATAGGTATGTTTTACATATGTACATATTTTGTGTTTATTATATATTTTTATACAGTATGTTATACAGTATTTATTATTACTATTAGTTATTTATTTTGTTTTTTTTGCATATTACACAAGCCCATTTTCGGTGAGCTTACATTTAACCCAAAGGTTGACTGGGAGAAAATGCCATATGGCATTAAGTCCGCCTTATGTACCTTATTTTGTGTGCATTATAGTGTAAATAAATAAATATTGTACTACAAAATTTTAATACTAGTAGGAATTTAATATAATATATACATAAGGGTGTCCCTTATTTTTCGAAGTTAAATTTTTTTAACGCATACGTCTTAGTTTTGTTCATTTGTACTTAAAATACAAGAAAATAAAATTTTACCATATTTGGAGTACGAGAACCCGTGCCGACTTGCATCGAAACTTGTTCATACAAGTTGCGCTGGAGTAGCGGTTCGCATTCACGGTAAAAAGTCATTCTTGGGCAGTTATTGTCGTAGTAACCACCGATTGTTTAACCTTACAAGATAGCAGTAACATTAAGAAGTGATATCAAAAGTATTTTTTTTGTTGGTGATGTAAATTATCAAATAACAGGCGCTAAGGTACCGTCAAACCGTCAAGTTCTCGCAGTACTTTTTTATAATATTCGCGAAGTTAAATTAACCGTTATTAAAAGCGCAAATCTCGTCATTCGCGAGTGTATTATATCCTGGGAAAAGGCTAGAATCCCAACTAGAGCTTTTCCTAACTGTGTAAAAAAAATTGTGGATCATCACCACACTTGGAGAGAGTTGCAAAAAAAATAGAAAAAGTTGAATGATATTCATAGGCGCCGTGAAGCGGACTTTCAGAACTCTTTAGATAATTGTTTGACTTAGCACACGCTGATGTTTTGCAGCTGATGAAGATAGAGGAAGATAAAATATTTTTACAAAAGCAAAGAGAACCAGGGCTCCCAGGAGGCTTAGCGGGTGTCGATAAAAAGTTGGCTGAAAAGAAGAAAGATCAAGACAAAGAAAGTTAATAGAAGAGAAAAGAATACAAGAACAAATTCGTTCAAATAGTTTATCGTCATCTCATACTACACAAAGTTTTGTTCATACACAAGAAAATTGCGATCAGCCTTCCAGCTCTGATGAAAGCCTTGATATCATTGCTATCAACATCAACGTTAAACTCGGGAACTACTCCAAGAAGAGGAAGAAATGACTTTATCACGCCCAAGTTAGTTGCGGCTTTAGACAGATAGGATGGTGAAAGTGTAAGGGATTCTGTCTATATACTTCAGGCTGTGATAGAATCGCTAGGTTTAAACTGTGATGATTTTTGCATAAACAAATCACCTATTCGGGCATTCGCACACAGAGTAGAAAAGATAGAGCGGAATCTATTCATGGGATTTTCAGAATAACATTCCTGAAATGGTGACAGTTCACTAAGATGGAAAGCTATTACCTGGGCCAGACGTGAGAAGTTCAAAAGAAGAACGCCTGCCAATTCTTATTTCATTTGGAGTAAAATAACAACTTCTGGCTGTGCCCAAATTAGAGAGCTCTTCCGGCCGAGAGCAAGTTCAAGCAGTGTCAATCCATCTTTACGACTGGAACCTCGATGACTAAGTCCAAATTATGTGCTGTGACACAACTGCTTCTAATACCGGCCAATTCAATGGAGCGTGTGTTCTTCTGGAACAAAAACTAGACAGAGAATTACTACTCTTTGCTTGCCGCCATCACGGTGACGAACTGGTTTTGAAATCTGTGTTTGAAACCAAAATCCCTCAAATAACGAGTAGTCCCGATATCCCGATGTTCAAAAATTTTCGAGACAACTGGAAAACCATTGATCTACTGCTATTGAAATTAACACCGACTTCATTAAACAACATTTCAGTAATACAATAGTATAGGAACTGCTGCATTTTATAATCAAGAACTACAAAAATCTATTGTGCGTGCTGATTATCGGGAGCTGATTGAACTATCTATTGTCTTTTAAGGAGGAGATATTGCGAAGAAGATTAAAATCAGAGCCTCTTGGAGCGACGCACCAAGCAAGGTGGCTGGCAAAAGCTATTTCTAGAGTAAAGTTCTAGCTTTAAAAATCAGTTAATGATACCGCTGAAAGAGCTGTTAAACTAATGCATGATTTTCATGGTTTAATTACGGCAAAGGAAGAACAAAAGCAATATTTGCTACGCTGCGTGCAAGAGCACAGAAATATGTATCCAAATTATAAGAAATAGACTCTCAAGAGAAAATAACCGGACTAATTATTTACAACTTTGTGACCTTATGTTTGTAACTTTGTCTTCTTAAAATTAATAAACGTCTAAAATGACTTTGCTTTTGATTATAAATATTAAAAAAATATATTTTTATTGATTTAGGCTACACAATACCATATTAGTTTAAAAACTGAAATTTCAAAACTTTAACACGCTGTCGGCACGGGTTAATGTGGTAGTAGGAAGATAAAATAAGGGACACCCTACCTTACATGTTATAAAACTGTAGAAGTGTAAATTCTGTACATTGAAAATTGTTCACAAATGAATGTAGGTACCATGTCAGCGAGATAATCCTACGTGATAAAGTACTGAAACAACATATTACCTTTATTAAGTATGCAACTAAGAAAACATCACGTAACAAAACTCATTATAAGTAGTACTAGTAGTTACTAGACGGGCATCGAAACCAAAAATCAGATTAAAAAACATTTGTCTGCATGTCTGTGTTTTTAATAAGCCTATAGTATGCAGCGCCACGTCTTTTTCCCGAAAATTTTTTGCTTACATATAGTTTTGTTCGGTTTAACTTATTTAAAGCTATGCATAAACCCAGCTTCGATGCACGTATTAAATAATTAAAGAAAGAAAAAAACAAAAGTAATTTATTTGGTACAACACCAGGCACAAACACAATACACGTAAAGCAAAACTAAGAGAAGAAAAGGAACAAAAAAAAGATGCAGGTACCTACCTATAACTACCTATACAAGAATATAAAAGTTAAAACAGTAACATGATACACCAACTTAGTCGCGGAGAACCTAACGGGTAACCGGGGCTCCGGCTCGACGTGCAGGAGAAGGAACGGGGTGGTTTTTAGTCAGTAAGAGTCTGACACTCCCTCCCGCCTCACCCAGGCGGGAGCAGTCATTCGATGATTTTACCCGCTTAAAAAAAATAGACCAACTTAATTCATTATAATAATGTTGAATTTGATGCCCGTTTTTCAATAGGTAGGTAGTTAAAACATAATAAAAGATACATTGTGTTTATTACACTAGTATTATATGTATTTTGAGCGGTGAAACACAAAGACTCTAAACCCAATAACAGGTTAAATACAATCGTAAGCTATCCAAATTCGCCAACAAATTAGACACAGCAACAAATTCGCAATATTCTCATCTAAAACTGCTGAGACCCTAAAAGCAACATAAACGTAACTAATATCACTAAGAAAGCATAATTAAAGTGAGCGACGACACAGAAAATTAATTCGGAAGACGTTCCCCCAACTGAGGGTATACCAGAGCCGTATTATCTCGAAGACAAACTAGGCACAGGGCGCCTGATTACACAGGGGCGCCACGAGAGGTGAGGTTAAGGAGTTAATTTGAATGTGGTTTAGTATTTCTGGACCTGATTCTGTTTGGTACTGTAATATATTTTATGTGAGTAATTACATAAGATCACGCCTTTTGTCCTCGAAGGGGTAGGCAGAGATGCACATTATACTACTATACAATGTAACACCCACTTTTCACTATTCTGTTATGAGTCTCATGTAATAGGGGGTGAGCCTATTGCCATATACTGGGCACAGTTCCAGACATCGTGTTACTACTGAGAATTAAAAAAAAAACCAGTAATATTTTGCCCGACCCGGGAATCGGACCCGAGACCCCTTGCCCGACAGTTGCAGTTGCGACCACTCGGCCAACGAGGCAGTCCACATTGTATTATGTAATTATTACATTTTGGATTAGTATTTTAAGTAACTTATGCTGGAATACTGAAACCTTATTCAATTTTAGCCCGTTGATATCCATCCCCTAAATTTGGTCATACAAAAGTATTCTCTAAACATTAGAAATAAGGTCTATAATGTAATGTAATATTAGTGGAAAGCGGTCACCGGTGACCGCTTGGGGATTTATGGGTTAGGTCGTGCTTAAACATCGCGCCATCTCTGTCATTTCATAAAGAATTTGTAGTGACAGAACTATACTTAAACGCGGCGTTAGTGTTCAGATTATAATAAAATTATAGGCATTGGAGATTTGTGTCGTGGTGGCCCTTAGGTTTAAAACGTAGCTTCTTATGCATGAGGGTGCGAACCTAGCAATGGCAAGTATCAATGTGACTTTTTCCGAGTTATATGTACTTTCTAAGATTAATCAGACGCCACTGACAAACGGTGAAGGAAAACATCGTGAGGAAACCTGGGCTTATCATTTGTAATTATATGTAAGTTTGATATCGCGATAGTGGCGATTAATGCTCAAACCTTCTACTTTGAGAAGAGGCATTGCTTAGCAGTGGGCATTATAGGCTGTTGATGTGTGTGTGTGTGTGTGCCACGAGACGAGAACGGCCATAGAGCGACGGTGGCGCCAAAAGAATTAGGGGCGCCTATGAATGAAATACTTTCCTAGGGCGCTCGATAGGTGTAATTTGCCTCTGTAACATGCCCAACCATGAAGAAGAAATGGAAATGTGGCCAATTTTGGAATGAGTTTTAATACGGAAGTTATTTTTAAAATAAATGGCATTAGCATTAATATTATCGTTGCTATGTTTGTAAGATATTTGTAAGATGATACGAATGTATAACAGTTTTTTCGGTGGGTACTTTATTTTCTACAATAATGATACTAGTGACAAAAAATACATGATGTATATTTTTTACATACAGTACGTATTTTTGTGTCATTGATACTGATTGTATTTTACTGGCAGTTTACCATTATGATCTGTAATGTCTTGTTAAATGTCAGTGACTCAGTGATGGTTCATTTGAAGAAAGAAGAGAGAAAAAAAAATACATTAATGTGCATCGTTCCAAAAAAACCAAAAGAAGCAAAATAGATAAAAGAAATAAAACAAGAAAATAGATAAAAAAATTGTCAACACTACAATTATTGTCAACAATAAAAATTGTAATACAAAAGTTCAATATTAGATGCACTTCTGTTTCTACTCTTAAGGAATTAAATAGGCGTGACGTTTGTTAACGAAATATATTTGGTTGTATCAAAAATATTAATTCTGTAAACGAAGAATTTTTATCGGAAATGAAATAAAATTGAAACTACGTAAACTCGTACAGATGTTTCTACTTTCCTAACGCTTCACTGGAATATTAATTTCTACGGGAACATGAAAACGAAATATCTAAATAGAAAAACTTTTTCATTTTCTTAATATACGCGCGGGTAGACAGTTCAATAATATATGTCAGCAGTATGATTTTGATCCCTTTGCGACTAGCGTGGCGTCGGCCAGAAGACGCATAAGTCTCAGGTTTTTTAAGTAGCATCTCAATTGTATCCCTAGTTTTTGGAAATGTTTATATTATTTTTATCTTTCACTTATTCTTGTAACTAAAGGTTTCTAATTAATACTAGTTTCTAGTTGATCCTTGCAATTAACTGGTATAATAAACTGTACAATTTTAATAAGCTGTAACCACTGCGAAAATTTTGATATGCTCACATAACTATCAAATTTAAGTCTGTCACTATACGTGAGGACTTATAGAAGTAATTGACTTTCAGTAGTTTATGTTGACTTCTATTTTTATTTAGCTGTAAGTCCTCCAGGGTGTAATAAATAAATAAATAAAAATAAATAGAGGTAAATTTTTATTCTATGTTTTTGTACGTTACTTTCATTTTTCTGCATTTACAAGTGAAAAGTGCATGATACAAGCTGTATTTTTTTGTTTGATAAAACTATAGTCAAAACTGATTGATCAAACACACAAAAAAAGTTGGTACTATCAATTGTACCCGAGGACTATGAGCACCTAGGTACTTAAACAATAGAAACCTGACACTTGTCGCATGACAATAAAATGATTCACAATTATTTTAGCATCAAGTTCCTATCTAGCTTACAATAAAATCATGAATTGGAAAGACCGAAAACCTTCATCCTTACCTACTTTTTTTTCATTATTATCCATAGAAATATATTATCTACACCAACCGTACGAACATTTTCCTTTCTACCTAAAGAATAAAAAAAGGTAATAAAACAACGAAACACCAAACAATATAACACTGAATACAAGATTGAATTAATTAGCGCCTAGCGCCTGGAATATATTTTATAGCAATAACACTCACGGGTGCGCGCTACCGCCTACCCGCCGCCTCAGGCGCTCTTCTAACAACCGTTTACGTTATAATTTATGGTATATTTTAATTTTAATTAACAGGATTCCTATTTTAACACCAAAACGGCTAGTAACTGACATCTTACCGTTGTGAATGGTAGTAGCGCAATTTGTATTAAGACTTTATGAATTATTAGGTGCGATTTGCCGTGACTTTAGACGACCCTGTTCTTATAGATAGGATGTCCAAATAGAAAATTATTTTGTAAATGGTAATTTGAATTCTAACGAAAAGTTAAACTAGTTGTATCAAAAATCCTTTTTTACCTCTATATTAAATAACGGGCCACAGAGCAGACGAATCACCTGATGGTAAGCGATCAGCGCCGCTGATGGACATTCACAACATTAGAGCATTCACACTTGTGAACATACTTATGTTGCCGGCCATTTTATAGTTTAACTTAAACGTATAAATGTACATAAAATATTTAAATAACAACCTTTAAACTGTCAAACACCAAGCGGTCACCGGTGACCGCAACCTATTGTTCTATAATTGTGTCTACAAAACCGGTACTCGACGAGTTAAAATAGTATAGTGACTAATTAGGGGTCACCGGTGACCGCAACCTATTGTTCTATAATTGTGTCTACAAAACCGGTACTCGACGAGTTAAAATAGTATAGTGACTAATTAGGGGTCACCGGTGACCGCAACCTATTGTTCTATAATTGTGTCTACAAAACCGGTACTCGACGAGTTAAAATAGTATAGTGACTAATTAGGGGTCACCGGTGACCGCAACCTATTGTTCTATAATTGTGTCTACAAAACCGGTACTCGACGAGTTAACCTATTTATCAATACTAATATTATAAAGCTGAAGAGTTTGTTTTTTGTTTGTTTGTTTGAACGCGCTAATATCCGTAACTACAAGTCTGATCTGAATAATTCTTTTTGTGTTGGATAGTGCATTTATCGCCGATGGGTGTAGGCTATAAAACATCAGGCTACAACCAATAGGAGCTGAGCAGTGCGTGTAAAACCGCGTGGAAATAGCTAGGATTATTATATAACCTGATATAACTTGCGCATTGATCAGTTAAGATTATTTAGACAAATGGTGAAGGAAAACATCGTGTGCAAATTTATACTTAATAATTTATAATTACCTATAAGTTTGAAATTATCAACCCGCATTCAGCAAGCGTGGTTATTAATGCTCTAACCTTCTCCGTGTGTGAAGAGGCCTTTGATCAGTAGTGACCACTTATAGCCAATATAGTTAATGATTGATCAGTTAGATTCAATGTTTTAAACGTAATAGTTTAAGATATTGTGTATAAAAACTGCGTTTAAAAAACCGACTTCAAAAAACCAAAAACTAATAACAAACAAAAAGTCAAAACTAAAAAGCAAAAAATAACTATTATTAGTACTGATAGGTTACCCACCCACTGATAGGTAAGAAGTCGGTGCCATAAGTTTCTTACAAAATTATTCATTAAAACCGTAATAGGCAGGTACCTAATTCACAATTTTGTGGGCATTAAGTTATATCATTATAATATGAGCTTATGGCACCGACTTCTAACCTATCAGTGGGTGGGTAACCTATCAGTACTAATAATAGTTATGTTTTGCTTTTTAGTTTTGACTTTTTGTTTGTTTTTGGTTTTTTGAAGTCGATTTTTTAAACGCAATTTTTATTTTATTATTTTATCATTCTTAGTGTAAAGCTACATAATTATACCCGTTTTGTTACTTATAATCTACATAGGTGCAAAGTTCTAATCAATACAAATTATACAAGCCCGAACACAAGGTAGTTACTGTATACCGTTGAGGAGTTCCCTTAACAATTACACTTCTTCATCATCAGACCCTTAATGACAGCTCCACTCTATCTAGGTGTAAAGTCCTCATCAATACAAATTAATCAAGCCCAAACACAAGGTAGTTAATATAAACCGCTGAGGAGTTCCCTCGACTGCCTGTCGGCTCCATCATCAGGTCAACTCCAGACCCTTATCAAATTGTAGTGTTTCAAAATCCTAATTGAAAAACATAATAGACGCATTACTCGCCCATAGAATTTTCGAAAGTTCTCCTCGGTTTCCGTAGGATCACATCATCAGATCCTGACCTCATGGAAATGGGACCATCTCGGGAGTATACCCTTTCAAACAAAACAAGAATTTTGGAAATCGGTTCACAAAAGGCGGAGTACTGCGCGAACAAACAAAAAAAAAAAAAAACAATCAGCCGAACATAGTACCTCCTCACCTCCACCATAATTTGCGTTAAAAATGAAACATTATTCACTATTTTGGCTTTTTTTTTTTTTTTTTTATTTATTCATTTACATCAGGCAACGAAGGCCCATATTAATACAATAATACTATAATATAAAACATAAAAATACTATAAATACATAATTAAACAGCTTTGGACGCCTTAGCTTAGCTTTGTTGAATAATGTTTACATCAATCTAAAGGCTTTTAGCTAATTGCTAGGTTTTGTGTAGGTATAATCCGAAGTTAGGAGCTTCCTAATTTTGAGTTAATGTCACAACTTTATCTGTACTAATGATACCTTTGGAAAGTTACATTTCCTTGTAATTAGATGATTAGAAACTTTATCTTATTATTTATTTTATGAACAAATTGTCTTTTTTATATCAACTGGGCACCTCTATTTAAGATAATTGCCTTAATTTGAAGTGTGTTTTTTAAGTGTGGGAGAGCCAGGCTTCGGCACGAATGGATCGGCTCAACCGTAGTGATACCACGGCCTCACAGAAAACCGACGTGACACAATACTTGCGTCGTGTTTCGTCGTTACATTGTACTATGGTAGAATGTGCACCTCTGCCTACCCCTTCGGGGATAAAAGGCGTGATGTATGTTTCGTCGTATGAGTGAGGTCACCGAAGGCCCAATTACTCCTCCCCCTCCTCCACCCCGATTTCCCCAATCCCTGAATCCCTAACAATCCTCAAATTCCTGATCTCCAAAAGACCGGTAACGCACTTGTAACGTTTTTGGCGTTGTTGGACACCCGGTCCATGGGCGGTGCTGATGCTTACCATGAAGTGATCTATTCGTTCGTTTACCGGCTTATTTTATAAAAAAATACCACGCTTGATAAGCGATTCAGAGATCGTAGATTTACGAATTTATCAGAAAATGCCGTTAAATAATAGTTACTACAGCCCGTTAAATGAGTAGACCGTTAGTCGCCTCTTACTGAATACATGGAAGAGCAACGAAAGAATGGGAATAAAAGTAATTTAATCTGCCATCATACCACGCTTTAAAAACTGTGTCGTATAATTCAAAATAAAAATAGAATTTCGCAAGGAATTTTGAAAACAAATCATTACTCTCAAGGACGATGGCATTGCATGTTCTTCAACAAAATTTCGAATAGATTACTCATATTGGCACTAACATAGACGTATTCAGTTACCCACACTTGTATTATCGTTGTGTGGCTAATATTATAATGACGAGTTTCACGTGTAACATAATTTATCGCAATTTCTCTGGAACTGCGTAAGATTTACAATATTATTTATAGACAATGAATTTAATTCTACATTTTATAAAATTACTTACATAATATTTTTTGCGACGTGTATCTTTAGATGGGCTGCGTAAGGTCTCGAATATTTTATTTCTGATCCACTTGTAAACAGCGTTTACTAGAAACCTTAAACCTTTTAAACTACTATTTCTGACCTGACTGCCACGCGTGCATATTATGTCAAAGCCAATAAACCCTCTCCGCGAGAGACAGCTATAACGTCATCAATTCCCGCGATTTTTTTCCACAAAAGTAAGGTGAAAGCCATGCCTTTGCCATTAACTTCTCAATTCCCAAGCGGTCACCAGTGACCGCTTTTCACTAATATTACATTACATTATAGACCTTTTTTCTAATGTTTAGAGACTACTTTTGTATGACCTAATTTAGGGGGTGGATTTCAACGGGCTTAAAAGCTTAACTTTTTAAACTTGTTAATTTTCAGACACTGATGCGAAACTTGGACGAGTTTCTATTAATGAACTAGTCTGAATCTGAGGTTGAAAATTAAATAAAATAGTAAAAAATGAAACTTTCATCACAATCCAATCACTCCATTCAACGGGTTAAATTAACCCTTAAATTGATTTAGTCCGTTTTAAAGGACACAATGTTATCACTCACACATACACAGTGCTAACACTCCTAAGCGCTGTGAGCGGGTGGAAGGGTAGGGTACTTGCTATCTCTTTCCCGCGCGTGCATGTTCCATTAGCGAAACGATGAGCGGTCGCGAGTAGTGATCATTTGAAAAAGTGCAACGGTCAGATTTGTTTACGCTCCGGTTCTAATTGATGACAATAGTAAGTATTTTGGTTATTTTGATTGTAATGGTATATTACTAGTTAGAATATGATTATAGCTTTAGTATTTTGATATAATTTTTATAAATATTACTGTATTTAGAATAAAAAACTACGTTTAATTGTAGTGTCCCACAAAACGGACCTTGACAACTTGAAGTAAAAACTAGTATATTCTTGGACTGACCCATGTAACGGACATTGTCATTTAGGCCTAATTGCAAGTATTCTTTTTTATTGTGCTATAAAACGGACGACGCCAGTTAATTGTCACTTTCAACTTCATCGTTATAATTATAATATTTTTTACTTTTTACAGGAGCATGACTTGGCGATCTAAGAAAATCTTCTCTCTATTACCTCCGGTGGAATCTGAAGAGTCTGACATTGAGTCTGATGACGATTTAGAAGGCAACTTTGAGCGACGTGAGTATTTTCACAATGACGGCAGTGATTCATCTTCACTCCGTACCATATCTCCAGCATTATATGATATATTAGCCGATCTCAGTGACGAGGATGACGAACAAATGAATGCTATAGAACAGCCATCACAGACCACGCAAGATGAATCTTCTCCACTCCCTGGTAAGCCTCCAGCCCCATCATGTTACATACCAGAAACACCTTCACCAATAGTTAGTGCATCACCTTCCTCCAGTTTTTCCAGACCAACATTACTTTCGAATACGGCAACACGTCGCACCAGACAAACTGCCACCATAGACTCGTCGCCTATGCCTCCACCAGCAACAACAACACCTGTAGCTAAGAAGCGTAAAATGAAGCATTTAGATTTTGTATTTAAAAAAAGATTATATACCGGAACCGTACACACATCAGACTCCCCCAGCTTCAAGGAACGTCATGACCTTCTTAGCCCTAAGCAATATTTCCAAAAATTCTTCACCAATGAGCTACTTGATTTCATAGTCGAAATGACTAATTTATATTCTGTACAAAGTACCGGGAAATCTATATGTGTGACCCGAAAAGAAATGGAAATATTATTAGGCATAGAAATACTTATGGGTATAGTAGACTTACCTGCAATTGAAGATTACTGGAGTGCTGATCTTAAGTATGAACAGATTTCATCCGCAATGTCTCTTAAACGATACAGATCGATAAAACGATACTTGCACTTTTGTGATAACACAAATGTCGACAAAAACGATCGCTATAATAAAATTGCCCCTGTCATGGAATATATTCGTAAGCAGTGTCTGAAGGTAGAAGAAGAACGTTCCTTCGCAATCGATGAAATGATAATACCTTACAAAGGTAAAAAAGCTGGCAGCAGAAGGCAATATATGCCAAAGAAACCCAACAAATGGGGTTTTAAATTTCTAGTCCGTGCTGGTACTTCAGGCATGGTTTATGATTTCTTTCCTTACGATGGCTCAAACACATTTCGAGGTGTGCAATTTAGTGAATGGGAAGAAGACTATCTTGGGGTTGGAGGCAAAACAGTTCTCAAACTATGTAGAACCATTTCTAATCCAATTCTTAGCACGGTATACTTTGATAATTGGTTCACGTCGCTTGAACTTATCTATTATTTACGGAATGAAATGGGCATTTTATCTTTAGGAACCTTACGAAAAGATAGATTGCGCAATTGTACACTGATGACTGATAAAGCTATGATGAAAAAGGGACGAGGAACATTTGAGGTAGTTTGTGACAACTCCAAGAAAATAGCCGTAACTAAATGGGTTGATAATAAATGCATTCATATAGCAAGTTCATTTTGTGCCCAAGACCCAGTGACTACAATAGAACGGTACGATAAGAAGCAAAAAAAGAGAGTACTGGTACCATGTCCCAATGTAATAAAAGTGTACAACACACACATGGGCGGCGTCGACATTGCTGACATGCTAATTGCTTTGTACAGAATTCGTATGAAAACAAGACGTTGGTACATGTCAATATTTGCCCAACTATTAGACATCGCGCTTAGCAACAGCTGGCTACTACATCGCAGAGACTGTGTTCAACTAGCTGAAAATAAATTAAGCCTGAAGAAATTTCGTGTGCAGTGTGCTCTTGCGCTTATGAATACCTGTACAAAATCTAAATTCAACGTAATGACTAATTCACCTAAACTAGCCACAATTACAAAACCGGTCCAGCCGAGACCAGTAGATGATGCACGGTTAGACTGTTATGATCATTTTCCGATTTATACGTCGCAGGGCCGGTGTCGTCTCTGTAAAAATGGTAAAACCATGATTATGTGTACAAAATGTCAGCAAAGACTTTGTCTAACTGCCAAAAAATCTTGTTATCTAAGATTCCATAAGGAAAAGTAATTATTTTATTTTTTGTTGTTATTTTACGCGAAGATGATTGTTTTGTTTATGCTTTTTAAAATTTTAATTATTACAATAATTTTGAGAGCCTTGTAATGTTCTAAGGTAAAAATATTTGTACTTGTATGACTGATGTCTAAAAGACTGATTCTAGAATGTTCCTAATTATTATTTAATATTAATTGTTAATTACACTATTGAAAATGTTTATTCTTTTTACGTACCACCACTTCACATATAATAGGCTATGGCCTTTTTATGTGACATAGTTTTATGTACCACAACTGGACATTTAATGGACAATGTCCGTTTTATGTGACACTTAAAAAAAAATAATAAATAAGCAAAAAAAAAAATTTGTTTCTTTATTATCCTTTTTTATCCTAATTCCAACCCACATACGTAATTTCAACCTTATACAAGCAAGAAATCTAAGGGTGACAATTTAAGGGTTAACGAGGAACTTATTACCTCCTTATTATAATAATAATAATATAATGTAATTAAGCCTTTATTGTTTCCCATCACTTAAGTACAATGCGGTTATATGCGGCAATAACGACTGCACGGTTGGTGCGGTGGCTGGGCAACCGGCTGCCGTGCAACGTGTCGCTGGTTCGATTCCCGCACGGAACAACACTTTGTGCGATCCACAAATTGTTGTTTCGGGTCTGGGTGTCATGTGTATGTGAACTTGTATGTTTGTAAACGCACCCACGACAAAGGAGATAATCCCAGTGTGGGGCAACGAAAAAAAAAATGTTATCTTAAAAAAATGATATTTTACTGTACCTATATGCTAGATTATTTTCTACCTCTATATTTCCAGGAGGAACCCCTGATTGGGTATTGGCCTCCAGTTTGGTCCAGCTATCTCTGCCTTGAGCTGTTTATCTGGACAAATTAAGCGACAAAATGGAAAGGCCCTAGTGGCAATATTAGACGAAAAGAACGATCAATAAAACGATGGAGTGATAACATAGTAGACACAGCAGGCAAAGAGTGGAAAAAACAGCTTAAAATACAAATGAAGCTAACGCTTGTTAGCTTCATTTGTATTATAAGAATATCAAAGTACTTATTTTTTTTTCTTTTTTTAAGGGGGGAAAATCATCGAATAACTGCACCCGCCTTTAGTGTCAGACTCTTACTGACTAAAAACCACCCCGTTCCTTCTCCTCCACGTCGAGCCGGAGCCACGGTTACCCGTTAGGTTCTCCGCGACTCCGAATCGGCATCGGCCCTATTGGGCCCTATCTGTGGTGGTCTGATGGCTCTTTGACGCGCCGTACGCTCGGGTCTGTTTCTGGTCGGACGGGGAGCCACCCATGCTCGCCATCCGCAGGCCCGCGCTTACGGTGACCGGAGATCGTCCCGCGATCCCCGACACCCGGTGTGTCCTTCGCGATGGCAATATCAAAGTTTACACACACAAGTATACATAACACATAATATATTGATCTACAATGATCCGAACAAGAGAACAAAGTACAAAACAAACAAACAAACCTCCAAGTTAATCATGAAGACGTGAAAACTTCGAATGTCGTTTGTTAACGTCTTGTTAACGAGAATTAAGTTAACTTAGAACAGAAACTTGAACCCTTTGACAGAATCAAAAACGGCCAATTACATAAAATTAACAAGAACTTTACAAGTTTCAAACAATTAACATCAAAGTGAATGTTTTTAAACAACTGCGGTTAGACGGACGCCGTCAAAAGAGGGCAGGTGAGTCCTTTTGAGAAGTTTTAGTTTCGAAACGTGGTAAGAAAGTGTATAAAACTGAAGATCAATAAAAACATGTCAGTGAACTTAGCTGATCATTGTCCAGCAGATCAAAAATAAATGAGAGTTCTCATTGCATGCAGCTGAGTTCTATAGTTCCTGACACCTTTTAGAAATAGTTCCGGCGTTTTTACCTTAAAAAAAGACAATTAAAAAAATGATCTGCCAACTTCCGGCAGCAGATCAATTTCTAGCAGATCATAAATAAACGTCAGTTCTTACTACATATAAGTTAGTTCTACAGTTCCTGATAATTTTTAGAAATAGTTCTGGCGATTTAACCTTAAAAAATTCAATTGAAAAAAAAAATCCAGCATACCAATTACAGCACTTCAAATGATATTGTAAAGGGCTACAACTGGCCCAATCCCTAGAATTCTTTTGTTTCTCACAGAGTCGTATCAGAACTACAATTTGAAACTCTAATGGAGTCCAGAACTCCCTTTAATGTGCCAGCAGAGCATGCCTGAAAGTGCAAAAAATCGAATTTTATCAATTTCAGCACTTCAAATGATATTGCACAGGGCTAGAACGGTTCCAATCCCTAGAACTCTCTAGTTTCTTACAGACTTAAATCAGACCTACAACCTAAAACTCTAATTGAGTCCAGAACTTACGTTAAAGTGCCAGCAGAGCATGCCTGAAAGTGCTCAAAATCGAATTTTATCAATTTCAGCACTTCAAATGATATTCCACAGGGCTAGAACGGTTCCAATCCCTAGAACTCTCTAGTTTCTTACAGACTTAAATCAGACCTACAACCTAAAACTCTAATTGAGTCCAGAACTCACGTTAAAGTGCCAGCAGAGCATGCCTGAAAGTGCAAAAAATCGAATTTTATCAATTTCAGCACTTCAAATGATATTGCACAGGGCTAGAACGGTTCCAATCCCTAGAACTCTCTAGTTTCTTACAGACTTAAATCAGACCTACAACCTAAAACTTTAATTGAGTCCAGAACTCACGTTAAAGTGCCAGCAGAGCATGCCTGAAAGTGCTCAAAATCGAAATTTATCAATTTCAGCACTTCAAATGATATTGCACAGGGCTAGAACGGTTCCAATCCCTAGAACTCTCTAGTTTCTTACAGACTTAAATCAGACCTACAACCTAAAACTCTAATTGAGTCCAGAACTCACGTTAAAGTGCCAGCAGAGCATGCCTGAAAGTGCTCAAAATCGAAATTTATCAATTTCAGCACTTCAAATGATATTGCACAGGGCTAGAACGGTTCCAATCCCTAGAACTCTCTAGTTTCTTACAGACTTAAATCAGACCTACAACCTAAAACTCTAATTGAGTCCAGAACTCACGTTAAAGTGCCAGCAGAGCATGCCTGAAAGTGCTCAAAATCGAAATTTATCAATTTCAGCACTTCAAATGATATCGCACAGGGCTAGAACGGTTCCAATCCCTAGAACTCTCTAGTTTCTTACAGACTTAAATCAGACCTACAACCTAAAACTCTAATTGAGTCCAGAACTCACGTTAAAGTGCCAGCAGAGCATGCCTGAAAGTGCTCAAAATCGAAATTTATCAATTTCAGCACTTCAAATGATATCGCACAGGGCTAGAACGGTTCCAATCCCTAGAACTCTCTAGTTTCTTACAGACTTAAATCAGACCTACAACCTAAAACTCTAATTGAGTCCAGAACTCACGTTAAAGTGCCAGCAGAGCATGCCTGAAAGTGCTCAAAATCGAAATTTATCAATTTCAGCACTTCAAATGATATCGCACAGGGCTAGAACGGTTCCAATCCCTAGAACTCTCTAGTTTCTTACAGACTTAAATCAGACCTACAACCTAAAACTCTAATTGAGTCCAGAACTCACGTTAAAGTACCAGCAGAGCATGCCTGAAAGTGCAAAAAATCGAAATTTATCAATTTCAGCACTTCAAATGATATTGCACAGGGCTAGAACGGTTCCAATCCCTAGAACTCTCTAGTTTCTTACAGACTTAAATCAGACCTACAACCTAAAACTCTAATTGAGTCCAGAACTCACGTTAAAGTGCCAGCAGAGCATGCCTGAAAGTGCAAAAAATCGAAATTTATCAATTTCAGCACTTCAAATGATATTGCACAGGGCTAGAACGGTTCCAATCCCTAGAACTCTCTAGTTTCTTACAGACTTAAATCAGACCTACAACCTAAAACTCTAATTGAGTCCAGAACTCACGTTAAAGTGCCAGCAGAGCATGCCTGAAAGTGCAAAAAATCGAAATTTATCAATTTCAGCACTTCAAATGATACTGGAAAGGGCTAGAACGGTTCCAGTCCCTAGAACTCTTTTGTTTCGCACAGATCCATATCAGAACTACAATTTAAAACTCTAATCGAGTCCAGAACTCACGTTCTATAGATTACTACAGATACATATAAGATATATCAGTGCTACAGATTCGTATTAAATCTACTAACATTTAGAACTCGGTACAAGTCCAGAGTGGTGGAACAGTTTATATCAGCTATTGGACCATAAACTGCTGGGATTCGTTCAAATCTCAATCTCGGCCCTACCTAAAGCCAACGACGGGGACGTGTTGAGAACTGGCTTCGTTATTTGTTTTTTTTTTTCTTTGTTTCTTTTGTTTTTTTTTTGGGCTTTTTTATTTTGTATTTTTGTGTTTTTATGTTATTTTGTTTTTTTTGTTGTTGTTTTGTGTTTTGTTTTATTTTTGTTTTTTTTGTTGTTTTGGGTTTATTGTTTTTTTTTTATTTTTTCAAAAAATTTTTTGTCATTAACCTTCAACGCAAAAGGAGGAGATAATAAGTTTGTATTAAAGACGATTTTTATACAAAAATTTAAATTATATTATTATTGTCTTACCTACTTAACATTCCCTACATATTGCGTAATCATATTTTGAGCACTTTCAGGCATGCTCTGCTGGCACTTTAACGTGAGTTCTGGACTCAATTAGAGTTTTAGGTTGTAGGTCTGATTTAAATCTGTAAGAAACTAGAGAGTTCTAGGGATTGGAACCGTTCTAGCCCTGTGCAATATCATTTGAAGTGCTGAAATTGATAAATTTCGATTTTTTGCACTTTCAGGCATGCTCTGCTGGCACTTTAACGTGAGTTCTGGACTCAATTAAAGTTTTAGGTTGTAGGTCTGATTTAAGTCTGTAAGAAACTAGAGAGTTCTAGGGATTGGAACCGTTCTAGCCCTGTGCAATATCATTTGAAGTGCTGAATTGATAAATTTCGATTTTGAGCACTTTCAAGCATGCTCTGCTGGTACTTTAACGTGAGTTCTGGACTCAATTAGAGTTTTAGGTTGTAGGTCTGATTTAAGTCTGTAAGAAACTAGAGAGTTCTAGGGATTGGAACCGTTCTAGCCCTGTGCAATATCATTTGAAGTGCTGAAATTGATAAATTTCGATTTTGAGCACTTTCAGGCATGCTCTGCTGGCACTTTAACGTGAGTTCTGGACTCAATTAAAGCTTTAGGTTGTAGGTCTGATTTAAGTCTGTAAGAAACTAGAGAGTTCTAGGGATTGGAACCGTTCTAGCCCTGTGCGATATCATTTGAAGTGCTGAAATTGATAAATTTCGATTTTGAGCACTTTCAGGCATGCTCTGCTGGCACTTTAACGTGAGTTCTGGACTCAATTAGAGTTTTAGGTTGTAGGTCTGATTTAAGTCTGTAAGAAACTAGAGAGTTCTAGGGATTGGAACCGTTCTAGCCCTGTGCAATATCATTTGAAGTGCTGAAATTGATAAATTTCGATTTTGAGCACTTTCAGGCATGCTCTGCTGGCACTTTAACGTGAGTTCTGGACTCAATTAAAGTTTTAGGTTGTAGGTCTGATTTAAGTCTGTAAGAAACTAGAGAGTTCTAGGGATTGGAACCGTTCTAGCCCTGTGCAATATCATTTGAAGTGCTGAAATTGATAAAATTCGATTTTTTGCACTTTCAGGCATGCTCTGCTGGCACTTTAACGTGAGTTCTGGACTCAATTAGAGTTTTAGGTTGTAGGTCTGATTTAAGTCTGTAAGAAACTAGAGAGTTCTAGGGATTGGAACCGTTCTAGCCCTGTGCAATATCATTTGAAGTGCTGAAATTGATAAATTTCGATTTTGAGCACTTTCAGGCATGCTCTGCTGGCACTTTAACGTGAGTTCTGGACTCAATTAAAGTTTTAGGTTGTAGGTCTGATTTAAGTCTGTAAGAAACTAGAGAGTTCTAGGGATTGGAACCGTTCTAGCCCTGTGCAATATCATTTGAAGTGCTGAATTGATAAATTTCGATTTTGAGCACTTTCAAGCATGCTCTGCTGGTACTTTAACGTGAGTTCTGGACTCAATTAGAGTTTTAGGTTGTAGGTCTGATTTAAGTCTGTAAGAAACTAGAGAGTTCTAGGGATTGGAACCGTTCTAGCCCTGTGCAATATCATTTGAAGTGCTGAAATTGATAAATTTCGATTTTGAGCACTTTCAGGCATGCTCTGCTGGCACTTTAACGTGAGTTCTGGACTCAATTAGAGTTTTAGGTTGTAGGTCTGATTTAAGTCTGTAAGAAACTAGAGAGTTCTAGGGATTGGAACCGTTCTAGCCCTGTGCAATATCATTTGAAGTGCTGAAATTGATAAATTTCGATTTTGAGCACTTTCAGGCATGCTCTGCTGGCACTTTAACGTGAGTTCTGGACTCAATTAAAGTTTTAGGTTGTAGGTCTGATTTAAGTCTGTAAGAAACTAGAGAGTTCTAGGGATTGGAACCGTTCTAGCCCTGTGCAATATCATTTGAAGTGCTGAAATTGATAAAATTCGATTTTTTGCACTTTCAGGCATGCTCTGCTGGCACTTTAACGTGAGTTCTGGACTCAATTAGAGTTTTAGGTTGTAGGTCTGATTTAAGTCTGTAAGAAACTAGAGAGTTCTAGGGATTGGAACCGTTCTAGCCCTGTGCAATATCATTTGAAGTGCTGAAATTGATAAATTTCGATTTTGAGCACTTTCAGGCATGCTCTGCTGGCACTTTAACGTGAGTTCTGGACTCAATTAAAGCTTTAGGTTGTAGGTCTGATTTAAGTCTGTAAGAAACTAGAGAGTTCTAGGGATTGGAACCGTTCTAGCCCTGTGCGATATCATTTGAAGTGCTGAAATTGATAAATTTCGATTTTGAGCACTTTCAGGCATGCTCTGCTGGCACTTTAACGTGAGTTCTGGACTCAATTAGAGTTTTAGGTTGTAGGTCTGATTTAAGTCTGTAAGAAACTAGAGAGTTCTAGGGATTGGAACCGTTCTAGCCCTGTGCAATATCATTTGAAGTGCTGAAATTGATAAATTTCGATTTTGAGCACTTTCAGGCATGCTCTGCTGGCACTTTAACGTGAGTTCTGGACTCAATTAGAGTTTTAGGTTGTAGGTCTGATTTAAGTCTGTAAGAAACTAGAGAGTTCTAGGGATTGGAACCGTTCTAGCCCTGTGCAATATCATTTGAAGTGCTGAAATTGATAAATTTCGATTTTGAGCACTTTCAGGCATGCTCTGCTGGCACTTTAACGTGAGTTCTGGACTCAATTAAAGTTTTAGGTTGTAGGTCTGATTTAAGTCTGTAAGAAACTAGAGAGTTCTAGGGATTGGAACCGTTCTAGCCCTGTGCAATATCATTTGAAGTGCTGAAATTGATAAAATTCGATTTTTTGCACTTTCAGGCATGCTCTGCTGGCACTTTAACGTGAGTTCTGGACTCAATTAGAGTTTTAGGTTGTAGGTCTGATTTAAGTCTGTAAGAAACTAGAGAGTTCTAGGGATTGGAACCGTTCTAGCCCTGTGCAATATCATTTGAAGTGCTGAAATTGATAAAATTCGATTTTGAGCACTTTCAGGCATGCTCTGCTGGCACTTTAACGTGAGTTCTGGACTCAATTAGAGTTTTAGGTTGTAGGTCTGATTTAAGTCTGTAAGAAACTAGAGAGTTCTAGGGATTGGAACCGTTCTAGCCCTGTGCAATATCATTTGAAGTGCTGAAATTGATAAAATTCGATTTTTTGCACTTTCAGGCATGCTCTGCTGGCACATTAAAGGGAGTTCTGGACTCCATTAGAGTTTCAAATTGTAGTTCTGATACGACTCTGTTTGAAACAAAAGAATTCTAGGGATTGGGCCAGTTGTAGCCCTTTACAATATCATTTGAAGTGCTGTAATTGGTATGCTGGATTTTTTTTTTCAATTGAATTTTTTAAGGTTAAATCGCCAGAACTATTTCTAAAAATTATCAGGAACTGTAGAACTAACTTATATGTAGTAAGAACTGACGTTTATTTATGATCTGCTAGAAATTGATCTGCTGCCGGAAGTTGGCAGATCATTTTTTTAATTGTCTTTTTTTAAGGTAAAAACGCCGGAACTATTTCTAAAAGGTGTCAGGAACTATAGAACTCAGCTGCATGCAATGAGAACTCTCATTTATTTTTGATCTGCTGGACAATGATCAGCTAAGTTCACTGACATAATAAAAACTAAAGTAAAACGTTTAAGACATAGATAAAGAGGTGTATAAAACTTGTTTAACGATTCTTTATAAGCAGCTATTAGATTTGAATCATGTTAAAATGGTGTCTAGGTTTATTTGAATAGTACCAACGTCGCCGCGTCCTTGCACATTGCTCAAGAGTCCCTCTGTGAATTGAAACTAATAGAGCTTCTCTCAATATTTATTTAAGTATACCTAAGTATTTTTAATATTTTTTTGGTTAGGTTCTCTATGAATTTATATGTGTACCTTGTACTTCTATGAAAATGAAAATCTTTTATTATTGTAATTTATCATTACATTGGGTGATCGTGCTTGGAGACTCCTTTTAAGCAAAGTGTGCCTGTGTTAGGAGACCCTATTCTTCCACTTTTATCGGAAAAATTTTCAACAACAAACAGTTAGTTTTAGTTCATGTTGAGGCTTTGAGTGAATAAACAATTTAGGGCTTCTCTAGAAAGTATCTCTATAAACAGTCCTGGGCGTCCACACCCTCTATTGGAACACCAAAGGACCATCTGCGGGACGCCATTCGAAATAACACTTATCGAGATAAACTCGTTCACCAACAAAATTACATTAATTGAGATTAATCAATTTCATCTTCATTTAGTAAAAGACGTTTAACATTTATCAAATAGTTTTTCTTTATTTTACTGTCACTTTAAAAGCTTAACTTTTTAAACTTGTTAATTTTCAGACACTGATGCGAAACTTGTACGAGTTTCTATTAATGAACTAGTCTGAATCTGAGGTTGAAAATTAAATGAAATAGTAAAAAATGAAACTTTAATTTATTACTCTTTAAGTAGTCTGAGAGACTGCTAAACAAGCGTTTTAAAATTGTTACTAAAAATGTTTCGTTAAATAGAAATTTGTGTGAAATAATTTTGCTTTTGTGTGAAAAGGTTCAAAAATTTTGATAGTGTTGACAACAGGCCGATGATGGAAGCATCATTCATTTATAAATTGTAGTTTTAAAGGCGAAACACCCAATGCATGGTCGTGGTGGCCTGGAGGTTCAAGACGCCCACTTCTCATGCATGAAAGGGTGCGTTCGAAATCTACTAACGGCAAGTACCAATGTGACTTTTTCTGAGGTATATATACTTTATAAGATTATCTAGACACCACTGAAAATCGGTGAAGGAAAACATCGTGAGGGAAACTGGGCTTACAATTTCTAATTATAAGTTTGTAATCGTCAACTCGCATTGAGCAAGCGTGGTGATTAATGCTTACACCTTCTCCGTGTGAGAAGAGGCTTTGCTCAGCAGTGAGCATTTATAGGCTGTTGATGATGATGACCCAATGCATGGACTATCACAGGAGGCCAAAGTTTTGTTATGCATCTTCTTGATAACTTTTATGTACTATAAACTTTTTGTTTTATTTCATGGTATTGAACATATTTGTCTTGGGGCCGATTTTTCCATGCCCAGATAAATTTTATCAGAGGAATAACTTTGAATATTTAACAATTGGGTATTTGCCAACTAGTCAAATTCAATACTTCTTTCGAACTGTCAAAACGACAGTTTTCTTTGAATTTTGTACGCGATTGTGTATTGTAACGTCACGGTTTTTTAGGGTCAAACAGCATACGAATTTCTTAAAAATTTGCTGGTAAGATACTAAAATTAAATTGGTCAAAAAATCAATAAATGAAATGGTGTTTCCTTTTTAATATTTTATTGTATGGAACAGTCGAAATAATTTATTTTTGATTAAGTACAGTACTCAATTCTTCCACTTCAAAAACTAGGATGCATCAATTTTATTCTTCAGAATTATCTTTTGATTGAAACATCAACTCTTATACTTACATTTTGTTCTTCAAATCAAATGATGCCTGGTGATGTCTCTGCAGCTACACGGAAAACTTAATCTTGCAAACGAATCACTATTTTAATTTCACAACCCTAGTTCCACTCCACCATCCCTATATACACAAACAATACCTAACCAAAAGCATATCTTTTCATCAACACGCTCCACAGTCGTTCATTGTTCCCCAGCATTCATTAACGTTACCATTTGTACATCTGCCTTGAATAAGCAATCCAGTAAATAAACTAATCCGCTAGAGGGCGCCTCGCGTCGGCACTTCATCAAACAATCGCGACAATAATGCAATTGTATTCACCGTACATTTGTTGGAGATAAGACTCCTTGGAGCTGGATTTCTGAGCACCCCTGATTGCTACGACGCAGCTGTGTTGGTATGACAAACATGGCCTCTACTATTGTTTGCAAAGTCACTTGTACTCAATAAAAAGATCAATTTGAAGTATTTATGTGAATTGGCATGTCAGTTAGATAAATGGAGTTTTATATCTTTTGAAAAAATAAATTCGTATTTATTAATGATTCCTTGCATTAACAGCATATTCGAGATCAATAAATACAATATAATACACGGTTGGATCGGTGATGAGGCAACTGGCTGGCGTGGAACGTATCGTGGTTTCGATTGCCGCACGGAACAACTCTTTGTGTGATCCACTAACTGTTCTTCCTCATCTGGGTGGCATATGTATATGATATTGTATGTTTATAAACGCATCCACGACACAGGAGAAAATCCTAGTGTTACAATATTTAGCTCAATCTTTTGAGCTTCTAACTTTTAACTCGTCGAGTACCGGTTTTGTAGACACAATTATAGAACAATAGGTTGCGGTCACCGGTGACCGCTTGGTGTTTGACAGTTTAAGCAATACCATTGTAAATAGAGAATATCCTTGTCTAGTCTTCAAATATTGATTGGAATTTTAATCACCCCACATCCCTCAATCTTCACTTTTTGACGCGATCAATGTCAGATCAAGAAATCCTAAAGTCTAAGTACAAAAACCCTGAATACAGACCACATTTTTTATAAAACATTAGTCTAGATTAGATATAAAAGCTTAATTTTGTGAAACTCTACACGGACAACTAATGGTTTTATTTTATTTGTCGCAGAAATTGTTCTCTTAAGTAAACATTAGATAACAATTTTTCGTCTCAACTGTTTACCTAGTTATGTAGTCTGAAGCTTTCTATTTCTTAAAAAAATAGGAAAGTAAAATATTGTTCCTATGAATTTTAATCCTACTAAAATTATAGATGCGTATGTTTGTATGTTGCTTTGTTGCTCCTTTACGACAAAATGGCTGAAAGGACCAAAATAAAATTTTAAACGGTTGGATTTTTTTAAGGGGTGAAAATCATCGAATGACTGCTCCCGTTTGGGTGAGGACGGAGTGTCAGACTCTTACTGACTAAAAACCACCCCGTTCCTTCTCTTGCACGTCGAGCCGGAGCCCCGGTTACCCGTTAGGTTCTCCGCGACAGACGTGTAGATTACGATCAGGATTTAGTATTGTAGGTATGTATCTGTAAAAATGTAGGTATCTTCCAGGTACATTGTTGGACTTAACAGCATCTTTAGTGGTTTGTAATATAAGTTATCAACTGAAAAATAATAGTCTCGTAAATGGTAGGCCTGTGATATTAGTGACGTTACAATCAAATTTTCGTTGACGTTTTCTCAATATAATGAAAGCATTGTTGTCTGTTATAGAGATAATCAAGACTTGAAATGCCAAAACCCTATAGAAGTTACAATAGGGTAGATGACAAATTTTTATTTTAATGATTATTTTATTTCTGGCAGATTATTTTAAAACATTACACACGTATTTTTTATTTTTTTTTACAGAAACGAATACTTTCGACGATGTTATATTGATTTGAAATGTCGCGTGATGTCACTTCTAAGTAAATTGTAGAAATGACGTTTTAGCCCCCACTTCTAAACTTTGATTCGTTATATCTAAGTATCAGTTTATTATACAACAAAGAAAAAAAAATACATGTCTAATATTTTTTCATTACCTAACTGACGGATTAACTAATTAGATTTTTAATTTTCATATCCTATCATAATCCCTATTGCCTTCTTATTAAGACTTATAATATGTCTTTTACATTGTTTTATTTAAAACAATCACTTACATTTCGAGTCACAGAAAACAATAGTAACCTCCTTTTGAAAGGTGTCTCTCCCGGCTAAAGCAAACGTTTATTTTACAAACAGCTTTGTGTCAAAGACATAAATGAAATGTAAATTGCTTAAACAAAGATCTGCCGTATGATTTCCCATGTCGAAGTGCAGGTCTCACAACTATTCTGTATGGAGGCGAGTAGAGGGGTGACAATTGGAAAGAATGGGGATACTGGAATTGCAAGTTATTTCTTTTTGTTTTTTGGTGATGTTATTGAACTTTTGTGTGGTAAATGAGTGAGCTTAATATTTTTATACTTGAGGTGGCTATTATAGTCCAGGGTCGATAATTTTTAAAAACAAAAAAAATCATATTCGAATGAAACCCATTAGAAAACGAGGGAAATATGATAAAAATGAAAGGAAAAATAATTTACGGGCGATTTGAGGTTGGGAAGGGGGTGGGGGGGGGCGGTTAAGGGTAAAAAACGGTTTTTCTCGATTTCCGGCAAAACTAAAAGTCCTATCGAAAAAAGTCAAATGGAAAAGTTGTAGATAATAAAAAGATCTAAAACTTTTGTATTTTCACTTTTTTCACATAACCTCAAAATTTATGTGAAAAATTCAAAAAACCAAGTTTTTGGTTTTTTATTCTTATCTTTTACAAAAATTTTTTTTTAACGAAATTTTGTGAAAACTTCCTTTTTTATGTCCCAAATACGCTGTTATTTATTTGATTAAAAATATTTATTTTTTCACCTTATTTTGAATTAATATCGAAAAAACACCCTAATTTTCAATCGAAAATTCACCCGTCAAAATATCAGATTTTTTCAAAAAGTTGGTATGGTTTCTGTTCGTTGAAATCTCTACTTTCCGATGGTGAAAAAAAATATATATGTTACTATGGTAAATCTTCTCAGAAAACGCAAAAATTAAAAAAAAAACTTGAATTCGAAAAATTTTCCACCCCCTTCCCAACCGAGAAGGGGGTGGAAAATTTTCAGATCGCCCGTAAATTATTTTTCCTTTCATTTTTATCATATTTCCCTCCTTTTCTAATGGGTTTCATTCTATTATAATTTTTTTTCACTTTTCATTATTTTTGAAGGCTTCTACCCTGGTATACACACTAACTAGAATATAGTTTTCTTATCAAAAAGGGCCAAGTTTATTTCTGTATATACGTTTATATGATACAACTGTTGAGTCTCGAAAATGTAAGTAAAATAGGTGCACGTGTAGTTTAGTAAAAGAGACTTTAGAGTACGTACACAAAAATGTCCGAGCTCCCTCTACTCATCGCAAGAACTTGCGAATTGACTCTTATCGCGCATCAAAATCTAATCTTCCCAAAATCTTCTTTGTTTCTTTTTCCTGTATATCCTAAGTAATAACAGAAGTGCACCCTTTCTTTTTACGATCCACGTCACGAACTAGTTTTCAATTTAAAATACGTTTAGTACGGATGGCGGTCGTCGAAGGAATAATCATCCTGGGAGACGCCTTGTCGCACGAAATCGCATCGCAGCTATTCGCATCGTAATTTTTTACGTTGTGAATTCGCATCGCATCGCATCGCAGTTTTGTGTAAGAGCCCTTAGAAACCCACAGTTGGAAAACTTAAAGGTTTAAAAAAAAAAAACTGTTAATGTAACACACACCAAATATACTAATCTAACTGTAATGTGTCTAGTTCTCAATTTGTCTAGATAGCGGTTTAGTAAAAGCCAATCAGAGAATCACTTCAAAATCAGGCAAGCAGCCAAGACTGAAAACAGACGCAAATAATTTGAAAAATGTTAGAAAAACTAACGTAGGTAGACATGTTTTTTAGATAGACTAATTAGGATGACATATGGTATTACTTTTACTTTTTTTACTAAATTACGCAAGACGTTAATAGACGTCGCGTCAGGCCCAAAAAGAGATGACGGGATGAATTGGACATCTATGACAAAAATTGGCCGCAAAAAGCTTTACATTGCCTTTGCCCTGCAGTGGGACGATCATGGCTGAAAATAAAAATAAATAAAAATGCAAGATGCTTGGGGACATACAATGCCTTCCGGGTTCAGTACAACAACGCGTTCAGGATGTTGATGGGGCTGCCGCGTTACTGTAGTGCGAGTGGCATGTTCACGGAGGCGCATGTGGATGGATTCCATGCGATCATGCGTAAGCGCTGTGCATCAATGATGTCACGAGTGCGCGGTAGCCCTAGCGTTATGCTGGCCGCGTGTGCCGGACGCTGGGATTCGGTTCTGATGGCGCACTGGATAAGCCTACACGTGAAAGCAAGTGCCTGACTTAATCATAAGTATGTATGTATATCTATGTATCTTCCTAACACTAGGCTAAGAATATTGTTACTAACTAATTACTTTTTTTTTTTTTATATATTTGATGGGGCGACGCTTGACCACTATCTCTCCTGGTGGTAAGCGATGATGCGGTCTACGATGTAGCACGTCGTCCCATAAGCAACCTATTCACTCGGGCCTTGAAGACTCCCAGGTTGTACCCTTCAGGAAATACAGACTCTGGCAAAGAATTCCACTCTTTAGCAGTACGCACAAGGAAGCTTGAAGCGAAGCGCTTCGTGCGTGTGGGCGGAACATCTACCATGAATCGGTGACGCTTCGCCGATTGTCTTGTGGTACGATGATGGAAAGGACTAGGGGGAATCAAGTTGTGCAATTCCCCTGCACACTCACCGAAATGTATCCGGTAGAAAACCGAAAGGCTTGCAACCTTACGCCTGTGCGCGAGGCTTTGAAGCCGAGCCTTCACAAGCGCATCATCGTCGATGAGCCTCTTGGCACGCCTCTCAATGTGCTCTAATGCGTCCAGCTGATATTTTGCCGAGCCGTCCCAAAGATGAGAGCAGTACTCCATACAGGACCGAACCTGTGCCTGGTACAGGCTCAGCATATTACATTCCCGGGTCGGGCATATACATTACTCATTTATTTATTTGTATATTATTATTGTTTCTAATTGTTGTGTGTATTTTTACTAACACTAGGCTAAGAACATTGTTACTAACAAATATGGACTAAGTCTGAAATAAAATGTATTATTATTATTATATTATTTAACATTAATACCAATACTTTGTTCTCTTGGTCTCTATAACAGAGGTAAAAGAAATACGCATACAACACCTCCGTGATAGTCCATTGTTACATAGTTAAGCAGTTACAAGATTCTTGAATGCGATGTTTCGTTTGATTTTGATTTTAGGCCGCAAAAAATGGTCGAAGCCATACACAACTTGTAGGCGCCCCTTGATTAAGAAATAGGCTGTCAAGATACCTACGAGAAAAATAGGGGCAAGTACATACATTTTTTAATACTGTCACCATAAGAGTGTGCTAGAAGTATGAACAATTCACATTATATTGTATTCGTGTGGTGCAATCAAATAAAAAGCTATATCTTTATATATATAATTCTTCTGTGAGTGTGTATGCCACTGAACTTCTCTCAAACGATTGGACCGGTTTGGTCTGGGAATGGTTTAGATTCACAAATCAGCCCGGCAGATGGCGCTGCAGTCAGTTCTAGGTTATTTATCTATACCTATGATTACAGGACAACGTTTGTCGGGTCTGCTAGTATTGATATAACATACATACATAACATCACGCCTTTTATCCCCGAAGGGGTAGGCAGAGGTGCACATTCTACCACAGTACAATGTAACACCCACTTTTCACTAGTTGTTATGAGTCCCATGTAATAGGGGGTGAGCCTATTGCCATATACCGGGCACATTTCCAGACTCCGTGCTACTACTGAGAATTTTAAAAAACCCAGTAATACTTTGCCCGACCCGGGAATCGAACCCGAGACTCCTTGCCCGGCAGTCGCACTTGCGACTACTCGGCCAACGAGGCAGTATTGATATAAATACTATTATTTACTTTAAACTATTGAACACACAAGTTGTTGGCATCCCTTCTTTATGCTACTAATTAATCGCAGCTAACCGGATTGTTCTAATTACTCAACATCAAGGACAGAATTAATTTCCCCCAGCCACTGTTTTGGCGAGGTTCCAAACAATAATTTTATGAGTATACTTATGTAGCATAGATACAATAACTATCTCATTGATCTCCTTGTTCTAAGAGCGACTCTTTCAGGCTACATTTTAGTATGAAAATAGTGTACTGTTTTGGGGTCAATCAGACTCATACTTATATTATTATATAGGATTCAAAAAATTACAAAAGATAACGTGACTATTTGCAACTTTAATTACTTCTTGTGTATTTACGCTAGATATACAATTACTATACGTCTTTTTAGTCTCTTATTCCCGTGTTGAACCTACATCCA
Source organism: Spodoptera picta (assembly GCA_038387885.1). Lineage (NCBI taxonomy): Eukaryota > Metazoa > Arthropoda > Insecta > Lepidoptera > Noctuidae > Spodoptera > Spodoptera picta. Next base: position 8,239,768 of record JAZHFQ010000761.1, on the reverse strand, counting down.
AAATTGGCGGTTGCAAAAAAAGATGGCTGCTATGGGTAGCGGCCATCTACCTATGACAGATTACTGTTTTCCTCTCTCAAGGAGAATGATGCCGTGTGCCTAATGCCACGGTCATTTGTTCGGTCCGAGATCTATTTTTATGTAGCGGTCAACGACCGCTGAATATTTATTTTGTTTTAGAAAGTAAGAAGTGTAATTCATGTATTTTGCCCCAATATTAATTATGAGAAATGTGACAGAGTTATTCTTGTACACAATTTGTTCTTTGGTTTTAATAATGTTGGGAGTTCTATCATCAATTTCTGCGGCCCACGTAATAGTTTGTGGGACTGGAAAAGGTCGTAGGAATTATGCTGACAGGTGCTGGAGATTGCTCGAAAATTTACATTAGTAGAGTTCAATTTGTTAGAGGATAAATAATTAAAATTCTATTTGGTAAAGATGCGAAGAAGCAAAGTAATGGAAAACGTTTAAGATGAAAATTCTTTATAACGACGTTTTTGCTAGTGGAAAACGAAAACGAAAAAAAATTTCTATTTAGTTATGCTACTTTTAAGTCATTGTAAACCTACTTACAATTACTGTCAGCCTGGGAAAATAAGGGTTTCACCTCAGAATATGAGATAGTGCACTAAAAACTTGTCCAAAATCTTTATCGTAGCGCTTCCACATCTATAGATTTGACGATGAAAGATAAAATAACGGTATTTTACATATTTAACATCATCATCACGCCTTTTATCCCCGAAGGGGTAGGCAGAGGTGCACATTCTACCACAGTACAATGTAACACCCACTTTTCACTAGTTGTTATGAGTCCCATGTAATAGGGGGTGAGCCTATTGCCATATACCGGGCACATTTCCAGACTCCGTGCTACTACTGAGAATTTAAAAAAACCCAGTAATACTTTGCCCGACCCGGGAATCGATTTTACATATTTATTTATGTACATATATATTTTGTTTCCTCTGGGCATGTTTTAAATATTTCATCAAGTCTTGTAGACGAAGACAATGTAAAATAAATGAAAATAGATGCACCTTTAGTTAAATTACTCGTCTAGATCACAATCTAGCAGCATCACAAGCTATAGCTTTAATCAGATCAAAGTCTCGAAAAAAAGTAAAACGATAACAATATTAATTAAATAACTTTCAAAGTATTTGAAACATTATAAGCATCTCGTGTCAAATATTTATCACGATAACAAGTATTTGATAGCTAACTCTAATGAGTTTAGAGTTCAAAATTGTTTAAACTTGTGTGTGTTGTTCAACCCTTGTTTAGGCTAAGTAAAAGTATGCCTACGACTTATTTTTCCCTCGAGGCGTACAAAAAATTGCATGTATTTAAAGCATACCACTTCGCATTATTTTTAAGGCTTCGACTGCTAATAGAAAACTGTTGAAGGTAAATCCTTCACTAACGTCGGCCACCGGTGATCGCCATGGCGTTTAAGGAGTTAATATAGATATGTAAAAATGTTTTTGGTCTTGAATATACAAGATAAATAAAATTGAAGTGTTTTTTTTTTAATATTGAAATAACTAATTTTAACTACCTGCACAATATACATACGATACGTATACCATTGAATAACTTATTTTAGTATGTTTATACTGGCTAATCTCTGGAATGGCTGGACAGATTTGCACAGGACTTTTATTGACAGCGAGCTAATGTAACTACAAAGAAGTAGCAAAGGCTTTTATTTTAGAAAAACGCAGATGAAGTTGCTGGTTCAGCTAGTTTTAAATACGATCTTGCTAACTACCTAATCGGGGATGTGTTATGTTCAGCAGTGGACGAAATGTGGCTGATAATAATGATGATTTTAATGAAATACATACTGAGTCAAACCAAGATTGAAGATAAACACTTTGACTGACTTAAAATAATTTATTTGAATTAACAGACACTTCGGTGGTTTAAGACACTCGCTTCTCATGCAGGCATGAGGGCATGGTTTCGAAACCCAACACAAGGTTTTCACAGTCACAGTTACTAACTCATCAACAGTATAGTACTTTTCCTGAGTTATATGTACTTTATACATAAGATTATTTACACACCACTAACAAACGGTGAAGAAAAACATCGTAAGGAAACCTGGGCTTATAATTTGTAATCACAAGTTTGAAATCTGGCGATTTAAAACAATCGCATTGCGTGCAAGCGTGGTGATTTATGCTCAACCCTTCTCCGTGTGAGAAGAGACTTTTGGTCAGCTGTGGCCACATATAGGCTGTTGATGATTGTACGTTGGTGATAGTGATCTAAAATGGTAAAGAAGAGAATAATATTAAAATGTTATAAATCATAATTATTAAGTATGAAAACACTGTTATCAGTCGAACAGAGAGTTAGGTGAAGGAGGTTTAATGGATAGTGTCCGATTAATCTAAGGACCAATGAAACTGCGGCAGTAATTGTGTTAATGACAAAGCGATATCCTGATGAGACGATTCATTTTGATCCAAATATCCTATCAGGCGTTTATAGACGACTTATTAATTGTAGATTGTTAAGACCTTGCAGTTTTAACGCCACCTGAGTCTAGATTCTCAAATCCGGCTAAGTTTTATATGAAGTTTAATTTGGGATTTATTTGTAAAACAGTAAGGTAGTAAGTAACTTAAGTATAGCTGGTCTTTATTAGCCTTGAGGATGCATAAAAATAAAACGAATACTGTAACCTATGGACATTGGATACACTGCAATGTTTTATAAAGACTTTGTGTAGGTACGCAGTGTGGGTCTATTGCAGCTTAAATAAATGTGATGCTTGCTTATTTTAACCAACAAAGCCTCCTAATAAAGCATAAAGGTCTTTGCCCAATGCCAATATTGTCTGATGGTTTTTTAAATCGAAGAAATATCCAATTGTCAAAGCCAGTCACTTTATATTCGAGTCGTGCAAATTCAATCGTTGAAAAATTAGAGTCAGTTGCTCGGAGCAGTATAAAAAAGCAACATTTCTATCGTGAGAAAACTGCTATCCACAGACTAAAAATGAAGGAAAAAGCGAATGTCGACGAAGCCACAATCTTCACTAGAAATCAAAATGTAATTTATTCAATTGGGTCTTACAAAAAGAAAAAAATTAGGAAATGAACCGAATTGAATATTTTAATAATAAAGTCGTTTTTTCTTTTGATGGATATTACTTAAAGAGAATTTTGTGTCAATCAAGATTGTGGATATAAATCTGTCGTGGACTACCTCATTTAGCAAGCTTTAATGAAATTTTCTAACACTCACTGGCTCACCGTTGGAAAATCTGTTATTCATTCTATTCCACTACATTTTTTACCGCGTTCTCATTTTCCGCTTCCATAGTGATAAATTGTAGCAAGATGAAACCAATATTTGCATTTTGTATCTAGTTCGACCAACTAGGAACATCCCGTCCATAGTCCAGACAAATTATACCAATAAATAATAAATTTTATCTCTCACAGACAGTCCCCAAAAATCGATGCTTCCTAACATTTGTTACTTACTAGACCGAGTCATTACCAATTTATTTTTGCGTCTGTATTAATCTTTATTTGTTTGCGTTTAAAGGTTATTTTAGTTTGTGATGGAAGAGTTTTGATTTTTGCTTTTGATATACTTGTTGGCTATCGGCCAATAGATGTGTCAATCATTTGTGAAGTCTGATAGGTTTGTTGGTAATAAAATTGGTTTTATTTTCGCAAAAAACAAACAATCAATTTTGATTGGCCGTCTAATTGCTTTTTTAATTTGATCAGCATTTTTCTCTGCTTTTATTAGATTTTATTTTTATCCTCAATAACCTCAAGCGATGTGTTATTAACATTGAGTTTAATAAAGTAAGTATCGTTATTTCCTGGAAAAATTGTTCGCTTATAATGAAAAAATATTGTTTGTTTAAAAATACACCTATCTATGAATGGATCAGCAGAAAAATATCCACATTTTATATATATGTGGCTTAACTTCTTTCCAGATTTTTAATTAGAGGTGCTCATTACTACACCTAATTGTCAACTTATCACTATTTATGTTATGAGTCCCATGTAGTAGGCGGTGAGCCTATTGCTATATACCGGGCACATTTACAGACTTCGTACAACTACTGAGAATTCTTTTAAAAAAACTCAATAATAATAGTATTATTGAATAGGGCATAGGCCCGACTCGGAAATCGAACCCGAGATCCCGTGCCCAGCAGTCGCTCTTGCAACCACGAGCCAGTAAACTTAAAATGTAGTCTATGGTGACTATATTGGTGACTATTATACCAATAAACATCTCCAATTCAGCTTCCTGACTATTTCTTTCCAGTACACGAACACTAGACTACTAACTAGATACTGTATAACCACCCTAACACCACTATCAGTGTTATTAAAGTAATAACTGCACTTTAAATGAGACAGTAACAATATGTAAGCCTAAACTAAGTACCAGTTAAGGTACCATTAAATTTTAAGTAAGAGCTGTTAAACACAGCAAAGTGGTGTGTTAAAACTGAATTATGAGTTCTTAAACCGTCTTGTATGATCTTGGTTTTAAAAATAGGGTTGGTTCAAAGTTGTTGAGGAATGTTGTCAGGAGTTTTGAGAGCTTTGGGAAAAAGATGTATGAAGTGGAAATTGTGGATGTGGACGGTGGATGGTGTTAAAAAATTGTATTTGCCTTTCACATTCTTAGAGGGATAACAGCGCTTTTTTTAAATCAATTTACCGCGGTTTTTGTTAGTCTATGAAGTTTATAGAATTACTCGGCTGAATAGAAGATCTAGTTTCTAGTCTGTTGAAAGATTATCACGATATTAGCGTTTACGATAGAGGGAATAATGGGCCTAGATATGAATTCGTGGAAAGATTGGTAGGTAAATGAAAAAAGATCAACGAATGGAGTTTATTACTCGTTTTTTGTACATTCGAATCTAGATTTTTGTACGATCACATATCTGCATGAATAAGTTAGCTGTACTGCAATTCAGACTGTCCAAGGTACAGAAATCCTTTATGGGGTTAGGTATGAAATGCTATAATAAAATACCAAATAGCATACTAGATCTCAATGAAAGTAAATTTAAAACATAGATTAAGCGCGAATTATGTAAACAAGCTTACTACAGGGTGATTGATTATCTTGAGGATAGGAATGCTTGGCAGCGTGTTGGTTCGGTTCCACTGGACAATACTCAAATGTAGTCAGTACCTAGTTCAGATTACGATAATAGGTAATTTAATACTTTGATTCCGATGAAGGCAATCTATTTTTCTTGTGGCATCGAGCATTTCTTTCTTTATTTAAACAAGAGTTTATTTTTTTTTTCTTGTATAGAAGCACTATTTTATATGGATTGTCAGTATACATATGTGAGGACCATGTCAGACTTAAGATATTTGTTTTCTCTTGGTTTTGTTATTTTTTACTTGTTATTTGTATGTTGCGTCAGGTATGTCTTTACATTATTCTCACATGTGTGTACAAAATTGGAATATGTATCAGAGCAATGTAAAACAGACTTTTTTAAAAGAGTAACGAATGGAGTTTCTTGCTCGTTCTTCTCCACTCGAATCGACATTTTGGAACGAGCGCCTAGCTTCACTGACGGACAGACTGACAGACTATTATTTATTTCATATTTGTTGACGTTTCAAAAGTACCAAATTATGGTTTAATTGAAATAAAAGCTTTTGAGTTTGAGTTTGAGTTTGCACTGACGGACACTGACAGATTATTATTGATTTTGTATTTGTTGACCTTTTAAAAGTATCAAATTATGGTTTCATTGAAAAACATGCTTTGACTTTGACTTAAATCAATAGTGTTAACGTTGCTACATACATACTAGCTTTTACCCACGAGTTCGTTCGCGTGAAATTATGCATATTTCTTGTCAATTTATACTTTTTTGATGCGACAACATGTCGATTTTTATATTTGAGAGCTAGTATGAAACAGAACGTTTATTGTCTACTCAAGATGGCGACTGCGGTTTGTTTGTCAGTGTCATTAAAATGAATTTTATTAATAAAACGAAATAATCTCCGATATCCGAATTTTGCGGATATGTCGACTCGAAATCGATATTTTTTTATGTTTTGTTGTTCAGGTAATGGTTCGACCGAGTCTACCGTACCTTACGGTAGACTCGATCGAACCATTACCTTAACGAAATACTAAATACTCGAAATCGATATTTTTTTATGTTTTGTTGTTCAGGTAATGGTTCGACCGAGTCGCCATTACCTTAACGAAATTATTAATATAGAAAAAGAAAACATGTACAATATATACATCATACAGTGTACTAAGCTTCCTTAAATAAATTTCCACAGCTTGGTCTGTGCATTCACGCATATTACATTCAGAATTTTGGATATTACGCAAATCGGAAACTCGTCTACGCGTAAAATTGAACTGTCTTTGGTATTTCTTACATTACGGGCACATTTTACAGTAGAAAGAGCTTTATGTATTTTGTGGACTATTATAATGGGAAAATTGTTAGATTACCGTTACGGTAATTGAAATATTTATATTAAACACAAGATTTTTTTCTTACAAAAAATCATAATGATAATTATGTTTATCTTAGTTTAAGTAACTTCATCATATTTGGTTAAGATCAAACTATTTTGATTACTAAAAAAAAAACATCGGTCGGTGTGAACTTGACGCCTATGAAAAGGATTGCCCACAGAAAACTATAGGAAGAGACGAGTGCAAGTTGGGTTTTTAAAAATTTCTCAGTAGTAACACGGAGTCTGGAATTGTGCCCAGTATATAGGCAATATGCTCACTCCCTATTACATGGACTCATAACATAAATAGCGAAAAGTTGGTGTTACATTGTACAGTGGCATGATATGCACCTCTGCCTACCCTTTTGGTGATTAAAAGCGTAAAATAAAAAAAAATGTGCGAGAGCCATGCTTCCGGAGGTCCAATTACCCCCTCCCTAATCTTGCCAATCTCTGAATCCCTAACAACCGTCAAATTCCTAATCCTCTAAAGACCGGTAACGTACTTGTAACATCTTTGATGTTTCAGGTATCTATGGGTGGCACTGGTTTCTTATCATCAGGTGATCCGTCAGCTCGTTTACCGGCTTAATCCAGGAAGAAAATGCAGATTTACCTCTACCTCTATAAGCAAAAAGAGTGAAATCTATATTATTATTTATTTCAATTAAATAGTATAACATTACAGTCATAAAACCAAGGCGTTATCCATTTCAAATAATTATAAAAGAAAAAAAAAACAAAACAGACCAGGCCTTAAATAAAACAAACAATAAGAATAAGAATAAAGGTACCTAGTTCTTAAGAAGTCAGTATTCAAACACTCTTAGAACATTCATTTAACTTTTAAAACACACATACGTACAACTTCCACTTGTAACTTAAGACTTCCTGGTTGATTTAAAACCTCGCTCACATACGGACAAAGTTTTCTTTTAATTCCTTGCCCATAGAAAAGGAAAAAGAAAAACGTGTTTGTAAAACTAATTCTAGCTCGTAGAAAGTTATGTTAAAACTGAAGTATTCTAGGTATCGCTTTATTGAGTTTTTTAAATGGAATCGCTTCGAAATCGTAGATAATGTTTTCGTTGAAACTAGTAAATCAATCCATGATTGAGGCATCCAATTACTTTTGGGTTTGATTGTTTTTGGAAATAATTTCAATGTAATAATAGATAACATTTATAGCACACTGCAATTTTTTGTTGATTCCCTGAATAGGGTTATTAGACTGTATTGCCTAAACCCGTTATGGTATATCATAACGTTTGCATCAGCATCACCATCATCAGCCGTGGCTGTGAACTACATGACTATAATAAAACTACCGCAATGAATGGGTCCGCAGACTTGAGTAGCCAGTAGCAGCGCGACAGTCGCCACGTCACGGGTCTTGAAATGCTGCTCATGAATATGAGCCTCTAGCATGGCTTGAAACTAGTCGAGTTCCTCATCAAATAATGACGTGAGCTGAAAACATAATAATTTATTCATAATAAAATGGTTATTTTTAATCCATTTTTTACAAGCAAATTAAAGATCCCAGTAAGTTAATCTTGAGTTTATATCTAGAAGGGACTAGACAATAGATTCCCTTTAATTTTTACCTACTTATCATAAAAGTTAAAATGCATTGGAGGTTTCTTTCCACTAAGAATTCTAAATAAAAACATGAACATAATAAAAAAAGTACTAAGATATCTTACCATAAAAAGACTGCCGCCACACAAATCTTATAATTTTCACTTAAAATACAAATTGAAGTGAAACGCAAAACACACCATAAAAGTTTTATTACGACGTATTTATTTTTGATACTAAAAGTTATAAAAATGTAAATATCTGAATAGATTCTTGAGGAATGAATGGAGACATGCTTGCCTGAAAAATGGTGGCCATTAAAATATAGAATGCAAAGAAAACTAACATGTGTTAAAACACTTTCAAAATATGCTGATGCATGCTGTGAACAATGATGGTAGACTTTTTTTTAAGGACGGAAGATCATCCAATGACTTCTCCCGCCGTGGGTTGGCGAGAGGGAGTCTTGGGCCCCATCTATGCTGGTCTGATGGTTTTATGAGGCGCGCGCGGAACGCGACGCGTCGTACGCATAGGCCTGGTTCTGGTCGGGTGGCGAGTTTCCCTTGTTCACCGTCCGCAGACCCGCACCTACGGTGGCCGGTGATCATCCCGCGATCCCCGAAGCCCGGAGTGTCTCCCGCGACGGCTGGGGCGTGAGGAGGTTTGTTCCATCACGCGCTTCGCCTCCTCTTTGGCTAGCATGACTGCTTCGCAGAAGAAGGAGACGGCATCCCAGTCCCCCTCGCTCCGCACCATGGCCTGAACCAAAGCCGGACGCGAGAGGTCGGCGTCGCCAATCACATCTCTTAGGACACGGCGGTGCCCAGCCCAAGCAGGGCACATCGCCACCGTATGCTCCACCGTGTCCTATGGGTGGTCCTCGCAGTGTGATGGTAGACCTGACAGCCTAATTGACCACGTGGTCATAAGAATGAGTGCCGTTCTGACCAAGATCACATGTGGTTAACGGAAAAAAAAAATCGTTTCAAAAACCAACACGGCAGTTTATTTGAACTATTTTTTATTTCTAAATCAACATGTTCTTATTCAGTTTCAATCTAATAAAGTCAACTGCATTATTTAGAAATGTTCCTATCTTATTTAAATGGAGTATCTCGCTATTTTTTCGCAGTTTGAATCAACGTCGCGGATTTTATGACTTAGCGTCACCGACACAGCTCACTAACAAGAAAAAGTACTTTGGAAATTGGGTATCAAAAGTTTTCTAACGTTGCCTTTGAAGTGAACGATGTTAGCGCTTTGCTAGCGATCAGAAATGTTATTGATATTGGTGCAATCCTTTCTTAGAAATAGTATTTCAATTGGATAGGATATATTTTTTAAAGTTAAGGAAATGTATATTAAATAAGGTGGTGAATAACTTGCTTTTGTCGCATTCATTGAATTATGAATTATGATTATTGACATGATTTTATTTAAAAAATCATGCATAATCTTTTACTAGTTTTCCACACAAATTATTGTGCAACGATTACTATCTGACTTGATTTCACAAGAGGGGAAGACCAGAAAGGTTTAGTCGACATCAATATTATTAAACCCATGTTCATCCACTGCTGAGCGTAATATTGTTTTATTTTTTAGTCCCCCCCCCCCTCCTTCTAATCAGATCGGATATATGGTGGGTATATTCAAAATCACACTAGGTTTTCCCCATATGTTAATCTGACGCGCTGATCTGAATCTCCCCTATAAGTGAAGAAGCGATTCGCTTTTCTGCTATTTTCTTTGGTTATATAAATAGATACATAGCTTATTGTGTGTTTAGCAAAATTTTGTCTAAAAATGAGTAACGTTCCCAAAACAGATATCGTACATACTTTAATATCCTTAGAAGAATTATCTGTACTCGAGTTATTAACTCCTATAAATGTCACGCTATAAGTCGCCCTATCTTGCTCCACTCCTTAAATTTATGTCCTAACTTTGTAGGCGGCACTTTTGATTCATTGTGCTAGGGTGAATCTATACTATCAAAAAGTATTTTTGGATTTTCTTGAGAAGCTACGTAGAACACATTCAATGTAAACATCAACAGTCCATGACTGCCTTATAATGGACTATGCGTCTCTTCTATACAAAAAGGATTTTTTATGGGATAAGCCGGGAAATGAGTATGCGCATCACCTGATGGTTAGCAATCGGCGTCGCCCATGGACACACGGAACTCCAAAGGCGTTATAAGTGCGTTACCGGCCTTCAGGAGATTAGAAATTTGAGGATTGTTGGGGATTTAGGGATGGAGTAGATTGGAGAAGGGGGCGGGGGTAATTGGGCCTTTTTTTTTTTGACCCTGGGAAAATACTTTATGTATCATCCTCCCGTGGGGGGACGGGAGGGATATGTGGGACTCTCCGGGAGAAGCCCGGCATACCCACTAAAAACCCAGGAGCACACCAGCGTCGCCATGTGAGGGGGTCTGGGAGACCGGATGAACCTTTACGACCAGGACCCCCTCGGCTAAGCCTGCCAGAGATGGCGGGCCATATCACGCCCCTCCCTGTCTCGGGGAGGGTTCTCGGGAACGGTCGTGTGCCAACCGCTCCCGTCCCGCGAAAGGTGAGTAGTGCAATGCGGATGTAGGCGCCCCCGCGCCTAGCACCCGCTACTCACCCCCGGGAGGGAGAAGGCGGTTAATTTGCCGTCTTCTCCTAGCGACTCTTCTTCGTCGGAGCGCTGGAGCGAGGGTGTCTTCCTCTCGCTCGCGCTCTGCTGCCTCCTTCTGCAATATGACGCATTCACAGAAGGAGGCCACCGCTGCCCATGCTTCTTCGCTACTCAGCATTGCGTGTACCACGCAGGGGAGCGAAAGGTCTCTTCCAACCACCGCGACCAGGGTCTGGCGCGGTTCGGACCACGGTGGGCACTCTTCGAGTGTGTGCTGCACCGTGTCCACTGTCGCACCACAATGGTGGTACGACGGGTTCTCCTCCCGCCCGATGCGGTGCAGGTACGACCCAAAGCAACCATGACCTGTCATCACCTGCACCAGACGGAAGGAGAGAAAGCCGAACGGCCGCTCGAGCCAGGTCTGGAGGACCGGCCCGATTGCGTCCAGCGTCCGTCGACCAAAGACTGCGGTAGCGAGGTCGTCCGCCCAATGTAGGACGATGGCCTCCTTGGCCTCCTGCCGCACTGCTTCCCGGACCTCATGAGCCGGACGCTCTCCTCGCGCCCTCCGCTCCGCCGTCCACTCGTACACTCTGGCGAGTACCCACGCTTCGAGCTCCCAAGGGGGAGTGCCCGCCAGTGCGCATGCCGCCGCAAAACCCACTGTGCGGTAGGCCCGCGCCACCCGCTGTGCGATAGCCCTTTGGGGCACGCGAAGGGCGGTGGTGTTCTCCCTCCTGCGCAGGGAGTCCGCCCAAACTGGGGCCCCATAAAGGGCCATGTTACGGAGTATATAGACGCCGGCATCGCGCGCTGGGCCCTCCCAGGTTTGGCATGAGCCACGAGAGGGCATTCACCGTCTTTAGGAGGCGCTTCGATAGATCGGCGAAGTGCGGGCCGAAGCGCCACCTGCTATCTAAGATTAGGCCTAGATACCTCATCTGGCCCTCCACTGTGATTCTCTCGCCATCTACAAATATGTGGGCGTCAGGAGGAGGGCGCTGCCTCGGTCCGTGGAAGAACACGGCCTCGGTCTTGTGCAGCGCCACTGTCAGCCCCAAACGGCGGATCCTGTCGGCAACCAAGGAGCCACCCGCCGACGCCAGGCTGGCCGCCGCCGTGAAGGTCGCGCGGGCAGTGAGGAGAGTGTCGTCTGCGTAACAGATGACACTCGTCCTGTGAAGGAGCGTTCCCCGCAGGAGCCAGTCGAAGCCGACGTTCCATAGGAGGGGTCCTAACACCGACCCCTGCGGAACGCCGGTCTCCACGGCGTAGCGCCGAACCTCCCCGTCTCTATCTGCAAGGAGTACGGTCCTATCCTCCAAGTAGTTGGTCAGGAGGAGTCGAAGGTATTGAGGCACTCCGTGGAATCGGAGCGCCTCTAGGATGGTGGAATGGGGAGTTGAATGCGTTGGCTATATCGAACGACACAGCCAACAGTCCTTCCCCTTCTTGTACGGCCTCCTGAACGTGGCCCTTGAGACGGGTTAAGGCGTCCACGGTCGACCGCTGAGCCCGAAAGCCGTACTGGGCGTCTGACAGATCCGGCCCCACACATGCCAAATGGCGGTTGAGGCGAGCAGCGATGATCCCCTCGAACATCTTGCCGACCTCATCGAGCAGAACGATGGGCCGATATGCCGAGGGGGAGTCCGCCGGACGTCCCTGTTTGCGGAGCAGGCACAACTGCCCCTCCTTCCAAGGTTTCGGGAACCGCCCCGTTGCGAGACACGCGCTGAAGAGTTCCCGAAATCGCTCCTCCATTTGGGAGGCAGCGATGGCCACCACCCTTGCAGGGACGCCGTCTGGGCCGGGAGCAGTTTTCTTTGCCCGGAGGCGGACCAACGCCGTGTGGATCTCGCTGTCCGTGACAGGGGGAGCCTGTTCCTCCTCTTCCGCTAGGGCCCTCCCCCGAGGGGGGTTCATCGCTGGAGGGGAGAACTCGGCGTTCCTGCACGGAAACAGGGAACGCACCACCTCATGCAGCAGCGAAGGCTCGAGGGTCTCTGTCACCGGGGGACCTGAGGAGCGTAATTTGTTGCGCGCCGCCTTGTACGGTCTCCCGAATGGATCGCCGTCGAGTGTCTCCAGCAGCTCGGCTCTCGCTGAGTCTTTGGCGGCACCGATAGCTGACTTGAGGGCCGTCTTTGCCGCCATGTACGCTTCGTACCGACGGTCCTCGTTAGCTTCGTCTCGGCGCCGCCGACGACGGCTCCGCGTGAATTGGCGTATAGCCGCCATGCACGCTGCCCGCAGTTGCGCCAACTCCTCCGACCACCAATACACAGCGCGGTTTGGAGGTGGGCGTCGACACCGAGGCATGCTGGAGTTGCACACTTCGGTCAGAGACCCTCTCATTTGAGACGCTGCATTTAGGACGGCTGGGGGCGAAAGCCAGTCTTGGGTCCTTTGCAGCCTCCCGGTCTAGGCGGGTGAGAGCCTACTGTTTTGGGAGGTTGTGGCGGGCTTGTCCCATTAAAAAAAAAAGGTCTCCACCATGTCCACCCGCCAGTTCTCCACACGCGCGGCTAGCGGTGGGGAGGCAAAGGTGACGTCCACTATGGACCACCCTGACGCCGCACGCATGTTTGAACTCTCCCCCTATTTAGAAGGGAGAGACCAGAGGAGGCTGCCCACGCCTCAAGCGCCCGCCCACAGGCGTCGGTAGCCGGGTTGCCCCACGTCTCCGACTTGGCGTTTAGGTCCCCCAGCACAGAGACCTGACGGAGCGTCATCCTGCCGACAACTGCCGCAATGACTCCGAGGAAGTCCTTGAAGTCTTGCAAAGAGCGATTTGGGGAAAAATAAACACCCACTAGGGCTAAGTCCCCCCACGCGGCAGCCACGTATCCCGATCCTCTCTCTATAAGTGAGAGGGGAGGAGAGTCTGTCAAAGACCGTGCCACAACTGCTACGAGGCCGTCCCTGTCGCCCAACCAACGGTCAGGGATTGAATAGGGCTCAGCGACTACCGCCACGTCCACCAACCAATCTGCCATAGACTGCACCAGCAGGTCTTGGGCCGCTCTGCAGTGGTTGGTGTTGGTCTGTAGGATGCGACGACTGGGCCCCATTATTCGATCATCGCATCTCCCACATCGGCGTCCGCGACCGGGGTGTCGGCGGCGGCAGCAGCAGCAGCAGTTCGATTTGACGCCTGCATTTTTCCCTTCTTGGTGGGGGGATTGCACTTCCTCCCAGCCATCACGTGGTTCACCGGGCGACCACTAGCGGCACAGACCGCACAGTGCGGCGTGACAGCATCACAGGATGCCGCAATGTGCCCTTGCTTCCCGCAGCGGTAGCAGGTGTCCGCCCTCTCCACCGTGGACGGACACATTGTGCGGGTGTGCCCTATGCCGAAACACTTAAAGCAGCGTAGGGGTCGCTCTTCAAGTGCCCGGACCACGGCTGAACTGAACCCAATCAGGAGCCGCCCCTTGGTTTTAGCAAGGACGGCCTTGGCTGCGGTGACTGGACAGTCCACACGGGTTGCGCCCAGGCCACGCCGGCCAGTCCTGATGACTCGACCTTGCACCGACTCGACAGGGCAACCTCCTGCTGCTGCAATGGCCGCCACCACTTCTTCCTTGGAGACGGAGTCATCCAAGTTGGCGACCTCTAAAGTCGCGGACTTGACTGGCCTGGCGACCTTTGCCACGTCCGCGATGCCCTCGCGCAATTTTGTTGCGAAGAGGTCCAACAAATTGGTCCATTTTGCGAACCCAATGCCCCGGGAAACTCGAAGATTCGGGCTCCAATTTGGGTACGGCGGCAAGTGACGGCCCCAATCCCCAACTGGGTGGGATCGGCATGGGCACGAGCCCACGTCAATACGGACTCGTATGTTTCGCCCCTTTCGGCGGCCTCGGGGGTGATGGTCACCGTAACCGCCGCCGTTTTGGGAGCCGCCAGTTTCCTCCCTTTTGCTGTGGGAACAGCAGGGGCCCTCTTGGTTGCGGAAGTAGCAGGGGCGGGCTTTGAGGCCGCTTTCCTTCCCTTCCCTCGCTTCACCACCTCTGTCCACGTTTCGGTGGGAACAACGACAGAAGACTCCAGCACGTCCCTTTCCCGACCCAGAGGAGCTGTTTGCGTCTTTTCCGGCTCAGCTGCACTTGTGCTGGGTGTAGCTGGAGCCGCCGTCTTTGAGGTTTTGCCCCGTCCTTTGCCCTTAGAAGGCTTTGAGGCCTGGGGCTGTTCGCTGGTGGTTGGAGCTGCTGGCGGTGCCAGTGCTGCAGATTGCACTCTGTCCGCTGCGAGTGGAGGGCGGATGCGCTTCTCCGGCAACGGCCGGTCCTCAATACCCGCAAAGCAAGCTCTCGTGAAGGCCCTTTCCTCCATTATAACCTTGCGGATTATATCCTCAAAATTGGAGGAGGAGAAAGAGGAAGGGCCTGATACCGCCGCGTTGTTTGCCGATGGAGCCGTGGCTTCAGCCAGTTTTTTGTGGAGGTCGCTGACCTCAGCTTGTAGGCGATCCACCCGCGCCTGCAGTTGCCGCGACTCTTCCGTCGCCGAGCGCTGCACCAGCTCCGCGATAATGCCGTGCATGCTGGCAGCACGACATTTGAGGGCCTTTTGGAAGGTCCCCTTGAGGTTCGAGGACTTAGAGGCGACCTCCACTATCTCCTCCTTGTCCTCTTGCGCCATTCGCGCCAACTCGGCCACCGAATGGTCCACGTACAAAACGTTGGACGCGCCGTAGCCAGCCCTGGACCTAGAGGCGCTAGTTGCGCGCTCTTTGGCAGCGACCTTCTCCTCCAGGTCCTTCTGCCACTCCGCCCGTCAGGTTTGCGCCAGAGACGCCCTCAATTGGCGTTGAGCCTCATCGAGTCCCACGTCGTGAGTACTCGATTTTGCCTTCACCTTGCGTTTGGTCTTGCCGAACGACTCCAAGGAGTCGTCCGACTCGAGCCTTACGTAAGCCCGTTTTAACTCATAGCGGCTGGTGGCCGCTTGCGACACGGTTGTGGACTCCTCACAGTCCGACAACTCGTCCGCCCGACAAAACAAGCTAGCCGTAGATGGTGCGCGGCTAGCGTCCGACAACATGTCGTCGGTTTGGCCCTGAGAAGGGCCGTTGGGTTGGCCCTGAGAAGGGCCCTTGGGTTCGCCCTGAGAAGGGCGTTTTGACAGGAAGCGCCCGGAGGCGTCCCGCAGAGGCTTCGACATGGCCGAAGAAGACATATTCACACAAACTAAACCGCAAAGAAGGAAACGTGTGAATGCACAGCGCTCGTTAGCCGCCGGTCTGCCACTCCGTTACGGTGGTCAGACACGGCGTTGCCCGGGGATCACTGCGAGGAAGTCAGCACTGTGGGGGGATCCCCGGGGGTAATTGGGCATCCAGTAACCTCACTTACACGACGAAACACAACACAAGCGTTGTTTTACGTCGGTTTCTGTTTTCAGTGTTTTTACACAAATTGACAAATGGATTGGATATCGTAGATTAGACTAAGCAGAAAGTGGTGCTGGCCAATTTCTGTATAGTCATAGACTACACATTTGACTACTTTTAGGCTGTTACGATATATGTGGGAAAACAAAATAAATATTTTTTCGTTTGTACATACATAACCTAACATCACACCTTTAATCCCCTTAGGACGAGGCAGAGGCATTATGGCACCTAGTCCTACTGTACAATATGACACCCACTTTTCACTATTTATGTTATGAATCTCATGTAACAGGGCCTATTGCTATATATTATATCGGGCTCAAATTCAGACTCCGTACTACTACTGAAAAATGTTTGAAAAACCCAATAATACTTTGCCTGACCCGGGAATCGAACCCGAGACCCCGTAATCGCATTTACGACCGCTTCGCCAACGAGACAGAATTTTCTTTTGTAGATACATAAATAATTATATTTGGTTTTATAGTTATCGATTTCAAGCCGTCAGCTGACACAGAGTAGTAACCTATACTACTTGATGAAAATATTTGCAAAACTGTTATCAGAATCAGACACAACTTTCAGCAACTTACCTAATTAAGTTTTGGTCGTCGCATATGTGAGCGGACTATACGTCTCAATCTATCATACCCACAATCGGCTAAAAGCAAATCTTACTTACTCTGAATAAATACCTTCATAACATAGTTACTAGTAACATTTATTTACTTAGTCAGGGTGACTTGTAACTCAATGTTCACCTCTCGGGATCTCCTAATGCATCAAATGTGCTAAAAATTAGCCCTGAGGTCCTTTGTCCGAAAGTGGCTAGTTTCTGATATATTCAATATCACAAAAACCTCAATAAATAAAGAACTACTAGTTTGATTTTTTTTTAATCGCCCGACACTAGGATTTTCTCCTGTGTCGTGAGTACGTTTACAAACATACAAGTTCACGTACACAATGACACCCAGACCCCAAAATAACAATTCGTGGATCACACAAAGTGTTGTTCCTTGCGGGATTAGAACCCGCGACACGTTGCCCTGCAGCCGGTTGCCCAGCCACCGCACCAACCGTACAGTCAATTAAATTAAGTGATTTTAGTTTTGATTTATTGTCAATACATCAATGAACATTTATTAATACTAATACTGGTAGAAATATCATTCGTTTTAAGTAAAGTAAATTAGTATCTAATTTGGTTTTGAATCACTAATTTGCTCAAAAGCAAACTGGTTATATTTTAAAAATTTGATATTACTCTAAGCGTACAAAGTATTATAAAAACTTTTTTTGGTTTATTAACTACCCAAAAACAGTAAATTATTCATATCATTACTGATAGATTAGATGCTAACATCTAGTTATTATTTTATTATCATAATCATCACATCACGCCTTTTATCCTAGAAAGGGTAGGCAGAGGTGTACATTACGGCACGTAATGCCACTGTACAATATAACACCCACTTTTTACTATTAATGTTATGATTCCCATGTAATAAGGGTGAGCCTATTGCCATATACCGGGCACAATTCCAGACTCCATGCTACTGAGATTTTTTGATAAAGCCCAGTAATACTTTACCCGACCCGGGAATCGCACCCGAGACCTCTTGTCCGGCAGTCGCAATTGCGACCACTTGGCCAACGAAGCAGTCCTTATTATTTTATGTTTGAGAAAATTATTTATTTTAAGATCTGAGAAAATTTCCTTGTTCAGTTTCTAGAACCACAATAAAATAATTAAAGTGTACTTCGCAGCTCATAATTAAAGACAACGAAGTGTTGAGTACTTTTACAAGTACTGTTAACACCAACGTCTTACTGAGAAAATGCATGTTCATAGGAATTTGCAAGATAATAATTTTCTTAGCAACCGCAATGAGCAACTCCTTCAAGTATCTCTCAAAGAACATTGCAGAATTTTAAT
Source organism: Spodoptera picta (assembly GCA_038387885.1). Lineage (NCBI taxonomy): Eukaryota > Metazoa > Arthropoda > Insecta > Lepidoptera > Noctuidae > Spodoptera > Spodoptera picta. The sequence goes on along the minus strand of JAZHFQ010000761.1, from coordinate 8,221,698 downwards.
TATTTCTACAATGAAACATTTAACACTACCTAGTTCGCCGGGCAAGTGCAACTACCGGGCAATATGATAATATATAATATCATGCAATGGCTTCTCCCACCCGGGTGAAGCGAGAGGGAGTGTCACACTCTTATTCACTAAAAAACCACCCCTTCCTGCTCCTGCCATTTGAGCCGGAGCCGCCCCTGTAACCCATTAAGTCCTTTGCGGCTGATAGATGTCACCAGGTGGAAGTTGTTTAAAACCAAAATGTGGTTAAGTATATCCTATCTTAGCTTAAGAGTTCCTTAAAATTTAGAATAGGTTGGATAAAACGGGCATAAGTCATCCTTATCTCTGTAGTACACCTACAACAGATACAACAATAAGGTCCAAAATACTGAGTATGGTATTAAATTAAGTTGAGTTTAATGAAATGAAATCGTTTATTTGTAAACATAGGTTATATAAAGTTGTTTGAATGATTGACATACAGTGCAATACAGCGAGTACGTCTATGTTTTGCCTTGAAGCATTCTAATTCATATAAGTATCATTAAATAGACTAATATAAATTAGAAAACAAAAATACATTAATAGTTTTTAAAGTATCTACACAGGAATAAAACATGTATAATGGGGGTTAAACCACTGAACCATCGTCATCAGTCATATCATGAGCTTTAATCCCTAATGCGGAATGTCATAATTTAAGCAAAGCTACAAAAGTACGTAACGACCCTCATGGTTTAGAAACGTCAATATACGTATATATTTTCAGAAACGTTTAATAATATACAAAAATGTAATCATACATGAGCATCATTCGCACCACGGAATATAGAATTGTATTCTATATTCAGTGATTCGCACAGCAGCGACTATCGCGGTACTACTCTCAGCACAGCTGCTCACTAGCAGCGCGACAGACACCGCGTCGCGGGTCGCGGAATACTGCTCAAGAATATGAGCCTCTAACATGGCTAGAAACTAGTCAAGTTCCTCGTCTAATAATTACGTTAGTAAACCGAAAAACATAATAATTAATTTAGTATGTCTCACGAAAGTAACAAAATAAAAATTAATCTTTTACCAAAGATTTGTCAACAGAAAGTTCAATCTAAAATCCAACCAAACAAGACAAATCAAAAACTAAAATGTTCCCGTCATCCTCTAAAATAAATATTCCCCGATTCCCATTTAATCGCGAGCCATTACATAAAAACCCAAATACTAACCACTTTTAAACGGCCTAATGGATCCCAACGGTTCGTTGGGAAAGGTTAACCATAAACTATGTACCACTTCCCTTAACCGTACAACTTACGCCCTGAGATTAGTTACCTCAAAAGGGATAATTTACACTAACACACAAACTCGGGTTGTAAACTTGTAACAGGTTAAATACGATACCTGTTCTTCCTAATACTGTTCCTTAAAACTAACAGTTTTCTCAGAAAATATTATATTTTTTATCTGTTTTGAGGAAGTTCGCAGCCCGATCAGCACCAGACCTGAACGCATGGCGCGTCGTGTTCCACGCTATGTCAGTGAACTTAGCTGATCATTGTCCAGCAGATCAAAAATAAATGAGAGTTCTCATTGCATGCAGCTGAGTTCTATAGTTCCTGACACCTTTTAGAAATAGTTCCGGCGTTTTTACCTTAAAAAAAGACAATTAAAAAAATGATCTGCCAACTTCCGGCAGCAGATCAATTTCTAGCAGATCATAAATAAACGTCAGTTCTTACTACATATAAGTTAGTTCTACAGTTCCTGATAATTTTTAGAAATAGTTCTGGCGATTTAACCTTAAAAAATTCAATTGAAAAAAAAAATCCAGCATACCAATTACAGCACTTCAAATGATATTGTAAAGGGCTACAACTGGCCCAATCCCTAGAATTCTTTTGTTTCAAACAGAGTCGTATCAGAACTACAATTTGAAACTCTAATGGAGTCCAGAACTCCCTTTAATGTGCCAGCAGAGCATGCCTGAAAGTGCAAAAAATCGAATTTTATCAATTTCAGCACTTCAAATGATATTGCACAGGGCTAGAACGGTTCCAATCCCTAGAACTCTCTAGTTTCTTACAGACTTAAATCAGACCTACAACCTAAAACTCTAATTGAGTCCAGAACTCACGTTAAAGTGCCAGCAGAGCATGCCTGAAAGTGCTCAAAATCGAATTTTATCAATTTCAGCACTTCAAATGATATTGCACAGGGCTAGAACGGTTCCAATCCCTAGAACTCTCTAGTTTCTTACAGACTTAAATCAGACCTACAACCTAAAACTCTAATTGAGTCCAGAACTCACGTTAAAGTGCCAGCAGAGCATGCCTGAAAGTGCAAAAAATCGAATTTTATCAATTTCAGCACTTCAAATGATATTGCACAGGGCTAGAACGGTTCCAATCCCTAGAACTCTCTAGTTTCTTACAGACTTAAATCAGACCTACAACCTAAAACTTTAATTGAGTCCAGAACTCACGTTAAAGTGCCAGCAGAGCATGCCTGAAAGTGCTCAAAATCGAAATTTATCAATTTCAGCACTTCAAATGATATTGCACAGGGCTAGAACGGTTCCAATCCCTAGAACTCTCTAGTTTCTTACAGACTTAAATCAGACCTACAACCTAAAACTCTAATTGAGTCCAGAACTCACGTTAAAGTGCCAGCAGAGCATGCCTGAAAGTGCTCAAAATCGAAATTTATCAATTTCAGCACTTCAAATGATATCGCACAGGGCTAGAACGGTTCCAATCCCTAGAACTCTCTAGTTTCTTACAGACTTAAATCAGACCTACAACCTAAAGCTTTAATTGAGTCCAGAACTCACGTTAAAGTGCCAGCAGAGCATGCCTGAAAGTGCTCAAAATCGAAATTTATCAATTTCAGCACTTCAAATGATATTGCACAGGGCTAGAACGGTTCCAATCCCTAGAACTCTCTAGTTTCTTACAGACTTAAATCAGACCTACAACCTAAAACTCTAATTGAGTCCAGAACTCACGTTAAAGTGCCAGCAGAGCATGCCTGAAAGTGCAAAAAATCGAATTTTATCAATTTCAGCACTTCAAATGATATTGCACAGGGCTAGAACGGTTCCAATCCCTAGAACTCTCTAGTTTCTTACAGACTTAAATCAGACCTACAACCTAAAACTTTAATTGAGTCCAGAACTCACGTTAAAGTGCCAGCAGAGCATGCCTGAAAGTGCTCAAAATCGAAATTTATCAATTTCAGCACTTCAAATGATATTGCACAGGGCTAGAACGGTTCCAATCCCTAGAACTCTCTAGTTTCTTACAGACTTAAATCAGACCTACAACCTAAAACTCTAATTGAGTCCAGAACTCACGTTAAAGTGCCAGCAGAGCATGCCTGAAAGTGCTCAAAATCGAAATTTATCAATTTCAGCACTTCAAATGATATTGCACAGGGCTAGAACGGTTCCAATCCCTAGAACTCTCTAGTTTCTTACAGACTTAAATCAGACCTACAACCTAAAACTCTAATTGAGTCCAGAACTCACGTTAAAGTGCCAGCAGAGCATGCCTGAAAGTGCTCAAAATCGAAATTTATCAATTTCAGCACTTCAAATGATATCGCACAGGGCTAGAACGGTTCCAATCCCTAGAACTCTCTAGTTTCTTACAGACTTAAATCAGACCTACAACCTAAAGCTTTAATTGAGTCCAGAACTCACGTTAAAGTGCCAGCAGAGCATGCCTGAAAGTGCTCAAAATCGAAATTTATCAATTTCAGCACTTCAAATGATATTGCACAGGGCTAGAACGGTTCCAATCCCTAGAACTCTCTAGTTTCTTACAGACTTAAATCAGACCTACAACCTAAAACTTTAATTGAGTCCAGAACTCACGTTAAAGTGCCAGCAGAGCATGCCTGAAAGTGCAAAAAATCGAAATTTATCAATTTCAGCACTTCAAATGATATTGCACAGGGCTAGAACGGTTCCAATCCCTAGAACTCTCTAGTTTCTTACAGATTTAAATCAGACCTACAACCTAAAACTCTAATTGAGTCCAGAACTCACGTTAAAGTGCCAGCAGAGCATGCCTGAAAGTGCTCAAAATATGATTACGCAATATGTAGGGAATGTTAAGTAGGTAAGACAATAATAATATAATTTAAATTTTTGTATAAAAATCGTCTTTAATACAAACTTATTATCTCCTCCTTTTGCGTTGAAGGTTAATGACAAAAAATTTTTTGAAAAAATAAAAAAAAAACAATAAACCCAAAACAACAAAAAAAACAAAAATAAAACAAAACACAAAACAACAACAAAAAAAACAAAATAACATAAAAACACAAAAATACAAAATAAAAAAGCCCAAAAAAAAAAACAAAAGAAACAAAGAAAAAAAAAACAAATAACGAAGCCAGTTCTCAACACGTCCCCGTCGTTGGCTTTAGGTAGGGCCGAGATTGAGATTTGAACGAATCCCAGCAGTTTATGGTCCAATAGCTGATATAAACTGTTCCACCACTCTGGACTTGTACCGAGTTCTAAATGTTAGTAGATTTAATACGAATCTGTAGCACTGATATATCTTATATGTAGATACATATATATGTAGATACATATAGGTAGTAATCTATAGAACGTGAGTTCTGGACTCGATTAGAGTTTTAAATTGTAGTTCTGATATGGATCTGTGAGAAACAAAAGAGTTCTAGGGACTGGAACCGTTCTAGCCCTTTCCAGTATCATTTGAAGTGCTGAAATTGATAAATTTCTATTTTTTGCACTTTCAGGCATGCTCTGCTGGCACTTTAACGTGAGTTCTGGACTCAATTAGAGTTTTAGGTTGTAGGTCTGATTTAAGTCTGTAAGAAACTAGAGAGTTCTAGGGATTGGAACCGTTCTAGCCCTGTGCAATATCATTTGAAGTGCTGAAATTGATAAATTTCGATTTTTTGCACTTTCAGGCATGCTCTGCTGGTACTTTAACGTGAGTTCTGGACTCAATTAGAGTTTTAGGTTGTAGGTCTGATTTAAGTCTGTAAGAAACTAGAGAGTTCTAGGGATTGGAACCGTTCTAGCCCTGTGCGATATCATTTGAAGTGCTGAAATTGATAAATTTCGATTTTGAGCACTTTCAGGCATGCTCTGCTGGCACTTTAACATGAGTTCTGGACTCAATTAGAGTTTTAGGTTGTAGGTCTGATTTAAGTCTGTAAGAAACTAGAGAGTTCTAGGGATTGGAACCGTTCTAGCCCTGTGCGATATCATTTGAAGTGCTGAAATTGATAAATTTCGATTTTGAGCACTTTCAGGCATGCTCTGCTGGCACTTTAACGTGAGTTCTGGACTCAATTAGAGTTTTAGGTTGTAGGTCTGATTTAAGTCTGTAAGAAACTAGAGAGTTCTAGGGATTGGAACCGTTCTAGCCCTGTGCGATATCATTTGAAGTGCTGAAATTGATAAATTTCGATTTTGAGCACTTTCAGGCATGCTCTGCTGGCACTTTAACGTGAGTTCTGGACTCAATTAGAGTTTTAGGTTGTAGGTCTGATTTAAGTCTGTAAGAAACTAGAGAGTTCTAGGGATTGGAACCGTTCTAGCCCTGTGCAATATCATTTGAAGTGCTGAAATTGATAAATTTCGATTTTGAGCACTTTCAGGCATGCTCTGCTGGCACTTTAACGTGAGTTCTGGACTCAATTAAAGTTTTAGGTTGTAGGTCTGATTTAAGTCTGTAAGAAACTAGAGAGTTCTAGGGATTGGAACCGTTCTAGCCCTGTGCAATATCATTTGAAGTGCTGAATTGATAAATTTCGATTTTGAGCACTTTCAAGCATGCTCTGCTGGTACTTTAACGTGAGTTCTGGACTCAATTAGAGTTTTAGGTTGTAGGTCTGATTTAAGTCTGTAAGAAACTAGAGAGTTCTAGGGATTGGAACCGTTCTAGCCCTGTGCAATATCATTTGAAGTGCTGAAATTGATAAATTTCGATTTTGAGCACTTTCAGGCATGCTCTGCTGGCACTTTAACGTGAGTTCTGGACTCAATTAGAGTTTTAGGTTGTAGGTCTGATTTAAGTCTGTAAGAAACTAGAGAGTTCTAGGGATTGGAACCGTTCTAGCCCTGTGCGATATCATTTGAAGTGCTGAAATTGATAAATTTCGATTTTGAGCACTTTCAGGCATGCTCTGCTGGCACTTTAACGTGAGTTCTGGACTCAATTAGAGTTTTAGGTTGTAGATCTGATTTAAGTCTGTAAGAAACTAGAGAGTTCTAGGGATTGGAACCGTTCTAGCCCTGTGCAATATCATTTGAAGTGCTGAAATTGATAAATTTCGATTTTGAGCACTTTCAGGCATGCTCTGCTGGCACTTTAACGTGAGTTCTGGACTCAATTAAAGTTTTAGGTTGTAGGTCTGATTTAAGTCTGTAAGAAACTAGAGAGTTCTAGGGATTGGAACCGTTCTAGCCCTGTGCAATATCATTTGAAGTGCTGAAATTGATAAAATTCGATTTTTTGCACTTTCAGGCATGCTCTGCTGGCACTTTAACGTGAGTTCTGGACTCAATTAGAGTTTTAGGTTGTAGGTCTGATTTAAGTCTGTAAGAAACTAGAGAGTTCTAGGGATTGGAACCGTTCTAGCCCTGTGGAATATCATTTGAAGTGCTGAAATTGATAAAATTCGATTTTGAGCACTTTCAGGCATGCTCTGCTGGCACTTTAACGTGAGTTCTGGACTCAATTAGAGTTTTAGGTTGTAGGTCTGATTTAAGTCTGTAAGAAACTAGAGAGTTCTAGGGATTGGAACCGTTCTAGCCCTGTGCAATATCATTTGAAGTGCTGAAATTGATAAAATTCGATTTTTTGCACTTTCAGGCATGCTCTGCTGGCACATTAAAGGGAGTTCTGGACTCCATTAGAGTTTCAAATTGTAGTTCTGATACGACTCTGTGAGAAACAAAAGAATTCTAGGGATTGGGCCAGTTGTAGCCCTTTACAATATCATTTGAAGTGCTGTAATTGGTATGCTGGATTTTTTTTTTCAATTGAATTTTTTAAGGTTAAATCGCCAGAACTATTTCTAAAAATTATCAGGAACTGTAGAACTAACTTATATGTAGTAAGAACTGACGTTTATTTATGATCTGCTAGAAATTGATCTGCTGCCGGAAGTTGGCAGATCATTTTTTTAATTGTCTTTTTTTAAGGTAAAAACGCCGGAACTATTTCTAAAAGGTGTCAGGAACTATAGAACTCAGCTGCATGCAATGAGAACTCTCATTTATTTTTGATCTGCTGGACAATGATCAGCTAAGTTCACTGACATTTCCACGCTCACCTCAAAGAGCCATCAGACCACCACAGATGGGACCAATTTAGGGCTGATGGCCGAAATGCGGAGCCACGGACGACTTACGGGTTTAAAGCAGGAGTAGGAACGGGGTGGTTTTAAGTCAGTAAGAATATGACACTCCTTCTCGTTTCACCCGAACGGGAAAAGTAATTTGATGATTTAGCCACCTTAAAAAATATGTTTTCATGGCACTAACATGCAGGTTGAGTCAGTGCTATTTGAACTGTAATTGTGATTTATTTTTATGGAGAAGGGAAAAGAGGAGATGCTCCATCTGATGGTTAACGATCAGCGCCATCCATGAACACCGGCAACACAAGTGCATTGCAGGTCTTTTAAGAAGGATTCCGCTCTTTTCTTGATTTTGAGCTATGATACAGCCACGAGAACAACTGTTATTTCGTCTAGAGATAACTAGTTTTATCAGTTATCTCTGTAATACCTGTTATTTATACCCGTGATAATAAATACGTCACATGAAAACTAACTTGTTCAACACTAAGTGCTTGAGCTGACACACTATACAATATCGTGGAATTAACCCTTGTGCATGTTCACATTATTATGAATTTATTATGGTAGAATAATGAGGTGTCTTAAAGTTCTGAGATTCAAAATCCATGTTCTAGGCCAATTAGCAGGTTCAGTAAAAATTTTCCTGATTATACTGTATTTAATCTATATCTTCCTCCACTCTCTATCTCTTCACGTAGGTCGTAAGTTGCTGTTTGTATCTATGCATATATGTTTAGTTATGTTTAGTTCCAGCGATTATCTCGCGATTGACTAAACAGAACTTGATGTGGTTTACAGGAAAGTGTTTGTTACACTTATAAATAGAGTTAATATATATTGAAAGACTTTGTTTGTATTTTTAATGGTAGTTTAAACAGTTATTGTATTTTTTTTTCAAAATATTTCAATTCACGCACCAAGATGGAAATTGTGTAGTCAACCCATTTTAGGGTTGAATAATGCGCCTGAACCAAAATTATGGTACACCCGGTGATAGGATATTTATCACTCCCGGGAACACCCTATTTCTTTTAGGAACTGTCACACTAAGTAGCTAAAGTAAGACGGATGGGTGTGCATCTACTTACAGGCATACTTGAACGTATAAAAACGCACTGCATGAATCCAATTACTTAACAATCGTTAGCTGGCTTTGAGATTGTTTTGAAATACGACAAATGGACAATCTATTCAAAAAAAAATAATATCAAATGGTTCACATTTTTTTACAAGGATATCATGAAGATAATTGACTCTTCAAGTGATCGCAGAACTCTCCGGCCGCCGCGCCGTAAGCACAGGCCTGCGGTCGGCGAGCACGGGCGACTCGCCACCCGATCAGAGCCAGACACGAGCGTACGCGGGTCGCGTTCCGCGTGCGCCTCATGGAACCATCTGACTACCACAGATGGGGCCCAATAGGGCTGATGCCGATATAGAGCCGCAGTGGACTTAGCGGGTTATTGGGGCTCTGGCTCGAAGAGCAGGAGTAGGAACGGGATGGTTTTTAGTCAGTAAGAATCTGACGTCGTTGGATGATTTTCCCCCCTGCCAGACAGGTTTTAAGTTGCCAGTCTTTTAGACACCCTACCTCGCGACCATCCCGTCTATATATTTGGAGTTAAAACTTTTTAATAAGGAGGTATAACTATTAATGTTACAGTCAAAGTCAAATTCAACAAAATGACAATGACAATACATAAAAATTGTCCAGAAAAGACTAAAGAAATACTGTGAAATCGTATAGGTAATATTAGATTGCTACTAAAAAAATTAATAATTACTTATCCTACTAATACCAGCGTAGTATGACAAAATTCATCAATTTATTTTAACCGGAATTCGATCTTTAAAATTCACAGAAATTATAGAGACTTATCGTTCAGGGAATCAAAAGGGTATTTGAGGATATAAATAGAAATCAAAATACGAGCTCAAGTGTTACGCTACGGTGCAATAGACGGCCCAACGGTGTAAATGAGGAACTTTTGTGCATCGCGACAACTTTCCGTACACGAGGCGCGAACTCAGCATAAATTGTCGATCTAATTTCAACCCGTGTAAAGAGCGTCATTCTTGGTACAACATCGACCAATTATCACCTAGTTATTGTAATTTTAATTAATTAAAGTTATATTTTAAGAAACAATTTGGTTTCCTTTGCATCCTCCGGCTACAGCCTACGTAATTGGCGCAGTCGGTAGGATACTCGCGGGCCGGTTCGCGAGAGTAAATTGCTAGGATCGCTAATAGTCCTCAAATTCGCGAGCCACCCGGGTGGTTATCAAGCACCGCACGAGTATCCGAATCTGGGAGAGCTGCAGCCACGAGGGGTATCCAGACATCGATACAGTAGAGGTACCATTTTGTGCAAGTAAGTACGCTAGAATCGTTCTAGAGTCGCTTTCCATTTTATCCTTAAGTGTTTCCCTAATTATCCAAGATTTTCCATCCAAGGCAATCTCGGTTATCTAGGTTAGATAGTAATAGTAGTAGAATTAATATTTTAGACGCTAACAGAAATTTAGAAGCATACCCGTGTGAAAGTAGTAGTTCTCACGCTTCGAATATGGCTGAATCAGTGGATCATATTTACAAGGCCCTACGACTGGTGCCGGAATTCGACGGTAACTCGAACGTATTAACTCGCTTTATAAAATTATGTGATCAACTAGTAAATCAATATATGAGGAACGAGCCAGGTCGTGAATTAATTAATTTGGCATTATTAAATGGAATTTTAAATAAAGTAGTAGGGTCGGCAGCGAGGTTGATTAATACGAACGGGATTCCAGATTCCTGGGAAGGAATAAGAAGTTCTTTAACAAATAATTTCGCCGATCAGCGTGATGAAACGTCCTTGTATAATGACCTAGCCCTTTTAACTCAGGGTACGGCAACTCCCCAAGAATTTTATGAACAATGCCAAAATCTTTTTAGTACCATTATGACTTATATCAGTCTGCATGAAACGGTAGCCACTACTATTGAATCAAAGCGTACTCTTTATAAAAAACTTACACTACAGTCGTTCTTACGTGGCTTACGTGACCCGTTAGGTTCTCGCATTCGTTGCATGCGGCCTGATACTATTGAAAAAGCCCTTGAGTATGTACATGATGAAATGAATACGCTATACTTACAGCAGCGCAATGAACGTGCTCCTGAAAAGAAGTTGCAGTATCAGCATCAGGTTAGTCCGAGATTTTCTTATGGTTTTAAGCCACCCGTGCAAACGGCGCCGCCTTCAGCGCACGCGTTTACCTTATCGCCTCCTAGGCCTTTTAATATACCAGGACCGTCGCGAATATTCACGCCTCAGACGCAACAACCATTGTTTAGGAATCAACCCCCTCAATACCGTGGTCCCTCACGGACTCAACAGATGTTTAGTGCACCACCACCTAATAATGGACCGCAGAATCAAGTCTTTAGAATGCCAGGCCCTAAGCCTTCCGCGAGTAATTTACCGCAACCTATGAGTGGTGTTAGTCACTACGTAGCAAAACCATTCGCCCCGCGTCCAACTCACGATTGGTCGAGAGCTGGTAACCCACCACCTTCGAATTATTTTAAAACAAAGCAGGTAAATTATAACGATTTTACATGCCCGGTCGAGTATGATTACTACAACGATTTTTACAATACCGATAATTATTATCCTTATGATTATTTCGAAAATTCTTACGAATTTAGTTGCGAGCAACCACAGACTGAAGATACGTACACCATAGAAGAAGTTCCTTGCACTCAGCCTTCTGATAATGAGGATTTTCCGAAGGACTCCAAATCAGACAAATTAAAATAGAAATAAATTTACATACCCAGAGACAGTTACCATATATTCAAATTTCAAATCCCCCGCTCAAATTATTAATCGATACAGGTGCAAATATGTCGTTCGTTAGTCCGGCCGTCGCTCAACAATTCTTTCCTCACGTACCATACAATTACGACCCTTTTGAAGTCACCAATATTCACGCTACTACTAGAACTGACTACTCCATCACTATACCCTGTTTTAAAGAATTTAATGAGTCGGGTGATATTACTCTCTCCGTGTACGCGTTTCACGAATATTTCGACGGATTGATTGGCTATGACTTATTAAAAAAATTAGAATCTACCATAGACTTAAAAAATAAATTGCTAATTACACGGAACTCTAGTAATCCATTATTAATGTATAATTCACGCAACAGCAACCTATACGAAGACATAATACCGGCTAACTTATCTAAATTAATTAACGTCCCTATAAATTCTCAAGACGGTGAAGTTTTCATTCCTGAACAACGCATCTCAAACTGTTTAATAGGCAATTGCATTACAAACGTTAAAGATAGTAGAGGTATAATAGAAGTTACTAACTCATCACGTCATGATGTAATCTTCTCAATGGATCGTCCCGTTAGCGCAGAAATATTTAATATTCAATGCTTGCATTCTGAACAGTACGATTCCCGTGTTAAAGAAGTATTAGCACGATTACGAACGGAACATTTAAATCCCGAGGAGAAGGCTAACTTAGAGACACTTTGTGCCAAATACGCTGACGTATTCTATATAGATGGTGAACCATTATCTTTCACAAATCAGGTAAAACATTCTATTAAAACTACGGACGAAGTACCAATCTACACTAAAAGTTACCGATATCCTTTTGTACATAAGCAGGAAGTTCAGGATCAAATCTCTAAAATGTTACAACAAAATATTATACAGCCTTCACAATCTGCTTGGAGTTCCCCCATCTGGGTTGTGCCCAAAAAAGCCGACGCCAGTGGAAACACAAAATGGCGCTTGGTCATAGATTTCAGAAAATTAAATGAAAAAACTATTGACGATCGTTATCCTATACCCAATATTGCTGACGTATTAGATAAGTTAGGCAACTGTCAATACTTCACTACGTATGATCTCGCAAGCGGATTTTATCAAGTTGAAATGAATCCAGACGACATCCATAAAACCGCGTTTACAGTTGAACATGGCCATTTTGAGTTTCTCCGTATGCCAATGGGCTTAAAAAACTCACCATCCACCTTTCAACGCGTGATGGACAATGTCTTAAGGGACCTTCAAAATGTCATATGCTTAGTATATTTAGATGATATCATAGTATTTTCAGTATCCCTCCAGGAACATATGGTAAATTTGGAAAAGGTCTTTCAGAGACTCAGGGAATCAAATTTCAAGATTCAAATGGACAAATCAGAGTTTTTGAAATTAGAAACAGCCTATTTGGGACACATTATTAGCAAAGATGGGATCAAACCCAACCCTGATAAAATCTCGGCTATCCAAAAATTCCCGATACCTAAAACAGCTACTGAAATTAAACGCTTTTTAGGTCTATTAGGCTATTATCGGAAATTTATCCCGGACTTTGCCCGAATAACAAAACCAATGACACAGTGTCTCAAAAAAGGTTCAAAGATTAGTCTAAATGATCCAAGTTATATCAGCTGTTTTGAAAAGTGCAAAACCCTTTTAACTTTTAAAACTCACGAGACCGCAGTTTTCTGCGATACCGCAGCCGCCGCGGTTGCGCTTATCGCCCGCAAACTTGGCGGTTGGCTATCGCAAGACGGGCGGGCTGACCCTATCCTACAATACCCAGACTTTAATAAGGAATTCATTCTAACAACTGACGCTTCTAATCTGGCCATTGGTGCTGTTCTATCCCAAGGACAAATAGGTAGCGACAAACCCATATCGTACGCATCGCGCACATTAAATAGTAGTGAGATTAACTATAGCACGATTGAAAAGGAACTATTAGCAATAGTATGGGCGACGAAATACTTCCGTCCCTATCTTTTTGGAAGGAAATTCAAAATTGTAACGGATCATAAGCCATTGCAATGGGTTATGAGTTTAAAGGAACCGAATTCTCGACTTACCCGTTGGAGGTTAAAATTAAGTGAGTATAACTTCACGATCATCTACAAGCAGGGTAAATTCAACACCAATGCGGATGCTCTATCTCGCATCGAAATAAATCACGAGGATGTTAGTTCAATTACAGTTAACCCATCGGAGAAACCACCTTCTCTGACTGGTTCAACCACACTGACAGCCCATACTAGTACCGAAGATCCCATATTAGAAATCCCAATATCTGATGAACCATTGAATAAATTCTACCGTCAAGTATGTCTAGTAGTTGTTGGAGATATTAAAAAACGCCCCACTGTAACCAAACCATTTGAAACTCACGTTAAAACCACTATACAGGTGTCTGAGTCTAATCTTGAAAGTGATGCTATTAATGCCATTAAAGAAAACGTTAATCCTAAAGTAAAAACCGGATTAATTATTCATCCACCACTAGCTATGTATCATATTATTCCAATTATTCAAAGTAATTTTAAAAGTTCTGCTTTAAATATGGTCTTGACGAAGAAAGAAACAGAAAACGTTAAAGACTATATGAAACAACAGGAAATTATTCGCAATTATCATCAAGGAAAAACTAACCACCGCGGTATAACAGAATGTTATCTTACCTTGTCGCATCGTTACTACTGGCCCAAGATGAAAGAAAGTATCGCAAAATTTATTAATGAATGCAGAGTGTGTGGGCAGGCAAAGTACGATCGAAACCCCGTCAGGCAAGAATTCTCTATAGTTCCTCCTCCAACCAAACCCTTTGAAACTGTACATCTCGATCTGTTCACAGCCGAACATGAGAAATTCCTTACCATAGTTGATGCTTTCTCGAAATATGCGCAAGCATATCATCTCAGAGATGGTACAGCTATAAGTGTCATTCAAGCTCTTCTAACATTTTGCACCCATCATGGCGTTCCATATACTATCATTACAGATCAAGGACCAGAATTTACCAATGCACTTTTCTCGGAATTTATTCGCCTACATAAGATACAGCATCATAAAATACTTGCACATACTCCTAACGATAACGGAATGATAGAACGGTTTCACTCCACGATTCTTGAACATCTTAGGATCCTTAAAATAGAAAAGCGTAATGAACCCGTAGAACATCTCATGCCTTACGCAATTCTAGGTTATAACAGTTCCATTCACAGTTTTACCAAATGTAGGCCCATAGATTTGATCACAGGACATTTTGATCCCCGCGATCCTCTTGATGTCAATTTATCCGAACACTTACTACAACAATACTTAGAGAACCATAAGAAACGTTTAATTCAAGTTTATGAAACGATAAATGAAGCTTCACAATCTCACCGGATTGAATTAACTGAAAACAGAAATAAAAATCGCGAACCTGAAAAGGAATACCATCCTGATCAACAAGTATTCATTCGCAATCCCCTGTCCAGTAGACAAAAGTTAGCTCCGCGGTTTACTCATGATACAGTCTTAGCTGATCTTCCTATACACATATATACCAAAAAGAAACGTGGTGCTGTTGCAAAGTCTCGCATTAAGAGGAGCCCTAAAGAACCTATATTGTTACAGGATGCTACTCCTTCTAGTACTACTATTCCAGACGACGCAAGGACAAGAAGTAACGATTGACTCTTTAGAAAACGGCCCTGGTATACTCCCCTTTAATTTAGGAACTACCCGAATGGTGTCCCACTACCACTCCTTTCTTAGTTATGTTAATCTAGATAAAATTCAGTATCAAGTTGATTCAATTAGTTTAAAGCTTTCCGAAGTTCGTCCTAGACTAAATAATAAAACTTCATTCTTATTCGAACCACATATAAACTATCTTACGACTAAATTATCTAAAATATATTCGCAATTAAAGACGTTTCAACACGGCCGTAATAAAAGAGGGCTTATAGACGGACTAGGTTCTATCATCAAAAGCATATCCGGTAACTTAGACCAAACCGATGCAATTAAATACAATACTGATATAAAAACTCTACATGAAAATGAAGAGAAATTAGAAGTTCAAATAAAGCAGCATGTGAGTTTATCAAAAACTTGGATGTTGCAAAACTCTGATTTATTAACCAATATTACCAAAAATCAGGAACGGATAGGCGATGTTTTAAATTCTATGATAAAAAATAAAGACTCGGACTTTACTTATTTCGCCCATATGGCCCAACATCTACTTATTTTAAGTGATAATATAGATAGCTTATTCGAAGCTCTTCATAAGTTAGAATATACCTTAGGTTTTATACGTGCATCGAGCACACCACATACAGTAGTTAGTTTAGCTGAAATTAAGAATATGTTAGTTAAATTAAGGATTTTATATTCGAATGATGAAATTCTTGACTTAGAATTAAGGGACTACTACGATATCATTAGGCTAGGATACTTTTATATAGATAATCAAATAGTTATAGTCTTTGAGATGCCGATTGCCTTCCCTCAAATTTACAACCTCTATAAACTATCCACTATTCCTAATAAGAATAATCAAATCCTCCTACCTACCTTACCGTATATAGCAATTTCTGGAAACGATTCTACGTACATGGAGGCTGAATGCCCGAAGGTAAATTCCTTGTACCTCTGCGAAACTAAGACAAGATACGAAAGACCAGATGAACCGGACTGCATCCAGCACCTGATCCTCCACCAGGAACTTCTCCCATCATGCAAACTTACTACAGTCAAATTGAGGAAAGAAGCCGTTGAACAACTAGATGAAAAGCATTACACCATAAATTTCCCACGACCCACAAAGGTGAAGATAGTCTGTAAGCAGGAAATCCACAAAACTCTAGAAGGAAGCTATCTGGCTGTCATCCCATATAACTGCTTTATCAAGACACCACATTTCACTATAGCAAATTCCAACAACCACATTAAGGGATTTGCTCTGGAAATCATACAACTGCCTACATCTAATGAGCTACTGGCGTCAAGGGAGCCACCATTCATACTAAACTCTATTGCCTTAGAAAATCTGCACTCCATTAATAAGAAGATAATGTTAGAAACTCCAGTAGAATTGAGCAACGTCACCGATATGAGCCTGTACCATACAACGATTCCTGTCTACCTTATACTACTCGGTGCAGGTGCACTCATTATTGCACTGATGTATCGTCAGCAGCGATCACGACAGTATCAGAAGAACCAGTCTTTAGAAGGTCATAATTTAGCAGCTTCTAGAGAGAGTGCTGAAACCCAACAATCAAGGAAGACTAATCCCAGCGAGATTGTAATTGACCACAGCAATATTTCATCATCCCTTCCACGCGAGATTTCGAAATAGTTGCTGATCTTCGGGGGGAGGTGTTACGCTACGGTGCAATAGACGGCCCAACGGTGTAAATGAGGAACTTTTGTGCATCGCGACAACTTTCCGTACACGAGGCGCGAACTCAGCATAAATTGTCGATCTAATTTCAACCCGTGTAAAGAGCGTCATTCTTGGTACAACATCGACCAATTATCACCTAGTTATTGTAATTTTAATTAATTAAAGTTATATTTTAAGAAACAATTTGGTTTCCTTTGCATCCTCCGGCTACAGCCTACATCAATTAACCAATAGAAGTTGTTTACCTACTTTATACTATTTCGCCAAACAAAACCATATAAAGTAGGTAGGATTAGAAGAATATGTTTTGGTGAAAGAATCCCTTGAAGCCTTGAAAGGGTTAGACGCCCATCACTATTAATATTAGCTCTAATATCCTTCTAATTTAAATATTTCATTAACCACGTACTTTCCAATTTACCTTTCAATCTCTAAATTAAGATTTTGATGCTTCTAAAGTTTGAAATCGTATTCCACATTCAGAAATGTCAATCTTCCTTGTTTCATTTCTAAAACATTTTACTGGAATAGTATCAAAATGAACGTGGATCTGGCAACGTCTGGTCCAAAGGGTCAGATTGTCAAGTAGTCTGGGAGCCGCTGAACTCTCCAAATAAAATTCGTCCTGTACCTTTAGTACGAGTTTGTTGTACAATTAACGAAATCGAAAGGAGACCGCGTTCGGTGGTCTGAATTATAATCAGTGTACCGAACGCAGTCTAGTTTTTATGTCTTAAAATTAAATGTCAAACAAACTTGCACTAAGCCCTGTATAAGTCTAGAAATTGAACCGGTGAACCGTGAACCGTTCACCATCCTACAAATTTCACCGTGAACCTGAATGTACTTTAACCTCTCCCGCGCCTTTCGTACACACGGGTAAACGCGCGTCCTCGTACACACGGGTAGATATTTAATAGAAATGCGAATTAACTATTCTATTTAATCAAATAAAGAACAGGTTGCAAACTTGAAAATATACGTCACAGAAAAAAATTCCAATCGGTTCGCGTTTCTCGTACACACGTATGTACAATGGCGCGATGGGCACTTAACTCTCTCGTACACCCATGTGTACGAGAAACACGCGAGAGGATAATATAGTCTACATGTCAGGCTATAAAAACCAGTATAAACTGACCGTTGAATATTATGTGCAGGGCTGATAACTGCTAGGTTGTGACTTTTGCCCTTTTTTTTTTTTTTTTTTTTTTAAGGGGGGAAAATCATCGAATGACTTCTCCCGCCTGGGTGAGGCGGGAGGGAGTGTCAGACTCTTACTGACTAAAAACCACCCCGTTCCTTCTCCTGCACGTCGAGCCGGAGCCCCGGTTACCCGTTAGGTTCTCCGCGACTCCGAATCGGCATCGGCCGTATTGGGCCCCATCTGTGGTGGTCTGATGGCTCTTTGAGGCGCGCGCGGAACGCGACGCGCCGTACGCTCGGGTCTGTTTCTGGTCGGACGGGGAGCCACCCATGCTCGCCGTCCGCAGGCCCGCGCTTACGGTGGCCGGAGATCGTCTCGCGATCCCCGACGCCCGGTGTGTCCTCCGCGATGGCGACTTTTGCCCTTAGCGTGTTATAAATCATATGTCGGAATACCTACTCAAACGCTACTCAATTTTAAGTCGTGCTTAAGTATAGTTCTGTCTCGGCCAATGCAATGGCAATGATAGAGATGGCACGATATTTAAGCACTACTTAAAATAGAGTAACGTTTCAATATTCCGGCAATAGTCATATAAGTTTCTAGCCTTATAGGATGGACTGTTATTGGGGGGTTACAGCTCTTAGACTAAAAGGGTCAGATTGTCAAGTGAGTTATGATGACATGTCACACGCGTTTAGATTTAATTGGAGCCCACATCAACGTCACGGGCCCCGTGCGTGTTGAAAATATATTTGACTCCTTGAAAAAGGTTTCCAACTCCTGCCATTCTGCCATGTTGTGATTCGGAGAAAGGTCGCGTTACCGATATTTTGTTTCTTTATTTCATATGAAAATAAACGTCCGGTGGGGCTGTTTATTTGATTTGGTGTAAAAATCGAGTGAAAATGTCCGCTTTTTTGGTGGTCCCTTTGTATATTTATGTCGACTGTTGTCACCGTTGGTTGTGGTGAATTCTGATGAAACGAATAAGTAGTTAGAGGTATTTTTGAAGAATCTTTTCTTTAGGCAGATTTTCACTTTAGGTATACAAACCACCTTTGGTGCTACAGTAGCCTTATAATAGCTAGATCTCTTCTATCTATTACCAACAGCGCACACGAGGACCAGATTTTTTTTCAAATCTAAGACTGTTAGAAGTAACTTTACGCATATACGCATGTACGACATGAACTTGATGAAGTCAGCAAAACGATTCTCTGAAAACTCCTTTATTGTACCTCTATACCAAATTACTAGGTACTCTTTGGTATACCACTCTCTCGCCAGTCGCTTGTAAATTCCATGGCGCTAGAAGAGTTCATTTTCAAAAATTATTCACCAGTAGAACGTATTATAGCGACATTGGTCTATAGCGTTGAGGTATTGGACATAATCCAAATACATTGTAGTTTCCAGTTGCCACTGTATTTTAATAGAGATATAAATAGTTTAGATATCATGAAGTCTACACATTTCGTGGTTAGACCGCGATGCGTGGTTTTACTTGACGCAATCAAATATTTTTGTTTTATTATAAACTAGCTTCTGCCAGCGGCTTCGCCTGCATGACCGGCAGTCAAAAGCCTGTTTTACTTCAGACCATAATCTACCTATGTTGCAAGTTTCTTGCCGATCTCTTCAGCTGCTTTGACGTAACTGAGTAACAAACATACACACAATATCACATATATTCACATTTATAACATCAGTTCTAGCTAATTTCAACTATCGGTCCTACTGTTACAGTTTAAAGTCCTCTGCAGGCAATCTAATAACCGACAAAGTTATATTTGCGTTTGGTACAGTAACTGTGTCTAGAGATTGAGACGCACAATTATGTTTGTTTTTTTCGTGTATATACTTTTTCAGGATAAAAGTGCTTAGTAATATGCACACAATATTAAAGTAAAATCACACCAAGTTTCATCGTAATCGGACTGGTAGCTATTGCGTGTTGCGTGAACATACAGACTGACAGACATAACATTTTTTAATCACATTTTTGGGTTCGGTGTCTACCTAGTAGTTCGGTGTCTACCAACCCCTACTATTTATTTTTTAAATATATTCAATGTACCGAATTTACACTTCTACGGTTTATTTTATGTATGGATGAAGGAGAGGTTGGAATTCTTCAAGGTACCAAACCTTAATAATAATTGAGAAAAGTTCAAATATTTTATCTGCGTCTATTTAGTAAAAGCTAGAAGTAGTCAGAAGGCAAGAAATTACTTTTCAGACGATTTTGTGTTGACGACAAACTGAATGTGGCGGATTTTAGTTCAATACATAACGGTAAGTATTTTTTTTTATATACATTTGACAGTATACATAAGTACAGAATTGTATTCTTTTAAATACAGTAGGTTCCATATTCCAAAGAGATGGCCATCCAACATATTTAACACTTAAGGACTCGCGCCTTATTTTGTAACACCCATACTCGCTACCGGGTACACTGGACCCAGTACAATATTATTATTTTTTTCCAAAAATACTAAATAAAAGTGAAAACTACTTTATTACTAGGGATAATATGATATTAAACAAAGACAATAATGAATCAAACAGTAATATTTGTTTCGTTTTCTTAATAAACAAGTTTTTACAAAAATTAACGGTTTTTTGGCATGTTTTTATGACAAGATTAAGTTTAATCCTGAAAACTTCTGTAATTAGTGGTTTTATCAATACCTTTCTATATTTTCTTATACTACTATGATATACCTACGTAGAACAATTAACAACAAGAGATCAATACTAAAAGAACACAATAAAAATGTCTTTGTAAATCAAGAAAATCAAATAACTTTTTTTGGGATACAATAATAATTCAAAATCAACAGTCTCTTTCTTCTTCTAATTTACTAAAACAATTGGAACACACGTATTTCACGCGTTCTCTACAAATTACTATATTGCATTTTATACAAAAAATTTTGGTTATTCTATCTTTTTTCCAATTACAAAGAACGCAACGTACTTTTCGTCCAGCAATTGGCAAGGATGAGTTTGATGCCGCGGTTGGTTCGACTTCTCAAATTATATTTCAGATATGGTTTTTGATATGCTGTGGAATGATTATGATAGAAATTCTGACATGAAGGTGCGGTTGAATCAGAGAAATTGCCAAGGTTTTGATGAAATCTCTTCGAGTGAAGTTATCTGAAGATACATTAGCCTTCTGAATAATACCTCTATAAGTGTTTAGTCCACCAATATTCAATAATCCAAAAAATATACACAGGGGCCATCTTTGAGTTCGTCTTGACACAGAATACGTACCAATCGTCTGATCAACTATATCGACTCCACATTTCAAAGCATTATAGTCGGTTATTATTTCCGGTTTCTTTTTTTCACCAGTTTCTACATCTATTCTTCATTATCTAGTCATAGTATATCTCATTCATAGTCATAGTCTTCTATTTCGTCAAGTCTCAACGGCCTATTGGAAGCCATTTTCTATGAAATGAACATAAAACAAGTCTATAAATAATACTATGATGAGAAAAAGAACGCTTACGTGTTTAGTCGCTACCGGGTCCAGAGGACCCATACGCACCTTACACGTCTATAGCACTCACTCGCAGGGCGCCAACTTACGAATACGACCGGCATTTGCCGCGCTACACTGTTGTTGAAAGGTACTAAGAACGGGAACATCGCAAACGTCAAATCTTAAAAGTTATTACAAACAAATTAAACAACTGGGTCCGTTAGACCCATTAGCGAGTCTTTAAGTGTTAAACAGAATAACATCATAAAAAAATCCGGATTCCTCATTTACTTGGGACAGAAAACCCGAAAGAAAAATATTTACTGAATTCGACGATCATTATTTAGGCCTTAGAAACACTAGTCACTAGTATAATTTTATACAAGCTTTAAGTCTACTACACCATTGAGTGATAGAGATAGTACAGTAACGGAATACACACCAAACAAAAACAAACTCAATTGGATGAATCATGTCTATTATGATCTCATCTCAATCCAAAATTTAAAGTAACAGTTAATCTATAGAATTTCTGTTTACAAACAGTACAACAAGAAAATAAACGTGCTATTTATACATTGATGACGTCATCCCCTTATTTACGCGAACGATTGGATTCGGTTTGCTTTGATTTCGTTAATGGACGGAAATTCAAACTAGAATGTATTTTAGTAATATATTGAAGCTCCTATCTAAATGTTATTGCTTCTGTACCTGGTTTAATTCCTTTTTTTTTAAACTTCAGTATACATAAATACTATAAACATAGTTTCTTATCTCTTTTCAATTTCAAGCAGTTGTGAGGGCAAAGCAAAAGTATTTTTCAGTATTCTTACGTACTAGCTGGTAAAGATACCATAGTGACAGAATGGTAGCAGCGCTCTTTGATAAACCAGAACTCTTATATAGCGAACATCAACCAGGAGAGATTAAGGTAAATCCTCTTTTTACGAGGAAAGAAGGAAGGAGAGTGGTTTGGTCAATTGATGTTAATACAACGTGAAACGTTTAAGTCCCGCTTTTCATACATGAGGGCGCGGGTTCGAAACCTACCAACGGCAACTACAATGTGACTTTTTCCGAGTTATACATATTATGTACTTTCTAAGACTATTTAGATACAACTGACACATGGTGAAGGAAAACATCGTGAGCTTAAGATTTCTAAATTATCAGTCTGAAATCGACAACCCGCATTGAGCAAGCACAGCGATTAAAGCCCAAACATTCTCCGCGTGAGAAGAGGCGCCTTTGGGCAGCATTGGCCACTTCTATGCTGTTAATGTTACGTATCCTTACTTACTATTATAAATGGGAAAGTGAGTTTGTTTGTTCCGCTTTCACGTCGTAACTACTGAACCGATTGCTTTGAATTTTTGCAGACGTAAAGTTAGAAGTCCGGATTAAATAATACGGTACTTTTATCTCGGAAAAATTGATATTCCCGATATAGATGGCGCTGTGTATTGGTATATGTCACATAGGCTACTTTTTATCATTTTGTGACGCGAGCGAAGCCGCGGGTAAAAGCTAGTTCCTCTATAAAAAAAACATCAATCATTTTTTGAGCATCCATTAAAATTCTTGAAATAGATTTTATTGTTGTACGATAATTCAGTCATTCACAATGTCAGCTTTCCTCGAGTTTATCCTCAAATCTCTTCGACTTTTTTAAGGAAATCTTTTACAAAATTACCTTCATATTATACTTATGTATCGCGCCAAGAGGCAATCGATGCTTGACAAGTGATAAATGCCCAATAGCGAGCAAGTCTCGTAAAAAGTTTTCGACAAAATTTGCAAATTCAAATTTCTATTTTAGCTTTTAATGCTTTTCTAATAAAGTCCATGTTGGGTCCGGAAGAAAATGTTGGGGAGACTTGGTTTTTAAGATTAATGGTTTTTCGAAATTTATGCTGGCGGGACACGGTACACTTCTTTTTTTGTTGCTATCTAGTCGTACATTGCATAGACTTTGATTTATTTTGATTTAAATAAATGTAATGAGAATGTTTATGAGGTAGTTATCATGCATTGTTGGTCATCTGGCCGCAAGCCACCAAACAAGGTCCTGGTATTGATTTTCAGGATGGGCAAAGTAATAGGAGTAGAGGTTTAGTCGAATTTACAGTAAAAATAACAAGGCTCGCAATCCTGTAAAACAATAAATTTATATTATATTTCATTACATAAGATCCATAATACGAATACGTTTTATAAAAGTAGGTACTACAAAACTGTGCATTACATTTGCCTAAAAAAGACCATAGAAAGGTAATGCAGTTGTAACGCCTCTGGTGTTTAAGGTGTCCATGGGCGACGCCGATTGCTTACCATCAGGTAATTCGGCTGTTCGGTTACCGCCGTACCTCTTAAAAATATCTATCAGAGAATAAGTACTTCTTATTTATTTTTATTTTATTTACACTTCTTGCAATTGTATACAATGACAGACTTAATGCCTAGTGGCATTCTCTAACAGTCAACCTTAGGGTGATGCAGAGAGACACAATAGTAGGTGTAAACGTTTAACACTTTTGTGAGTTTTGAACATAAATTGATATGGTAGTATATATAATTATACATATCACACAATATTTACTAATTAAATATAATGAAGAAGTATTACAATATATACGTAATGCAAAACGAACAGTAGACAAATAAGTATGAGACATATATATACCTAAATATACGAAGGCAAAAGTTATTTCTCTATGTCGTAAATAAAACATATTTTTTCACATGTTGTTCATTCCCCGAACCCTTTTAAATATAAACTGGGCTTATAATATTTTAAGTGGGTTTTAAGTGATTGTGTAGCACAGTAAAAATTTTAAATTTTTATCGTTTTATTTTTACACAAAATCTTTGTTTATATGGGCATCCATTTTGAAATGCGATCCATGGGTATCTGCTTAGATAAATAAATATCATCATCATTTTACCTCGGAAAGGGTTGCAAGTTGAAAGCAAACAGTTGCTAATTGATAAGTAGGTAAAATAACATAACATCCAGTCTTTCAATCAGGGATAATCAGGGTATACAGAATCGCGCATAGATATAAATACTTTCAATATAAAATCTACTTTCAAAACTACTTCAAAAAGAAAAAGAATTAACAACTCAAAATATCTCAATGATAATTTCGCCCAATCCGGGATTTGAACGCTAATCCTCTTGCACGGTAGTTGCACTTACTACTATCTACTCCACCAACAAGGTGGATCAATCATAAAGCTTTTTATAAATAAATGTAGGTTCGTTTTTATTTCTCCATATCTCCCCTCGCGTGTTTGTCCCTTCGAGAGTTGAGTGCCCAACGCGCAATTGTACACACGGGTGTACGAGAAACGCGAACCGATTGGATTTTTTTTCTGTGACGTATATTTTCAAGTTTGCAACCCGTTCTTTATTTGATTGAACAGAATAGTTAATTCGAATTTCTATTAAAATATTTACCCGTGTGTACGAGAGGCGCGCGAGAGGTTAATAAAGGTTATGTGCTAGGACGTTTAAAACAAAGGCGGACATAGTTATTTGAAACAACGACTGTGGCACCTGGCTACTATAGACTTACACGCAGAATACACACACATTGACACGAAGGACATCTGTCGCGTGACATGTCTTGTCATTACACTTCATACGTTATAATGTTGCTAGTACACGCACACTTATATACACCACTGACATTTTGGTGCTTCAATTATTTCTAAGTGATAGTGCGTCCTGTTTTTTTTTTCACCGTCCTTTATAGTTATGTGTCGCATTTGTCATAATTTTATATCTTAATATACTATTATATAAAACGGAAGAGTTTGGTTGTTTTGGATAGGGCATTTATTCAGGATGGCTATAAGCTATAAAACATCACGCTACAACCAATAGGTGCTGAAACTACGCGGAAGTAGCTAGTAAATAATAGATATATACAGGTCAAAAAGGTGTACAACTATCTTTCAACGTTAGTTTTCATCATTAATTTCATACTCATTTATTTATTTATTTATTTAAGTTTTATACAATTGCATAAGGAGGACTTAATGCTAACAGCATTCTCTGCCAGTCATCCAGCCTGATGTACCATTAATTCTAAAATCAACATACATGATTTTGAAACTGCACACACGTAATGTGGTTGTAAATTAATGCGTTGTCGGTCATAAAGTGCTTATTGTACTGTATTTAATGTTGTGTACAGAGCCGAACTACAAATCTATGTAATGTGGGTACGGTATTTACTTTTCTCGGGGTTTATATCTGTTCCCAAGAGTAACGTGGTATCCGTTAATTTTGTACAAAAAACAGCATTATTCAGATAAGTAGTAAGGTTCTGTTTTTGTTACGTAATCATAAGTGCTATATTTATTTTATCCAATAAGGGTGGGACAGTCATGCTTCGGCACAAATGGGCCGACTCCATGGCCTCACGAAAAACCGACTTGACGCATTGTGTTTCGTCATGTGAATGAGGTTACCGGAGGCCCAATTTCTCCCTCCTTCCCCAATATCCCCAATCTATGAATCCCAACAATCCTCAAATTCCTAATCTCCAAAAGACTGATACAGCACTTGTAATGCCTTTCGTGTTCCGGAGGACATCCGGCGTCACACATGGACATGTGTGACGTCGATTGCTTACCATCAGGTGATTCGTCAGCTCGTTTACCGGCTTATACCATAAAAAGTAACTGAAAATAGAGGTTTTTTTTTAAATATGACGATATCCACAATGATTTACTTGTGAAATTTCTTTCTTACGTACGATTTTTTTTGTATGCCTACGTATTATTTTTGACAAAATATTCTACAAGTTATCTTCAAAATACACCAAATCCATCCCTGTCAGTTTTCAAAATAATATAATAATATTCAGCATCAACATGTTGGAAGTAACAGCTTGCTTTGCTGTCACCTATGTTACTATGATATTTGCGAACCAAGTGTCGGTGCATATGTGATATTTATTGTACATACTATCTACTATACAGTGTGAGTCTTTATTTATAAAGTGCACATATCTATGTGAGAAACCCTTTGATTAATTTTAGTATGAAAGAAAGTGAATATAAAAAGAATTAGTTTTTTTATTACTTTTACATATATAGAGGTATAACATCAGCCTTTTGTCCCCGAAGGGGTTAGCATAGGTGCACATTTCAGCACTTAATGCCTTTGTACAAGGTGTTAAAACATCTACTTTTCACTATTTATGTTATGAGTCCCATGTAATAGGGGGTGAGTTTATTACCATATACCGATCACAGTTCTAAACTCCGTGCTACTTCCGAGACTTTTTTTAAAAACCCAATCATAATTTGCTGAACTGGGAATCGAACCCGAGACACACTGAGTGTCAGTGTCTGAGGGCCAGTGAGGCAGTCCAGCTTCTTTATAATTATAAGATAGTTTAACCATAATATAATCAAAACGGTGATGAAATAAACTACATGATGATTGAAAATAATAAGGCAGCGCTGCATCGGTAGGCGCTTGATTTTTAAGTGCGTTACCGGTCTTTTGGGTATTGGAAATTTGAGGATTGTAGAGGATTCAGGGATTGGGAAGACTGAGGAGGGGGAGGGGAGTGTAATTATTGGGCCTCCGGTAACCTCACTCACACGGCGAAACACCACGCAATTCTCCTTTAGGTAACCGAGGGCTGGGCTCGCTGTCATTGAAGTTAAGTTAAATAAAAATTGAAGAAAAAGGATTTCCTTTGAATATTTTTTAAAATTTTTTTTTTTTTTGTTGTCTTCAATTATTATTCTTAATTTTTTAAATAAACAAATGATGTCTACATTTACAAAACCTGCAAAACACATATTTTAAATTGTTTTTTTTTAAGCCTTTTGTTATATTTTCCTTGGAAAATATTAAGCACAGATTTCTTAATTTCGACATACCTACATTACATAATGACCCACATTTGATTGTAGGTACACCATCTACCCTGTATTTAATTATTCCCGTTTATGACGTTTCCTTTGAGATTCATGAAGCTGTTTGTTTGAATTCTGTTTTAGCTTTGTTTTCGTGGATTGGGAATTGTTTCTGCTTAATGAAGGCATGTTTAGTTTCGAAAACCATGCTTTGGGTACCTATGTCAAAATGATGTTCGCTTGTTCGTGTAATGAGAACCGAACGACTACGCAACTGCAAAGCGTAAAGTAGTTATAATTTTTGGACTGGACCAATTAGGTACTTGTCAACTAGTCAAATTCAATACCTTTTCGAACTGTCAAAAGAAAAGTTTTCTATGAATTTTGAACGCGATTGTGTATTGAGACGTCACGTTTTTAGCGTCAAACAGCACACTTTTTTCCTAAAAAATTGCTGAATAATTGCTAAAATGAAGTTGGTCATAAACTCAATTAATAAAAGAGTGATTATATTTAAATATTTTATTGTATTGTATTGAACAGTCGAAATAATTTAGTTTTGATTAAGGAAAGAACCTAATTATTTTGTATGATGTTACATGAATTTACGATTCTAAAATTTTTGTGTAAAAAATATTTGACAATACATTCAAGTACAGGACAATTTAAGAACGAGCTATTAGAAAACAGAAAATCTTGACTAAATAAATTTACTAAGTCCTAAAATACGGCAATTGTCAACTTAACTTTAGAAAAGGTCAATTTATATTATATTATACTAGCTTCTGCCCATGGCGTCACCCGCGTTCCGGTGAGATAAAAAATAGCCTATGTGTCATTCCAGATCATTTTCCTGTTTCAAATTTCATCACAATTCCTTCAACAGTTTTGGCGACTCACTAAATCTTTCACTTCAAACTCAGACACAGAACACAAACTTTAAACTTTGAGAACTAAGCAATGCTTACGTCATAACAAATGGAACTGGTTTGAACCAGAATAATGCAGCTATAAACTGAACTGTTCAAGTTTTGAAAGTTAAGTCTTAAATTTGGATTAGTTTTGAGGGTTTTAGTGGCAACTTGTAGACTGGTTGTCAATGGTAGGATGAACTAGTTTATATCAGTGGCTTCGCCTTAGTATCTGTGTGATGAAATAGCCTATATGTTATTTTAAACTTCTGTATCAAATTTCATCGCGATCTGTGCAACCGTTTTGTTATAACTGAGTACACATACCTCACTCACGAACTGTAGCATTTATAATATTAACTAAGATTGAAGAATGTAGGTGAATACATAACCATCATCACGCCTTTTATCACCGAATGAGTAGACAGAGGTACACATTATGCTACTGTACAATATAACACCCACTTTTTACTTTATATGTTATGAGTCTCATGTAGTAGGGGTTGAGTCTATTGCCATATACCGGGCACAATTCCAGATTCCGTGCTACTACTGAGAATTTTAAAAACCCAGTAATACATTGCCCGACTCGGGAATCGAAATTGAGACTCCTTGCCCGGTAGTCGAACTTGCACTCGGCAACCACCCGGTTGCAGTTGCTGTTATATGTATCTATGCAGATACTTTCTAAGTATAGATAAACTTACATGTAACATGTATTTCATAGTATTATAATTTAGAAATATGAGGAGGCTGTGTTTGTGGAGGCAGATAAAATAAAAACTACAAAATATTATATACGAAACAATTTTCGTTTATTTTTGCAAAAAGCATTTTGATTACACGCACATATTAGGTAAATACCTAAAGGTTAAAGTCGCACCACGCATCATTATTTTTTTAAACAATTTAAACAATTTTATAATAGCAATAATAATACATTAATTAATAATTTAATTATAGTTTCTCTTCTATATAATTTATCACGTATGGCAATAAACAGAATATTTACAACTTTACAATAAAAATAAATTAAAATATAATCATTTTAGTAAAATCTCAATAAAACTAGATTAAACGAATATCAAAATAATAGGATTTGTGATATTAGGTTTTTTATATCACGAACGATAATAAATTTACTATCACAGTATCTTAGGATACCACAAACAAAAAAAAATACAACTTCAATAAATATTTAACAAAGTAATAACAGAAATTAAATATAATACAATGTATTCATTTGTATGAATAATTGAATAAATAATATTGAATTGTTGCAAATGTATCGTGTTGAAGAAACTATTCTAGTTATACACAGAGCTAATTATTACACGTATTGGTTTTTTAAATTACATAATATTGCTGTTTTTATCTATTCCACGGTAACAACTATTTGATTCCATCTATTTCGTAAAATAAATACTAATTACTCATTTATCATCTATACCTTTAAAAACTGACAAACATTGATTTTTTATGTACATTTTATCAGAAATTTCACATTGATATTTGTCTACAAGTCTCTAACACTGATTATTTTCTGAAATCACAACAAGCTATCTACAGGAACACAGAGAAAAGAAAGAAAGAAAAATAAAATGGACGGATTTCAAAAGAAAAATAGATTATAGCAATAATTAAAAACTTAATCGCAGATTTCTAACGTTAGATTTTACGTATATCAAAATATGTACAATAGAAATTTGAATTTATTAAACAAAGCACAGGGTTCTTTTTGGAAAAATAAGTTATTCTCAGATATGATTAATATTGTTAGATAGTTAGTTGTAATAACTATAGAAGTCACAACCATTTATTATTACTTTTTTTTACAATTACAGCCCGTACGTGCTTTTTACAATTTCGCACATACTATACACACTAAAAATTGGCTATAAATAATATTAATAATGTTTTACTAAAATTTTTACTCCCTAATATTTCATCTAATATTTTTACATATACTTTGAGCCTATTTTACTTATTCAAAAGGAAGACACATTGAATTAACAATAGCGAATTTTGAAATTGTTGCTCAAATAAAATAATTTAAGTAAAAAAATGTCGTATTTATTTATATTACAAACGTTTATTACTGTTTATTCATACCGAAACATGCCTATTTAATTTTAGAACACTGTTGTTATTTTTTGAATTATTTGTAGGTAAATAATGAGGAATTAAATATGAGAAAATTAATAGTTGTCCTAATTTATTATTTTATTTGAAACAACAATTCTACACCGTTTATGAGAACGCAGAAATATAAGCTAACGGTGGATTATGGACATTGACACGACAAAAATAAATATTAGATTATATTTGGACGCAAGAGGAAACAATAAGTGCTCAGTACAGACTTTATCAATACTTTTAATTAAAATTACATACCTATTTATTTTTTATAAAAATAAAATAAGTTTGAAATTAAAATAAAATTGTTACAATAAATATCTATTCATTTATGTTACATGAAATATATAATAAATTCTTAAGTATTTGATAAAGTCTTATATACTGAAAAGCGGATAGTGCGATTAATAGTCAAGTTAGTAATTCCATACAACTATTAATATTTAAAACGATGAATTTTGACACAACACTGACAAGTTACAAACATCAAATCTAATAGATTTGGTATTTACCGTAGCACATCGATAATCATTATTTTAAAAATCCTTTTTTTTTCTCTATTGAAGCGTTATTTGTCCCCATTATAGTATCTTCCTATTTTAATTTAAATAAAATCGTAATATTAATTACTAAGTGACTGATATACCTATTATTATAGCTAAACTATTTATCTACAAGTCTATATTATTAATTTATTTATATAATAGCTATTTACAAAAAAGTCTAGTTACATTTTGTTACAAAATTAAATTACATATTCTATTACAATAAAATTCATTTAAATGAAACTTATTTTTTATTAAATATTTTTAAGCAAAAATAACAATAATGATGATTTTATCCAAATAAAAATGAAGGCAAACAATTATTTATGTATTTAATGACTTATTAGTATAATTTATACTACTTATATTAACTAACTTAGAGATTCATTTAAAAATGAGTTACATTTTTGTTATAAAATCCAATTAGGTACACACCCTATACGTATGTATTAAAGTCAATAAATAACCATTATCTATTACACTTTTTGTTGTTACAAATACTTTAATAGTTATTTTTCTTATTTTATCTACGGACTATTATTTTATACTAATAATAATTTAGTTTTATTCCTAGATGCTACATATTTACAAGACTTTGGCCTCATTAAATAGTTTAAATCTTACACTTAGGCCCGTTAATATAAAACAGCCTACGTTATAATAATTATTATATTTATTATATTATATAAAAATGACTTTAAAATGTTCTACTATGGAATGATTCTATTATACAAGACTTTAGGTAAGTTTATGAGAAAAAAGATAAATTTTGAGAAAATGAAATGTAGATATAAATATTTTACTACAAATTAAATGAGCGATGAAATAAAAACGTTTATTAATACAACACCCAGATTCTACCTCCTTTACTAATTCATTATTTTATAATTTCAAAAAATATTTACAACTTGGTCATTATTAATATTTTTTATTGAACAATATTTGCAACGATTTTCGATTTATGACTCTATTTTAGATGTAATAATGTTTTGATATTGCTATTATACATAGTCTAATTATGGTGTATTTTTTATTATGTTTATAGTTAATAATGATATTTTAGTTTGATGTACACACTGTTATTTCTGATAAAAGTTGGTATAATCTATACACAGTGAATAAGAGGTGAAATGTTATAAAATATACTTATTTAATCAAAATGATAAAGGAAACACATCCATTTGTGCTAGAAAAGACAGATTCCAAATATTTCCAAATATTTTCAAAGTAGAAAAATAATGTTCTTTGGTTCAGATTTGATAATCGCAAAGAATTATCAGAGATTTAAATTACAATATCTACTTATATATTTTATTTGTCAAAAATGAATTAACAAGCCCTCGTCTAAATTACAATAATTATTCTATACCACTAAAACGTGACTTATTAATCCATTTTCGAATAAAATCTATCAATAATGCCTAAATACGACACGTACGTAATTTTTCTAAGTACACAAATTATATTATGTACCACGACGATTCTAAATAAATCACATCAACTTTGGAAGTAAGTACACATATGTCCTTAAATATTTCGTTGAGACTGTTGTAGGCCTCTTAAACTGCTGTCACTTCGCACTTTCGCGATATTCAAAGTGATGCTAGATCTGAAGTTCTTCTAGAAGGTACTGGCACTCTCAGTTGAGCAGAACCACGTCTATCTAACCGTTCTAAAGCATCAAGATCCGAAGCACTTCTCTTACAGAAACTACAGAACGCACACGCAAGAGTATTCTTGAACGCATTACGAAAGTCTCTATTAAAATACGCGTAAATTATCGGGTTCAAAGCTGAATTAAAGTACCCAGTCCAGAACATGATCACTGTCACAACTTCAGGGCATCTACAAGAGTCACACAATGAGGTTGACACGTAGAATAGGAAGAAGGGAAGCCAGCAAAGAATGAAGGCACCCATGATGATGCCTAATGTTCTGGCTGCTTTGTGCTCTCTCTTCATTTTGAGGATATTTCTATCCTTGGTTGGAGTCGTTGCGTTTATATGTAAGGCGCCATTCTTATCACCTACTTCACGAGAATGTCTGTGCATTAGCATCGCATTTCCAGCTCGGGCGTGCAAATTCTTTTCTTGCCTGTTCGCTTCCCTGAATATTGCATAGTACGTGAACAACATTATGGTGCAGGGTATCCAGAATGAGATAGAACTGGATATTACCGCGTAGGGTTTATTTACTATGAACTCGCACTCGTCAGCTCTTTGCACTTTTAAATGATCGCTGGTTGTGTACCAGCCCATGAAGATTGGGACGTAGGATATTGTGATTGGACTTAGCCATGTTGCTGCTAACATGACAAACGCCATCTGGAAATAAAGAATAGTATTAAAATCATTTGCATTTTAGACATAACATAACATAACATCACGCCTTTTATCCCGAAGGGGTAGGCAGAGGTGCACATTATGCTACAATGTAACACCCACTTTTCACTATTTATGTTACGAGTCCCATGTAATAGGGGGTGAGCCTATTGCCATATACCGGGCACAATTCCAGACTCCGTGCTACTACTGAGAATTTTTTAAAAACCCAGTAATACTTTGCCCGACCCGGGAATCGAACCCGAGACCCCTTGCTCGGCAGTCGCACTTGCGACCACTCGGCCAACGAGGCAGTCATTTTAGACTAAATATCTACCTATATTTGTTTGAAAATATCGTGAGACATACTGAATTGGGATGATGACATGAAAATTAAAAATATAATTAGTCCGTCAGTTAGGTAACGAAAAAATATTAGACACATTATTTATTTTGTCGTATAATAAAACAATACTTAGTTAAAACGAATCAAAGTTTAGGAGTAAAACGTCATTTCTACGTATAAAATGTACATGGAAGTGACGTCACGCGACGTTTCAAATCAATATGGTCAAAGGTATTCGTTTCTGTAAAAAAATAAAAAATACGTGTCTAACGATTTAAAATAATCTGCCAGATGGACATTAAAATAAAAATAAGGCATCTATTAAATAATCCAGTTATGACTTGAAACTAGTAGTTTTTCTCAATAGATTCACGTTAAAGAGCCGTTATTTTCAATTGGAATAGATGTGTTTCTAAAGGTAATTTTCAATTCTTGTACATTAAAATCATCATAACAATTAATTCATTTATTTCTGTTTCAGTATTATTATAACAAATTTCACCAAAACGTAACAAGAACGCCATTAAATATTTTCCTCGAACCAGTTTCTGGTGATTAACGAATTTGTCGGCAATTACTCTCACATTGAATTCATAATTAACTTTAATTAAACATTTCCAGTGACTAATTATTCCTACATTCGTAGAGTATTTAATATTCATCTGAATTATTTATGATATGTCTGCTTTAGTTACAAATTAATGCTTTTAGTTTGATATCTCAATTATTTATGTAAACATGGCTACACATCGAGCTATGCAAAACTAGAATAAGCTGACTAACAGACCTTTCAACATGTGTAGCGATCACACATAGCGGGATCATAATAAAATGGTTCTGTAAAAGTTGACGTGTAGTCATGGGTACAAAGATTCAGAGTGAATTGTTCTTTTGATTAGTTCTTGTGTCAAGGATTATCAAAAAACTGGTGCAGAAGATATTGAGGTCAATTGAGCTGGACTGATTGAAACTGAAGATAAGGTATTTGACGATAAAGATTGACGTCTTGATATGGAATGGAGTTGTTAAAGACAAATAAAATAGACATGAATGACTGCATCATCGGTTATTAGATCTACTAATATTGGTTTTTCAGTTTTTTTAATTCTCAGTTCCACTTCAGCTATACATAATTGATAAGAAGTAACTAATTAATGCAGATTGTGTTATATCATGCTAAGCACCTTTAAATGGACAACCAAGGATGTTGAAAATAGGCCGACACAGTCTCTTGAAACAACGACTGTGGCACCTGGCTACTATAATAGAGTTACACGCAGAACATAAATACATTGACGTGAAGGACATCTGTCATTTTTTCAAATCTGGTAAAGTGACAACCCATTCCATACGCACTTATAAAAACCACTGACATTTTGGTGCTTCAGTCATTTCTAAGTGATATGATGTCCGCCTTTTATTCAATGTCCTTATGAACAACTTTGAACGTAATAAAAGCGTATTATATTTATAATCATAAGAAGTATGTAACTAACCTTTTTCGTCATCTTAATAGGATACTTCAACGGTTTGACAATAGCGTAGTATCTATCCACGGATATGCAACACAGATGTAATATCGACGTTGATGTGAAGTAGACATCTGAGGAGTTCCATAGATCGCAAATGGTGGGTCCAAATAGCCAGCTGTTGTAGAATTGGACACTGAAGTTGAACGGCATCACCACCATAGCGACGAGGATGTCAGCGAACGCGAGGGACACGACGAAGTAGTTGGTTATGACTCGAAGTTTCCTGTGGGAGAATAATAGCGTTATTTGAGGAAGTAAGTTAATAAATCAACTGTCATGGAAATGATTTGGTTGATGCTGTAGCTAGGCTACAAGCTGCCGTTTTATGCCTAAAGTCAACACAATTGAATTCAGAGTGCACTCTTGGTGCTGTGGCTGAGCAACCGGCTGCCGCGCAGTGTGTAGCTAGTTCGATACCCGCACGATCACCTCTTTGTGTGATGCACAAATTAGTTATTACAAGCCTGAGTGTCATGTATATGTGAACCAGGACCAAATCCCAGTAGGGACCAAACGTTTTATTATTATTTAAAAAAAACAATCAGATTTTTGTAAATTTGCTATGATATACAGTTTTATGATTGTGAAAAATTGTCAAATAGCTCGTGAGCGAGAAAACTTCACTTTACGCTGTAAATTCGTGCCTTTTTTATCACACTCATGAGAAAAGATAAAATGTATGTCCTGTATGCTCTGGTGTATCGTTAAAAGCAAGGAAAGGTTTAATATTTTCTACTGAATCATAAAATAATAGCTTATTACGAGGCCCATGAGGAGTTATTTGATGATTTAATGTGAAAATTGTTTAGGATTTTAGGGATTTCACCTCAACATAAGTGACGTATGTCCATTTTCTCTAACATAAACTAAGAATCAGTGTGTGAGATGCATTGTCAGTTGTCATTTATACCAAAAAGTCTTTACATGTGACCTTTTTTAGGTACTGAACTCCTATATTCCTTCAAATTTAAAAGACGTTATTAAAAACGGGCAATAGCCATATTACGTAGAAAGTTATACCTAGTCTTGAAGTTTTTTTAAGGGGAGAAAATTATCCAAGGATTTCTTCCGCATGGGTGAGGCGAGAGGGAGTGTCAGACCCTTGCTGTCTAAAAGCCATCCCGTTTCTACTCCTGCCCTTCGAGTCGGAGCCTCGGTAACCCGTTAAACCCTCCACGACTTAGTATCGGAACCGAGTCTACCAGAGGAAGATACCGGGTTAATTGGAATGACGTAGACGATTTCATTATATTTTTTTATCAGATTTCTCCTTGAAAATCTTTAGTAATACTTCATAATAGCAGTTTTATCAAAGTTCCCAACTAACTATAATATACAAAAGATCGAAACAAAATGTCTGCGAATAATAAAGTAATTTGTCCTACCGTTTCAGCGACTAGTTTATTAGAATGGACTGATGATAAGAAGAAAAAGGGAGCAAAACTTTTGATTGCTTGGACCAAAGTTATAACGATGGAAACGTTTACACTTGTGACGCGGGTCTCATACTCAGGATTAGTTTAGCGAAATATATTACAACTATATTTCTGATTTCTCATTGTTCTGCCATTGTATTAAACTTTTGATGAGTTTCTGCACCCAAAGTGATCAATTCACGTTTGTATATTTAGTACTTGGTTTTGTTTCTTATTATTTGAAGTTATTCATTGATAAATAAGATTTCGATGATGTATCACCGAACAATGCATATGAATGTGATACAAATTTTGTGCGTTTTTTTTTTTCCTGCAAACAATAATTGGTTTTCCGCCACCAATCTGTAGCTTTTATTTTCCTTATTAGTAAGTATAAATGCATGTATACCAACCTAAGGAATAATTTTATACTAAAAGGTAATGTCAAATGTCTTGAGACTCAACACTGACATTACCGAACTTTTCCTTTATAAAACTGACTTTAATGTATTAATAAACCAAAACGCAATAAAATTTAACACATTCATCAAATACATCTTCATTAAAACTTAACGAATTAACTTCAAAAAGTTTTCTATAATAATATTCAAATTCAAATCACGCTATCGGTGTGAGATTGGTCGATTTTGGTAAAGATTCTAAACTTAATTATAATTCTCTGGTTCAATTATAATGGTCGACAGACAGTTATCCCTAAATTAGACTTGTTAGCTTAATTTTAGAAAGTTTCATTTAATAAAGGAATGTTAAAAGATTCTTTGAATTAATGGCGGACTTAAACGGACTTAATTTTTCAGGTCAACGGCTGGCGATAAGCTTGGAACTTAAGCAGTCTGGACGATTTTTGGGATTGTTATAAAAAGTGATTTCGTTGGATTTCATGTAGACTTATAAAGGGTTTTATAGAATATATTTTAAAAGAATTTTAGTTATTTCTTTTCAAAGAACAGTAAAGTAATTCTGCATAAGAGAAGTTTGCCGTAACACCCCCTATTAGTAGGTGAGGTCCTCCTCACCTGCTAAGCATCATCACATCACATGCATCACAACCATCATCACCATGGCATCATAGCAATTTAAAATGTTTAAGTTTTTCAAAAAGTACTGCTACCCGGTCTCTGTCAAACGTGTAGGCTGTAGTTCCTAACCGGGTTTAATGAAGCCCGTACAAAAATAATCCACCGTTTGTGCCTCTTTGGCCGAGTGGTCGCAAGTGCGACTGCCGGGCAAGGGGTCTCGGGTTCGATTCACGGGTCGGGCAAAGTATCACTGGGTTTTTAAAAATTCTCAGTAGTAGCACGGAGTCTGGAAATGTGCCCGGTATATTGCAATAGGCTCACCCCTTATTACATGGGACTCATAACATAAATAGTGAAAAGTGGGTGTTACTTCTGAGTGCACCTCTGCCTACCCCTTCGGGGATAAAAGGTGTGATGTTATGTTACGTTTGTCTCAATTAAATCTTATTTTAGATTAATCAACGGTTAATCATACTAATATTATAAATGTGAATGTTTCTTTCTTTCGATGGTTGTCCGTCAATCACGCTGAATTTTAATGAACTTTAATATACAGGCAGGGGACTGACTGGGCTGACATAGTAAATTGCCCATGAGATAAAAAAGAAATCATAATATACTCCGTGGACGAAGTTCCGGGTAACAGCTACATAGTGTAGACTAAGGTTAAAATTATGCAAAACTTGTTTACCATAAAACTAGCAGCCCGTCCCGGCTTCGCACGGGGTAGACCATTTTTGTTTTTTCAAAATGAAATGTAACCTATGTTGAATTAGAAGAATGTAGCATTCTATTGGTGAAAGAATTTTTTAAATTGGACCAGTAATATGAGCCTATTCATTACAAACATACCTCTATACCTCTTTCTTTACCTCTATAATATTAGTATAGATGTATTCCACAAGAATAATAATAGTAAACAAATATTGGTTTTGATCAGTCGTTAAATAGATGCTAAGAACCAATCGTTCTTCGTGAACAGTTATAAAATATCCAACTCGTATTAGTCGTATTTGTATACTTTTAGGATTCAATCGTTTTATTTACTCATATCTACAAATATAATGTACGTAATTTATGATATTTTTATAGTACAGTCGTAATATTTAATGTGAATTTTTATTGAAGAATATTATCATTTGTGTCGAACAAACAGTCCTTAGATATATAAAGTTTCAAATGAAATGAAATGAAAGTTGTATGTATTTAACTTTGAATTCAATAATATGAGTCGTTTATGGTTTTAGATAAAGTTTTAAAAACGTTTATTTAATAGCATACTTAAAAAATATGTATTTCTAATCAAATAGTCAATCTGTATGTCAATCCCAAGAATCAATGAGCAAGAATCGCGTGAATAGACCACTGATCCAGCAGAGTCAATCAATATGTTGAACATACGTTACTAAACGTTGTAAAGCTAAAAAAAAAAACAAACAGCCACAAAACAAATAGATGTGGGAGAGCCATGTTTCGGCACGAAAGGGCCGGCTCGACCGGAGTGATACCACGGCCTCACAGAAAACCAACGTGAAACAACGCTTGCGTTGTGTTTTGTCATGTGAGTGAGGTTACCGGAGGCCAAATTACCCCCCTTCCTAGTCTCCCGAATCCCCAAATCCTTCACTATCCTCAAATTCCCAATTCCCAAAAGGCCGGTAACGCACTTGTAACACCCTAGTGTTTCGGGTGTTCGGGCAGCGCCGATTGCTTACCATCAGGTGATCCGTCTGCTCGTTTACCGTTTATAAAAAAAACTCACCTGTGCCTCATAACACTAACAATAACCAGCATGTTCCCCAGCACTGCCATGATCACAATTAGCAGAAGTACTGACATCCTCAGCTTGAAGAATATGCTCTGTGTCAGGTCATCATCGTCGGCCTCCGCGACTGTGCTGTTGCCAGTCGCGTTGACCGTCGCGTTCAGTGCCGCGTGGTGGGTTAAATTTTCGCGATCCATATGGGGTGGCCTGAGGAAAATAAAATTGTATTATGGTCTTGGTTTTGCTGGAGAAAGTAGATAGCAGGATTTTTTTAAAGCGTAATTTGCAACAATGTTTGCTGTAATCGTTTCAATCATGTATTTATTACATACGAAATGTTTATCGTAACAAGGAAACGTCAAGTTAATACATGTACTATGCATACAAGTTTCATCAAATCTAAATAACACAAACAGGACCCTGCTTAAAATTGTGTACTGAAGAATTGCGTTTGTGACTTCTAACCCAATGATATTGACTAATGTTGTTTAATAAAAATACAATAACAATTTTACTAAATAAATATACAAAAGAAAGCTTACAGCGTAATTTAATACTAATAGCCATTAACTAAAAATATCCAATAAATACCGCCTCTATAACGTTCCAATTAATTAATGGAATAAAAATTCAATCTAAAAATATTTGAGAAAAATATCAGTTTAACATTCATTAAAATCTTTACAAAAATACCTTAATACTAACGATGAAATACCAAGAAAATATCATCCATTATAAGTTGACCTTCAAATGTACAAATAATATACTGAATATTAGACCAGTGATTATTTGTTATTTTTATTGGTACAATCGACAAAAAATGTTATTAAACACTTTAAATTATTTTGCACATTTCAACTGAGTTCGTCGTAATGTAGAATTTATTCGATAAAACATGAATTTTAATGGCCCTTTGTACGTCAATATTGGTGCTGTCATTTTTAAATTTAATGATTGTACAATTTCGATTGCAACCCGAAATTTGGTGATTAACACTGGAAATATTCCACAAAATTCATTTTGTTCTGGGGTTGAATACACTCATTTGTGACATTTGGTTCTTTATATTGCTTTTGGGTTCATTTAGTAAGATTTCAAGTGGTTATAAATGATTTATGTTTTCGTTCTGTTTTCATTATAATTATAACGTATTAGTAACGTGCTTGCTAGAGCGACTATCAAGCAGAGCCAAGGCGAGAAGTTAGATTCACAAGTCGTCCAAAGATTAAATGGGATTGTTTTGTTTTTTTAGAGATCTCTCCTCAATATAGTATGGAGTTTATTATTGTGCCTTATTTAAAGGCCAGGAAGAATAGGACTTACAAATAAATCGTTTAATTCATTGAAACATCAGTCTTCATCGGTGAATCAATAAAAAGTAACACATACAAAACACAAAACAAAATTCAAATATTGAACTCTACACTCTATACTACATATTCTATTGCAAACTTGGTACAACGTTCCCAGCTTAGTCTTCCCTTTGATCTCAAAATTTATGATCGCCGGCAGACTCATAAATTCTAGGATCGATATGTGAGCTGAGCTGAATTATTTCACCGTACTTTTTGTAGTCCACAAGTTTTTGTTCAAGAAAAGAGTCCTGGTTTTCACACACCCTTACATTGGTGATCGGTTTTCTTAAAGGAATCTTTGAAAGAAACTATTTTTAGCCACTAGGTATTTTTTTTTTTTTTTTTAAGGGGGGAAAATCATCGAATGACTGCCCCCGCCTGGGTGAGGCGGGAGGGAGTGTCAGACTCTTACTGACTAAAAACCACCCCGTTCCTTCTCCTGCACGTCGAGCCGGAGCCCCGGTTACCCGTTAGGTTCTCCGCGACTCCGAATCGGCATCGGCCCTTTTGGGCCCCATCTGTGGTGGTCTGATGGCTCTTTGAGGCGCGCGCGGAACGCGACGCGCCCTACGCTCGGGTCTGTTTCTGGTCGGACGGGGAGCCACCCATGCTCGCCGTCCGCAGGCCCGCGCTTACGGTGGCCGGAGATCGTCCCGCGATCCCCGACGCCCGGTGTGTCCTTCGCGATGGCTGGGTTGCGAGGAGGCAGCGCTTCGCTGCCTCACGCGTCCCGCCTCCTCCTTAGCTAGCATGACTGCTTCGCAAAAGGAGGAGACGGCATCCCAATCCCCCTCGCTCCGCATCATGGCCTGCACTAGGCCCGGACGCGAGAGGTCGCCATCGCCGATCACTTCCCTGAGGACACGGCGGTGCTCAGCCCACGAAGGGCATTCTCCCACCGTGTGTTCCACCGTGTCCTCAGGGCGGTCCTCGCAGTGATGACACCCGGCCGTTTC
The DNA here is from genome assembly GCA_038387885.1 of Spodoptera picta. Classification (NCBI taxonomy): domain Eukaryota; kingdom Metazoa; phylum Arthropoda; class Insecta; order Lepidoptera; family Noctuidae; genus Spodoptera; species Spodoptera picta. The sequence continues at coordinate 8,180,262 of JAZHFQ010000761.1, read as the reverse complement.
CTCCCGCCCCATCAGACACAGGTACCTCCCGAAACTTCCATGTCCGGTGAGGACCTGCGTCAGGCGGTAGGTGAGGACGCCGTAGCGTCTCTCAAGCCACTCCTCAAAGAGGGGACTTACCGCTGCGATGGCAGCGAGCCCAGCCACTAGGTATAGAGGATGCTCAAATAGGTGGTCTGGAAATTGGGATGTTGAATTGAAATTAATTTTGTTGTAATAGAAGGTAATAAATAAATACAAAGTGTATAAATAAATACAGATAGTGTTGTACTGTAAAAGAAACGAAAGGGTTTTAGAATTTTAAGGAGTATAATTTGTTTTTTGCCTAGAACTAATTTCCATTTTTAAGTCTACGCAGTCTGATATAATATTTAGATCAAATACGCTTAATCCCGTTTCTACAAAAGCAAAGAGCCACGAAAAAGATAAGTCAGCATTGGAAGAACAAACCAAGAAATTAAAATGTGACGACGAAATAAAAAGTGAATATTTGCATGACTGCTCATAATTTTCCCGTAAAATGTTCGTGTACTTAAGACAAAACAAGCGGTATTACGAGATTTTTCTTTTGCTTGAAGAGCAACAGACGCCGGAAAATTAATAAGTAATGAGGTTGCTTCTGAATCTTATGGTGTAGCTCTGCGGTATGGAAGAATTTGATGTTGCTTTTGATTGGCTTCGTCTTTATTTGGTTGTTTTTTTTTTATGGCATAAGCCGTAAACGAGCAGACGGATCACCTGATGGTAAGCAATCTGCGTCGCCCATGGACACCTGGAACACCAGAGGTTCGCGTTCACCGTTACAAGTGCGTTACCGGCTTTTTGGGGATTAGGAGTTTGAGGATCGTTGGGGATTCAGGGATTGGGGAGATTGGGGAAGGGGAGGGTAATTGGGCCTCCGGTAACCTCACTCACACGACGAAACACAACGCAAGCGTTGCTTCACGTCGGTTTTCTGTAAGGCCGTGGTATCACTCCGATCGAGCCGGCCCATTCGTGCCGAAGCATCTCTCTCCCACACTTTGGGTTTTGTGAAAATTGTTAGATGTATCTCGCAGTAAATCCTAGTGTGGGGTAGTCCTGCTTATTATTATAACTGTGATAGTTTGTGAATCTGTGAATATGTTTTTTAATCAATCACATAAAAACTGCTAAATTGATCGAAATGAAATTTGAAACAGATTACGGTTGCCTCGTTGGCCGAGTGGTCGCAAGTGCGACTGCCGGGTCTCGGGTTCATTTCCTAGGTCGGGTAAAGAATCACTGGGTCTTTTTAAACTGTCATACACCGCGAGGACACCGGTGACCGCAACCTATTGTTCTTTAATTGTGTCTATAATGACGGTACTAAAAGAGTTAAGAACTTCTCAGTAGTAGCACGGAGTCTGGAAATGTGCCCGGTATATGTTAATAGGCTCACCCCCTATTACATCGGACTCATAACATAAATAGTGAAAAGTGGGTGTTACATTGTACAGTAGCATTAAGTGCCGTAATGTGGACCTCTGCTTACCTCCCAAGGGATAAAAGGCGTGATGTTATGTTATGTGAGTAGATTATGGTCTGGGATAGGCAACACAAAGGTTTTATGCCACAGTAACGCAAGCGAAGCCGCTGGCAGAAGCTAGGTTTAAAAAAAGTGTTTGGGTAGTATCGGTACTCGTAGTGGCTGAGCTTTGCTTGCTTACAACAGTCATTTAAATTCATAGAAGTTGTTATATGCATGTATAAAATCGTTCTTCTTTTGTTCCTATATAAAAAGGTTTGTTGTGTTGTGGTGCTATTTTTTGGTCCTGGCTTATTACTCCTTTCTTGTGCCTAGCTAATGATATAAACCTATTTACATTTATTGTCAAATATCAGTATACATTTTGCGGATTCAATAGAATACACTTGGAAACGAAGTTTCTTTGTGTATGTGTGTGTTCGGATCAAATACATTAGACAACAAATTAAACACTATCATTTCAAATTCATACACAATTACTGTTCTGTAATTCATAAACTATTACAGTACACATTATAATCTTCCTACTAGTACAACATTTATCATCCTTACCTTTATCTCGCTCGTTCTATCTCCGTTTCACTGACAACCCGACCGCCAACCTTACACGCGGTGTATTTCAATGTCTCTTTATATCTGCACATTATTATATAGAATTTATAAACTCTTTAACATAAGACATTTCTTCGAAATGTTTTCAAACATCTTTTTCTTCACCGTCACCTCTTGAAACTTTTGAATCGAAATTTCATTGCGCATCTTCGATCGTTTTCATTTATTCATTGTTTGTTGAAGTTTTCCGTTCGTTCCGTTCAGGTCATCGTTGTTCTGTAACAAAAAGAGGTTTTTGTTTATTAATTGGTTATTCATAATTTACTTTTATTCTCACATTCTTTGTGATGTCGTTTTAAATAAATGTTTTGTTATGTCTTGGGTATTTCGAGTCCTTTTCTGGAGTTTTAGTAATGTTATTCTAGTTTAATTCAATTCGGCTTAAAATTAGTAAAAAAGGAGTCCGAAAAGTGTTTTGACTATCTTTTTAACACGCGAATATCATTATTCTTTTGGATTTCAAAACGATTTAAATGTCTTTGACTTAGATGCAATATAATTACAACAAAATGTAAAATCATTCTATTCTAAATCCATTTAACTGATTACCATTTATTTTACATTACAATACAAAATTCGATGTGATTTGCAAAAGACGATTTTGAATAAAAATTTGAATCGTGATAAAAATAAAAATTTTGTTTTCACATTTATTTCTTGTCGCTTATTTAAATCTGTCATTTGTTATTCTAGAAGAAAAAAATACTAAACGTCTAGAATATTTTCTGAACAAAAAGAAAAGAGCAAATTGGTCTGTGATTGTATTTTGTTTTATAAAATTGTAACGAAGGTAATGTCATTTACTTCTGACAGGTAATTCGTTTTATTTATATTTGAAAATATTGGTCTCATATGAGCTGACTATATAGACTACACAATTTGAGAGTGGGTGGACAGTAGCGCTGTTTTATAAATCTGTACCTTTTAAACTGCAAGCACACCCGTCTGTCGAGCTTTCATTATAAACAGCATATAAGTAGCCACTGGTGTCTAAATGCAGGAGTAGAAACGGGGTGGATTTTGGTCAGTAAGACCTCCTCACCCGGTCGGGCGAAGTCATTCGACGACGTTCCCAGCTTAAAAAAAAATTCTCACGATATTTCCTTCCACCGTTTGTCAGATAATGGCAAACCTTATACAGATAGACTAGGGTTGTAGATGCAATCAAAATACTCCAGTCGTTTTCCGAACAGAGTTAGATTTGGAATGTTTTATATCCTATGTAATACCCTTGTATCCTTTATTTTTATTAATGGTAACCTAATTACAATTGAATTGGCAATTGAAAACTTTAAAATCACATATAAAACTAACCAAACGATTTAATAATTCAAAACTATTGCGAAAACGAAACTATCAAATAAATATTATTTGAATTCATTTCAACTTAATCAAAATGAAATCGTTAACCCAAACATATTATGTTTTCATGGAATTATTATATTATCAAATTCACTTTTATAAGTCATCCGTAAAATGCGAAGTTTTGTGATAACAAATGAATAAATTTTCGATCTAAATTAATATTTTATCAGTTGTTTCCACTCGGATTGTTTTCAACAGAGTGAGTGATTGGCGTAGTGGCTGAACTATTGTGTTGTGGTTTCAATTCGCACACAAAACAAAATGTAGGTAATGGTTTTATTGTGTTCTTGAAATGGTGATTCCTTTTTTAAACACTAACATAACATAATAACACGCCTTTTTTATTCCTGAAGGGGTAGGCAGAGGTGCACATTACGGTACTTAATGTCACTGTACAATGTAAGCACCTACTATTCACTATTAATGTTAAGAGTCCTATGTAATAGGGGTTGAGCCCATTGCCATATACTGGGCACAATTCCAGACTCCGTGAAACTACTAAAGGAGTAGCTTCAGAACCAAGGGATTGTAGAATTTAAACACGGTTATTCTCTGATTTAGTACACTTTATTCCACAAACACTTTCTCCGACGGTCAACAAGCAACTGTCGTTTTAAATCATACACGTGGGTATTTAAACTAACAAAATCAATTGACTGTCTTATTTATTAAACAATATCAAATAATTTAAAGTATGACAATGCTATTAATTAAACAATTAAATCACAAAATTATAAATAGATATAATTTATATAAAGTTAAACTATAAATGTAAAATATTAGGTATTAAATAAAGTTTTTATTAAGTACATCCGTTTGGTCATGATATTCGATTAGGTGAGTATGAATTATTGTTAATTATGTTAGTAATATTATTATTAAATACTATTAGGCTTACAGCTCGGCCTTCCTGTGATAAGCGAGTCCCTTCGCGCAATAATTACACATAACACGGAATATGAATCGTAACTTATACAATACGTAACTTATACAATACTGATTTTATGTTAATAATATTTATTTTTTTATAATTATTATTTTTATTTTATTTTTACTCAACAATTTGAATGTCACGGAAAATACAATAATTAATGAAATAGTACCTATGGACATAACATTGTACGTTAATGCGATTAGTAGGTTGAATTTCAGTTGAAGAGTGAGAATCGTATGATCATTAATTTATCAATATAGCTGTTAATGATTACTCTATGTCTGCCGTCTGATCAATCTCAGAATTATTTTCATCATCACTACTTTCTGGATCTCTATTGAAATGCAGCCATGGTTGCATTTTGTCTACTGCTACAATGCCTTCGTAGCGGCGGTTATTCTTTCGAGACAACGGTGTGTCCTCGATTACGTACCTATCATTAGGAAGAGCTTTTAGAACCCGGTACGGTCCTTGGAACTTAACGACAAGTTTCTGCAATTGTCCGTCATGAGGAAGTTGCCGCTCTACGCGCACTAAGTCTCCTTTTGAGTATTGTTTTGCCGGTTTTCTACGACTATTAAACTGTTCTTGATCTTTATTCTGTTTTTCGATTATTTTTTTCCTAGCTTCGTCTCTCATATCTGTCAGATCTTTTCCTGACGTTTCATTAACGGTATCGTCTAAAACTTCACCTAAAATTCCTTCACTACGACACTTAATGTTAAATCCGAAAAGCAATTCGGACGGCGTCTTGTTTGTTGTTTTATGAGTAGAAGTATTCAATCCTAGTTGGACATCTGATACGTACTCGTCCCAAGATTTTTCGTCCTTTCCGTGAGTTGAGGTAGATAACGCGTCTAAGATGGTTCTGTTAAATCGCTCTACTTGGCCGTTCGCCCTAGGGATCGCAACTGCGTTCGCTATGTGCTTAATGCCATATGAAGTTATAAAATTTTTAAAAGCTCCACTTGTAAAGCTAGAGCCTTTATCTGTAATTAGGCGCATTGGGGCCCCAAAATAGCTAATGAACTCTTTCAGAACCCTAATTGTGGTTGCGGATTTGGTATCTTTGACTGGTTTTATGGCAACGTATTTTGTGAACCCATCCACTATTACAAGTAAATAGCAATTCCCTTTTGTACTTTTTATAAACGGTCCTAAATGGTCAGCGTGAACTGTGTGGAAAGGCACGCTGGGTTTGTCTATAGGGTGAAGTTCGCCTTCACGTTTTCCGCCTGGTGCTTTGTGGTGCGAGCATTCCAAGCAGGAAGAAACATATTTCTTCACAAACTTCTGCATTTTCGCAAACCAATAATTCTTACGAATGCGCTGAAGAGTCTTGTCAAAACCACAATGACCCACATCATCGTGGTTCATTTTTAGGATTTGAAAACGCACTCCTTTGGGTACGACCCATTTAATTTCATCCCCAACAATTCGATATACCCGATTATTCTTTAGTTTATAATTTTTGTGAATGTCTATTATTTGTTCTGAATTTGAGTCAGATAAAGTTTCCTTTATCCTCCTTACTTCGTCGTCAGCTGATTGTACGGTTGTAATCCAATCTTGTTCCGTGCTCTCGATGGTCAGAACATCTAAACATACTGGCGATTCCACTTCACCATCTCTAACTGGATTGCGACTCAGGGCGTCAACGTGTGACATACGTGATCCCGGTCTGTACTCGATGGTGCAGTCAAATTCTTGCAACTGTATCCACCATCGGGCAATTCGGGGAATCAAGTCACGCTTGATCAAAGTCGACCGTAATGCATTGCAATCCGTGAAGATTTTGAAAGGAATACCAATTAGATAAATCCTGAATCGGTTAAGTGAGGCCACTACTGCTAGTGTCTCCAAGTCATAAGAGTGTAGTTTGCGTTCTTCTGCATTAGTCTTACGACTGAAATATGACACAGGTTGGAAAACTCCATCTGCATTGACCTGGAGTAAGATGCCAGCCAGACCCTCTTTACTGGCATCAGTGTGTAATTGAGTCTCAGCATGGTGATCATAAAGCGCGAGTATGGGTCTTTCGGTTAGCATGCCCTTTATTTTGTCAAAAGCATGGTTTTGAGCTTCACTCCACATCCATTTAGTGTCCTTTTTTAGCAAGTCCGTCAGGGGTGCCGCCAATAAAGCGTAGTTTCTAACGAATCGTCTAAAATAACCTGACAACCCAAGAAACTGCCTAAGCTCATGCTGATTGGTAGGTTTTGGAAATTTGTTCACAGCGTCGGTTTTTCGGGGACCGGGTCGAATTCCATTAGAACTTACCTCGTATCCGAGGAAATCAATAGTGTCGAGGAAGAAATGGCATTTGCTTAGTTTTAACGTAAGACCACCCTTCTTCAACAACCCCAGAACCTCCTCGAGTCGTTGCAAGCTCTCAGTTATGTTTTTGGCTGGAATAAGCACATCGTCCATGTACACAATGGCATACTTAATTTTTGCTTCCAGTAATATTTTGTTAATTATGCGCTGGAAAACCGAAGGCGCATTTACCAATCCGAATGGCACTCCATTGTACTCGAATTGTCCATCTGGCGTTACAAAAGCAGTTCGGTGCCGAGACTCTTCAGCAATTGCTATTTGGTAATAGCCAGAGGCTAAATCGAGCGACGTAAATACCGTGTTGCCCGCCAGTTGATCAAGTTGATCTTCGATTCGTGATAGAGGATAGTGTTCCTTTTTCGTTTTACGATTAAGCTCTCGATAATCGACGCATAACCGCTTATCCCCCGTCTTTTGCACTAGCACGATCGGACTGGCGTATGGCGATGTGGACTCTCTGACAATACCGTGGTCTACCATCTCCTGTATCATGTTCCTTACTAACGCTCGATCAGCGAAGGACATCCGGTAGGGTCGATAGACCACGGGTTCCGTGTCATCGAGTTCTATGACCATTTCAGTCACATCTGTGAATCCCAGATCATGGAGGCCACTCGAGAAGCAGTCACTGTATTTTTGTAACAGTTGCTTTAATTGCAAGAGTTCCTCCGGATTTAGGTTGTCACCGTGATTAAAGTCATCATCCTTCTGGATTACGCAGAACGAGACATTGCATGATTGCAAAGAATGTTCTGATTTTCCCTTATCCGTACGCCTGGGATAAACACGTGCTAAAAGAGTTCCTCTTTTTAAAGTAATTACACTAGATGACGCGTTGTGGATCAGCAGTGCGCTACGTCTACCCGCGACTTCGTAATCACCCGGAAGGAGGTAGTACTCATTTCCTTCCGGACCCCTAATGGAACCTAACGTTAATACGTAGACTCGTACATCTGTCTTCGAGTCAGCAAGAACCTGAACAGCACGCAACGTATTTGGGTAGATGTCGGTGTCTTTACTAACCACCAGCTGCACCTTAGTACTTGGAATTTGTTGAAATATTACGGCAGTGGGGGTCTTTGTGACAATGATGTCTGGTTTTTCAGTAAAAGAGTGTCCTAACAGAACCGACTGACTGATAACATAATCATCGACTACATACATGTTTATGGTCTGTTTTATATTTTGAACTTCGACGCAGACGGTTGTAATTCCTACTGGTTTAGTCAGATTATTACCTATACCCCTGAGGGTAGGTAAATCCTCCGGTACCACTATATCTAAATTAAATTCCCTAGCTTTCGACAACTTTATTAGAGAGCACTGGCTTCCCAGATCTAAATGGCAATCTAAGACATTTCCGTTTACTTTAATGTTAAGCATATATTTATCATTTACCTCTTCTACTATATTCAACTGAGCAACCTGTTTTTCATCATTATCTTTAAGTTGATTTGCGTCTCCTTCGCGACTTTTAGTTTTATTCCTATAACAGTGGACAGATAAGTGACCCGATCTGTCGCATGTAGTACATTTTGCGGGGGGTTTGTCGCATTTAAAACGCGGGTGACCAAGTTGATCACAATTATAACAAATAGCGTCAATAGTAGTTTTGTAGCGTCAAGCTTTGTACTACCGGATTTTGAAAACGATGTTGTATTCCTCCGTTCGTTCCTGAATTTCGACGAACCTTCGAGACTTTCACGGATTCGACCTACTTTAACCGTTCTAAAGTATTTAAGAACCTTTTTCGGGTCGGAAAATTGTGCCGCTTGAGCGCCTACCCTGATAGCTCTATCGTCAACGCCATGTAGCAGACAATCTACAGCCTGTCGTCCATAAATCTGACATCTATTCAATAGGTTGATTTTCGCATAATAATAATGATCAAGCGATTCTCCGTACTTCACTCTTTTAGCAAGCATCTCGGTCAACAGTTCAGCATAGTCTTCGCCGACCGGAAAAGATTCTATTAATTTGTTTTTCCATTCCGGCCAAGTGAACAGCATGGTGGGCAAATTTTGATATCACGATCGTGCTAGCCCAGTTAACTTAGGTAAAGCGTAATGGATTGTCTCTTTATCCTCCCAACCGTAGATTCCGGCGCACTCCTCTACCTTCGTTAACCAGGTCAAAATCGTTTGTTCCTTCGACATAGGGTCAAATTCAGGAACAATGTTAGTATTAAAAGTCATCTTTGGCTTATCTGAACTTTTGACCGATTGCAAAATAGACAGGAATTTATCTAATATAGCATCTGTAGAAGCATCGTGACGTTTATGCTGCTTAGAGCAAGATGGTTGCGACTCACCAGGATCTCGCGATGTACTGCGACTCCTCTTCCTGCTGCACCGGGATTCACGCCTTGGGGTCACTTCGTCTTCACTCCTTGGTGTGCACTCGAGTGAACGCCCTCTTCTCTCTTGCCCCGTTTTTGGCGAGCGCTCTCGCTCCCAACGTGCTGGTGTACGTAGGCACCTTTGTGCAGTTCTCCTCGAATAGGTTATTTGACGCTCTCCGTCTAATAAACCATTACGTTCAACCTCAGCATCGCGCTCCCGCGGTGCCCCTGGTTGCTCTGAACTATATTTCCTTAATGACCTGCCTTCACCCACACGTCTGGGTTCTCCAGGCCAACTTGCATGACTAGGCGCTCTCCGCCTTGACTCCAGTGCATCCTGACCCTGACCCTCACACCTGGGTACTCCTGGGTCTGCACTAAACCTTTCAAAACTTGCGTCTCGACTATTACGGTTTTCTCGATCCATTATTATGAACTGAAACTGACAAAAACACAGCTTAATAAACTATTGCTATGCCTTCTACTGAACAGAATCATAGCAAACAATACGTTGATGCTGATGTGGTCTTGAATTACTTGTTTATTATGAGCACATGTGTCTTTCAAAGTCGGAATGAAATTTTTCAGCCAATAGTTGTACCTGACAAACTAGTGGATAATGGTTATAGTAATATAAACACAGCTCAAACGAGACAGTCCAGACGCCGTGACAACCATAAGATACTATCCGTCATACCCAGTATGATAATAATTCACGCTCTTTTGTACAGCAGGTAAGCACACGATATTGTAAAAAATAAAACCGCACTTGTAGAAAATAAAATAAAAATTAGAAGTACCGCGCGGTATTTAAAATGCACTCAATCGGTCACACCTTATTACCGGCTCTGCTATCGCATATTAAAAGAAACATTTTCTCTTGTATTTATATCATGCATCCCTTCTCCTGAGTTTTGTCGCTAGTCGGATACCAACGACAAAACCCAGGAGAAAGAAAAAAAAAAATGTACACTAAATTTGCTTAAGTTAATAATTGTATGCTATGGTTTCTTTAATTTTACACGCAATCATTACTTATACCAAATACTTAGTACTTACGGTTTTCTGTTCTTCCCTTTTGCAGGCGTGGTACGAAAAAAATTTATTTCTTCCGTTGATCCCACTTCTGAAGCTAAAGGAGTAGCTTCAGAACCAAGGGATTGTAGAATTTAAACACGGTTATTCTCTGATTTAGTACACTTTATTCCACAAACACTTTCTCCGACGGTCAACAAGCAACTGTCGTTTTAAATCATACACGTGGGTATTTAAACTAACAAAATCAATTGACTGTCTTATTTATTAAACAATATCAAATAATTTAAAGTATGACAATGCTATTAATTAAACAATTAAATCACAAAATTATAAATAGATATAATTTATATAAAGTTAAACTATAAATGTAAAATATTAGGTATTAAATAAAGTTTTTATTAAGTACATCCGTTTGGTCATGATATTCGATTAGGTGAGTATGAATTATTGTTAATTATGTTAGTAATATTATTATTAAATACTATTAGGCTTACACTACTGAGATTGTTTTTTCTCTGACTGAGACTCATTAATATTTTGTCCGACCCGGGAATATTGTTTACTTTATTACTTAAAAAAAAACTAAGTTATTTACAAGACAAAAGTGTTTCAGCGTAGGTATCTACGCTGAAACAACTCAAACGTTACCCAATTTTAAGTCACGCTTAAATATGCTTCTGTCCCTACAAATTCCTTGTAAAATGACAGAGATGGCACGATATTCAAGTACAACTTAACATTGAGTAGCCTTTTAGTACTCGGGCGAAAATAAAGTAATAAGCAAAACCGTGAGCTAAACGTAGTAAACCAGTAATAAACGTAGTAACAATATATCTTTTATTGTACCCCAAAATTATGACATAACTTGTATAAAGGACATGAGCGAGATGAACGTTTGTACGTACAGTCTTATCGCTGACAACGATATCTAACTGAGGACCTAAACTCGACATAATGGGCGACAAAATTAAATTTATATTCTCTGTGTAGGTTATATAATATTATGCTTTTCAGATATTATTCAAAATGTTTACCTGTGTTTATGTGTAATAGTATCTACCTCTATATCTACTCTTGGTCAGTTATTTTATTAGCACTAATGTGATTTAAAAAGAGCCAGTTTCAATGAGTAAATAGTACTATTCTAAACTATTTTTCTTTTTTAGCGTTTCGAAACCAAAATGTACTGTTTTTAATACAGAAATAATTGTCAACATCAGCTATAACTTTTCTATTGCTGAGCAAAATATTTTTCCGTTTACGGTAACGGATGTCATTTGTTTTTTTTTTAAACTTTGTCTCCCACTACGTTTTCTCCTGTGTCGTGGGTGCGTTTACAAGCATACAAGTTCACATACACATCACACCCAGACCCAGAACAACAATCTGTGGATCAACACAAAGAGTTGTTCCAAATCCCACGACTCGTTGCGCGGCAGCCGGTTGTCAAGCTACCGCACGAACCGTGCAGTCAAATTATAAGATATAATACGGAAAGTCATAAAAAAACCCAAACTTCGTGCATAATCATTAATAATAACTCAATCTACAAAGCAGCCAACCAATTCAAACTTCCATGATTTAGGTACCACGAAATCCTGGAAGTAACTTCAACACAAGCACATGTTATGATAGTTTTAGAAATTAATTCTAAAGCAGTTTCAGCGCTGCACGTTAATTTCTATGTTAAACCCTATATTTTGAGAATATTAGCTTCATATTCTCTGCACGAAATGTTTCATAGCGCCCATTCATTTTGTATTTTACAAGACCTGGTGTCATATTGAAGCTTATACGAGACTATATTGGACGTTTAAAGTACAATGTCATCAAAACTCGTGTTTAGCTAGTTTCTGGTGCTTCGAATTTTGCTGGTTAGTGACTTGGTTGAGGTTTAATAATGAGTTTGAGACTCATACATAGAAGTATTCATTTAGTAGTAGTTCTTAGTACTATATTTTGGAGTTGGAGATAAGGCACAATAGAAATTTATTTGAGGTGGGAAAATCATCCATAAGTTATAGAGAATAGTGATGTATGCTGTAGTGCTTTGTTGCATTTCTTTTTGTAAGTATCTTAGGCGATTAGCACATGGCACCAGGTACCGCTGTGGAGGGCGGCAGTGCGGAGGGGCGGTAGCGGTGAGAACACCGCTCAACTGCGCAGTCGAGCGATGTAAAGTGTGTTAGGCATCTACGGATTTCATATAGGTCGGCGCGATGGCGATGGAAGCACCGATCGACTGCGGCGGAGCGCGATGCCACATGTTAATCACCTTAGTTTTAAAAATAGTACAATGGTAGGTGAAAGCTAGTCAAAAACCAAATTAGTTTGATAACTACTCCTACCAATGAAACAAGTGACGGCTACGTCTTTGACTTTTAATTTTCGGATCACCAACTACTACATCATCACAAACTAAATCCCGAAGACCAATTAGTATACAAAACAGAATCAAATAAGCCAAACTAAATATTCAATTCCCAAAACACAGTAGCGACAGACAAAAAATATATATCCAAGTACATAGTTAAGTTATCTAAGCCGATCCATTAAGCCAAGTGATTTATAACGTAATCTTCTGATGGTACACGATACTGTGTTAGACGTCTGTACTTTATTGCTTAATTTAGCTGAAAAAAACTGGAATAAAACCGTTTAATAGGGAACGATAAATTGTCAAGAACCTGTACGACTGTTAGGAGCTATTTGCTTAACAGTATTTTTGGCGTGTAGTGCTTTTTATTTGATCACCGTTTAGATTTAAATGCCAAAATGTTTAAGGCTGTGAAAAATATGCGAGGACATGAATTCTTTTTTATGTTTTTTGTAATAACTATCGTGAGACATACTAAAATAACTATAAATCGCGGGTTATTCAAGTGAATATACTAAGAAATGCTCTAAGTGAGTAGGCTGCGCGATATCGCTGTAACCGCGCACGCTGCTCATGAGGAAGAGTCTCTCTGTGGTATATTCACGTGAGTAACTCGCGATTTTTAGTTAACTCTTTCTATTTTTGTTTTTATGAGATAGGCCGAAAAACGGGCAGTTGGATCACCTGATGGTAAGCATGAACATTATACACTCGCAACACCAAAGGTGTAAAAGTGCGTTGCCAACTTTTTGGTGATTAGAGATTTGTGGATTGGGGAGATCTCTGAGGAAAATTTATTTTTTATTATTGTAACAAATTTGTAATTTTGATCAAGTAACTACAGATTATAGTTATAACCTGTCTTGCTAGCTGTATGAAGTGATAAGTAGTATTAAAAGCCAAACTTAATGAGCTTGTTTATTTTAAATGCACCTACTATATAATCTACATTTAAATGTACTATAACATTTTGGTGCAATATCTATTTCATCGCTCTCAATATCCGTAATGCAACGAGGTTATACAATCATTTTAAACTTTCAGAAGTTATTATGATGAGGGTATACAACGACTTTACAATAAAAGTTTTAGCTAAAGCTAAAACTTTTATTTACTTTATGAATAACGAATTTATTATTTATTCAAAGATTTTAAAGCAATTTCCAAGCAAGGCGAATACGACTGTACGTGACATACTTTTTAATACAGCCAGATTTAATAACATAATCATAATTAATATAAATAATATTTTTCAATCATTTTAAGTTAAACGAAGTTCCATTTTAGTTCTTCGATAAAAATTCGCTGATATAATCTTAATTAAAGTCAGCACAACCGTCTCGAGTCCCGAGAAAACGCTTGCAATAAAAGAAAAACTCTTCTAACTCTCCTCGATATTCTAACGAGATAAACAAAAAGCCACGTCAACAAAATTCAACAACAATATAAGAGCAATTTATTAACCTAGGAGTCCACTACAGAAACAAGAAAAACAAACTTCAGTAATAATCTGCAGAGAATAATTGAACTTCTCAACAAGAAGTTTGTGGACGAAATTTCATAACTTCGTGTCGTACTGATAAAGAGCAAATTCGCTTGAAAAGGTTACACATACGTGCCATTTTCGGAGTCACTCCCTTGGGGACTATAGCTTGTCTGTTAAACGTCTATTTTAGTTCAAGGACGACTCGATCATTATGGTAAGTAGACATGCACTGTGCTCGGTCAGATTTATTTTTGGTTGTAGGTATTAAGTTAATTAAGTATTTACTTGATAAACGTTAATTTTGGGTTTAGAAACGTGTTGCTAAATCAGGTGGACGGAAGTTTGACGTACATTAAAAATCATGGCTGGTGCTATTGGTGTGGTGTTGAATGAGACTGCGCTGTGGACTCGAGCCTTCGTGCCTGGGCCACAGGATTTAGCTGAACCCAGCCTTTTGGCTGCGACGCACCATGAACTTATTTTTGTGTTTCATCGTGTGCGTGAGGTTACGGGAGGCCTAATTATCCCTCTCCCTCTTCCCCCAATCTCCAAATCTACGTAATCTCTGAATCCCCAACAACCGTCAAATTCATAGTCTCAAAATGGCCAGTATCGCTTCTAGTGTTCCAGGTGTTCCTAAAAAAACCTGATAGTTATACAATACAGAAGCTAAACCAATATTATTTTGTCAACCACAAACTAAAATACATAAACAAAATAACAGATAAACTTAATTCCTATTTTCATCTGAACAAAGACCAAAATGGCTAGTTAACCTATTTCATGCTATAATTTCTGAATATTTAAAACCACATAAAACGGTCCAACGCGAGTTACGTGGGTGCTAACTGGTATAGGAACTGTACAATATAGAACAAAACATTATGGACAGGAAAAGTCTATTAAAACTTATGCGGCAGGTCACCCAGCTGTTTAGAGAATTGTGGCTACTGGATGTGGCCCTTCATTGCTTTTTTTTAAAGCTAGACTGCATGGCTGTCACTGTAGCTGAGCAACTGGCTAGCGCGCAACGTGTCGCGGGTTTGATTCCCGCACGGAGCAACTCTTGGAGTGATCCGAGTTTGAGTGATTGTTGTAATGTCTAAACGCACGCAGTCAAGCTAGGTAAGGAGGAGGCGGGACGCGTGAGGCAGCGAAGCGCTGCCTCCTCGCAACCCAGCCATCGCGAAGGACACACCGGGCGTCGGGGATCGCGAGACGATCTCCAGCCACCGTAAGCGCGGGCCTGCGGACGGCGAGCATGGGTGGCTCCCCGTCCGACCAGAAACAGACCCGAGCGTACGGCGCGTCGCGTTCCGCGCGCGCCTCAAAGAGCCATCAGACCACCACAGATGGGGCCCAATAGGGCCGATGCCGATTCGGAGTCGCGGAGAACCTAACGGGTAACCGGGGCTCCGGCTCGACGTGCAGGAGAAGGAACGGGATGGTTTTTAGTCAGTAAGAGTCTGACACTCCCTCCCGCCTCACCCAGGCGGGAGCAGTCATTCGATGATTTTTCCCCCCTTAAAAAAAATAAATACGTACAGTATTGGAATATGTATCAGAGACATTTTAGAACATACATTTTTGTTTTTTTCGAGTTTCTTGCTCGTTCTTTTCCACTCGAATCTTTTTTTATATTAGATGGGACTGACGTTTGACCACTATTAATTATTCACCTACATTTTGGAATGAGCACCTGGCTTCACCTAGCTTCATTGACGTACTGACTGACAGACTATTATTTATTTTGTATTTGTTGACGTATCAAAAGTATCAAATAATAATCATCATCATCATCATCATCAACAGCCTATATAAATGCCCACTACTGAGCAAAGCCTCTTCTCACACGGAGAAGGTTAGAGCGTTAATTACCACGCTTGCTCAATGCGGGTTGGCGATTTCAAACTTATAATTAGAAATTATAAGTCCAGGTTTCCTCACGATGTTTTTCCTTCACCGTTTGTCAGTGGTGTCTAAATAATCTTAGAAAGTACATATAACTCGGAAAAAGTCACATTGGTACTTGCCGTTGGTAGGTTTCGAACCCGCACCCTCATGCATGAGAAGTGGGCGTCTTAACCTCCGGGCCACCACGACTGTATCAAATGATGGTAAAATTGGAATAAATGCTTTAACTTTGATTTTGACTACATAGAAGAGGTCTATTTAGTCCTATGGTAGCCACAGGTAGTTGATGTGATATGACTACATTAAGTACTAATTTAGTATGAATCCTAAAATAAATAATTCTCAGGAGCCACATCTAGTACAATGTAGTTCACAAACAATACCCGAGCGCCGGACACGCCGTAATATTTAATTTCCTTTGATATTTCGTCCAATCGAAACTTATTGTTGAAATGACGGTAAAATTACCTCTATAAAAATATGGCCGTTTTAACTAGCATTACAATATGAGCCATTATAATGATTTATGGGTATTGTAAAATGTTAGGTAATTATCGATAAATGACCTAGATTAGAAATATTAGTTTGTGTGTCATCAAAATACTCCCCTTTGATGTTTTATGAATAATATGTTTTGTTATTGTTTGGACTAGAAATCTAGATTTATTGTTATAGGTCGCGTCTACTGATTTAAGACTACGTCTGGGCTACAAAGACAGGCGTACCGCAGTACTCAGAGCCAGTTCTTAGCAATTGGGTAGTTTCCTATGTTTAAAATAAATTATTCCAACTTTTCAATGCAATAAATAATTTAATAAAAATCATACTCTCATCCACTGATTTGAAAATTTACCTACTTTTGTATTTTATTGCTTATTGTAAGGAAATAAGTATGCTATTTGACGCAGAAATATGATGACGTCATAAGTTGTAGTCCAATACAAAATTCATAGAAATGTATCGTTTTTGACATTTAAATAAAAATATTGGATTTGACCATAGCTGTCAACTACCGTAATGTATTCGATACAAAATTGTGACTGATACGTTTATATATCATATCGATAATTAATTCATACAAAAGTAGTCTCTAAGCGTCAAAAATAAGGTATATAATGGAGCTGGTATAAAGCGGTCACCGGTGACCACTTAAGGATTTAGCAGTTAAGAAATGTTAAGTAATCATAAATATATCTCAGAGTGCGGAAAATAGGTACTTATAAGTCAAAAACCCCACTTACTTAAAAATAAACCTTAACACAATACATAGGTACAAGATTCCAATTTATATAACAAACAATATAATTCTCTTAAATACAATTTAGTGTTTGGAAACCAAACAGTATATAGTACATAAACTCTAACCACAGTTTGGCACTAATCTTGCAAGTCCCTAGTAATAGGATGAGTCCTGTACCATAAACTGAATCAAAATCCCGATACCAGAGAATTTCTAAGAAGATTGAATTCAGAAATTCAATATTATTCATCTTCACGTAACCTATGGAATTGCTCTCCTAGCAATTATGAGCCTTAAAACCAAGGTAATAAAAAGGCATACGATCTGTTCGTAAAAATAAATTCTTTTTAAAATAATTAATGGTTTTACGGGTTCAGTGAACATTTTAGTACTGAATGTATTTTTGACTCAGATCAACCCTAGATCTCAACCAACCCAGTGGCGCAACCAGGTCGGACGCCAGCACAGAATGTTACTGGTCGCTCATCCACGCTGGTCGCGCCGCCACTAATTATAGCGCTGTTTGGTGTGCTTAGCCGCCAGTTCGGCCGCGGCGGTGGCGACGCGACTGGTTGCGCAAGTCATGTAGATTAAAACTAATCAAAATATGAACGCCATAAATACATAGAAGAATTACCATAACATTATGGTGTATTCAATCCAATTCCAAAATACACTAGTAGCAAAAATATCTCCCCATTAAAACTCAAAAACTTAAATTATATCCATCATAAACGTCCACCCTTTTCAAAATCGAAAACTGAATACATGTAGTTTGGAACTCCTCGTCCCTTTTCAATTTTTACGTTGGACATACCTACAGCTTCGAAGTGAACTGTAAAACAATTTAGACTCCCATTAAAAAAAAATTTAACTTTACCATTGAAATATTTTGTGCACAACTTTCTTCATCTTTTTGCTTTGATAATACATTTTACTGAATATGTCCCTGTTCTAGTTTCAAGTAAAGTAATACTAGAAAATGAGTTGGACTTTGGTTGTTATTTTTTAGT
Source organism: Spodoptera picta (assembly GCA_038387885.1). Taxonomy (NCBI): domain Eukaryota; kingdom Metazoa; phylum Arthropoda; class Insecta; order Lepidoptera; family Noctuidae; genus Spodoptera; species Spodoptera picta. Next base: position 8,162,098 of record JAZHFQ010000761.1, on the reverse strand, counting down.
GAATAAAGTTTATATTTGTGTGTCATTTGTAAATATAGGAGCGTTTCTGTAGCCTTTAAAAGTGATTCAGTTTGATATAAATATAGGTATTTTAATTACTTATTCCATAAAGAGGTTGTGTATCTCTGTGTATATTTTTTAACCGATTTCAAAAACCAATAAAGGGTGTCCTTAATTTGACCTGTATGTGTGTATGCGTTTATGTTTGTGCGCAATTATCTAGACATTGCCTAAACCGATTTGAATATGGTTTTCGGAAAAGTGTTTGTTGCACTTTGGAAAAGGTTTTAGTATATTAATTAACCGACTTCAAATAAGTGGGAGTTTTTTTTATTCTTTTTTTTTATAGGGATTTTATCGACAATTTAAACTGTCAAACACCAAGCGGTCACCGGTGACCGCAACCTATTGTTCTATAATTGTGTCTATAATGACGGTACTCGGCGAGTTATCGTAGGCCATCGTACCTTATACAATATGAATACACATTGGCATTTTATATTTACAACTAAGCTTACATAGGTAGGTATCACTGATTACTAGTTAGATATCCTTGCCAAATTACATTATTATCTTGCTGGTTCAGTATTAGTATTAGCTAAAATAGTTTGAACTAGTCCAACATCTAACATATTTAATTTGAGTTCCCGAATCAGTAAGTAAAGTGGATTATCGTCATGATCATTATTATGAAAGACTTTTGCCTTCTTATACGTTTTATTAGATATCCTAAGCGTTCCAAAAAAAATTCCTTAATAAGTCTAAACCCAATTCAAGGTTATATTAAAAGGGAGACCTATGTACTTAGAACATTTTCGAACTAACACAATAACGATGATGTATCGACTGTGCCCCTTATTAGAACTCGGACCCTAATATAAAATGACATTAGGTACAAATTGGATAGACCGTTTTAAATTAATCCATAAGGTCATAGGCACTGAACCTTGCATACAACAATTTGTCAAAGGGTCAAATGAATAAGGGTCATTATGGCATAAACTTTTTGTTTTATGATGCGCAGATCTGTTATTGAGTTGGGAATTTTCTTTAATAAATTAATGGCATTAGGATTTGATGGAGTCGACTTTGTTTATGTTGGGCTTGCTTTTATATTATAGTGGGGATAATGTATGGAAAAGTTATGAATGTAAAAGCTATTTTACCTGTGTATGGTTACATCGATAACTGCAAACCGTTTACAATAATTATCTAATATCAAAGACTGTCTCGTTGGCCGAGTGATCGCAAGTGCGACTGCCGAACAAATGGGCTCGGATTCGATTTCCGAGTAGTGCAAACTATTATTGGGTTTTTAAAAATTCTCAGTAGTAGCACTGACTCTGGGTATGTGCCTGGTGTGTCATATGCCATATTACATAACATGACATAACATCACGCCTTTTATCCCCGAAGAGGTAGACAGAGGTGCACAATACAGCACTTAATGCCACTGTACAATGTAACACCCACTTTTCACTATTTATGTTATGAGCTCCATGTAATAGGGGGTGAGCCTATTGCCAGATTCCGTGTTACTACTAAGATTTTTTTAAGAACTCAGTAATGCTTTGCTCGACCTGGAAATCGAACCCGAGATCCCTTGCCTCGCAGTCTCACTCAGCGACCAATTCGCCAACGAGGCTGTCACAAATATAATATAGTAGAAAATAAGTCCACATAATCTACCTAAAATAATTCCAACACCAGGATATATTAAACAATACCAATAAGTTTAAACTTAGAGAAACCACATCCAAAATACACCATAAAGTCTAGTACGGTCTAGAATTAGACTTTCAAATGAGGCTGAATACTAAAGTAACGTGATATCTCTTCATTAACAAACGCACATGAATATGATACCAAAATTAGTTAGCATCCAAAATTAGCATGTTCTAATGAAAATATTTGGTGAAGAGCATGTTGGACTACATTGTACCAAGTTCTGTACTATTTAGAACTAAGAAATGCGTGGGGTTAGATTTTCAGTTGGGAAAATAATATTCATAATTTCTATCACATTTTCAAATGTTAATATGTAGACTATAACGGTTGCCGGTATTTGAAACAAGAAAAAGTTACGTTCTCTAATTTGTATACTACGTGGACGAATTCGTGGGCAGCAACTAGTCTTAAAAAACTAGCTCACGTCTGTCTGCCATCTGCCTCATTTACCATTATAATCTTTCAGTATTGAAATACTATAAAACCATATTGATACACAATCGCCATACAAGCACGGGCTGATACGGAGCCGCGGAGAACCTAACGGGTTACCGGGGCTCCGACTCAAAGTGTAGGAGTAGAAACGCTGTAGTTTTTAGTCAATAAGAATCTGACACTCCTTCCCGCCTCACCCAGGCGAGAGCAGTCATTCGATGATTTTCCTCTCTTAAAAAAAACCCTTCCGCCTCATCCAGGCGTGACACGATAATCAATGATTGTCCCCGCTTAAAAAAAAATACAAGCTTTACAAATAATACCTTTGCACGGAACCCCGAGAAACTAGCTCCATAATTACAGTCCACTAACATAATACTGGTCACTACAATGTCGCAGTAAATTGGTTGAATTATGAAATATTGCCAGTGTATTATATCAAACATTATTGTTTTAATTAAAATGCTACAGTACACTCGGTGTACGTGTTTTGTGTAGTAAATACTAATTAAAGTTCATTAATTTCTAACATATTATTGTTATAATGGGAGTATTTTGTTACGTTTGTCTTCTTTGTGAGCGATTTTCATAGAGTTCGTTTCATTTTGTATTCATTTCTGATAGAAAGGAGGAATTAATATACTATCGTAAGTGTACATATTTTAAGTTATACTGAAACTCTGACTGCTACTCTGATATCGTCAATCAATCTTGAGCCAGTGTGGTGAATAATTGTTCATTCCTTCTCTGTATGAGAAGAGACAAAAGAAAAAGGTTGTAAGCGGGGCGACGCGCTTATAGCATTTTTATATCGACGTTATGAACTGTATCATAGGACATACGATTTAAAGTTCATATTTTTTTAAATTACAGTGTCATTACTGGGTTGTTGCCGTACTTGTTATTTGTATGATGTTATTATCATGGTAGGTGTTGTTAGTTCAGTAGTGGAAAGTACTGTTGAACACGAGGTCTATGTTTTATTCATCGATGTAAATTAAAATATTGTTTATCATACATAAGTTGCAATAAATACTGTCTTCCATTTCAGAAACAAAAAACCTAATGATTTGATATACGATAAGCTATTCTGTATCATACACTAGACTAGAGGTATAGTACTAGACCCTCGTTCTATAATAATATGAGCAATAAAACTTCTCAAGGTCAAACTCTAATAAATCTTCCAAAAATAATTTTATTCATAAATTTCCTTTTATGAACTAGGAGCCTCATAATTGTTATTATATTCACAGCATATCATCACGCCATTTCACTCGTAGAACAGACAATGAATACAAAAGATTCTACAAACAAACTCAAGGGAACTATAATTTCGACCTTAATAAAAATATACGAAGTGGTCCATTTAAGCCGACCTTCCCCTCAAGGGCGGAATGTTCCTATTGTTATGTGGGGAGTACTGGGGATTTATGAGATATGCCAACGGTCTGGAAGGGTACAACGGGAACATTGCGCGAGGGAGGATTGATTGCTGACCCATTTTGAAAGATTACGAATGTTTTTTGTCACTCAAACATGAATAAATCTGCCTTAGTCCCCGTTTTGGTGTTCCGTTCCGGAATTGGGCAAATGGCACTTTTGCGAAAACTGGCCGTGACATCCAGGGTCACAGTTCTCGAAGGTTCTTTGTAGTAAACAGACGTTTGACATAGTTTTCATATCGATTGTGAAGAGGCCATGGATATAGATAAATGGCATGATAGTTTAACAGGGCGTTTGCCAAACGGGGTAGATTTTTTATTTCGCAGTCATTTTTGTGATGAATACCTAACGTTTGCGATAGATATTAGAAGGTTATTACTGCACCTTTCTTGTAAGTCATTGTTTTACGTTTGGAAATTTTGTAAAATACTGCTAAATCTGATAAAAGCTCCATACTTATCGAAATTTACTAAAGAAATTCGATAGCGAGTCCCAAATTTCGGGACACATTTTCCTACCACTAGTACTTAGTCTAGAACAAAAATCGTAAAGGCAAAATTAAAGCGGACTTTTAACACAGTTCTGGAAAATTAGGAATGACCTAAATACCTAGCGTCTGAATAGCGTTTTAAAGGTAAGCTCCAAAGCTAGAATTTTGAAATGAGTCTACAAAGTTAGCAGCTACGGAGCCTAATGTGCCTTTGATTTAGGGACCAATGGAAAATTTGAGAACGAATCGTAAGAGGTTTCTGACGAACTTTAGTTTTTATAACTTTATAATGAATTTGTTTCTGATGCGATTACTTTTCCTTTTAAAGTGATATTTCTTTGATATCAAGTTAATATAAAGGTAGGTTTTCCTTGTTAAACGCAATGACCTATCTTTCTAGGAGGATCGTGTATTTGCGAACGCATTTCTAAAAAATCTAAGTGTAATAGTCAAGTTTAATTTTAGGTTATTCAAATACCAAATCTTTACTTATTATTATGAAAGAAAAAATAAATTATATCTTAGTTTACATAAAACAATACAAATCTTACTAATAACTAACATAATAATGCGTAGGTTAATAGAATTCTTCGAACTGTATTAATATGTAACAATTAATTGTAACAAGTTAATTAAGTGGGGGCTGATACCAATTATGTAGCTGACGTATTGAGCAGTGAAACATGTACGTTATTAGGAGATATTTTTGGAGACTGGCTTTTGTGTTGGCGGACGAGAATGATTCTAAAATAGAGTATTGTTTATAGTTGCAATGATAGGCTGATGTGAAGTTTAGGAAAATTTTCTGAAAATTGCGGTGCAATGGCTGTTACACAGTACAGTGGCATTAAGTGTCGTAATGTGCACCTCTGCCTACCCCTTCGGAGATAGAAGGTGTGATGTTATGTTTCATAATTAATGAATTGATTCTTTGATTTGTATGAATATTTGGCAGATTTGTTCAAAAAATATAACTTATACTATTACACATATAAAGCAGAAGAGTTTGTTTTTTTGTTTGTTTATTTGAACGCGCTAATCTACGTAACTACAAGTCTGATTTGAATAATTCTTTTTGTGTTGGATAGCGCATTTATCGAGGATGGCTATAGGCTTTAAAACATCACGCTATGACCAATAGGAGTTGAGCAGAGCGTGTGAAACCGCGCGGAAGTAGCTAGTGTATTAATAAAAGTTGTATATATTTAGGTTCAATTTAAATATTTTCAAAAATTTTATTAATTTTATCACCAAGTTTAGCTAGATTAGTATCAGTTACATGGCATGGGTTCCAAAAAGCCCTAACATCTTTATTACATATTTTGCAGTATTTATTAGTGATCCAATAGTTTTCATTTTTTAAATTCTACAATTTTATGATACGTACCTCGTTAGTGTAAAATTCAACTGAAAATCATAATTATTACAGTAATGACTTGCTCATTAAAAATATTTTTAATTGTACAACCATGTTTACTATTTTAATTACTGTTGAAATATAATTAATTGCGCGTTACTTTTGATATTGCATTTTCATAAAAATATACTCATACTTTTGATTTATTGGATCACAGCATAGCTTGGTTTCTGTAAAATGTTATCTATTTATTATATTGACAATATCCAGGTATTATATATAATATAAAACAAATGGAAGTACAAAATCAAATACTTTTTTACACACACATCATAATATTACGCATATTAGGCAGATGTGCACAATTGCATATTATGGCACTTGATGCCACTGTATAATGTAACACCCACTTTTCACTATTTATGTTACGAGTCCCATGTAAAAAGGGGTGAGTCTATTACCATATACAGGACATATTTCTAGACTCTGTGCTGCTACTGAGATATTTTGCAGTAATCCTTTGCTCGACCCGGGAACCCGAGATCCCTTGCTCAGCAGTCACCCTTGCAATCACTTACCCATCGAGGCCATCGTTAAGGCACGTTTAACACTCATAATACATCGGAAATAGACCAAAATTCAAAAACACCCAATTTGTCATCTAAACATGTAAATCTCAACATTAATACGAAAATCCCGTAAAGCTAGGAAAATAAAAAAGGCAAATCAGTCTAAATGAAAACTCTCCGAGATAATAAAAGGGGGTAGGCAGGAAGGGAGGTATTTGATGAAATGAACAATAATAAAGGGGGAGACGAACGACAAAATTGTGCGGAATTCTACTCGCCGGCGGAATTTTGACGGAATTTTACTTTTTAAATCCATCAAGGATGGCTGGGTGACGAAAGTATTCTAAATTAGGACATTAGGTACTGATAAGTGAATTTCCACTGGAGAGTATATCGTTTGGAAAACGTCACTTAGGATATTTTTAGAGGGAAATTTCCGCTGCTTTAGTTTAAGCGACGTTTTTCGTTGTTTAGAAACGCTTGAAACTGTTTCAAATTATCGCCTCTTTTCTTTTTTCTTAAAAGAATGAATACCGCACCTTATCACGCTTCATTTCTTTGATGAAATAACTGGAGAATTATAGATCCTTTGGTTATTTTTTTTACAATTTTTTTGCCGTTTATATTTAATATTTGTACAATGTTGATTATCACTGCCTCGTTTGCCGAGTGGTCGCAAGTGCGACTCTCGGGTTCGTTTCCCGGGTCGGGCAAAATATAACATTGGTTTTTAATAAAAATTCACAGTTGTAGCTCGACTCTTTTGACACTACGGGAAGTGCAGAGATAATGACAAATGCATTCCTCATAGCAAATAGTGAAACCTGCACGTTTATTTTAGTTGCAAGATTACGAAAAGTGTTGCTATGCGATTTATGGTATTAAGAAAAGGATTCATGGTTGCAATTTCTGTGGCTTTATAGCTCAGCGTAAGGGTAATGGATATCTATGGGTTTACTTAGCACATTGCCTTGTGGGGAAATATTTTAAAGCTTTTATTGTCAGTTGTATAATGTGAAATCAATCTTGAACTAAACATTGATGCTTGTATTCTTAAATTTTACGATTTACTTAAAATTTTTACCAATTAGTAAGTAACACATTTTTAGAGTACCTACCTAAAAACATTTGGACGTTTGCTGAATAAAAATAAAGACAAGTGCACTGTTATTGTAACCGTTTTTTCTTTTGAAATGTGACAAGCAATAAAAAAAGAAGTAGATTATTTAATTATGAAAAAACTACCAATAATCTCCACATATTGCTTACGCTGTGGAAATTATAGACAATAGAGCAAAGTGATATATTAGAGCCTTACAGAGGACATCGACCTTAAACTGTCAAACACCAAGCGGTCACCGGTGACCGCAACCTATTGTTCTATAATTGTGTCTACAAAACCGGTACTCAACGCAAAAGTCCGAGATATCTTCCGTCGAACTATTACAGTTATGCCGTAATAACTACATTACGTCATTATTATACACAGAAAACATCGCGGGGAATAGATAGGTAATTAAAAAAAAAGATTTTCAATTCAAAACGATACTATCATACTATTAAAAATATTTATACCATTAAACCATTCATATTTTTACTCGGAACTACAATTTGTTCGTCTTTACCCATTGGTTCGTATCTATTCAGAAGCAAAATGTATTTATATAGGGATCCTTTCATTATTTACTCGATAAAAGTCCTTTTCATGTTTTACCATTTTCGTTTATTCTTGTAGTCTTCTTGAATATCTATTGACCTGTTTACATGAACAAACTGATATTATAGGATCTTCTATTCTGTGATTATTTCTGTGTTTTAGTTTTTATAGATGGGACTGTTGTGGATTTGGTTTTTGATTTGGTTCTAATGTTGTGTAAAACTACCTGTAAAATGGAAAAATATAAACGTTTTTTTTTGTATTTCTATCTACATATAAAAATGAATCCCTTTTACTCTTGGTCATCATTTTTTCCAACACGTGTGAATGGCTGGACCGATTTCAAAAATATTCTTTGCGTTGTATTTGTCACGTCAAATAAATATGATAATGTTGCACAAGTCGCATAAATGTGAGCAAGAGATCAAATAAAAATGACTTATCTACAGTTTGCACATTTGTTATGACCCAGTGGGCCCAAGTATAACTAAAAATTAACAATTATTATAAATAATATGACGGGTACTAAAATAAAACCAAACTTAGCAAATGAACATTTTTATTACTATACCATTCCACATTTGCAAATAAAGATAAATACACTGCAAAACACTAATATATTTTTTTACTCCGAACTGTGAACTCAGTCTATCGATCGGATTCAATTTGTTGATGAACGACTCCAGGAAAGAAATGATTTTTCAATGCGATATTCCGCGCTTTCCCCATTTTAATCACAGATTGAGTTAAAAGTATTACTGTTTTCAAGTTAATGGTGTCCTGTTGGATTTGAATAAAAGACGTCAAATTGAATAGGAATGGTAAAATATTCGTCACAAAGATTATAGAACGGGATTGAAAAGTTTTATTGAATTCTTTTGATCATGTTTTTGTAGTCTGTAAGTTAATATTGGATAGTGATGTACTACGAGTTGTTTTTAACTGACTTAAAAATAAAATTATTTTTACATGCGGTAGGTTTTTATTATTATAGACGTACTATATAACACGGAGTGATACTACGGCCTCACAGAAAACCGACGCGAAGCAACGCTTACGTTGTGTTTCATCGTGTGAGTGAGGTTACCGGAGGCTCAATTACCCTCCCCTTTCCTAACCTCCCCAATCCCTGAATCGCCATCGGTCCTCAAATTCCTAATCCCCAAAAGGCCGGTAAAGCACCTGCAACGCCTCTGTTGTTCCAGGTGTCCATGGGTGACGCCGATTGCTTACCATCAGGTGATCCGTCTGCTCGTTTACCCGCTTATGCCATGAAAAAAAAAATCATGAAATGAAGAACCCCTCTGTGGTTCGAAACTAGTTTTTTTCTCAGTATATTCATGTGAGTAACCCGCGATTTTAGTTTAGCATGATGACCTCTATAGAGTAGTAGTATGGCTGATATAATAATGATGATGACGATGCAATAAGCTCGGTGCAAAATAGCAAACAATGAATAATGATCAAAATTGTCTAAAATTTCATATTTGCGAGTGATTAAATCCATAAACTTTTTTCTTTGAAAAATAACAGGCGTAAAGTTCAATTTATCTCGGAACCAAATAAAACCTGCATCCTTCTTAAACGGAAACCATATGGAAAACATTTCCTCTAATATTTTATTGTCAATGTGATCTCTCGTTCTAACAAAAGGAATAGTCAGATATATCCATTATCGATATCTTTCCCAACCCTTCAATAAGGAAAGTCATGGTAAAATACTCAGAATGAATAAACAGAAAGACTTATCAAAGTGTAAAAGGGTATTTTAGTTTCAAAGTTGCGCTACTTTAGTGGAAAATCGAACTGAAACAACAAGATGTTAAAGCTTATTTTCCCTTTTCATAATATGAAATGTTAAATCTTTTTCTGTTATTATTTTTATAAACACAGTAAATATTATTCCGTCGTGTATAATGTCAAAGAGAGTACCTACGTACTATGTTCCACTGACTTTTAGTTTAAATGTACTTTAGTATGTCACAGTGAGTGCGCTTGTACTTACTGCCCTTTGCTTTTTTTTTTTTTTGAGGGGGGAAAATCATCCAATGACTTCTCCCGCCCGGGTGAGGCGGGAGGGAGTGTCAGACTCTTACTGACTAAAAACCACCCCGTTCCTACTCCTGCACTTCGAGCCGGAGCCCCGGCAACCCGTTAAGTCTTCCGCGGCTCCGTATCGGCGTCAGCCCTGTTAGGCCCCATCTGTGGTGGTCTGATGGCTCCTTGAGGCGCGCGCGGAACGCGACGCGCCGTACGCTCGGGCCTGGTTCTGGTCGGGCGGCGAGTCACCCGTGCTCGCCGTCCGCAGGCCCGTGCTTACGGTGGCCGGAGATCGTCTCGCGATCCCCGACGCCCGGAGTGTCTCTCGCGACGGCCGGGTCGTGAGGAGGTTCGTTCCCTCACGCGCTCCGCCTCCTCCTTAGCTAGCATGACTGCTTCGCAGAAGGAGGAGACGGCATCCCAGTGCCCCTCGCTCCGTACCATGGTCTGAACCAGAGCCGGGCGCGAGAGGTCGCCGTCGCCGATCACATTCCTGAGGACACGGCGGTGCTCAGTCCACGCAGGACACACCGCCACCGTATGCTCCACCGTGTCCTCCGGGCGATCCTCGCAGTGATGACACCCGGGCGTTTCCTCCCGCCCAATCCGAAACAGGAACCTACCGAAACTTCCGTGTCCGGTAAGCACCTGCGTCAGGCGGTAGGTGAGGACGCCGTAGCGTCTCTCAAGCCACTCCTCAAAGAGGGGACTTACCGCTGCAATGACAGCGAGCCCAGCCTTCGGTTGCGACAGTCGTTGCTGCCATTCCGCCATGAGATCACGCCGGAGCTCATCCCGCCACGCATTAATCTGGCGCGGCAGCGGAGATTCGCCCCGGCGACGTGCCTCCGCGCGCAAACAAAACACGCGCGCGAGCACCTTCGCTTCCAGATCCCACGGCGGTACTCCGGCAAGGAGGTTCGCCGCCTCCCCGGAGATCGTGCGATATCCGCGTATCAATCGGATCGCCATGACCCTCTGTGATGTAAGCAGCGCCCGAGCGGGCCGCCGCATCAGGTTCGGCGCCCACACAGGGGCGCCGTAGAGGGCCATGGACCGCACGACCCCGGCGTATAACCTCCGGCAGGAGGCGTTTGGCCCCCGAGGTTGGGTAAGAGGCGCTTAAGCGCCGCCCCCGTCCTTTCCAACTTAGGAGCCAAACGTCGGAAATGCTCCACGAAGTTCCACCGACTGTCGAGGACGAGTCCTAGGTACTTCATCGTCGTCTCGACGCCGATGGTAACTCCTCCCGCCGTTAATTGAGACTCACCCGGAGGTGGCGCGTTCCCGCGGCCATAAAAACACATGGCCTCGGACTTGTGGAGCGCCACCTCGAGTCCCAGTTGCCGGATTCTTTCAACGACTGTCGTAACCGCTCTCGCCGTTAAATTAGCCGCCGCCTGATGCGACCTCCCTTGAGCTACCACCAGTGTGTCGTCAGCGTAACAGACCACGCTGACGTTGTTCGGAAGGTCGGTGCGCAGCACCCAGTCATAGCCGATGTTCCACAGGAGCGGCCCCAAAACCGAACCCTGTGGAACACCGCGCGACGTCTCTCGTCGGTTCCACTCACCTCGGTGACCGGGGTAAATGACGGACCGTTCCGTCAGGTATGCCTCGATTACACGACGGAGATAGGTGGGCACCCGATGATATCGAAGTGCCTCCAAAATGCAGCTCCAGGGCAGGGAGTTGAAAGCATTGGCGATGTCCAAGGACACCGCCACTACGACCTTACCCCTGGACACTGCAGTCCCCGTCGTGAGGTCTCTTACACGCATGATGGCGTCCACCGTGGAACGCCCTCTGCGGAAGCCGAACTGGCCGTCCGACAGGTCCGGCCCAACATCCGACAGGTGCGCGACGAGGCGGTTCGAAATGATCCTTTCGAAAACTTTTCCCACCTCGTCGAGCAACACTATGGGCCGGTACGCAGACGGAGAGTCCGCAGGGCGCCCCGGCTTCTTCACTAGGACCAATTTACCCGCCTTCCACAATTGCGGGAACTGGCCCCTCTCCAAGCATGCGCTGTAGAGACCAATTAATCGAGGCTCGAGAGCCTCCGAGGCCAGGACCCACGCCTTGCCGTGCAGTCCGTCGGGTCCCGGGGCGGTGTTCTTGGCGCCCATCCGGCGCACCGCCGCTCTCAACTCGGCCTCGGTCACCTCCGAAACTGTGTCGCCGTCGTCTTCGCTGTGGCCCGCATAGGGCACCGCAGGGGGCGTAGTCATGGACGGAGGGGTGAAACCCCTCTGTAGTCGGGGGAACAAGGCGCCGACCACCTCCTCCACTACCTCTGGCCGGAGACTCTGAGTCAGCGGGGGAGCCCATGTGCGGAGCTTATCCCGCACCATCCGATAGGGGCGTCCCCACGGGTCTCTGTTCAGAGTCTCCAAGAACTCCTGGAGGGCTACTGCCCTTTGCTGGAGGGAATGAAACGAGGTACATCTTACGAAATTCAAAATAAAGTCAAGTCTACACAAACCTACCGGTTTGCAACTAGTAAATATAACATAACATCATGCCTTTTAATCCCCCGAAGGGGTAGGCAGAGGAGCACGTTATGCCACTGTACAATGTAACACCCACAATTTTCAGACTCCGTGCTACAACTGAGATTTTTTTAAAACCCAGTAATACTTTGCCCGACCCGGGAATCGAACCTGAGACCCCTTGCTCGGCAGTCGCACTTGCGACCACTCGGCCAACGAGTGGACATTTAAGTTGTTATTGTCATATTCCTTTTATTGATTGATTATGTCGCTTAATATTTTGCAGATTACACTTCTAAGAGAAATGCTATTACACCAAAAAATCTTACTACTATGATATAATTGGAGTTTTCCATTCCAAAGTAACAGACAAACGTACAAACATTCCTAAGAATTAAACATATACCGATAACCATATCAAATCAATAATATATTCTAACAAATCACTATATCAGTGAACTTTAACACCGATACGATTAGTAAATACCATTTTTTGAACCATAAAAATGTCAACCACGGCATTTTGTTGGTAGCGTGTTATGCAAATGCTTTGAATTACGCATATCATGATGATATTCATACATTTTTACATTGTGGCAAATTAGTATCGTGATTAATTTTGTAATGTTGTTTCTGAGTTATTATTAGCTGGTTTATTGTTAAAGGATTAGCGATTGCATTCGTGAAAGGTATTAGGCTACATGCATAGACATGACTTTTATGTTGTGTTTCGTCGTGTGAGTGAGGTTATTGGAGACCCAATTACCCTCCCCTTCCTTAATCTCCCCTGAATCCCCAACGGTCCTCAAACTACTAATCCCCAAAAAGCCGGTAACGCACTTGTAACGCCTCTGGTGTTCCAGGTGTCCATGGGCGACGCCGATTGCTTACCATCAGATGATCCGTCTGCTCGTTTACCGGCTTATGCCATAAAAAAGAAAAAATTGGATAGTAGGTAATTGAGGCTAACGTTTTTTTGCGCACTAGATGGAACAAAGGTAGAAGGGGTATGCTTGTCCAATCACTGTAGCTGTTTGGTTTAACACTAGCTAATTCCCTATTGGGGAAGAATGAGGGGCTAACACTGACGTCATTTGGTGAGCAAACTTACGGTAGGCTCCATTGTCTACTCGATACAATGCAATCATCATTAATAGCCGGTGGTAGACCACTCCTGATTAGTGGGCTTCCTCTATTCTTATTCGAGGAACACAACTACAACTTTTTAGTGATTACCTTAACGATCGCTACCAGTGTGTTAAAATCGATAAATATCAAAGCTCAGAACAAAAAAGCCATTGCTACGGTACCCACAAGGAAGTATCCTTGGCCCTACACTATATATAAATGGCTTGTGTTGTTTATCACTTAATAAGGGTATTGTATTGTCATATGCAGATGACACGGCGTTACTGTTCGCAGCTAAATCAAAGTTTGAAGTCTTCGAGCTAGCTCAAAATGGCTTTAGCACTGTAACAAATTGGCTTCATAAAAATCTTTTAACTTTAAATACTGATAAGACTAAGTACTTATTATTCACTATAAGAAATACTAATCCACCTCCTAATAATTTCCATATTCGCGCACACAGCAATTGCAACTTACATGTACCTCTAAATACTGACAGTGTTGCGTGTACCTGCCCTACCTTAACAAAAACGGATCATATCAAATATCTTGGCGTCACGATTGACACAAACCTAAATTTCTGCAAACACATAGACTTATTGTGCGGTAGGATTCGCAAACTAATTTACATTTTTAAATTTTTACGTAACATAGCTGACTTTAAACTAATTAGACAGGTCTATTATTACGTATTGCATTACAGCTTGGGGTGGTGGCGCTAAATCAATGATACTGCATCTTGAACGAGCCCAAAGAGCAGTCTTAAAGGTCGCTACTTTTCGGCCGTTTAGATTTCCCACCCATGAATTTAACCTGTCATGTAAGGTACTAACAGTCCGACAACTATTTATTTTAAATATCGTATTACTGCAACACACACACTGAACTTGATTATAATCCTCTCCTTGCAGTTAGAAGAAGAAAGGATTTAGTTTGTGATTACGCCCAGACTAAACATGCTTTTGCTAAACGTTTCTATTTATTTCTAGGACCTTACTTGTATAACAGAATCAATAGAACGGTAAATATTTATAGCTTACGTTATAATAAGTGTAAAATAATAGTATCATTCTTCTTTTCTGCTTGGTATATAAATAACTTCGTTTATAAATTGTGTAGATTGTACGTTCTCACATTGACATCCTAATCTCATCTTAAACTGTCAAACACCAAGCGGTCACCGGTGACCGCAACCTATTGTTCTCTAATTGTGTCTATAATGATGGTACTCGACGAGTTAAGTGGAGTGATATGGCCTGAAACAAAGGTTTTTACTGAATCCTACCTCAGGCGGGACGCTACAGTTTAAAAAAAAACCTAATTGTACTCATCCTAAATTTATCTTTGATTATTTCAATGTAAGTTGTTTTTTAAATTTTTTTTAGTATTTATAATTTACCATAATTGTATAATAATTAGACAACTGTTACATCTTTTGGAAGTTTTTGTGCTTAATAAACGATTTACGATTTATTATTATTATTCTATAAGGATTTGCTGACGTCTCCACGCTGCAGCAGTTTTATTGCACAGTAATATTGCTTAGTCACTGTCAAATCTATATTCCTTTATTCGTATCTCTACACCCGTAGAAAGAGTTGACGTGTTGAAAATTGTATACAATTCTGCCGTCATAATACATTTTGTCTTTGCTTTGTCAAAATGCCGAGCGGGGTCTTCGACAGATAATTAAATGGCTTGATTACAATTTGCTGACGCTAAACCTCTCAAAAACGAAATATATAACTTTTAGTATAAAAAACAATCTACAACCGCCTACCGATTTTGCCTTAAAGGTTCACGACATTGATTGTCAAAATACCAATGATTGTGATTGTTTCTTGTTGTCCGCAACGGACAGTACTAAATATCTTGGTATCGACATTGATAAAAATTTGAACTGGAAACAGCACATAAGTAATTTAAAAACTCGCATACGCAAACTCATACCAATTTTCAAAAAGATTAGGAATTTAAAGGACAAATCCACTAACAAAACTGTTTACTTCACATTGTGTCGATCTATACTTTCTTATGGTATTTCGGCTTGGGGTGGTGCTGGAAAAAGTAATATCATAAAAATAGAAAGGGTTCATCGATGTATCCTAAAGGTCATAAACTTCAAAAAATTTACGTATCCCACGACTGAACTATACAAAGAATTTGAGGTTTTAAATGTTCGTCAACTTTTTATACAGAGTATAGTGCTAAAACAACATATCAAAAAAAGGCCAATAAATAAATCTTCGAGAAGATCACATGAGGTGTATGATGTCCCAGCCTGTAAAACAACATTTGCACAAAGTTTCTCCTTTTTCCTGGCTCCACTATTGTACAATCGTATAAGTAAAGTAAAACCCTTAAAAGGTATGACAAGACATGCTTGCAGAAGGGCACTGGATGAGTTTCTCGGTAAAATGGACTATGAACGGACTGAACAATTCATAAATATATGAGTTCAAGACTAATTTATTTATACATATTCTTCATACCAGTAAATTTTATTTATCATACATAACTACCTATATAGATTTATTATTTATTTATTTATTTTTTAATATATATTGTCTATATGTATGTCGGAAGGATGGTGTGGGCGATGTCAAGCGAGAACCCTCTTCATCATATATATCGGTAGAGGTATTATGCAGTAATAAAACAATTAAATCTTCGTAATTAAAGTAACGTTTACTTTCGACAGTGCACAATAAAATTACTCAGCGATTGCGTAACGTGTGAATTGGGCAACGATTGACGAACGACTCCCCGAGCTTGCGCTTGCGCTGCTTTATATATCACTCGGTGGTGGGGTTGAAGTGACGTCGCCGCGTCGGCCAGTTGTTTGTTCACTGCTTGCCCATTACATTCGCAGTTTACAAAATAATGACGGCGGCGCCGTCACGGCCATACTGACGTACGCTCGTCCTCGAGCGTCTTCCGAGCATCTGGGAACAAGATAACAACCCGTTCGTTCATCCTGGCATTTCTAATCTCTATCTAGTAAAACCTTTAACAAAAGCTTTCAATATTGTGCGGGTTCGGTTAACCCTTCAGCTTACCACAACTACTACGTTATCATCACTCATCAGTATTAGAACTGGAGACGATTGTGCTAGGCCGGATAAATATCCCTTTAGCGAATGCTAGACCGGACATCAGTCCCTTTAGCGTATGCTAGACCGGACATCAGTCCCTTTAGCGAATGCTAGACCGGACAACAGTCCCTATAGCGAAACATGCTAGACCGGACAACAGTCACTATAGCGAAACATGCTAGACCGGATTGCAATCCTTATGGTCGGATCGCAACCCCTTTAGCTGAGTCATTGGACTGGATTTTCCCTTCAATGACTCTTTCCTACATTTTTTCTTTTTTTTTCTTCTTTTTTTATAATTTTATAAATAAGTAATCAGTTACAACACTCATTCACTCTGGTAAATCTGGTGATGGACTTTCCATATTATTACTAATACGTTCAAGGTACGTGAACTAGCCGATACAGTGCTGCTATTAACAGATATAGTGTCGCCATTAACAGATATAGTGTCGCTATTAACAGATATAGAGGTAGTGTCGCTATCGGAAAGTTCATCCTCAGCATCACCAATCACAGCTATGTCACACAGTATATTATTACCGCGATCAGTTTCATGGACAAAATCACTCTGGCTATCATTCGCCGTCACGTCATCATCATAACTTTCGGCTATTTCTATAAAACCTAATGGACCGCGGGGTACCTCGCGTAAGCTCTCATGGGCGACCTTGTACGTTCGATTAGAACCATTAACGAGTTTCTATTCGTACCTATAGTTTTCTAAAAAATCAGTGATTTTGTAGGGACCTTTATACTTTGGGAATACTACTTTGGGAATACGTTTACAGTTAAAAGTTTAAAAAGTTACGACGTTTCAGTAGCAAAATCAATAACCAGAAAACTTATAGACAAACTGACGTTTCACAATCTCACAAGAATATTATTCTACCAAGCAACCCAAAGCATTTAAACTTTACTTAGAACAGCCTATCTACTCACTACAACGCACTTAGCGAAAACATATCTCAAGGTCCTTTAAATCAAAATAAATGATCAACAGCCATCAAGATTTTCAAGGTAACCACAATTTATACACTACACAAGTGTGGATAGTCACTCCAGTATTCCAAAGTCACAAGTCAGCCACGACTGTAGTTTCATTATATGGACTCGAGTCCCTGCCCCAGTAACGACTATGACTAGCACACACGATACAGTAGAATAAATGAGAAGTTTTACCCTTACAATTACGAACTCACTAGGTACTGAAAGGCCCTAATTATAACAAATCCTAATGGCAAGATCAAGGGAAGCATGTTTCTCATCAGAGTATTCTTAGCGCTATTTTCCAACCCAATAATAATCCTAAATGAA
Organism: Spodoptera picta; assembly: GCA_038387885.1. Lineage (NCBI taxonomy): Eukaryota > Metazoa > Arthropoda > Insecta > Lepidoptera > Noctuidae > Spodoptera > Spodoptera picta. The sequence continues at coordinate 8,144,344 of JAZHFQ010000761.1, read as the reverse complement.
TGTAGGACTTTAGAGGACTCTTCAATTCTGACTTTAACTACCAATTATTATTAGCAGCTTTTGACCTTTATTTGTTAAAAACTACTTTTTTTTTCAATACTCTGTACCGCGTTAGACAGCAAGCACCACTTAATTCTGTATCTACCTCGCGGAAACCATACCTCCAATTTCCAACCAAATGAAAGCCTAAGACCACTTGAGATATTACCTAACAATACACAACACAAAATAACACTATCAGATGTAATTCTAATGACCATGTATAATCTCGGATCTAAAACATCACGGCTATTTTCTTTAAATAACTACCCGACAAAATAAAATAAAATTTCAAATTGGAAAACTAACAATTGTAAACTCAAGTCTTTGACTCGTTTTTGACCCAAATGGTATCGGAATCATAATAAATGGAACAAAGTCACCTGGTATAATCCCGATGGCAGCAGTGTCCAATTGCAGACATCAACACGCCGCTCACCAAACGCTGCGTTAACGCCGCGTATCTCATGCTGTCACTGGACGCCAATGTACTCCGGCTTGAATTGGGACCACGTCATGTCTTCATTTGCTGCTTCAGATAGCGATTCAGTTCGAAGTAGCTGCCTCAACGTTAGCCACGTTGAATCTTCACTACTGAGTACCTAGCTATGTATAGAGGTAGCTAAGCACTTCCAATCTTGCAGCACTATCTTCTTTGTCGCATTTGCATGTAGGTAGTTCTTCACGAACCGGCTCCGATAATTTTAACATTTTCAATAATCCTGGTCCATCCCACTTCTGATGTCGGAAGGATGGTGTGGGCGATGTCAAGCGAGAACCCTCTTCATCATATATATCGGTAGAGGTATTATGCAGTAATAAAACAATTAAATCTTCGTAATTAAAGTAACGTTTACTTTCGACAGTGCACAATAAAATTACTCAGCGATTGCGTAACGTGTGAATTGGGCAACGATTGACGAACGACTCCCCGAGCTTGCGCTTGCGCTGCTTTATATATCACTCGGTGGTGGGGTTGAAGTGACGTCGCCGCGTCGGCCAGTTGTTTGTTCACTGCTTGCCCATTACATTCGCAGTTTACAAAATAATGACGGCGGCGCCGTCATGTATATACATTATTATTGTTTAATATATAGTGTTTATTCTTATTTCATCTATTTATTTTTTATTTTTTTATTCTTTATTTTGTATTTTGTACCAAATGCTTCAAAATATCTACATTTACATTAATAATGTTAATACTTAAATGTTTACTCCTCATCACTTTACAAGGACATAACTACAGAGTGGGAAAACTATACGTGGGTACATGGGTATACATTACGCATATATCAAAGGTACATACCACAAATAAAGTTTTCGCACCAGATTTTTTGTCTAAAAGTTTTGCATGAACTATTTGTTCATACTTGTGGCTGTTACTTATTATAAAATTATTAGTAGTTGAAAAATCAAAGCTGTAAGCAAAAGGGTACTTTATGTTCTACGTTACATGATTGAAAATAAATCGTTCGAGCGAGAATCTTACCTTGCCGTAACACAGTCTTTGACTAGCACGGGAGGTAAAGTAAAAAATCTACGTATACCGTCTGTGGACATTTATTACACTTTTGGTATCAAACTTATTGTCTTGTGAATTACTGAGTTAAATTACTTTTGTTTGCAGGGTGTATTATAGGATTGCTGTTACTGTGTATTATTGATACTACAGAAATGCCACTGCTTATGTTAACTTGTATGTATACATTATAAACTAGTATTTTTTGGTCTACCTTGCAATTGTGATTGTGATTTCTATGTATTCTATGTATTCTGTTAAATGATAGGTATATTTGTCCTTTGTTTTGCTAAATAAATTATTCTTATTCTTATTCTTATTCTTAAAATCAGAAAAGAAAGTTTATTTGAGTTTTGAAAAGTGGTAACACAAAACTAGACATAAACTTACTAGACGTAGAAAATAAATGCACGTGGGAGAATTCCCACATGACACAGGTGTTCTAAATTCCATACAAACAATAAAAGTCATAATAAGAATTTATTATGAGTTATGAAGATTAGTATAGCAATCGTTTCAAAGTTATGGCTACTTTAGTTATTGTTATGGCAATATGCAACTTGATATATGGCTTACAAATGACTGATGTGTCTAGATCGAATATGGTCTTAATAAGTTTAAATATAGAAGAGCCATGTTGCGGTTTGAATGGGCCGGCTAGACCGGAGTGATACCACGGCCTCACAGAAATTTTGTTTTGTTTATGTGAGGTTACTGGAGGCTCCATCACCCCCCTCCCCCCTTCCCTAATCTCCCCAACCCTTGAATTCCCCACAATCCTCAAAGTCCTTTATCGCAGAAAAAGAGCCTACCAAATAATGGGTAAAATTATGGTTATGTCAACGAATTGATAAAACTGATTTGTCAATTAATGGAGAAGTACGAATTTTGATTGGGTCGGGCTATTGAAATTCGAATTTTTAAATTTGGAAATCCTCCGGAATGGTGTGGAATTGTCCCAAATATAATGATGACTTGGTAAATTGGTCAACGATAGCAAAAACTTCTTAGAAAGATGAGTAAAAGTTCACTGACCCTAAAATATCGCCTTAAGTCGACAAGCTCCGTAAATTGTCACAAAATTGTATTTCGGAGAGTTTCGGCATCAATAATTTCATTAAAGAACATTAGTATAAAATGGACGAATTCAAATTTTGTATTAACAACTGTGACTTTGACAAAATTCCTTTCACTAACTGCTATATCATCCTTGGTTTTCGAGTATTAAATGACATTATTTCTCAAATCAAGATCGAACTTCGGCATTCATCTACAACGGTTGCCACAAATATATGAGTACTAACAGTATAGATACTAAGATTCATCTTTAAGAATGGTGTCAAAAAGTCACAACTAACGAGTTTCAAGGGCGGTTTATCTCTTGAAATTATTAGAACAAGAAATATAATATTTATCTCGTTAGTAAATAACCAAACTAGATAGATTTAATAACAATGTCTAGACTAGATTATAGAAAATTTAATATTGTAAAAGACATGTTTCGAGTGGAATAGATAACAATAGAATTATTAGGCAAGAGATAAACAGTGCAGATTTTTTCTCATTTATGTAGATTCATACCATAGGTCAAGTAATTCCATCGCTAGGTTAAGAGCCTCTTCTACATTAGAGAGATTTAGAAATATGTGAGTCTAGGATCGTAGTTGGTCCAAATTTATCAGACAGCGCTGCTGCCTGATTTTTATCAGATATATTATTCCTGTAGTTCCCAAAACTTCATAAATTCAACAGCCTATAAGTGGCCACTACTGATCAAAGGCCTCTTCTTACACGGAGAAGGTTTGAGCATTAATCACCATGCTTGCTCAATGCGGGTTGGCGATTTCAAACTTATAATTAGAAATTATAAACCTAAGTTTCCTCACTACGTTCCCTCACCGTTTGTCAGTGGTGTCTCAACAATCTTAGAAAGTACATATAACTCGGAAAAAGTCACATTGGTAGTAGCCGTAGGTACCCGGTTAAAACCCGCACTCTCATGCATGAGAAGTGAGCATCTTAAACCTCCGATCCACCACGACATTTTTCAATTCAAAGTCATATACAGCAATAAGTAAAGCTCATTATTCAATAAGAGTCCAACAGACCTTGACCAAAAAAATAAAGCATTTACAAAGCACTTTATCACCAAATTCACTACGAATTTCCATTAGACCTTTACACTGAACAAAAAAGCGTTGAACCAAACTCATAATGTATGAATTTGCTAATTAACAACCCTCCATTTTGTGGGGTACCTATTAGATTTATTACACGACCATACAAAATGTTATAAGCGATCCGCTCAACCTGGCTTGATAAATGAGATATTGAGTGGCTCATATCAATCATATGTGAACGGACGGACGGACGGGTAAATTCGAAAACAATTTTACTTATAATCCTATACGACCCTGTTCCAGTGAACCAAATGTAAATTATAATTGAATATATTAACACAAAGTTGTGTCAGTTAAAGGATATAGATTAGGTTTGTAATTATTAAAATTGACTTTGAATTTAGTGTTTCGATTAAGGGAAGGTCTGATTAGTTTGCGTAAAATTTTTCGATTCCCTTATTTGGTAGGAGAGAAAAACAGAATTGATCAGACTATTATTAGGTTCAGCAATTACTTTTTTGTAATAATGGCTCAAAGTTTAGTCGGATAAGTCAATCTAAGCGGTAGAGCAATTAATGACATATACTTCTACAGCGCAATTCCAAACGTTTTCATATTATGAGATAGTGATAATCTGTGATGCGGTCTTATAGGAAACCTATGGTGATATTATACTTACATGCCTTCTATCAATAGATGGATCACCTGATGGTAAGTAAACGGCGCTGTGGACCCATGGACAGCCAAAACACCAGAGGCGTTACAAGTGCGTTACGGGCCTTTAGGGGATTATGAATTTGAGGATTGTTGGGGATTCGGAAATTGAGAAGATTGGAGAGGGGTAGGGGTAATTGAGCCACCAGTAACTTCAATCACACAACAAAAGAGTATGATGTGAAAACCACTTCCACAAAAGTAAAAAAAACGAAGAAACGATAAAATACATATAAAATTTGTTTCTCTTTCAGTAGTAATGAAAGTGATTTCCATTCTAATGAAAGTAACAGTGTTGTTAAAGAAAAAACAACACTAATTACTGTTATCTGCACCCTCAGTAGATCCTAGTTAATTACTGACTACACAACAAACTTATTTGCGCCGAGAATCTCAACTAAAGCTGGATAAAAACCCAGTTATTAACTGTTATTAATTAAAGTTTTCTCGGGTTTATTTGCTTGTTTATTATTGCTTACGCTATAAGAATAATTATTATTTTTATTGATTAGATATTAGTTTTTGACTTGATGATATCTAAACTTGACTGCCTTATTGGCCGAGTGGTCGCAAGTGCGACTGCTGGACAAGATATCTCAGTTTTGATTCCTGGGTCGGGTAAAGGCAAAATACGGTTTTTTAAAAATAATCTAAGTCATAGCACGGAGTCTGGAATTGTGTCCGGCATGGGGCAATAGGCTTACCCCCTAGAATTGGGTATAGTACTTACAACAGAGTCGTCTTAATAATGAGAATGCAACAATGTCGAAATGAAGGATACTATGCAATGCGTGATTGAAGAACTAAATCAGTTTGTCCACAATAATAGAAATAAACTTCTCTTGACCAAAAAACATTGCCAAAATCAAGCCATTTTGCTAACAATGAATCAATTCTAGAATATAAAATGGCAACCGTGTAGCCTCGACTTTTAAACAAAACCTAAGTCAAATGCCACGTTCAACTGTAGAAAGTGTCTTTGAGTATAATCTTTGGTTACAATGAAAACTTTTAAAAGACCATCCGATGTCTGTAGTGGGTTGAAAGCCTTTTGAGAAAATATTTGCTTTTGAATACCGCTTCATTTTAGATTTCAAATAAAACACTTTTTTATTTTAGTTTGTAGTCTTTTATGAAACTATTGTTTGGTAATAAATGATGGTGAATAATGTAATACCTCGTTTCAGAAACAGTGTAATGAGAATTTTGAAAATCAATATTTTAGACACATCACTACATAGACACTACATAGTATAAAATAAAAATGGGTATCTGCCGTCTGTCTGTCCCTATGTATGCTTAGATCTTTGAAACTACGCAACAGATTTTGATGCGGTTTTTTTTAATAAACAAGTACTTTTTATCCCGGAAAAATTTGATTTTCTAAAGGGAAAACGAAATTATTGGTATAGATGGCGCTGTGTGTATTGATATATGTCACATAGGCTACTTTTTATCCTTTTGTGACGCGAGCGAAGCTGCGGGTAAAAGCTAGAAATAAATAAAAATCCTGTATAATACATAAGAGCGTAGCGCTCTTATATAGAGGTATTATCGCCAAAAACCTATCATACAGCTGATATGTACAATTTTTGTTCTTAAAAAAAAAGTTTTATTTAACCAAAATATTTATGATCGTACCTTGTCCAATCGGTAAAACCAACCTCACACTCATTGCTGATCACACTTGCCAGTCAAGTGATGTTCTGCACAAGACACTCCCTGTAAAATGTATTTTAATTGTAAAACCTTATTATGTACCTTTTAAAAAAATAATTTGATTCTGTTTACTTAAAATTACTCTTCATAATATTATTATTAAGTATATTAAAAACTCTTTCAGCTTCATTTTTCATAATATAACGTCATTGTCTTTATGTAGGAAAAGTATGCAATATTCTTAAGCACAGAAACTCGCTTTGTAGTGTATATTTTAATTATAATACATAAATGTTGTATTTCAAAGTAGTAGATGGGAAAGTACGAATAGTGTACAGTTTTCGGTCGTTATAATTTAAAGTACTTATTGCTACTACATAGAATCATTTAAAAAAAAAATGTTGCCCATCACGCCTTTTATCCCCGGAGGGGTAGGCAGAAGTAGGTATACATTACGCCACATAATGCGATGCACACCTAGATTTCACAATTTATGTTATGAATCCCACGTAATAGGGGGTGAGTCTATTGCCATATACCAGGCACAATTCCATACTCCATGGTACTACTGAGAATTGTATTTAAATAACCAACTGGACTGTTGCCCGACCCGAGAATCAAACCTGATAACCTTTGCCTGGTTATCACACTTGCGACCACTCTGCCAACGAGGCAGACTGATTATTTCGGCCAAATTATCTAAGACAGTTATTGAACTAACCATATATTAAACCAAATCAGTCTAATACACTTTCAGAAGAAAATTGGAAAGAATAAATCGAGGCTGTTATTTAGAGGTCACAGAGTTTACGAAGCTTGTAGTTAATTAGCATACTATGATATCTAGGCCAACCCCGGGATCTGTCCTACAGAGCAATCTCTTCAAGTAGCAAAACAAAAAACGTAGCTTATTGTGCCTTGTCACAATGCTATTAGATATTTATTTGTGCTCTATACTAAAGAACTTATGAATTGGTCATCATATTAGGTCAATTGAAAAATATTATACTAGCTTCTTGCTACGTGCGCGGTTTCACCCGCTCTGCTCGGCTCCTATTAGTCGTAGCGAGATGTTTCATAGCCTATAGCCTTCCTCGATAAATGGACTATCCAACACAAAAAGAATTATCCAATTCGAATCAGTAGTTTCGGAGATTAGCGCGATCCAACAAACAAACAAAAAAAAAACTCTTCAGCTTTATAGAGGTAATAAAGCTGAAGATTTGCGGATTGAAATTATGCTCAATTATCTAAGACTGCTTCGTTGACCGAGTGGTCGCAAGTGGGACTGCCGGGCAAGAAGTCTCAGGTTCGATTCCCAGGTCGGACAAAGTATTACTGGGTTTTAAAAAAATCTAAGTAATTAGCACGGAGTCTGGAAATGTGCCCGGTATATGGCAATAGGCTCACTCCGTGTTACATGGGACTCATAAAATGAATAGTGAAAAGTGGGTGTTACTTCTATGTGCACCTCTGCCTATTCCTTCGGGGATATAAGGCGTAATGTTATGTTATTATCGAAATTTTTATTATTATGTTTTTCAGCTTACTCGCGTACCTAATTATTTGACGAGGAACTCGACTAGTTTAATAGTTAGCTAGTTTGTTTTTTATAATTTGATGAAAATTTCTACTATGGTTCGTAAAGTTTATTTAAGTAACATTTACTTAGACACACGCTGACATTTAAATTTTAAGGCGTGATGTTCTTCAACATTTCTTGAAAATTTGCTATTCCAAGGTACAATCTTAGTCTAAAGTCTAGACTCTATAAGACCCCTTCGCAGAGTGATTATTGCCTACATCCATTTATAATTCAAAGCCAGCAATATTCCTTGAGGTGCTATTAAATATGGACGGGACAGAATAACATACACATGTCAATTTTCGCAAAAACGCGTGGGCTGTATGACATTCAATGATATTTTATAGCATTTGACGCTCAAAACTACTCATTGTCTGAATTACTATGAATATTTTTATCGATTTTTGGTAATTTTTATATTGCGACTATCGAAATGTGTAGGAAATTTTAAACTGTGTGATCATCAATCCAATTCTTCCCCATGGGCGTCATCAGAACAAATTAATGAACTACCAGAGATCACAGAAATGAGGCAGCAGTCCTTTCACATATTCCTTTTTAACGTCAATCTACAAAGTTACTGTTATGCACGCTAATTTCAAGCACAAAAGCATGCTTTAATTGAGCATTTCTCACTTAATAGCATTCCAACACACAAAGTGTTGGAATGTTGGTCATTAACATGCTCATTTCAGGCACGCTTGCATATCGACAGGCATTTATTGTTTGAAAATTTTTGAGCATGCTCAATAGAACGCTTTTTCGCATGCTATTTAGACCATATGTAACAGATATATGTACCTTAACCTATGCTTGGGTCTTTATTTCTTAAATTTGTTAAGTTATTAATCAGTTTGAACTAAATAGGAATAAATTAAGTTAATTACACTCAAAATGCTATTATTCACATAATTACAAAATAGCATAATTAATCTTATTAAAATGATAATTATTATTAATTGTGATGCTTCTCCAGCGAAAAGGGGGAGTATAAATTAATGGATTAATTGAGTAGAAGAGCAGTTTCAACATAATTTGTGAAGTAATTAGTTTGGGATTATTTAATCACACGTAACATCACAGTATTTGATTCGGATGGGACAAAACGATGTTATAAGAGGTACGCCTTTTGACTTGTCCTCGGCACGATTCCAGACTTTGTACTACTACTGAGAATTCGCGAAATAATTCCAATGCTTAATACTTTTATTATCATTATCATCATCATCATCATCAGCTCAAAGACGTCTACTGTTGTATAAAAGCCTGCCTCTAAGTCCTTCACATTGAATACAGCTGTATTTAGTATAAGGTCTGATAATACTATACCCAAATCCAAAATTGTACTCGACACATACATTATGGTATAGAGGTACATTATGGTTGCCGTGTTTGCAAACACTCAACCAATGAAGTGGACAAAGTCAAAGGCAAAACGTTTTCTACACAAGATTAGACACACGACAAACTCGTACCTACATGTGGAAACATTTCCCAGACAAAACCAAACAGCAATTAGTTACTTAAAATAAATAACGAACAAGCGGCACCAAACAGACTGTAATTTTGGTCCCAAAATTAATAACTTTGCGTCTTTTACAACGAACGTTTCATTTTAACGTTTTTGCCCTACAATTTATTTATGAGTCATACGATTCTGAACATTTTGTAATACGATTCTTTTAACATTTGCTGTTGGTAATGAGTGAGTGAATGAATGAATTTTATTTGTTGGGTTTGGTATTAAAATATTTTATGTGGTCAATAATTATTTTGATTGTCTTTTTGATGGAGCGGTCACAAAGTCGACTTTCACAATGCTAAAGAAGTGAAACGAACAGGTGATTTTATCTGCAAATAGGCTACAAGGCAGTACTTTTACACATCATTTTTTAAGCAAACAACGAGGCCGACATTTCATGACTGATTACTCTGATAAGAAATGCCAAAACAAACTCAGAGATCCATCTCTTTTAAAGTCCAGACAAATTATGTATATAAAAGATTCTGTATGAGAAAGAGAAGTATGAGTCTGTCAGGCGTGGAGATAATGGGTAACTAAAACTGTAGAGGAGCTTCCTAGTCCAGCAGTTGATTGTTAATATGTTAGTGCCACAAAGACATCCTCAAAGAACATCAGATACCCAACACAGAGACCTCATCTATTATCTCATTAATGGCCGTTTTCACCAATTACCTCTAAACCATCATTTGTGTAAGAATTTCTTAGCATGACATAGTGCTAAAAGTAACCCCTTTCTTGTTGTTAAATATCACCTGTCTTAGCTTACGAGTTCCATAAAGTTGATGAGTGGTTTAAGATAACAGGTATTAGGTACTCGTCTTTGCACATCTCAAGACATCTTACACAGAAATCTCATCTATTTTATTAATGGCCGTTTTCACCAACTACCTCTAAACCATCTTTTGACTAAGAATTTCTTAGGACATAGCACCTAAGCTAACTCCTTTTTTGGATAAATGTCACATATCTTACCTTAAGATTGAGAAGTGGTTGGTGATAGCATGCATTAGTCGTCTTTGCACATATTAAAACCCTACCCCAATCTTCCACAAGCTGACGCCATACATTTGTATGCTACTAATGCCAACCCTTGCGCAGGCAATAAACTTAAGATCTCGTAAATAAGAGACCTCCTCTCAATTAGGACACAGCTGTAAATTTTAGCTCAAGACAATAATATAGAAGAGTTGCTTGCTCGCAATTCTCGATGGATCGCTGGCGTTTTTATTCTGTTGTTTTTATGATTCAGTTTGGTATTGGTTTTGTTTGTTCTATCGTTATAGTTTTAGGTTACTTGCTGTTTTTATTAGTCGTCATATTTTTTGAACTTTAGGCAGCATAAAGTCTTATTTTTTCCGGTCAATTTTCATTTTAAATTACTTTTTATTTATTCTTAGATATCAATGACAAATGGCAATTAGAACTCGGTTTTTCCATCGATTAAAATGTTAGAAAATAAAACATTTGAATGGCCTCTGAAGACTAAAAGGTATGAAAAGTGGTTGAGATATTTATTTAAAACAATTATAACCTTTGTAAGCTTACTATGTCCAGTCAGACCGATGGAAGAAATATTATTTATCCCTAGAAAAAAACCCTCTAATCCTAGCCAAAATACAAATCAGGCAACAAAACAAACACAACAATCTTAAAACAAATTGATAAATGGAGAGTGAATAAACAAAATCAAACAAATATAGAAGTAGAAAAGGTCAGTACTATAAGTCCTTATTAACAAGATAACAAGATAAAGACAAACAAAAAAATCTTGAAAATCAAAAGGCTCACTCCAAGAGTATTTATCAACTTAAACGTAATTCGCAGAATTGTGATATAAAAGTCTCTTACAACAAGAAAATACTTTTCAAAGGACCAAGTGATAGGTCTTTATAAGATTATAGATCTGATGCCAGAATGTAAGGGACAAGTTAGTCTTTTCATTTTTATAACACTATTATAAAATTGTCTTATCGCCGCTGTATCATGAATAATGCAGAAAATATAGTTTAGTTTTAAGTTTAAGTCTATATGCATGAAGTTATAATTAAACTTTATTTTCTTTGTCTAGTACGCCACTGTGAATCGTAAGGTCACAAGTTTTGAAACAATAAACTACTTATACAAACGCTAAAGAGCTATTATCCCCTAAAAGCCTGGACGTATGTATGTATTAACACTTTTAACCAAAAATGTTAAAAGCCCCACTATAATAGGAGACAAACCACCATCAGGACACAACTCAAAATGAACTAGTGGTCCTATCTCATTTCAAATTCATTGGAATTAGAATTAATTGATCGGGTTGCCGGATACCGAAATTGTTGGTGGATAATAATTAATGAGCCTATCCAACCAAACCATCAACTCGGAATATTATATTTCCTTTCCACCAGAATCATACATCATACCCATCCATCGTGTGATCCCCATGAATATGTAATACTTCCACGTTGGTTTTGAGGGCTGCACGTTGGTTTTGAGGGCTAAGTAAGTTCCTTCATCATAATTTGCGATAGTAGCACTACTGAGTAAAGTGTCTTGATCTATCTCTTCGATCCCTTGTAATGTATTATTAAGTTCTTCGAGTAAAATGGTGAGTCCCTAACTCACCATTTTACTCTAAGTACAAAGTAAAGTTTTTTTTTTGAGAAACAAATTGATAGTTTGATTAAAGTTTCATCTACATCACATTGGACAACAAAAACAAAATGTTTCCAATAAGGAGTTTATCAATACCTGTTCATAGATACAAGGTTGTATAACGAAAACTTTTTTAATTTGGATCTCTGCCAATATTCACTGTTCTTGGATGACACGTAGGCGAGTTTCAATGTTGGACTCAGATTAACTGGTTGAATAATTTATGAGAGAATAGTTCTGATGACCTCTCTGAATGCACATTGGACAGACTGGAGCTTTAGCCTTGTTTTTATTAAAACATGAAATACGAATGCTTTTAAACTTGCTTTGATAAAAGCCTTCCTTACTCCAACAGCGAGCATAAACTAGCTTTTACTGTATAGGTACTATTCTCGTAGATCCGAAATAGGTCTTGCAGTGGTTTTGAGTATTTCGACGACTGGTAAGCCCAATACATCTTTCGATCATACAGTTGACCTTGAGATCTTTGTACTCGACATAGGTATCCTGGATTCTGGTGGACTAAATTCTAGAATGGAAAATGGGATCTAAATCTATCACATTTTCAACTACAATCCATCTAAATTCTAATGCCTATTCTTAGATAGTGCTACGCGTGATAGGTCACCCCTTATCTGCATTGATTGGCAGATCATTCATAACCAGTGAAGCTTTGATTTACTTCTTCTTAGCATGAATAAACAATACTCGAACCGTGACATTTAAAGTTGACTGCAGCTCACAAATAGATCAATCAATCGATTACCTAGTGTTCTAGCTCCCACACTTACGATGCCTTGTCTATTTTATATCATTTTTATGAAGTAGTGGATAGCACGTTATAGGTAATCCTAGTCTGAAGGTACTGGATAGAAGTCGATTTTAGTACACCATGTTTTTGAAGTTCTAGATTTCAAACTGTATAATGTTAGATTTAATATTGTTTGACAATATTTTTTTCTATTAAGATTGAGGTTATCCTAACATCACAGTATTGATCAATCTCCCGAATCAATCAATTCTCAAAATTTGCATTATTTAACCGACATCAAAAAAAGGAGGTTCTCAGTTTCACCTGTTTGTATGTATGTTTGTGCGCCATTATCCCGTGATTGCCTGAACCATATTTGATGCGGTATTCAGAAAAATGTTTTTATATTTAGAAGAAGGTTTTAGTATATTAATTAGCCGACTTCAAAAAAGAGAGTAATAAAGCCGGTTTTTTAACGAAATTTATTTGAAATGATGAATTCAGTTCAAAATGTATGCCCGTTGCCCAACTACATAGGGTGCCCCATGACAATCCCATATACTGATAAATTACTGTCCCTAAAAAGTATAGAAGTAAGTGCGTCACTGATAGCTTATTCAGCAAATCCGTCAGCTTGCTTGCCTACTTTTCCATAAAAAAAACTATAATCCATTTACGAAATAACTTTTTTCTATATTTGGAAACAGTTTTAAAACAAATCAACAAACCTGAAAACAATCGTTAAACATAACTTAACCGTAATGTGGTTCGTGACAAATTGTTAGCAGTTTGGTTGAACTTTAACTACGGGGCCGATTAAAATGTGATCAGTCCTATAATTTAACCTAATGTACATTTTCAGTTTAATTAATGAATATTAACACTGATGTTCTTTTTTTCCAAATTTCTGAATTCCTTTCATTCATTTAAATACATTTTACTTTGTAATATCACCGAAATTATTAATATTATATTTGTATTTATCTGGTTTTTTTATATTTGATTAGCCCGAGTTTGACGACTATCTCGCCTCGTGATAAGCGATGATGCGGTCTACGATGGAGTATGTGATCTCAAAAGCAACCTATTCACTCGGGCGTTGAAAACGAATTCCACTCCTTAGGAGTGCGCCCAAGGAAGGTTGATGCGAAGCGGTTTGTGCGTGAATTTATATAAATCTACTTAGTTAATCTTTACTTCTATGAATTTGTATGCTACAAGGCAAATTATTCACGGATGGACGATTATGTAAAGTTGTTTGAATGATTGACAAATGATAAAATGCCTGCACGGTTGGCGCGGTGGCTGGGCAACTGGCTGTCGCGCAACGGGGTTCGATCCACAGATTGTTGTCCCGGGTTTATACATGATTGTGTATGTGTATTTGTATGTTTGTAAACGCACCCATGACACAGGAAAAAATCCTAGTGTGGGGCAATAATTAAAAAAAGGAATGATTTCATTTTCGTTAATTTTCATTTATTACCGAACTAACTACCGAACGAGGATTCGGGGTGGTCCCTATTCTTTTCGCAGGTGTCGTAACTTCATAACAGTCAACTAAGGGAACTATACATTTGAAAGAGACCGGATAGCAGCCTTATATCTTGACCTTATAGTTTTGCAACGACACGTCACTGACTGTTGATGTTTTTGGACACTGCCATGATTAAATGTTTTACCAAAGGTTTAACTGAAACCGCAACTGTCAATTAACTTGAAACCACAATTTGAAAATATTTCACATGTATCCGTTAGATATTTAGCCCGGTTATTAGTTAACAGACCGCAGTAACCACAAGTTTAAACTATTCAGTAGATCTCACCGCAAGGTATAGAGACTAAGCTATGGTGTCAATTCTGATAATCGATAAGTTAACTTGAGAACAGATTATGGTTTAAATTCACCTGGTCAGTCAAAGGATTATTGAGTTTTCTGCTTAAAAACTTAGAGTAAGAAGCTGTTGGATAGATTTCACTTTTAATCGGCTGATCTGGTAGTCATTGGCGGTCTATGTTTAGCAGCGGTTGTCGTGCGGCCGATGTGACAAAGATGATAAATCACTTATAATTCAGACTGCTTCGTTGGCCGAGTGGTCGCAAGTTCGACTGCCGGGCAAGGGGTCTTGAGGTCGATTCCCGGGTCGGGCAAAGTATTACTGGGTTTTCAAAAAAGTCTCAGTAGTAGCACGGAGTCTGGAATTGTGCCCGGTATATGGCAATAGGCACAACAATAATGTTATAATTTGGGTACATAAGTATTCACATGCACTAAACTAGTAATGTTAAGGATGATACAAAAATCACTCTAAATGCATCAATCAAATTTTTCTAACGCTATGATATAAATACAGCTATTTGAAGCGTCATTCACACGCTATAGGCCATAAACTTAATGACTAAAGTCGTAAACATCACGAATTGGACAAATTGATGTCGAAATATACGTAATTGGACAATTATAAGGCTTAGAATGCTATGAACTTTAGCTGTCAAGTAATCATTGTGATTGACAATTTAGCTGGCGGTATCACAAACGATTTTGATGGCATATCCATTGTAGCTAATTTTATATGTGTATGGAAAAGCTGTTGTTTATTTTATCGTTTATTTAACGGACGAATTTTTACATTTTTATATAATGGTTCTTTTCAATCAGTAGAAGAAGTATTGGTAATTAGAAATGTACTTGCGGAGCTAGTCACGTTACTTTTTCTATTGCCTACCTAGTAGTGGGCGGCTCAGGCTGACCTCCCAGGTCGGAAAGTACTGCAAAATTTTAACTTTTTCTACAATTATTATAGAACTACGGAGAAGATTGTGTCTGCTATTATATCTTTTCTCATCCCTTATTTCATTTACCTCATACTCGTAGCATTAATACTGGCAAAAAGTTGATTTTACAGTATGCCAAACTGATTGATTGCTCAAAAGGTGACGTAATGTGATGTCTTATTGAGTTGCATCAACCAAGTTATGTGTTTCCCTAACTGATATTCTAGCTTTGAACCTCATGCCAAAAATGTCATCTAAGCCTACGTTTCCTAGTAGTAAAATCTGACTAATTTCTGCTCCTAGTTCTCGACTTAATAGCCTATAAAAGCCAGGTGTTTACCAAACTGATCTATTTATAATTTTACTAGCCATTTAACAGATTATTAGAATGTCAGAATTGGTCTTGCGGTTTTAAGATTATCTGTGTGAATTCCAGTTGTTTTCTTTTGAACTAATCATCGTAAAACAACGATGGAATGTGAATCACTTTGACTATTGGTGCGGTGGCAATTCTTTGTGTGATTCATAGATTGTTGTTCCGGGTCTGAGTGTTATGTGTATGTGAACTTGTACGTTTGTAAACGCACCCACGACAATGGATAAAACCATAGTGTGTGCAAAATTTATAAATAAAATAAATAAATAAAGTTTGTTTTATGGGTAAATTGAAAATTGCTTATGATTAAGATGATTTAATGTCACAATTGTTACTCTATAATTTCTAGGCTGCGGACGATCTTACGGGTTACCGAGGTCCCGGTTCAATAAAAGTCTGACACTACAGGTGAGAGAGCCTCACCTAAAGCAGTGAGGTCGTCAGATGATTTTCCACCCTTAAAAAAACTGTATAATAATAAATCGCTTTTAACATCACATCACTTCCACTATGACTTTATGTTGTGTCTATTAACTAGGAACGAGTATACTAGAATAACAAAGCCTAAAGCTACTTTCATACTTCAGTGTAAGTATCTTGCAAGCACTTACAAGCCACAAAGTGTGGTCACTGCAAGTAACGTGTGTTTGCAGGCTTGTATGTGGTATGTGCGGTTTGGTTGTTCTGGCTCCTTCTAGATATTTGTAGGTAAGTAGTGTATTATGTCGTTGCTGATATTTCAAAAGTAGTAGTAGTGCCTTCAGCTATTGTAATAAGGTTGGTTTCCCTACACTTTCTTAATTGGAAATGTCTTTGAGATCTGGATTTTTAGTTTAAACATAATATTGTAATTGAACGGCATTCTCCAAATCTTTATTATAATAAATTACCGTCTTCAACAAAAGAGGGAGTTCAAATTTTTTCGTTTCGTTTTAAAAACAGCTTATAAGATAATAATTTTTATTCATTGTTAGATGATCGTATAAGTAAGTGTAGGATTTTATCGTGGATGTAGTAATAAAAGAAATATTTACACAGAATACTTTGGAGTCATTTATTTCGTACGACCGTTTTACATGCGAGATTCAAAGAGAGAGAGCGACACCAGTGACAGGAAAACGAACTAAAATGGTCGCGTTCCAAAACTGCATATTCTAACACCCTCCCCTGGAACGCAACCCCATTTTTGAAACACAATACAAATGTTTATCAGCAGTAACACCCTTCGTAAGATTATCAGCTAACATTTCTTCACCTTTTACATACAAAAACTTAATTTCTAAATTACTAACATGATTCTTTAAGAAATGGTATCGAATGTCTATATGTTTAGTTCTAGGAAGATAACAGTCATTGTTAGTTAATTTAATTGCGCTCTGATTATCACTAAAAATAATAAGAGGGTTCTTCTGCTGGTGACTAAGCTCGCTGTGAAGCTGCTGCAGCCATAGCGCCTCCTGCGCCGCGGAAGACATCGCCATGTACTCCGCCTCGGCCGTCGATAGAGCAACGGTTTGTTGCTTGTGTGATCGCCAGGAAATAGCACCACCCTGCAACAAAAAAACGTAACCTGTGCACGACTTTCTGTCGCGCAAATCACTGGCCCAGTCGGCGTCACAGTAGCCAACTATCTCATCATTTCCTTTTCCAGTGTAAACCAACTTCAGGTCCTTTGTACCCTGCAGGTATCTAAATATTCTCTTCACTGCAGTCCAGTGTTCAGAGCTTGGATTATTGTTGAACCTGCTCAGTGCATTGACAGCAAAGGATATATCTGGTCTAGTACCCTGAGCCAAATACAGCAAAGAACCTATTGCTTGTTGATAGGGGCATTCAAACTTTTCTTCTTTCTCTATTGTATTGAATTTCATACCTACTTCAAAAGGTGTTTTGACAGGTTTGCAGTCTGACATTCTGAACCGTACCAGGATATCCCTTATATACTTTTCTTGATCTATTGTAACCTTCTCTACATCTCGGGTAATATGTAGGCCTATGCACTGACTTGCTGGTCCAATGTCCTTCATTTCAAAGTGCTGCTTTAAACTTTCCTTCAATAAGGTTTTTATTTCTGGTTGAGAAGTGAATATGATTAAATCGTCAACCCAGACAGCTACAAATGTATTCTTCTCAGTATTGTAGTAGACACAGGGATCTGTTTTTGATTGCTGCATACACAATGCATGTAAAGCATTGTTCAGCTTTATGTTCCACAATCTGCTAGCTTGCTTGAGGCCATATAACGATTTATGAAGCTTGCATACCTGAGATCCTTGTCTGTATTGTTCTGGTTGTTGCATGTAGATTTCTTTATCAATTTCTCCCTGAAGAAAGGCAGACACGGCATCAATTTGATCTATTTCAAGCTTGTGTTTAGCTGCCAAAGCAAATAGATATCGGATAGTTGTATACCTGACCACTGGAGAATAGGTTTCTTCGTAATCAGTACCTTTTCTTTGGATATATCCTTTTATAACTAGCCTTGCCTTATAACAAACAATATTACCACTGTGATCCATCTTTGTTTTGTAAACCCACTTGCAGGGTAAAGCCTTCTTGCCCTGTGGAAGATCTGTCAAACTCCATGTTTCGTTTTTTATTAAGGAATTGTACTCTTTATCCATGGCAGCTTTCCATTCAGTGGCTTGTGAAGATGACAATGCCTCCTCAGCAGTCTGGGGATCAGTCGCGTCTGTAAAAAAGCACAGATAACTATCTTTGTCCTGAGTGTTGTCATTATAACGTGACCGGAGTGACCTTGTTGTCACATTAGTGTCATGAGTGTTTCTTACATAACTCGGAGGTCTGTAGGTTTCATCTGGATCCTCATAATCTGTGTCATACTCACTTGAGTCATCACCTTTAATCGACTCCTGAGTGAGTAATTTCTTACCCTGAGTGATGGATGTACTCTCTACCTTTCCACCACTAGAAGATGAGGCAATGCTGTCACTTACTGACTGAGATCCCTTGACTGTAACATCAACATCACAATGAGTGGGTACAGGAACACTGACATTCCTATCATATTTCTCAAAGAAAGCAACATCTCTACTTTTTATAATTTTGTATGTTATAGGGTTTATCAAACGGTAGCCCTTGGTGTTCTCGCAATACCCCACCATAATCATTTTTTCAGACCTTTTATCCCACTTTTGACGTTTCTGGCTTGGTACATGTACCATAGCCTCGGAGCCAAATACTTTCATATGAGATAAATTGGGATTTTTACCTTTCCATAACTCATACGGTGTTTTACCTTCCAATGATTTGGTAGGGGATCGGTTGATAATGTATGCAGCGGTTGCCACAGCTTCAGCCCATAGTCGCTTCTCCAGCTTGGCATAGAACAGCATGCATCTTGCTCGTTCCACTAACGTCCTGTTCATGCGTTCTGCCATGCCGTTGTGCTCCGGAGTGTAGGGTGTAGATGTCTGGTGAACAATCCCATGTTTAGACAAAAAGCTTTCAAAATGGTTATTGCAATATTCTTTGCCATTATCAGTGCGAAGTACTTTAATTTTGTTATTCAATTCATTCTCTACCTTAGACTTGAAATCTTTAAAGGTCTCAAGAACATTCATTTTATCCTTGAGGAAGTACACAAAGACCATTCGGGTGAAGTCATCAGTAAAAGTAATGAAATATTTCTTACCTCCACATGACAAGTTCTCCATAGGACCGCACAGGTCCGAATGTATTAATTCAAGAGGTTTGACTGCTCTAGAACCTACATTCTTAAACGGCATGTTTACCTTCAAAACATTGTTCACAATAAATATCATTGACATTACCTTTATCCGGAGTTAGTGCCACACCCTCCACACAATTGGGCAATTTTCTAACATCTGAATTATTAAGGTGCCCCATTCTCAGATGCCACAAGTATGTGTCATTAGAACTCACTGTGCTTGATATCAGATGAACCATTTCACGACCTGTGTTCATAATATACAAATTGTTCTTCAGTGTTGCAGTACACAACATCTCTCCTTTGCTATTTTGAATATTACATCCATTGCTGTTGAACGTAACTTTATATCCACTCTTCACAATAGTGCTGACTGAAAGAAGGTTTGCAGCTAATCCGGGGACAAACAGTACATTCTTCACTTGTATTTTGTCCTTGTTAATGTGTATGTCAACACATCCGACTCCTTTTACAGCTAGTGGCTCCCTATTTGCAACAGTTACACTCTTCACTGTGGGCTCGGAGACATTATACATCCAGTCGTCTCTGCACGTCATGTGCATGGATGCACCAGAGTCTATTAGCCAGTCTTTACTCACATGATCTTCTCCTGATGTTGTTAAAAATGCAGCAACATAACTTGAACTTTCTGCCTTACTTGATTTCCCATTTGACTTACAATACTTAGCATAATGACCGTACCTGTTACAGTTGAAACATCTTGGCCCTTTCTGTTTACTTGACTGGTTAGTTTTTGTACTTGTATTATTATAATTACTGTTGTGTTTCTTTGACTTTGTGAAAAAGGCAGCTGATTTAGATGTACTAACTTCCTGTATGAGCTTCGATTTGACTGAGTCCGCACTTATCTTTATTCCGGAGCTTTCGAGCCCCATGATCATGGGCTTATATTCGTCAGGTAGGCCAGCCAGCATTAACGTTCCGAGCCACTCATCATTGACTTCGAAACCAATACTGCGTAGTTTGTGAGCAGTATTCATTATTTAACTTACGTACTCTTCAACAGTACTGCAGCATTCTAACGTTGTGTTTATCAAGTCCTTGAGCAAGCCGACTTTTCGGGTAAGTCCGTTATCATCAAAGGCCTGGTGTAAGCAGTTCCATACTTCTTTGGCGGTCGTACACTCCTGTACATGGACGTAATTCTGAGGATTAAGGAGCAATATTAGCTTGGCCTTAGCCTTTACGTCCTTACTGGCATCAACTGGTTCGTTATTCACCGGTTCGATACAACTCCACAGATTCTCGTGTTGTAAATATGTCTTCATACTGAATTTCCATGTGGCGAAGTTCTCTCTTCCCATTAGTTTTTCAATATTAAACATATTATTAGAACCCATCTTGGCTGAGAGTTCTTTTCCACACGATTTTTCGAGAACCACGTTGTCAGTCTAACCTCAATGTTGAGCCTCAAGTATATTTCGCCGGATAACTTGTATTTTCGTACTTCTGATATTTCTACAGTAACCACGCTGTGCTACCATGTAGGATTTTATCGTGGATGTAGTAATAAAAGAAATATTTACACAGAATACTTTGGAGTCATTTATTTCGTACGACCGTTTTACATGCGAGATTCAAAGAGAGAGAGCGACACCAGTGACAGGAAAACGAACTAAAATGGTCGCGTTCCAAAACTGCATATTCTAACAGTAAGCTACAAATTCGCATATCTCTAAAACTGTCAATTTTATATATAAGCTTTTATAGTACTTCTTAAACAATTTTCTAACATTAAACTGAATCAGGTGGAACTTTCTAGATTAAAGGTTAGGAGCCTATCAACCTTTGTACGTGCCTTGATTTTTTCTTATCGCCAAATACACATAAAAATATATTATATGACGAAGAGTATATTAATATTAAGGCTATAAACAGGTGAGGCTGAACGTGCACAGGATAAAAATATTGTAATTGATTTAATAATTTTGGCCTGAATGTCCCGGCTCGACCGGAGTGATACCACGGCCTCAGAGAAGACCGACGTGAAAAAACGTTTGCGTTGTGTTTCGTCAAGTGAATGCGGTTACCAGAAGCCCTATTACCATTTTTCCAATCTCCCCAATCCCTGAATTCCTAACAATTCTCAAATTCCTAATCCCCAAAACACTGGTAACGCATTTATTATGCCATTAGTGTTCCGGGTGTCCACGGGCGGCGCCGATTGCTTACCATCAGGTGATCCGTCTGCTCGTTTATTGGCTTATCATATAAAAAAAGGAAAAAATAAAAGTCTTCTTTAATACCAATAGATTAAAGCAAAATCTTTGTCCTTTTATTGTCAGAAGTTACCTGTGTAGGTATACTTGTACTGCCCCTAAATAGTTTAGGATAAGAACAAGAGAAAATAAGGCTATATTTTTTTTTGAGGGGAAAATTTTTCCAATTTCTTCGCCCACTTTGTACTGAGCGAGAGGGAGTGTCAGAGTCTTACTGACTAAAAACCAACCCTTGCTACTGCTGCTCTTCAAGCCAGAGTCCCGGCAACCCATTAGGCCTTCCGCGATTCCGTATATGGCAAAACCCCTAATAAGGCTATATCATTACCTAGGTACTTAACATAATTTGTTTGGTGGCAAACCAAATACATAATGAAACTTACTAAGTAAATGAAGCTATAAAAGACTCTATGTTATTGCTGAAGACAAAGAAAACCACATCTTATGAATATTATAGTAAAGTACAATGTATGTTTGCTAATAAGTCTACCTCAGGGGTCTTTTTTAAGGGAAAGTCTTCGAATGACTTCTCTCGCCTGGGTGAGGCAGGAGGGAGTTTCAGACCCTTGCTAACTAAAAACCACCCCGTTCCTACTCTTGTACTTCAAGCCGCAGCCCCGTCAACATTTTACGTTCTCCACGGCTCCGTATCGGCATCAGCTAAGATAGATTTTCGAGTATACCAAAAAATTATAAACAAGAAATCAATTCACGCCTTAATGCAAGGAGGAAAACAACAAACGTAATTTAAAAAAATATATATATTCATTTAATTATATATATATGTATGAATATATTTATAAATTGTTAATTTTAATTAGCAGCTCACCTTTCTCGCGTCTCTGCCAAAATCTGAAACAATGGATAATTTGATTATAATTATGGTTCAATGGCTTGGTTACAATAATGTTTGGTAGGGTTGACAGGATTCCGTAATATTATATATAGTTCGTTGTGCGACAGGAAAACAGTTTAACATTACACGTAATATTGAATTTTATGTTACATTTTTATATTTTGGGGCAAGAGGGCGGGTTCAAAACCAACTGCAAGCACCAATGTATCTTTTTTAGTAGTACCAATAATCGATATATACCTTGTAGTTATATGTACCTTCTAAGATTATTTAGACACGACTGAAAAACGGTGAAGGAAATATCGTGAGGAAACCTGAGCTTTTAATTTGTAATAATAAGTTGGAAATCGCCAACTCACATTGAGCAAGCGTGGTGTAATGCTCAAACCATGCGAAAAGAGACCTTTGGTCAGCAGTGGGCACTTATCATCTGCTTACATAGCATTTCTTGAAGATCTTTTCTTGGTAAATAAACAAATATTCTCCAATTCCAAATTAGTTACCAAAACAAAATTTGCTCTCGAAACTTCAAGGGATTTCTACTAAACGATTACAAGAAAGTACATTTTTTAATTAAAAATCTTCGTCTCATTTTCGTAAAGACTAGATCAAAACAATTTTGTTAATTAACAAATTAATTAAAATTGTCTCGATTATAAACAAAGTAAGTATTAGGCAACCCTACATTACAGAATCGATTCAAAATTAATCAGGAGGTTGGGTTGTTACTATAATGAAAGTAAGTGCAGAAGGGCCATTCAAATAAAAAGAAACTGTATCAGAAAATATTTAAGGGTTAAAATAGGTAAACAGTGAAGTCTTAGTTATGGATGACTGTACCACCGTTGTTATTAGCCTTTTTTTATGAACTGCAAGAAAGATAACATTCCCATAAATAATGTGTTTCTGTTACTGCTTTATGCAAATTTAATCAAAGTTAAGACATAGTACAAGTTATAATGCTGCTTTGTTGGCGGAGTGTTCGTATGTGCGACTGCTGGGCCAGGAGTCTCGGGATCAATTCTTGGGTCCAGCAAAGTATTACCGGGTTTTTAAAAAAATCTAAGAAGTAGCACGGATGACATCCAAAATTAACTGAAAATCGTGGGTTACTCACGTGAATATATTGAGAAAGCTCTACTAGTTTCGATCCACAGAGGGGTTCTTCCTCATGAGCAGCGTGCGCGGTCGCGGCGATGTCACGTAGCCTATTCTACCTACTAGCAGTAGCAAGCAGTCGAAACTAGTAGAGCTTTTCTCAGTATTTTCACGTGATTAATTCGTGATTTTTAGTTAAGTAGCACGGAGTCTGGAACTGTGCCCTGTATATGGCCATAGGCTCACCCCCTATTCATAACCATAACATAAATAGTGAAAAGTGGGTGTTATATTGTACAGTGTAAGTGCCGTAATCTGCACCTCTGCCTACCCCTTCGGGAATAAAAGGCGTGATATTATGTTAAGTTATAATACAAGTTATTCCAAAAGATTTATAAGTCATATTGTCACCAATGTAAATTAATTTAATTTGAAACTTCTCATTATTTTACTTAGCCACACATTGAAATGTATCATTGTTTTTCATTTTGTTTATTCAATTCTAATTACACAAAAGTTCATTCACCCGGGTTACAATGTCGACCCGGCCATACAGGGATATTTAAAAAATTAAGCCATATTGGATTGACAAGATAACGCAATATCCGAACATGTACCACATTAGACCATAGTGCCGACCATATTACCATTTATTAGTGCATGTTAGAAATATGAATAGATTAAATTATGCAAAAAGAAACAGTAAAGGTTACTTTACGCATGCCAATGTCAAGCACGAAAGCGTGCTTCTTTAATTAAGCACGTGTTGCTTAATAATATGTGTGTCGGAATATTGCTCAAAATTAGCATATTCAATTACTCATTTCGGACATGCTTGTGAATCGACAAGCCTTCGATTTTTGAACATTTTTGAGCATGCCTAATAAAAAACTCTTTAGCATGCCATTTTAAAGGAAGAGTAGCAGTACCATAATATTTTAAAAGCGATTGCACTGAAGTGCTATTTTTTATAGTTTTTATTTTCATTGGCAATACTACGAAAAATAAAGACAACAAAGGAAAAATAAATAACAGGCTTTTAGATACGTTTTAGTCTCTATTAATTTGATTTTTATGTCATAAAATATATTTTATCGGAAAAATGAAAAACAAAAGCGGAATCCCTTTTTACACGAAGTGCGGAAAAAATTAAATACCTACGTAATTCTCCAATGAACCGCTTTGCAGAGCTTAAAAGCCTGCCAATATGTTTTTATAAGGCGACAAAATATTATAATAACGTTTTCTTTTGGCACTTCCCAAGTCAATGTTATTATATTATTATCGAGAAACATAAAATTGAAAATGATTTTAGAGTGACGTAATTTGCTTGTAATTTACGTTTTCGTTAGTCAAATACAAGATAAATGATCGTATCGAAAAATATAAAGTATGTTAGATCGTATTTATTTTTTCTTATCTCAGTCAGATTGAAAATTAACATAGACTTAAAGACTACCTTAACCGAAATTTTAACCAAAAACAAGACTAAAATATTGTCATATATGGTAAGTACATGGAGTAATGACAAAATTACGTACCCCCTATAAATTGTTTTTTTTTAAACGACGTAAAGTAACTCGTCGTGTGAGTGAGGTTACCAGAGGCCCAATTATCAACCCCCCTTCCCCAATTTCCCAAATCACTGAATCGGAATTCTACATTGTGCATATATGCCTTTAAGATGAATAAAATACCATAATATGGTAACTCACTTGTAACACTTCTGTAACGTACGTGTTCCAGGTGTCCATGGGCGACGCCGATTGCTATCAGGCTAATAGGTGATCCATCTACTACTAAACTCAACACTTATCTATAGTTGTGCAATAAACTTCTAATAAGAATATTATCAAAGTATTATAATAAAATATACCACAAAAGTAATACCAACCCATATCGACGATGACGTCAGCGAAAGACAGACAGATATTTCATATTATAAGTCACAAGTGTGATGTAGCATGGATGGAATGTCCTACATTCCGTAATGAAATATTGAGGTCTGGAGCGACAAGCCATCGGAACCACGAGAGATTTTTAATTGAATCTCTCAAGACATAGGTAAAACTACATTTCCTATTGTTCATATTTCAAAATTTGGTGTAAATTTTGGCTAATATAACTCATATTCTGTTCATGGTGGTGCAGATGTAAGGAACGTGCTTCTCAGGCTTGAGAGTGTGGGTGATGAACCTGGAAACTGATTTGACTTTTACCCTCCGTTATTTGACTTTTCTTATGTTATGTAAAAGAAAAAACCGCGAGCAAACTTATTTTTTTAATTACCAATTGTAAGTTAACCCATTGAAATTCATCCCCTAAATTTGTTCATACAAAAGTAGTCTCTAAACATTGGAAATAAAGTCTATAATGTAGTTAGTGGTGAGCGGTCACCGGTGACCGCTTGGTGATGTTTGGGTAAGGCAGACACGTTGATAATGCTCATTCCTTCTCCGCTTAAGAAGAGGTCAAAAGACACTGTTTACAAAAGTAAGCAGTTGATGATGAAGATATAATTATGTGAAGTTACAGTTTATATACTACATGTTTCAAGATTATGCAAAATTTGTTTCAAGGTCAGGAATGAAATTGGTAAAATTAAATCCATTCAAGCAATTATGTATTACATTCTCGTGTGCTAATGTAGGTGTGTGAACACCCACTCTTTGCTACAATTTATTAGCTTCATTTAACAGAGGGTAAGACTTTTGACTTCTTTCGCCCACAAAGCCTGGCTACTGAGAATTTTGAGATTGGAAAACCCAATTAAGCCTTAAAGGATACAAAAATCAAGAACCATTTGCTCGGGATTTTAGAATACACGTTTATTGGACCGTTATAAGCGAGAAGGAAGGTTGACGCTAATAAAATCGATGAATAATTCGTTTAAGAAAAATTTCTGACTACTTTATTGGTAAAAACTATAGTTTTCTAGCTATAGTAGCGCGCAAAGTCAGGGAATATACCAAACTCTAACAATACTCAGGCTTATACCCAATCCAAACACCATCGACCCAATATTTCTAAACATCCATAACTGGAACTCCCCTATAATTCCCGCCCCGAAATCAAAACAAAATAGGACACAAAGTAAATAAAATTTAATATCTGCTGACCCTTATTTCCTCACATTCATCAAACCGCACGCGAACGATAGCGTGTCATTTCCCTTTTCCAGTGGAACGGACCAATAATTATTGTCTTTGTTTCCAAAATTGAGGGTCCCTAAGACCCCCAAAGAGTCCAACAATCAATGCTTCGATTTCATCCCTTCATTTGTTTAATGAACTGGGAATTTGAGATGATTTCACTGACTTTAAGCCGAGATTAACAGTTAAACCAGCTTAGGGAAAACTCTTAAAAATTTGGGAATAAATAAAAGAGAGATTTTTTTGAAAGGCCAATTCAAGATGCCTTCAAATATTTGCTCTCGTGTGGGTGTTAAGGTGGCTGGGTGATAAGTTGGAATTATTTACATGTATTTTGTATTGGGATTTGGCTTTTTATACATCCCAATCGCACATGCCAAGTATTCTGTAAGTAGTGCATGAGAAGAATGCGTTTGCTTTTACATGGCGTAGAAAGTCCATGTATTTATAAAAACACTTTTTCGGATCTACCAAAAAAAAAAAAATGTAATAAGAGAATTATGATAAATTCTCATTATCAATTCCCATTTCAGTATCATATTTTGCGATGAAAAAATGCAGATAAAGTTATTTTTTAAGTATTTATTTAAACTTTAATGTACACAGAAACAAGTGATACTACATAAGCCGGACATTGATGCCATATGGCATTCTCTCCCAGTCAACCTTAGGGTTAATTAGAAAATAGGCATGTGTAACTAAGAAACAAATAACATAAATAGACTTTATAAATATAGATACTAAAAATATTTGTAAAAGTGCACTTATATATAGGTATTATAGGTATTTATATGCATGCATATATATATACTAGATACATTAATTCTATAGTAATACATATACAATATACATACTATTATATAATAAACATAAAGCTAGACTCGGCGTTGTAGTGATTTTAAATACAAATCGTGAAAAATTTTTGTCATGATTCCAACATAAAACTAAGCCAGGCTTTTCCTTTAATTTTCAAACAAAAATCTTTACAAACGAAACGTGCTAATTATTTATATTGTAAAAAAGAACTAATATCTTTTTCGTTTTCACCTTTTTTCAGTTACACGTGTAGTCCTGCCGTCGTTATCTCATTTGCTAATTACAGCACGTAACTCATAAATTGTGCCAAACTTTCTAGGCAGGGTTGTCAAAATTTATAACACCTGCTTTGTTCGTTGTAACGTTATTAACGAAATAAATTTTGATTATGTGTATTCCTTTTTGTTTATTACACACAGAATTGTATTTCTCTCCATTGTTATGTGAGCATTTTTGGTTTCTGTTTATTATCTTTTACGAATAAGTGTGTGCTAATATTATTTTGTGTGTCAACCCTAAAGATTTATTTGCTTTCTTGTCTAATGATATAATGTTTTCTTAATTTAGTGATGAATGTGGAACTGTTTTCTTGTTATTTTTAAGTTCGTATTTTGTCTTGGTCGTATTTTGGCGAGTATATTAATTTATTCGCGACACGACATATTTAGCAGAATACGAACTGAATCTGCCATTGAATACAAGGAAGTAGATAATACCAGTGACCATCAATTCAGACCAGATAATATTACTCATGTATGATGCAGACAGACCAGCACATCAAGTTACTACAAAATTATTCATCTTATTCTCAACTGTATCGTCAAAGAATAAGGCAGAAAATTATAAAACAAACTTGGCATATTAGAGCAGTTTGATGTGATACGGTATGGTCGAGTGATTTCCAACAATGCAGTACTTATAGCATTGATGATTATCTGAATGTGCAACGTTGATACGAAGATAGACTGTAGTTCTAAATTTAGATAATGTTAACTGAAAGGAGACTCAGGTAAATATTAATATTATTTTGCGTCTATTGACTGCACAAGTTAACTTATACTTCTACATACAAGCGTATACTTTTTACATACATACTTACAATCCATACATAACATCACGCCTTTTATCCTCTAAGGGGAGGCAGAGGTGCACATTATGCCACTGTACAATATAACACCAACTTTGCACTATTTATGTCATGAGCCCCATGTAATAGGGGGTGAGCATATTGCCATACACCGGACACAATTCCAGACTCCGTGCTACTACTGAGAGTTTTTAAAACCCAGTAATTCTTTGCCCGACCCGGGAATCGAACCCGAGACCCCTTGGCCGGCAGATGCACTTGCGAACACTCGGCCATTGAGGCAGTCATATTTGTCATCATCATCATCAACAGCCTATAAATGCCCACTGCTGAGCAAAGCCTCTTCTCACACGGAGAAGGTTAGAGCGTTAATCACCACACTTGCTCAATGCGGGTTGGCGATTTCAAACTTATAATTAGAAATTATAAGTCCAGGTTTCCTCACGATGTTTTTCCTTCACCGTTTGTCAGTGGTGTCTAAATAATCTTAGAAAGTACATATAACTCGGAAAAAGTCACATTGGTACTTGCCGTTGGTAGGTTTCGAACCCGCACCCTCATGCATGAGAAGCGAGCGTCTTAAACCTCCAGGCCACCACGACACTTATTTGTATTACCGCTAAACTATTAAACTCTACTTTGGAACAAAACGTGAAAGCCTAGAATCGTACTTTATCCGATCCGAGAGTAGAACTCGATCAGAAATCACAGTTGTGATCACTAAATCAATGAAACAGATACAGAAATTAGCATAAAGTTAAGGATACACTAGGGGACAAAATATGTCCTGCAACACGTGTCATCTGCGACGGCGACGTCGGATGAAATGACGCGATGTTGCCGGACTTTCGTCAACATAATCTGGCAACGTCAACGTCGCTGGGGACAGAAGTTGCGCGTTGTCACCGCATACGTCAGGCGACACCGGCCAGTTTCGCTAAAGACTTAAAATATTTCATATTATACATACAGTGCAGATTTTAAATTTACTAATTTACCATGTAGACAATAACTGTAAACCAATTTATGCAAGAAGATAAAACGTTAACGTTTCTAAGAAAATCCCTTCGCAAAATGAGTATGATTCCATGAATCAAAATAATGGCAAAGTACGATCATATGTGAACTATTCTAGAACTATTGCGTAGTATTATTATTTACTAGGAATTATTATTATTATTACATTGAAGCTAAATATAAAGCGTGTTTTGAAAATCGAGTTGCAACTGTAAATCGTTAGACAATTGATGAGTTATTTACCTCTATAAAGACAACTTACAGGTATCGGTTTTATTTAATACATAATTTTTTTATGGATTATGGCAAATACCTAAGCAAATAAATTACCTAATGGTACATGATCGCCGGCACCTACAAACACCAGAGGGCCTAGAAATGCGTTACCGGCTTTCTTAACGTTGTACAAAACTTTATCTTTTACTCTGAACACAAAAACAGAAACACAAAATTTCTCCAACCCTTAAATTAATAAAACACAAAATCTTCCAAGCCCTACCTAATAACCGGAGCAAAATTCAGCCGAAAATCTACTATCTTTGTGAACACCACTATAAAAATATAGCGCAGAATGGCAAGCCCTGGTAATGACAGGGAGGGAAGCCCATTTCCTTGATAAACATTCCCTAGGCGCCCGCTAAAGTTGGTCGTTTGTACCATAATAACAAAACATCAGCCGTTCTACTCCCTTGAGATGTATTCACGATGAAAAACAATAAATGCTAACTTATCCCTTGGCAGTTTTCGTTCTCATACGTGCTTTGTATGATCTATTTGTTTCTGCTCGGTTTTCCGAGCTGTGCATAAAACTATGGTTGTTGTTACGTGTGCCTCGTAATATTTTATGTCACTATAGTATTATCAAGCTCCAGTTTGGGTTTGTAAATGATGTTCGGCGATAGATTCGCCCATAATTATTTCTTAACTCTATAGCTCAGTAACATAAGGGCAAATGTACACTTTAGTAATTTGGTACTTTATATTAGAGGTAAGCCTTTAAAGAGCAAAATTGGTGAAATAATAAATGTGTAATGATCAACAACAAATTTGCAGCATCTCGTTGCCCTAGCCCTTGTACTAGTCGCGGAAAACCTAACGGTTAACCGGGGCTCCGGCTCGACGTACAGAAGAAGGAACGGGGTGGTTTTTAGTCAGTAAGAGTCTGATACTCCCTCCCACCTCACCCAGGCGGGAGCAGTCATTCGATGATTTTCCCCCCTTTAAAAAAAATGCCCTTGTACTTAGGTGCCTACTGTTTATGTATATTCATTCATGTCACATTTAATATTAATATTTGCTCTTGCTTGCCACTACAAGAATAATAGATCAATTCCCTATTACATTACGTTTTTCCTTGTGTGAGTGCTTTTTATGATCAATTTTTTTTTATACTACGACGGTAGCAAAGAAGCACACGGCCCACCTGATGGTAAGCGGTTATCGTGGCCTATGTACGCCTGCAACACTTGGGGCATTACATGCGTCTTGCCGACCCTTAAGAAACCTATTCACTCCCCTCTTGAAGATATCAATAATATGGTTTCAGCTTGACTTTAAATAACTTCTATTGCATGAACGCTGTAATTTGTCAAAACGTCTTCTTTATACATCTATGAATTTTAACAACTGAACTCAGACTTTTTTGTTACCAGGTATTAAAGATAAAGATGTCAAAGAAAATTTCATTACTCAAAAGGGCAATGCGGTTCTTGGAAATTAATGTTTATGATTAAATTGTATTTTTGGTATGTCTTTATCAAGTAAAAGGATTCAAGTTTAATTAAAATGTAAACATGATATATCAAATTTTTGGTTAACAGACCATAATTATGCAAGAGGCATTTTTGATTCATCATCATCATACAATAAGCTTACTGATAGTTCATTTTTGATTGAAAATCAAATCAAAATTTCCTCTGGTTTGTCAACGGATATAGCTGAGGGCTGATTTTACAATGCTCAGTTAAATTTTATCAGAGGAATAACATTGAATATTTGACTATTCTTCCATACTAATAACTGTCAAATACTATAATTAATACTATAATAAATATTAATACTATATTAATATAATTTTATTCTACAGTTAAGAACCTATTGACGGCGAAATATCGGCTCTAAGAATGTTACGTTTCTTTAGTTATTTTTATAAAAAAAAACAAACAACATTAAGTACCTCGGTGTTATTATCGATGATAAACTCGACTTCCAATTACATATTGAGGCACTAACCACCAGAACCCGCAAATTAAACTGTCAAACACCAAGCGGTCACCGGTGACCGCAACCTATTGTTCTATAATTGTGTCTATAATGAAGGTACTCGACGAGTTAATCTTTATTTTTAGGAATCTTCGCCATGTAGCAGATAACAAAATAATTAAAACTGTGTACTATGCCTTATGTCAATCCGTCTTTACCTATTGCATAACGTCGTGGGGTGGTGCAGCCAAATCTTACTTACTCAAGTTAGAACGAGCACAGAGGGCCATCCTTAAAGTAAGTTTATTCCTGCCTTTCCGTTACCCAACCTATGATCTATATCAGCGATTCAATGTTCTAACAGTTCGCCAGCTATTCATCCTGTACACCGTTCTAAAAATGCACTCTCAGCTACCATTTAATTCGGATAATTCCACAAGCAGGAGAAGACTTACTACCGTCTGCCATATAGAAAGAAAACATTTTGGTTTCACTCAAAACTTCTTTACCTTTTTAGGCCCATACCTATATAACAAAATAAATAAAGAGCTAAGCATTAATTATCTCACCAGAAGTAAATGTAAAGAAAGCGTCAGCGACTGGCTAAATAAACTAGACTATGAGGAGACTGAAAAAATTCTGAGACCACTTTCCTAAGCTACAACTGATGCAGAATTATCAATCACTACATTCATATCAACACTTCCACCTCGTTCACTTACCTATACATACCCACACATAATACACATCAACTCACTCACTTACATACACATATACACGCACACTACATTGTTACACACCCACAGTCACACACACACACACACACACATACAATGTTGTCCATTTTCTTTAATTAAGTAAATACTTTATATTGCTCAATGTCTCCGGGGGTCACCCGGGCCTGGTGATCTGTAACACAGGTTATACCTTTAACAGACACCAGTCTCTTAATTGTAACATATTATATAATTTGTATCCGTAGAGTATTTTTGAGAAAATAAAGATTTTTATTATTATTATTATTTACATATATTTATTTAAAATTCTCTATAAATTACATTTCTAAATACTACTTGTAAAATAAAAAATAATATTTAAAAATATAAAAAATAGGAGCCGACCAGTAGCGAGAGCATGGTCCAAGCTACCGGTGGTTAGGGCTCCAGAGACAGAAACCTCCTCACGATACGTGCCGTTTCTAGGAGAACTGCCTTCTGTATCAGGCCCTTGATCCATCCACCTAACGCCAGCCTCCTAAGATGGATGTCGAGGCTTTTAGGGATTAACCCATTGGCCGACACGACTATCGGCACAATGATAGCCGAATCCACACTCCACATGTCGACAACCTCGTGAGCTAAGTCTAGATATTTTATTTGTTTATCTTTCTCAGCTTTCACGAGGTTCTCGTCATGGGGAATGGTGACATCGATTATCATCGTGCGGCGTACTTGTCGGTCTATCACCACTATGTCAGGTTTATTGGCTACAATAGTCCTGTCAGTAATGATAGACCGGTCCCAGTACAATGTGATATGGTCATTTTCCAGAACTGGGTCGGGCACATACTTGTAGTAGTGTTGTAGTAGTCGATAGTGTAAAGCAAGTTGCTGATGGATAATCTTGGCTACTTGATTATGCCTATGCAAATATTCACTGTTAGCCAAACGACCACAACCAGAAATTATATGTCTAATGGATTCACCAGGACTATGACATGCCCGACATATGTCAACCGTCCCATCCTTAATTATATATTTCCGATAGTTGTTCGTAAGGATAACTTCGTCCATTATTGCACAGACAAATCCTTCAGTTTCTCCAAAGAGATTACTGAATCGTAGCCAAGACACGGACGCTAGAAAATCTACACTGGGCCCATGAAGGGCCCGGAAGAAGCGTCCATGGAGCTCCTTGCTATGCCATACCTCCTTGCGATCATTGACGCTTAGTACCACAGGTCTGCGCCAGTTCTCTTTTGCCAAGGATAGCGGAGTGAATCCATTGTCCACCGCTGCTACTTCTCGATGCATACCCTCGTTGACTTTCAGGAAATATTCCCTGAGGCTGCACACCTCACGGTTGTGAAGGGTCTTAGCATTTAATAAGCCTCGACCACCACACTTCCGCGGGATGTACAACCTCATGACCGACGAACGAGGGTGATGCATGCGATTTGCAGTCAGCAGGGTCCGGACTCGCCTATCCAGGGTGTCAAGTTCAGTCTGAGTCCACTTGAGTATACCAAAAGAATACATTAGGACTGGCATGACCCAACCGTTAAAGGCTCGCACCTTGTTTCCGCCTGATAAGGAACTTTTCAGTACCTTATTCAGGCGACAAAAGAAGCGCTCCTGTAACGATTGCTTCATGTCCGGTCCATTAATGCCTAATCCTTCTGACATACCCAAGTACTTGTATGTATCGTTTGCGGAGAGTGATCTCAGCTTTGTGAAATCTGAGAGTTCTAGACCCTCAGATTCCACAATCCCTCCTCGCTTTACATGCATGACCGCACACTTGTCTACTCCAAACTCCATTCTGATGGAACTACTAAATTTTTCAGTTATATTCAGTAGTTCCATCAGTTGTTTCTTGTTTGGTTATTATTATTATTATATTTGATACGACTTGTGTCTTTGGTTGTCGAACATCTTGTTTCTCCCTGTAACTAGTAATATTTTTTGAAGGGAACTTGTGTATTGCCTCAGGATAGCTATTACTTTTGAGTTGTAGTACGACATTGACAATCAATAAATGTAAAGATATGTTCGCTTTATTTATTAAATTTAGAGATGAATATTTACAAACATTTTATCGATTACAATTAGAAAGTATGTAGGTAGTGTGTAATAATAAAAAATGATTGCATAATTATCATTAAGAATATTTGGTCATCAATGTTGCAAACACAATAAGAGCTATAATTTTTTATAGAGAAAAATAACATAAAATCACGCTATTTATCTCCGAAATGGTAGGCCGAGGCGCACATTACGGCACTTAATGCTACAGTCCAATGTTACATCCACTTTTTACTATTTATGTTATGAGCCCCATGTAATAGGAGGTATATGAACCTATTGCCATTTACCGGGCACAATTCTAGACTCCGTGCTACTGAGAATTTTTAAAAACCCAGTGATACTTTGCCCGACCCGGGAATCGAACCCGATACCCCTTGCCCGGCAGTCGCACTTGCGACCACTCGGTCAGTGAGAAAAATTTATTATGTTAATAAAACAAGTAACTATAAATTCAATTGATATTTTAAACAGAGATTTATAATATTTTAGTAGTTTTTTCTGTCTCTGCCTATAAAAACAATGCTGTAAATTGTACATAACTGTTTCAATAAACATTCAACAAAACTAAACATAGTGGCTAACTGTAAAACGTGAATTTCCCGTAAACGAAAGCCATTTTACAACTTTAATTGCTACACGCAGAACAATATGTCCGCTTGCCGCCATTTTGTCGACCTTTTGTTTTTTTATGTTTATTTCGGCGCGCAAAAGTATTTGTGTATTCAGCCAATTTTCGGCGAGAGGTCTCGACGAGATGTATGTGAATAGGTTCATTGTCTTTTTTGTTTTTCTTTTTTTTATCTCTGCGCGTTGCAGAAACAATTTGTATTTATATTTCGGTGTTGACATTTTAAATTTTGGTGGAATAAGACATTTTTGTGACGGCTTACAAATAAAGTGCAAAATGACAGCATAGCTGGCGCGATGGCTGGGTAACCGGTAACGCAACATGGTTCGATTTCCGCACGGAGCAACTCTTTGTTGTTTCTGGTCTTGTGTATGAACTTGTGTGTTTGTAAACGCACCCACAATACAAAAGAATATCCTAGTTAAATACGTTAAAAAAATTAAGTATTATTTTCTCCATTAAAGATATATTTCGTTAATTTTCTCTTGCAAATTCACCTCTATATATGTTTCAACTAGACAATAATTTTGCCAATTCATTTCAGCACTTAAAATTACTGGTAGCACAATTCACTTCACATCAACACTTTATTAATATACTTTTTACGACAAAACAAATCGTTGATATCCCTTTTTACTGTCGTCATAATACAATTTTTCATCTGACAACTAAAAACAGGATGGGAGCGAATCAAAACACCTAATTATAGTTTATATTTTAGTATTTTTGAACACAACATTACTGAATGATAAATTATAGCAGACAAACAAATGGACTAAAATAAATCTTATGATTTGTTTTTTAGAATTATTGTTCTATATCGCAAACTGGAATTAAGAAATGAAATCGACCGGCTGAGCTAGACAGGCTGACTACAAAAATAATATGACATAAATAAATACATAAAGACTGCCTCGTTGTCCGAGTGGTCGCAATTGCGACTGCCGAACAAGGGGTCTCGGGTTCGATTCCCGGGTCGGGCAAAGTATTACTGGGTTTTTAAAAAAAATTCTCAGTAGTAGCACGGAGTCTGGATCTGTGCCCGGTATATGGCAATAGGCTCACCCCCTATTACATGGGACTCATAACATAAATAGTGAAAAGTGGGTGTTACATTGTACAGTGGCATAATGTGCACCTCTGCCTACCCCTTCGAGGATAAAAGGCGTGATGTTATGTATAAATAAATGTTGGTCTATGTAGGTTAAGAACAAATTTATATTTGTTGCAATGCTTGCTTTGTGTTTCATCGTATGAGTGAGGTTACCGGCAGCCCAATCACCCACCCCCTTTTACTAATCTCCCCAATTCCTGAAATCCTCAACAATCCTCAAATCCCTAATGCCTAAAAGGCTAGTAAGGCACTCTAGTGTTCCAGGTGTCCATGGGCGATGCCGATTGCTTACCATTAGGTGATTCGTCTGCTCATTTACCGGATTATCTCAAATAGATTCTTTGAAAATACAATTGTTGAGCTTAAAATAAGATGTATTATAATAACAATGGAGTATGAGTATATGACGCATAAAGAGACAAAAGCCATTATATGGTGGACAAATTCCTAATAATTAAACATTTCACACATCGACTCAGAATTCACAAATTCATTAATATTCACCTCGTCAAAGCGCTAATCCTGCCTCTGATTGACTACGCGGATGCCTGCTATTTGGATGCTACAGAGGAGCTTTTAAATAAACTTGAACGATTGCAAAATGTTTGTATCCGCTTTGTCTTTGGTTTAAGAAAGTACGACCATGTTTCCGTATTCCGCAATAGGCTCAAGTGGCTTCCGATCCGTCTTCGCAGGAACACTCGCATTTTATGCTTCCTATACAACATCCTCTTCAACCCTGTCTATCCTGCTTACCTTCGGGACCGTTTCTCCTTGGTTCGTACTCCTGAAATCCTATCTCGTTCACACCTTAAATCTAATCTTAAAATCGAACCCCATAATTCCGACTTCTATTCCTACTCCTTTTCCGTTCATACAGTGAGACTGTGGAATGCGCTCCCGCCTAACATTCGGGACGCTGAATCTATCGCTATCTTTAAAAAACGAGTGAGAGAACACTACCTTTCCTCCTGATATGTAAATTATAATTTGTATGTATTTATTTATATACTTATTATATGTAGTTGTTAGGTTATTTATCTGTTTAGTTTTAAGTCTGTTTCCTATTCCAATTATCTATTTGTTGCTACACATTGTGTCACTATATTATTATTACTTTTCCTGCTCCAGGTCCACAGGAAGAAATTCCAATAGGAATAGGTGGTACCTTTGTACTTTAATTTTATGTATGTGTTGTCCTTTATGTTGTATGTGTGTACATAAATAAATAATAAATAATAAATAAATAAAATAATCTTACTAATTGAATAATTTATTGGAATCGATACTGCAATCGAGCATTAAAAACGTTCGAAACACAATACTTGTAATATTTCAAGTACAAACAATCTACTCTCAAAGGCCTTCAGTAACTTTATACGATTTATAAATCCAGATAAAGGGTTCCATTCTCACCCTTTAGATACAGAAGCCCAATAAACACGCCTTAACGTAACCAAACCGGTTATTTCAACAGATTTTCGCATTACGCCCTTAAAAAATGAAATACTAAGAAATTATCATCGAATTATTCCCGTTACCATAGCAACGCGGTAATTTTTCTCCTTAAAAGAAATTCTATAAATGATACCGCAACATTTATTGATTAGAAAAAAATGGCCGGAGGTTTTATTAGGGACATCCATATCAGAAAATAAGGTCCCCATTCTATTCGGGAATCGGGAATAATAAAACAGAAATCCGAATATTCGGGCTTACCTTAATGAAAAACTGGACTAGCATATTGAAGGTTATCTATGGAGTTCTCCTTGGCATATTTTCGTCCATTTTGTTCATTGACAGTCAGGAGGACGAATGCTTCGAATATATTGATTACAATGTGATCCGAGTTGTAATGAAGGGCTGTTATTAATACTACATTTATTAGATATTTTTGATATATCTTATCGTTTTTTATGATGAAATTACCTATAGTATTGTCATCATTTCCGACTATGCTTTAATATTGCAATAAGCACTACGATATTTAGTTTCAGAGGGTAGGTTGTCAGGAATATTCCTTTTTATAGAGCTTTGAGAAACTACAACAATGTACCACCTTTTAATCTACAAAGGGATACGCAGAAGTGCAGATATACATATTTTGTTTAGCAATATGAAAGAAAGTGTTACCTTGTTTTTTTTTTATGGGACCCGCCGGCGTTAAGGCGGATTAACTGATGGTGTGCAACCGGCGTCGCCTATGGACAACTGGAACACTAAAGGCGTTACAACTGCATTACCGGCCTTTTGGGGATTTGTAATTTGAGGATTGTTGGGGATTCAGGAATCGGGGAGATTGGGGAAACGGGGTAATTGGGCTTTCCGACCACCTCGGTCTCTGATATAATTTAATACGTTCTCTGCTTACCTTTTTGGGATTTAATGGCATGCATACCGTGTTATTATAGTGTTACAGATCCTTACTATATATATGTATTATATATTTATATTTTTTTATGTTATAAATCGGAAAGTGAGTTTGTTTGTTTGTTTGTTTGTTCCGCCTTCACGCCGTAACTACTAAACCGATTGCTTTGAATTTTTGCAGACGTAAAGTTAGAAATTCGGATTAAATAATAGGGTACTTTTTATCCCGGAAAAATTTGATATTCCCGAGGGAAAACAAAAGTATTGGTATAGATGGCGCTGTATGTATTGGTATATGTCACATAGGCTACTTTTTATCCTTTTATGACGCGAGCGAAGCCGCGGGTAAAAGCTAGTGATACAATAAACTCTTATTATTATTACGTTATTCTCTCATTCCTTAAACATTATAAAACCTCGTACAACGGTCGAATAATAATGTTCCTATCAAGAATACAGAATGAAACGTCAGCTACTTACGAAGAAAAAATGGATTTTACGCTCCTGGTTTTATGACATCTGTCTTAAGATTGTAATACATGATTTTTTATTATGTTATACCTTTGACTTTATCTGACTTTTATTACATATTACTTGTAAAAAGCATGAGTCAGATTGAAGCTTTCCCTTAAATATCTAGGGTAGATGACTAATTTTTATTTTAATGTTCGTGTGATAGATTATTTTAAAACACACACGTATTTTTTTACAGAAACGAATACTTTCGACGATATATTGATGTGAAGTGACGTCACTTTTTCAAAGTCAAAGTCAAAGCCAAAATCATTTATTTCAATTAGACTAGGATGGCACTTTTGAACGTCAAACAACAAAAATTTATAAGTGAAGCTAGTTGCTCATTCCAAGGCGTAGATTCCTATGGAGAAGAACGAGCAAGAAACTTCATAGGTTACTCTTTTTCAATCAGGTTTATTATACAATTCTCTAGTTACATAGTTTTATTGGTTCGATTATGTGAGAACAATGCAACACCTAAATCCAGTCAGAAAGACTGAAAAAGAAAATAACCTTGAGGATAATAAAATAAAATGATACAGTCTGGAGCTGACCAGTTCCAATCGACGGTGCCCGTCACGAACATTTGGCGAACCCTAGCACCGCCCAACTCAACCATTTTGTAGGGAATCCAGCGATCCAATGCACGTGCCACCGCCAACGAGATCTTTGAGTGAGCATGACAACTCCAAGCTGACATAAATGCAATCTACTATATACATAGTTTAAATTTTCTTTCATTTAGATGCAGTATTCCTTGGGGGATTTTGTTATAACATTTAACACCGATTCCCATGAACGACTTATGTACTTTTGACAATCTAAAAAACGGCGGACTTAATCTATTCTTATGTCTAGTTTCATAATTGTGTCTGTGTCTGACAGACACAATTATGAAACTTTACTAAATAAATGTAGGTTTTTCCTAACGTACATAATATTTTCATAAATAAATTGACATGGAACGGTCATAATATTGATCTCCCTAAACCTTTCTCTGAGAGATTCGCGACGACCTAGGTT
Source organism: Spodoptera picta (assembly GCA_038387885.1). Lineage (NCBI taxonomy): Eukaryota > Metazoa > Arthropoda > Insecta > Lepidoptera > Noctuidae > Spodoptera > Spodoptera picta. The sequence goes on along the minus strand of JAZHFQ010000761.1, from coordinate 8,104,024 downwards.
GTATATAGCTCTGACGGCGCGCTTCTGCAAGACAAAGATAGACTCAATGTCAGCAGCGTGTCCCCACAGCAGAATGCCATACGACATGATGCTATGGAAGTAACTGAAGTACACCAGTCTTGCCGTGTCTATATCGGTTAACACGTTAAACGCCATGGCAGTCACCGGTGACCGACATTAGCGGAGGATTTGCCTTCAATAGTTTTTTATTGGCAGCCAATGCCTTAACTGACGGATTTTCCAGACAGCATAAGCTGCAGAGCTTAATCGTCCCGCTAGAGATGTAATATGAGGACCCCATTGTAATTTGTCGTCTACAGTAATTCCCAGGAAAATAGTCTCTTTTACAAATTCCAATTTGTCACTATTCAGTAATAAGTCACATTCGTTATTTTTAACGTTTGGCAAAACAAATCTAATGCATTTTGTCTTTTTATCATTCAGCACTAAATTATTTATTGTAAACCAGTTTTGAACCTTCACCAGAGCATTATTTACATCGTCATAATTATTTGTACGTCTATTTATTTCAAAAACCAGTGATGTGTCATCAGCAAATAATACCATCTGTGGTTCATTCCGGAATAAATGCGGCAAGTCATTTATATAAGCCAAAAATAGGAAAGGGCCTAGTATTGAGCCCTGCGGTACACCCATAGATATGCTAGCACCCTGTGAGTTTACCTTATTTACTTGCACCTTAAGTTGCCTATCCCGAAGGTATGACTTTAATAGATTTAGCGATACCCTCTAATGCCGTAGTGTTCCAGCTTCAGCAAAAGCGTTTCGTGCTCACTTTTATGTAGGTATGTACATTTTACACGTAGAAATGACGTTTTAGCCTCTATTGTGGCCCGGAGAACCTAACGGGTAACCGGGGCTCTCGACGTGCAGGAGAAGGAACGGGGTGGTTTTTAGTCAGTAAGAGTCTGATACTCCCTCCCGCCTCACCCAGGCGGGAGCAGCCATTCGATGATTTCCCCCCCTTAAAAAAAGCCCCCACTTCTAAACTTTGTTTCGTTATATCTAGTATCATTTTATTTCACACCAAGGTAAAAAAATAGGTGTCTAAATTTTTTCATTGCCTAACTGACGGACTAATTATATTTTTTAATTATCATACCCTGCCATCATCCCTATTGTGGCACTTCTTAAAATTTGTGACGAATTTTCAAACTTTAAATTGACTGGATATTTTTGTATGAGCCACATGGTGATTACTTAATTTTACATGGTTCTCAAGGTACACAACATTCAGAAATTCTCGATAACATACGCAAAGTTTTTACTATCATTTTTCTATTTGTATTGAACCCGAACTCAACCGAAACATTGACAATAGACCAACCATACAATAATCTAACCTACATTCAACCAAAAAGCCAATCGTCTCCAAAAAAAGAATTCCTGGAAAAAATCCATTCTAATTTATTCATTCCTACAAAAAATACTTCACAATTTATTAATTCGTACAAAAATATTCCTACATTTAATATTAGTAAGTATGTTATTATGATATGTATACATTACTTTGAGGATAATCTTGACTTGAAAGGTTTTCACGGTTTCGTATTTCGGGAACGTGTTATGTCATTTACAAATCTTGTTACCCGATACGAAAATATTTTAATCAAATGTCTTGATGTTTGGTGTAAAAATACGACTTTTTTTGTTCTCTTTTTATACTTGGTAGAATATCAAAGGAAGTTTTAGATACATATATCGTGAAATATATCTCAGAATTTTCTTCTCTGATCGATGAATAACGTAAAAATCCTTCAATGATGTTTATGGTTTAATTAAAAGTATTACTGTAATTTAAGCAATCTCAGTAGTAGCACGGAGTCTAGAATTGGGCCCGGTATATGGCAGTAGGCTCACCCCCTATTACATGGGACTCGTAACATAAATAATGAAAAGTGGGTGATAGTGGTATTAAATGCTAATATGCTCCTCTGCGCACCCCTTTAGGGTTAAAAGGCGTAATATTATGTTATTACCAAATAGTATTCTTCCTTACTATTATAAATGGGAAAGTGAGTTTGTTTGTTTGTTTGTTCCGACTTCACGCCGTAACTACTAAACCGATTGCATTGAATTTTTGCAGACGTAAAGTTAGTAGTCTGGATTAAATAATAGGGTACTTTTTATCCCGAAAAAATTTGATATTCCCGAGGGAAAACAAAAGTATTGGTATAGATGGCGCTGTATGTATTGGTATATGTCACAAAGACTACTTTTTATCCTTTTGTGACGCGAGCGAAGCCGCGGGTAAAAGCTAGTATTTAAATAAAAGCAATAACACTGATTAGTTAACCTTATTATCCATCAACAATTTACATAATTGGTAAAATTGGAGGGAACAAACTCGCAAATAGTCGGTAATCTATAGTCGCTTGATCATGATACGCCCCTAGAGAGTTGCTGAACGATATCTATAAAAATATTAGGCTTTTACATTTATTTTGTCTAATTTAACGTAAATGTAAGTATCGAAATTACTTTAATACGGAAATTGATATTTATATTAAACTGGTTGATGAAGCGAAAGAGGTATGTATGAATCGTAGCAATTGGCGGTCCATAGTCTCTGCCTACGCCCACGGGAACGTGCGTAAACTTAGGTATGTATGATATTTTAAGTTCTTAGTAACCGAATCATTCAACAAAAATGTGACTACATTCGATTTTAAATATTAAAATAAAATGTTATTCTATTGTATTGTTGGACGAAGGGTTTGTTAGGTTAAGTCAAGGTTTATTAAGGTATTTCGACTTTTAGAAAATGTTTCAGTAATATAGCATGGTCTCTGAAATTGTGCTCCATATTCTAGGTCTCAAAAGGCAAAAGGCTACAAGATCCTCATAATGTCATAGCGAGTGGAAAGTGGGTAGTGTATATTATTGTGCTTCTCTGCCTACATTACCATGGTGCTACGTTAATGTTAAAATTACATATTAATAAGAGAGTAGGTAAATAATACCGAAACCACTCAATATTAGAATCACGAAGCTACTTTGTTTCATTTAAATAATATTAATGTACTATAAGATCTATATTTGGATATCATAATCCGAACACACAGATACACACGGTCAAACCGTCGAGCAAACTTGTAATCGAGCCAAATGCCCATACACTGTCAGATGACGCTCATATTTTGTATTCTGTATAGCAATGTGTCAGAGGCCTAGCTTAAATACATTGTAAACAAAATGGCAGCTAATTTTGAAACGTTCTGTTTTTGAAATGCGAGTTTGATATTTTTTTTATGAATGCTCTCATTTGTCATTTTTACTGCGTTCGAAATTAGCAATACTTTTCTTGTTCATTTTTTAAATGGATGGTGATGTATTTATTGTAAATAAGGGACAATGACGTTTTAAATTTAAAATCAGAAGGAATTTGAATGTGGTGTTAAAAATGTAAAATAAAATGTTATTTTGAGTGATGAATTACTTTTCGGGTTAAAGAAAGGTCAAGTAAGGTTAACTTTTAAACGACTTTGCATTGATTTTAAAAAAAGGTGTTTCACTTTTAGGTAGCAAAAATTAATTAGGTATTCTCTGTCATTCTTGTTATGTCTTATGAACTATGTTGAGGATTTTATTTAAATCAATTAAATAAGACATTTTAATATGGTTTTGGGGTGATTAGTGAAAATAATTACTTAACACGAGGGAGCACCTAAACTAACCCCTAACTTGAACTGTTAACATCTCATAATTCAAAAAATCAGTCTCTCAATACCAACAAAAGATAATCTATATTAAGTACAAATGAAGCTATCCATCTAAAACCACAATATGTATGACCCACAGGTCCGCATACCACAGTGGAGCTCGGTGGTCATTAATGCGGTAATATCCCTCGTTGTGTCCACTGCACCAAACATTTGTTAAATTTACTTGTATGAATTATTTCTTTATTTAAATGCTGGAATATCCAATAAGTTCTAGCTGGAAGCTTACGTATTTTATACTTTCTGGATAAGTGCACCCAATACTTACTACCATTTCTCTTGGTAGGCCATATAGCTTAAAGAAACTAACGGCTGATGGCCCAAGAAGATGGTAAATTGGTGACCATGGTCTTGAAAATGTAGCGAATGCAAGTAGCGAGGGACTGACGATATCATAAGAGTCACCAGGAGCTATTAGATGCAAGTGACAGTAGCTGGAAGTATTAAGCGTGGATAACTGAGCGTGGAGGAGAACTATAGTCAGCAGTGGACGTCTTACTGCTGATGATACAAAACTTCTAGTATATAAACTATACAAAGAGTCTTCCAATGCTCCAAAAATGGAGTATGGAATGGAATTTCTTGCTCCTTCTTCTCTATTCGAATCTACAATTATTTGATTGAACACCTAGCTGCAATGATGGACAGACTGTCAGATTATTATATATTTGACTGCACGGTTGGCGCGGTGGCTGGGCAACCGGCTGCCGTGCAACGTGTCGCGGGTTCGATTCCGCACGGAACAACACTTTGTGTGATCCACAAATTGTTGTTTCGGGTCTGGGTGTCATTGTGTACGTGAACTTGTATGTTTGTAAACGCACCCACGAGACAGGAGAAAATCCTAGTGTGGGGCAACGTTTTAAAAAAAAAAGAAAAAGAAAAATATTATTTATTTTGTATTTTTTGACGTTTCAAAAGTCATTATGGTTTAATTGAAATAAATGCTTTGACTTTGACTTCAAATGCCGTCTAAGCCTAAAGCAACTAATATTGTGAAGTATTTAGCATCTCTAGAATACCCAACTGGCCAACACCAGAACGAACCACGTGTCGAACCGGCCATTATGAAATTAATTTATTACAACAACACATCAACAATTGTCCTTTGTGTTACAATGGCCGCGGCAGTCATTACGCGTTTATATCCGCTCATGAGCCCAGCACTAAACGTGAGCTGATGTGAATAACTAATTGTATATTGTCTCTGCTAACCGAGTCACTGTGAATGAATTGGTATAAATAACTGTATGTGTTGTATATCGTATGGTAATGTGAATAGAGAACGTTTGGAATGAGAATTGGGTAAAAATAATATTATTATTAAATAACTGGATGCGCGACTTCGTTGGTGTAGAAAAAGTAGTCTAAGGAGTACCTTGGTACATCAACTATCAGCCAATAAATATCCTGTCAAAATCGGTGCAGCTGTTTCAGAGATTAGCCAGACCATAAAAAGTTATTTCCGTATATGTATCGGTATATTTATCTTGGTATTCATATGCATGTAGTAAAAAGCGGTTATTTCAATATTACAAACAGAAATTCCAAATTATTTATTTTTTATTTATATGTATGTATGGATAAACTTTATTATATTAGTATATAGGTATGTATAAGTGTTAAGTTTTAATTTAATTATAATTAGGTAATAAGTAATTACTAAAAGATGTGGTAAGACTGATGACTACACTATCGTATTGGAATGTATCTGTAATGGTAGTTGTTACTGCATTAAATAAATAAATATCATCCATAACCATCGGTGCTCCATAGCAGCCTGCTACTGGTTTATAATCTACCTCCTTCATTATAGAGAGTCTACCGTGACTAACGCACTTAACAGGCCTATCTGACCGGTTTGGATCACAAATTAAAAGGTTCAGGTGTATCAGTGACCGCTGTAGTAAGGTCAAGTGTTTAGTTTCTGCTCTGTCGCAGGCCAATGTGGCCGCCTCCGTTCAACTTGGGCCTCAAGTCTGCTATTACAATAGTGTAAAAAAAATATATTATTGATTTCAAAATTGTTGATTTTGACTACTAATGTAATGGCGTCATTATGACTTTCCAATGGTCAACCACTAACACACTATTGAAAGTAATGACATAAAATGGTAATCTCGTGCGTAATGATGGATACTTCAGATTGCATAATTATAACACTGCAATATAATATTTTGTAAAAAAAAAATTAAACAAAATCTGACATGAATAAATGTTCAAATTTAGTAATAGTAATTGACAAACTATTTCTACTGCAAAGTTTTATAATAATGGCAATATGGCAATGTCATTCTACTACAATTCCATTACGAAACCATTGACCGATCAATGATTGACTATTATGAATTTAGCAGATTACGAACTTTTAGCAAAATGACAATGCGATTGTGTTGGAATGACAACGATTATAAAAATAGCAGATTTGAGGCCCTGCATGGTTGTTTTTCTCGCTCATCGCAGACGCATCACACAAAACGCGATGCGCCAGCGTGGCCTGCGACTCTTAGGTGGTTCGACTGTATCTATACAAGAGCAAAATCGGTAATAAATATCTACATTTTATATGATGTACACAGTAGTATATAATGTACATTTTTTTAAAGGGGAAAATCATCGAATGACTGCTCCCGCATGGGTTAGGCGGGAGGGAGTGTCAGACTCTTACTGACTAAAAACCACCCCGTTCCTTCTCCTGCCCGTCGAGCTGGAGCCCCGGTTACCCGTTAGGTTCTCCGCGACATATAATGTACATACATACATAAGTATATCTACTTTTAATTCACTACTACTTGTTATTTAATGTATTTAATTATTCCATGAACATATGCAATGTTATGTTTTCTGTTACGGCAATATTAATAAAATGAATGCAGCACTGAATTCATTTACAGTTTACTGAATGTCCAAGACAAATTAATTACAGCAAACGTTAGCTACTGCTTACATGACAGTTTTCATATTGCAGTGTAGATAATAGGGTAGATGTCTACTTTATATTTTAATGTCCATCTGGTTTAGATTATTTTAAATCATTAGACACGTATTTTTTATTTACTTACACAAACGAATACTTTCGACGATATATTGATTTGAAATGTTGCGTGACGTCACTTCTATGTACATTTTATATACGTAGAAATGACGTTTTAGCCTCCATTCCTAAATATTAATTCGTTTTATCTAAGTATTGTTTTATTATACGACAGAATGACATATATAGAAAAATACAATCTAAACTAAAAATCGCTACACTACTACGGAAAACCTGCAAGAAAAAAATCACAACTTGGTTATTGAATCTTAGCTATTCTAGTACTGAGGCTATACTCAATATCCCACAGTAGAACAGTTATCACTGGTATTACATCTCATCCGACATATCCCAACTATAAACACGCGCGCATACACACACACCACACACACACACGTCACACATACACACGTCATACATACATACACTCACGCACACACACACACACACACACACACACACACACGCACACACACCACACACACATACTTATACATACATACACAAACCTAAAAATCACACATACATTCATACACTTCCATAATTCGTATTATATAAAGAATACTGTAAATTTATCGTTTTCATTTAATTTCCTTTTTTTTATTTCTTTTTTATTTTGTCTCTCATTTGTATTATAACGTTTTGCTGACTGAAAGAGACTGGGCCTCACGACACAGGGAATCCTAGTGTGGGGTCCAGAGCCATATAAATATGTAATGTGAAGCTTTTTGTCAATAAAAATATTTTTTATTTTTTATTTTTTTTTATTTTTAGAATAAAAAATACGTGTCTTATATTTTTCCATCACCTTATTTACGGACTAATTAAATTTTTAATTTTCATACCCTGTCATTATCCCAATTGTTGCGGTTGTCCGTTTTTGGAGTAAGCAGGATATGAACTATTTCCAGATAGATAAGATCAATATTCTATTTATTCTAAAACTAATATTTCAAAGTCATTTTCATCGCATACCAAAGACAATAGAAATATTGTAATGGTGATGTATTATATAGGTACATAATGTAATGTATGTTTATTTTATTTTATTTATTTATTTAAAGCTTCATGCACAAAATGTACATAAGGTGGACTTACCTAATGCCGCAGGCATTTTCTCCCAGTCTGACCTTTGGGTGATGCAGAGAAGAGTTAATAGTGTGAGCAAGAAGCAACTATTTAATAGAGCAAATAAAATAGATACACTTACATATTTCAGATAAACATAAATAAACATAATTATAATATATATACTACACACGAGTACAACACAATACACATGCATGCATTCATACACATATACATATATACATACATACATACATACATACATACATACATACATACATAAATATAGACTGTGAGTAATTAGCGTCATGATTCAGCCACCCTCTTCAAGAGACATGTTTACATACACAGGATAGTGTAATTAGTTAATTTACAATACTAATTATGTGTAATCTAATTAATTGCAAACTGTAGGTAGATTAGATGTAAACTGAACAGTCGATTAGATCAATAATAGATTAATTATCATGTTAATAAGTTAATTATATGTATTAGGAGTGAGTGTCAGACTCTTACTGAGTAGAAACCAACCCGTTCCTACTCCTGCACTTCATTTTTACTTTCTCCGCGGTACACAGCATGTCTAACAGAGGGTGAGCCTATTACCTCTACATAATGTTATGATTACAAAAAGTCTTTGATGCGAGTGATTTTTCTATGTCAATTTAAGATTTAAATAGGTACATTAAAAAAACAATAATCAGTTATTAAAAAAATAATTATTCTTTTAACAATTAATGAACAATGTAATCAAAGAATTTTCCTTTAAATTGGCTCGCTGAAATCTGTGACACTTAAATAATTATGTGAATTCATTTCGTAATTTCGCAATACATAATTAAGTGAACGAATGTGAGATCTGAATCAGACTGAATTCAGTGATAATTGGAAGTAATGAAGTAATGATCAAAGGGCAAATAACATATGAAATTGAAATTTTGACTGTCGGGAAATCATTTTCTTTTTAAGAATAATTGCAATGGTTTTTGTGATGGTTATAAAGAGTTTATATTAAAACTATTTATGGTTGGCTGGCAGAGAATACCATTCGGCATTAACCACGCCATTGTATTCACATTTGTTCATAAAGTGTTGAAATAAATTAATAAATAAAATATATAAAAATTTCGTGTGACATACAACATCTTATTTTTCTATAAACGTTGCCCCACTTTAGGATTTTCGCCTAAGTCGTGGGTACGTTTACAAACATACAAGTTCACATACACAAGACACCCAGACCCGGAACAACAATTTGTGGATCACGCAAAGTGTTGTTCCGTGTGGGAATCGAATCCGCGACACGTTGCGCGGCTGCCAATTGCCCAGCCACCGCGTCAACCGCGCCAACTGTTATACTGCACTAGCAACGCGACAGTTGCCGCGTCATGTGTCACGGAATGCTGCTCATTAATATGAGCCTCTAGCACGGCTTGAAACTAGTCGAGTTCCTCGTTAAACAGTTAAGTGAGTAAGCCGAAAACATAAGAATTAATTTAGTATGTCTCACAAAAGTTTTAATAGATGCTAAGGGTAAATCGTTTATTTCAATAAAAAACTTAAATTACAACTATTACTTAAATAAAATAAAACCTTAAGATTATAATGAATTATAGGAAAAACAAACTATTTATAAAGCATCGAAAAACTCGTCCGCATCGACGTCAGTGGGGAAAGTACCCAGAAGGCTGGCAGCATTGCCACGTTGTATGGCAATGCTTAAACTCTGACCGAAAAAAAGACCAGCCCTCTGGTCACGAGATGTACATTTTATATACGCTTGGTAAGTGTTTACACTGATTTGGGTCTAAAAACTAGATAAAAATCTCGTTTAGGGACCTATCATATGTATCTAGTCTCACACGGAGTAGGTTTGAGAATTAATCATCATAATTGCTCAATGCGGGTTGGCAATTTCAAACTTATGATTAGAAATTAAAATTACTGGTTTCCTCACAATGTTTTCCGTCACCGTTTGTCAATAACATAACATAACATCACGCCTTATATCCCCGAAGGGGTAGGCAGAGGTGTACATTATGCCACTGTACAATGTAACACCCACTTTTCACTATTTATGTTATGAGTCCCATGTAATAGAGGGTGAGCCTATTGCCATATACCGGGCACAATTCCAGACTCCGTGCTACTACTGGGAATTTTTGAAAAACTCAGTAATACTTTTGCCCGACCCGGGAATCGAACCCGAGACCCCTTGCTCGGCAGTCGCACTTGCGACCACTCGGCCAATGAGGCAGTCAATAGTGTCAATAGTGTCGAAATAATCTTAGGAAGTACATATAACTCGGAAAAAGTCACATTGGTACTTGATATTGGTAGATTTTGAACCCTGAAAACCTAAAGCATGAGAAATAGGCGTCTTAGACCTTCGAGGCACTAAGACATTTTATTTATCTAGAAATTAAACTAGCACAGATTTACTGTCATGCAAAAAACGACTATAATAAGTATGTAATAGGGATGTAGGAACTTCAATTCATTGAATGAAATACACGTATGACTAAACATCGCTTACATGATTCATACACATTTTAGTACCAGAATATAACCACTTAAGAATCTCAATGGCGAGTACTGGTAAGTGCTAATAAAATCGCAAATTGCAATAAAGTCGTTTAAAGATTGAGATGTCAATGGCCAGACGTGTATTGAGATATCCTGTGGAACAGATTTGATATTTACACATAATATTGTACCTACTGTGAATATTTGAATTAAAAAAAATATGATTTTTGCCATTTGTGTTGTAAAATTATTTTGTGTAATAACTTACATACTATCGTGACACATATAAAATTAATTAAGATAGTATGCACTCCATGTTTAATGCGACTATGCAACTAGTTTCAAGTGACTTCCAGGGCCCATATTTACCAGTAGTAGTGATGGTTGCGTGGCAACGCTAGACGTTTCGGTTCGCGTTCCGGGGTCCAATAGAGCTGATGCTAAAACGGAGCCGCGGAGAACTTAACGGGTTGCGGGGTCTAGCTTGAATGGGAAGGACTAGGAACGTGGTGGTTTTTAGTCAGTAAGAGTCTAACACTCCCTCCCGCCTCACCCAGGCGGAAGAAATAATTCGATGATATTCCCCTCTTAAAAAACACCGCTTCTCGGTAGTATCGTGTCGTTACTGACAAGAAGATATTATTATTTTAAGACTTCAATTATTGACTGCCTCTGCCTCGTTGGCCGAGTGGTCGCGACTGCGACTGCCGGGCAAGGGGTCTCGGGTTCAATTCCCGGGTCGGGCAAAGTATTACTGTGTTTTTAAAAAATTCTCAGTAGTAGCACGGAGTCTGGAAATGTGCCCGGTATATGGCAATAGGCTCACCCCCTATTACATGGGACTCATAACATAAATAGTGAAAAGTGGGTGTTACTTCTGTGTGCACCTCTGCCTACTCCTTCGGGGATAAAAGGCGTGATGTTATGTTATGTTATGTGACTTCAATTATAAATAAAATTTAACGTGATCTTTATAATACACTCAAAACTTCGTGTTTTCGTTTTAACAAACATGTGTTTGTTTGTTTCACACTTGACCAACAACACTGTTATAACATTAATTAAAACTCATTGCCCCTATAAATTTATGTTCACAAAAATTTTACCACCTACTTAGATCTTGATAGACCCATCCATCAAAGAACCGAACCGAGGAGCAGCTTAACCTTCATTCACGCAGCTGTAACTTGGCAACGAGATACTTTATAAAACTTTTCCATTCAAAATAATTTGAAATGTACGTGGGTTCATATCTGGATCATTTAACTTTAGATATGAGTTACGTCGAAGATTAATCTATACATATATTGAAATTGTAAGAAGGGCAGAACCGTACATTGATTTGTTTTTAAAAAGCATGTATTTGAGGCGCGATCTACAATCGATATCAAAAGCAAAAATATAGGTAGTTTTTAGAATTTCTGTCTGTTTGTCTGTATGTATGGCCGGGGTAAAATCAAAAAGTACTGCATAGATTTACTTCAAATTTTGCATGAATATTATAAACAGATCGAGTCAATATATGAGCTACATCTTATAATGCTATCACCTACGGCGGAGGAGCTGCGAAGAAATATCCAAAGTCACTATTCCATGCGGACGAAGTCGCAGGCATCTACTAGTTCATAATAATCTGCATGTGTATACTAAGATATTTTACATAAGCCTTGTAATAATGACTGAGTATATAGAATAATATAATTCATCACTCTGTGTATTCCCGTGGGCATAGTAAATGCTGACTCAATTTTTACAGACCGGGCATTAGTGCTATCAGATAAAGATATATATAGTGCAGATCAATAGTCGATCAGTTGATTGCCACGCGCTGTGTTGGTGACGGTAAAAATGAATACAAAAAAAAAAACGTCACCGAAAATATTCCAAATTTAAAATTATCTTGTGAACTGATTTTTATTTAAATTTGAGAATGAATCAGCTGTTTCTTATAGTGTGCCAGGAAAATATTAGACTGAGAGATTAGACACTGAATTACTGAATAAAGTAAGTATTTTGTTGACACGCTTCATTTTAATGCTTGTAAATATCACTTATAGAATAAGATTCTGATGATTTTATGGAGGTTTTTATGCTACTAAAACATACCAACTCGAATGATGAAATATTCAACACCATCTTATAGAATACTATCTTAAAATGGTGACATATTTTTTTTTATTATTTAATGTTGAAAAGGTAGCGTCTGGCAAGTAAAAGCTTATAATTAAAAAGAATGAGAAGTTTTGCACTTACAAACAAATAAAACTAAGAAAAGAATATTGTTGAATTCTTCAAAAACTTTAGTACAAAGTTAAAGTAACGAACACAAAAGAGATTGACAGGCATTTCCTTTATTACTTTTAAATTTTTAAAACGCATTTGAATTAGCAACAAAATTCAAACCAGCCAGTATAACCAACGCATTTCCTTCTACCGTTTAAATTTGGAAAAAGAAAAAAACAGTGACGTCACGAAATGAAATACAGAAAAAAGAATTCCAATCTTTTTCTTACGTGGGTGTATGTTGGCGCCACACGCATTTAGCAAAACAATTTAGTGGTAGACAGTCCTATGTTTATTTTTATTAGTCATTCATATTTTGTTAAAGCATTTTCGTGATGAAGGAAGTCTCCTTACAGAATGGCAGGTTCAATGTTACGTCGACATATTTTTTTAGGTTTTCGATTTTAAATTGCGATAGCTGTTGGAATATTTGTGTTTCATACAATCAAGTTTCCTTAGTTCATGAGTTGACATACTTATATACTTTATATTCTCAGTAGTAGCACGGATTCTGGAATTGTTCCCGGTATATGGAAATAGGCCCACCCCCTATTACATTATGTATACTTTAAACTTGTTTGTATACTGCGAAGCACCCTCCCGTCACTAGTTCGTTTTTTTGTTAAAGGGAAAAATCATCGAAAGTCTTATCCCACCCGGTTGAGGCGAGAGGGAGTGTTACTCTTATTGACTAAAAAGCACCCTATTCCTGCTCCTGCACTTCGAGCAACCACTGACACAATACACGGTGAAGGAAAACGTTGGGAAACCTGTGCTTATAATGTCTAAATTATAAATTTGAAATTGATATTCTGCATTGAGCAAGCATGGTAATTAATACTCAAACCTTTTCCGAGTGAGAATACACATAAACATTGACTATTGTTATGGACAAAAACTATTAGGTATACTTTTCGGATCTAGCATGGCTTGAAACTAGTCGAGGTCCTCGTCAAATAATTACGTAAGTACGCCGAAAAACATAATAATTAATTTAGTATGTCTCACGAAAGTTATAACATCATAAATACCTATAAAAAAAAATAGTGATCAAAATGTTTGCAAAAATTTATAGAAAAATAAACGTTTTCCCTAATTCATTCACTTACTTCGTACCGACCAAATCAATACACATCACTACTTAATCAACCAAAGTAGCTTGACTACGATGAACAAATAGATCTGTCATCAATCAGTTTTTAAATTGATTATAGCGATGACGTACAAACGCAGTAATTGACGGATGTAGGGAACGATCATTATCGTTTAAAAGATAAATATAAAACTATTTTTAATTCTCTGTTTACGTAATTGGCTTACATATTGAGTAATTGGTGATCTATTATGGGAGAGGCACTTCATCATCCAGACATTGTATGGTAAATTAAATCATTCTGTTTGCTGCCATGTTGCCTTGTTGCTGGGAAGTATATGAGGAAAAATTACTAACAGATTTATGTACTTTCGACAAGATGTAATCATAGTCAGCTTTCGAATTGGTCGATTGTACTTTTTAGTTTTAAATTACGATTTTCTAATTGTTATTAAATTTTAAATAATAATTGATTTATATATAATAAAAATACAATAATAAAGAACAATTTAATGTGCCATTTTAATCAAATTGTGTACATTATTGACTAAATAAATAAATAATATAAACAAATAAAAAATATATTTTACTGACATATTTTTAAAAAAGAAGGAGGTTCGCAGTTTTGGTCAATCGCGATTGATTTGCAATTAGCTGAATCGATTTTAAAGTGGATTTCAGAAAATCGTTTGTTTACTTAGGAACAGATTGTAGTACGTACCTATATGAATTTTTAAAATAGAGCTGATAAGACAAATGGTCTTTGGTACATCAAAATCATGATGCGCAATAATAAAACTTGCTTAGCGTCCACAAAAAGTAAAACAGCATATTAAAGTAGCATTTAAGAGACTATGCAAGTTTACAATAGGGTAGATGTCTAATTTTTTTTTAATGTCCGTCTGGTAGATTATTTTAAATCATTACACACGTATTTTTTTTTCTTACAGATGTCGACTACTTTCGACGATATATTTATTTGCAATGTCGCGTGACGTCACTTCTATGTACATTTTATACGTAGAAGTGACGTTTTAGCCCCCACTCCTAAACTTTGATTCGCTCGAACGAAAAGATGTCATATACGACAAAATAAAAAAATACGTGTCTAATAGTTTTTGATTACCTAACTTACGGACTTATTCAATTTTTAATTTTTCCATCATCCCAATTGCTTTTTAATTCTAAATTTGAACACGATTTCATTCGAACAACTAAAACAAATTAATATACTATTATTAATATACTAAGCAAAGCACTTACAAACGAAAACGTTCACAAACACATTGACTTTTCTCAAACAAACAAACTTAAAGTGAAATTCAACACTTTGAGAATAAAATTTATAATTTAGGTACTCAAATTATAACAAACTTCAAAACTATCGAAGCGAACACCGCTCTGAAATCTTATACGAAGCTTTAGGACCCAGTACTTAGTTGTTGATAATTAGTTAAAGTTACTCGAGAAAATTTTAGCATGCATTTAATACTTTATAGTCTTCTACCTCTATATGTGTGATTAAATTTACTTTGTTGAAACTAAGTAGTGGAAAGTTTTTGAAAGTGTTTGTGGTGTTGTGATTTGTGAAAGGTCTTTTATGAATATTTTAAACATGGTCTATTCACTTATGTATAATAGTTATATTTATTTTAGTGTATATATTTATTTTGTATGTAGGTATTATAATGTATGTATTGATTTGATTATTATTGTACACTAGACGACTCCCTTTTTTCCAACTCTTTATTACTGGCTCCATTCAAAAGTTGTCTGTAACAAACCGCATTCTGCGATAAGACCGCCCATTGTACACATTTTGTTTATGTTTATTTTTCTTTGTTTTTTTTCTGATGTACAATAAAGTGTGTAAATAAATAAATAAATAAGAGAATATAATTTTATATGCAAGAACGTACGTCGCATCACGTTCTACGCGCGCTTCATATCACCATCAGACCACCACAGATGCCCAGTAGGGCAAATGCCCGACATGGAGCCGCGGAAGACTTAACGGGTTGCCGGGGCTCCAGCTCGAAGAGCAGGGGTAGGCGTTCCTACCCCTGCTTAGGTGAATTGTGTTGGGTGAATTTTAGTCAGTAAGGTGACTGCACGGTTGGTGCGGTGGCTGGGCAACCGGCTGCCGTGCAACGTGTCGCGGGTTCGATTCCCGCACGGGACAACACTTTGTGTGATCCACAAAGTGTTGTTTCGGGTCTGGGTGTCATTGTGTATGTGAACTTGTATGTTTGTAAACGCACCCACGACACAGGAGAAAATCCTAGTGTGGGGCAACGTTTTTTAAAAGAAAAAAAAAAAGTAAGAGTCTAGAGTTTGACACTCCCTGTCGCCTCACTTGTGCGGGAGAAGCTACCTATTGGTTGATTTTCCCCCCTTAAAAAAGGCTCATGGGTTCTGATTTAATCCCCGAAACGGATTATTTCAGCAGAGTAGATAATAATATCGTTTGTTTACTTTGGTTATGTACGCAATTTTAGCTCCATTTTATTAGGGGTAGGTGACCCCTAATAAAATATTACTAAATACCACACAACTTTGGATACTAGGCTCACTAGGCGAAGGAATACCAGATTTTCATAAATATTTCACTTGACAGGAGTATGTAAGAACCGGACCAATGAAAGTGTGAAGATCTTACACAATTATTATGTAATACAAAATAATGATAACCACTTAAATTTATTCTTTTAAATCCTTAGTGAATCATTTCACCTATACATAAAATGAGTAAACACAATAGACTATCAGATTATCGTCATATCCACACCATTCTAACCTTTACAATCTTTTAATAGAAAAAAGAGCATGAAAAGCCCCTACATAAAAACCTGCTAACTGCAAGTCGACCGCGTATAAAGGGTTCTGTAGAATACGTTTATTTATTCATACGACCAATAAACAATATTAAAATGACGTTGTTCCGTTGCATGCAAGCCCTACTTAAATATATTTTTAACTGACTTCAATAAAAGAAGGATGTTCTCAGTTTGGCCTGTATGTGTAATTGTGCCCGGTATATGGCAATAGGCTCACCCCCTATTACATGGGACTCATAACATAAATATTGAAAAGTGGGTGTTATATTTTACAGTCGTATAATGTGCACCTCTGCCTACCCTTTCGGTGATAAGAGGCGTGATGTTATGTTATTTGTGTGTATGTTTGTGCGCGATTATCTCGCTCGGTTGAACCGATTTTGATGTGGTTTTCAGCATTTATTACGCTCAGCTAAAGGTTTTAGTATATTGATAAACCGACCTCAAAAAAGGATATTGTTAGTATAGTGACAGTAGAGATAATTATATTATCTAGAGGTATACAAATTTCAACTCTCCAGCTAAAAAAGTTCATGAAATACAGGCTGGTGATAGACAAATAGACGGATGGATGGACTGAGAATAGGGTTTCAGTTTTTACCCTTTCGATATAGAACTCTAAAAACTCGACGGGAACATATCACAAATACTCAGTTTCGCCCATTTTAAATATTCCACACCGGTTTCATTTACGGATATAAGGATCAATAGAGCTTTAGAAATAGTGCGTTGAGCCGTAAAATGATGCAAACGTGTTTCACACTTTGCTACGCATCAAAACCTGTGAAACTTGTGAATTTACTTTCTTTGAGCATTACTGGATTGTACGTGTTTATTGGATACATATATTTAATGTTTGATTCAAATATAGTTGGAATGTTAGTTGATTTTCGTACTCTGAAGAATAGAGGTTAGTATTGTTTGGGTAGGATTGCTGTACTGAAATAGATTACTTATAGGATGTCAGTAGAACACATCATATAACTGGACAAACCACATCCTTTAATCAGTTACTTACACAATACAGTTACTTTACTCCTTAAAACATACTCTTATACACATATTTCGAGCTATTAAAATTAATTATTATTTTATCTTCCCTAGAGAGGTCCAGATTACATCCTAACTAGAATCTTTTAATGAACGTCAGCAACGCCAAAAAATATACACACAAAGTGGGATAACCCTCGAAACAAAGAAGTGAATACATATGGACATTTTTTATAGAATAAGCCGGTAAACGAACAGACGGATCACCTGATTGTAAGCAATTAGCGCCGTCCATGGACACCCGGAACACCAGTGGCGTTACAAGTGCGCTGCCGGCCTTTTGAGGATTAGGAATTTGAAATTTAGTTGAAGATTCAGGGATTGGGGAGGGAGGTAATTGGGCCTCCGGTAACCTCACTCAAACGATGAAACACAATGCAAGCGTTGTTTCACGTCGGTTTTCTGTGACGCCGTGGTATCACTCCATTGAGCCGGCCTATTCGTGCCGAAGTATAACTCTGCCACACTAAATGTTCATATCATGAGACTTCTGATCTCTCGATAACATTATAATAATAAACCGTGATATAATACATCACATAATCCGATAAATAAAAAAAAACATGTAAAAACAACACAGCTACTAGCACATACTTCAATACTTTTTATTATTTCCTATGTCCTCACTCACATTGATAAATTGCATGCTCAATATCACAGAAATATTTATATTACGCTTCAGTGGACAACCACGTTAACAGTATCCAACAATTTACTATATTTATATCACTGACATGACATACGACATAGGACTAGTAATTTCCTGGAAAGTATCCAAAATACGAATCTGAAATAGAAAAGATATTGCATTGATGTTACGAAAAAAATATATATTAAGATCAACATATAATATTATTATCAACAGCCCATGAGAGCTTGCCTATGGTCATCATAGGATGACCATGAGTGGTCATCCTATGAATACATGTTTATTCCTAGAAAATGTAAAGTTTTACTTGCTAGTTTGCTAGCAAATAGTATTAATTTAGTTTATAATAGTTTAAGTGACGGATCTATATTATGTAGACAATCTAATAATATAGAGATTAGCTGTACTTATTATGATAGTACGAAAGAGACTCATGATTTGATGACAAATGTGGGTACTCTGGATAACTTTTTAAACTGAATAATGAGACAACAGAGGATAAACAATTAAATACTACAAATGTTCCATGCATTGTAAAGGTATCTTCTGGCAATATATTTAAGTCTAAATCTATGAAAGTAGTACATAAGAAGAAAAAACAAGAAAAGTTGTTAACATTGTTTAATCAAAATATGCAGGGCTTTTCATCAAAATCTCTAGAAATTGAATTATTTTTAGAAAAACTTAATTATGATATTGTTTGTATTACTGAACATTGGCTGAAGGATTATCAAGTAGAATCTATAAATTTTAAAAATTATTGTGTTGGAAACTATTTTAGCCGTCAAACAATGATACATGGTGGTAGCCTAATTTTAGTTAACAATTCAGTGAAATATAAAGAAAGACAAGATATTACATTATTGTCAATAGAGCACACAATAGAGTTGTCCTGTGTTGAGCTGGATAAGCATATTGTAGTCTGTGTTTATAGACCTCCTATGTTACAAAATTTTAATAGTTTTAGCTCCGTAATGGAAGATGTACTGCACAAAACGTGTTCTAGTAGTAAATGTACCATAATATGTGGCGATTTTAATGTTGATTTCTTGGAAAATAACTCTATTTGTACTAACTTATTAAGTCTCTTCAAATCTTTTGATTTATCTAATGTTTTCCTTGAGCCCACCCGTGTAACATCCACCACGGCAACATGTATAGATAATATTTTTTGTAACTGTGATTATTTACATAAAGATGTTGTTAATAAATTATCATCTGATCACAGTGGGCTGCCAGTCACCTTTAACACAATCACAACTGTTCAAAAAAGTGAAATTATGTTTAGACAGATCTCAAATAAAAAAATTGAGTCATTAAATCATAATTTAAAAAATGATTTATGCGGTCAAATGCGTGATAGTGAACACCCGAGTGAGATTTACGCCAACCTATTGTCAATTATTAAAACTCAATTTGATAAATTATTCCCTGTAAAACGCAAAAACATTAAATGTAAGTTGGTATTCTGTGACTGGGCTACACCAGGTATACGCATAAGTAGGGAAAGGTTATTTGAGCTTTACGGTATGAAACCATTTAATCATAGTGAGGCTTTTCACATTTATGTCTCCAAATATTCGAAAACGTTTAAATTAGTTTGCAAGCAGGCTAAAGCACTTTACATTACTAATAAAATTAAGACTGCAGAAAATAAAATAAAAACTACCTGGAATATAATTAATAACGAGACAGGTAGAAATAAATCCCGTAATGCTGAATTTAATCTAAATACTGCGAATGGACACATCAATTCAAATTTGAAAGTTGCCCAGGAATTTGAAAGTTTCTTTAAAAATATTCCGATAAAAACTACGGAAGCATTGAAATCATCTCCGACTCTTTCCGTCGAACTTCTTAAAAGTAATATCAAGGAGTGCCTTTCTGAGTTTCGATTTCAATACACAAACCCCCAAGCAGTAATTAAAGCGTTCAAAGAGATCAAAGTTAAGTCTACTGAAGATCTCTGGGGAATGTCTGTTAGGGTGTGTAGGTCTTTTATAGAGACTATAGCGCCTCATTTAGCTTTCATTTTTAATAAAAGTGTAGATCACGGAGTTTTCCCGGATTTAATGAAACATAGTAAAGTAGTTCCATTGTTTAAATCCGGTGATAGTGCAGAACCCAATAACTATAGGCCGGTCTCTATTTTACCAGCGCTCAGCAAAGTGTTTGAAAGGCTGATGCTTTCTCAGATGTTGCGTCACTTTAACATGAATTCTATCTTTCATGATCAACAATACGGATTCACCAAAGGTCGCTGCACTACTGACGCGGGAGTAGCTCTAATTAAGCGGGTGTTCGCCTCTTGGGAAGAAGCACGGGATGCCATCGGCATATTTTGTGATCTATCGAAGGCATTCGACTGTGTTGAACATGAGACGCTATTGCTGAAGCTGAAACACTATGGCATTCGGGGGACGTCGCTAAATCTGTTGAAATCATACCTTCAGGATAGGCAACTTAAAGTACAAGTAAATAAAGTAAATTCACAGGGTGCTAGCATATCTATGGGTGTACCGCAGGGCTCGATAACAGGTCCATTCTTATTTTTAGCGTACATAATTGACTTGCCCCATTTATTTAAAAATGAACCGCAGATGGTATTATTTGCTGATGACACTTCATTAGTTTTTAAAATTAATAGACGCACAAATAGTTATGACGACGTAAATAATGCCCTAATGCAAGTTCAAAATTGATTTACATTAAATAACTTAGTACTAAACAATAAAAAGACAAAATGTATTAGATTTGTTTTGCCAAATGTTAAAAACAACGAATGTGACATATTATTGAATGGTGAGAAATTAGAGTTTGTAAAAGAGACAACTTTCCTGGGAATTACTGTAGACGACAAATTGCAATGGGGTCCTCACATTATATCATTAGCGGGACGATTGAGCTCTGCAGCTTATGCTGTCTGGAAGATACGACAGTTAACTGACATTGACACGGCAAGACTGGTGTATTTCAGTTACTTTCATAGCATTATGTCGTATGGCATTTTGCTGTGGGGACACGCTGCTGACATTGAATCTATTTTTATCTTACAAAAGCGCGCCGTCAGAGCTATCTACAATCTAGGTCGTCGCGAATCTCTCAGAGAAAGGTTTAAGGAGATCAACATTATGACCGTTCCATGTCAATTTATCTATGAAAACATCATGTATGTTAGGAAAAACCTACAGTTATTTGGTAAAGTGTCTGACAGACACCACTATCAAACTAGACATGGGAATAGATTAAGTCAGCCAATTTCGAGATTAGCGAAAGTAAGTAAATCGTTCATGGGATTCTGTGTTAAATGTTATAATAAGATACCAGGCGATGTACAACAACTAAATGAATCCAAATTTAAATTATGTATAAAGAAAACTTTATGTAGACAAGCGTATTACAAACTTAATGAATATATAGAGGATAAAAATGCTTGGATGCAGGCTAGTCCGGCTCCACAGGATAACTAAAAACACTGTTGTTTTAATGAAATCGTAAATAATACAGCTATATTGCTAAATTGTATATATTTTTTAAATTATATAACCAATGTAAATGTGAGAGCCCTGTAATTAACTTAATATTAAATTAGATTAATAGAAGTCATTTGTGTCAGCTTGGAGTTGTCATGCTCACTCAAAGGTCTCTTTGGCGGTGGCGCGTGCAGTGGATCGCTCGATTCCCTACAATATGGTTGAGTTGGGCGGTGCTGGTGTACGTGTCATGTTCGTGAACGGGCGCCGTCAACTGGGACTGGTCAGCTCCAGACTGTATTATTGTTCTTAAGGTTATTTTCTTTCTTGATCACTTTGACTGGATTTTGGTGTTACATTGTTCTCGCACAATCCAAACAGCAAAACTATGTAACTAGTAAATTGTATTGTGAACCTGATTGAAAAAGAGTAACCTCTGGAGTTTCTTGCTCGTTCTTTTCCATAGGAATCTACACCTTGGAATGAGCAAATAGCTTCACTTTTAATATTAATTTTATTTTGACGTTCAAAAGTGCCATTCTGGCCTAATTGAAATAAATGATTTTGACTTTGACTTTGACTTTGACATCATAGGATGACTATGATGATGATATATGTATAGCCATAAGAGGGGTAAGAGGGGTAAAAGATAACCCCACGGTAGCCTATAGTGGAGTACTCATATCCTATACAGAAGAGGGGTTTGCTTTTTGCTCTGGTTGGGGGCCTTTACCCTGACTGGGGGCCTTTGCTCTGGCTGGGAGTCTTAATTTAGAGATCACCGTAGAGGTTTGTCCAGTTTAGTAGTCCACAAGGTTAACGTGATAAACGACGAGTGATTTAAATAAATATGTATTATAAACTACGTTTAAAAAACCGACTTCATCCCCTCAATTTTTGAAATCGGTTAATCAGTAATTCAAAAAATCTTCTCCTTTTTTTAACGCCTAACAATTTTCGAGATAATCGCGCACTAACATCCATACATACATACATACACATCAAACTGAGAACCTAAGTTTTTTCTTTATGAAGTCAGTAAAATAATCACGACGCTTCACTCGAGATCACACGTTTTAAATATTCAGGTTTACCAGAGAGCGCCGCTGCCAAAGAGCTAGGAGCTGACTCCTATGACACTCAGGAGAACGAAGTCCCTTAGTAAGCTCCCCAGTGCACCCAGTGGAAGAGCAGAGGTAGTTACTAACTGTATTTTACTCTGCCGTCGTTGCTTCAAGGCTCAAGATGGTTGAAGTGAATTATGATTCGCAAACGACTTATTTCTTATAGCTGGAGGTAAGTTACTTAGTGTCACAGATTCGTGGATTGATGGAACCTGTCCACTAGAAAAGTAGACTTAATATGATATAAAGTTGTCATTTATGTTTGAGGTCTTATTTCTTTGGAAATATTATAAGGCTATCCGTGTAACATGCGGGATATGATTTCCAAATTAATACATATATACTGACTGAATTTTGTTTAGGTTTTAGTTGCATTGTGTACACATTAAAAGAAAAATCTAAAGTAAAAACTGCCTCATTGGCCGAGTGGTCGCAAGTGCGACTGCCGGACAAGGGGTCTCGGGTTCCATTCCATGGTCGGGTAAAGTATTACTGGGTTTTTAAAAATTCTCAATAGTAGCACGGAGTCTTGAATTGTGCCCGGTATATGGCAATAGGCTCACCCCTTATTGTATGGGACTCATAACAGAAATAGTGGAAAGTGGGTGTTATATATAACAGTGGCATTAAGTGCCGTAATATGCACCACTGCCTACCCTTTCGGGGATAAAAGGCATGATGTTATGGATGTTATGTATGCATAAAAAACAATAATTGTGCAATATTTTCATTATTTGTGTCTTGTAATGTAGACTACGATATTTGTGTTACAACATACTTTAGTTCTTCTAAAATATAGTGCATCAGAGATGTTTAATAAGATTTACAAGGTAACGACATTTATATGCGCTGTAGAAAGAGAATTACAAAAAAAAACCTTACATTGCGCAACATAATATTTCAACGAAATTTCTAGAAACAATATTCTTTTGTCATGTCTCCATTCTTTTAAAATTATTCAAATGAAGGTCAGTTCTTAATAATGCTTCGTTAATTCAAAGTGACTTTTAAATGTTCATTATTTTACGCATAACATCTATATTTGAAATTCAGGAAAACAAACAAAATGGCATTCTGTCAGAATAGATGATAGATTTCTAGATTAGACTGAGTGACATTGATGACGCTTATTGCGTTAGTATTAAGGTAGAATTTGGCGTTTGATGTATAAGTTACAATGGGTGTCACGTGTCGTGTTGGAGTGTCATGTGTCAGGGCTGTCAGTGAGAATGTTAGTCATTGAGTATCATGAGGTGCGCAAAATTTGTAGTGGCGTTTTGTAGTTCAATAAAGTGATTGTGAAAGCCCTAGCAGAGAGGTATATATTTAAGGTATTTCTGGTTCTGGGTGGAACAGACGGCAGGCGAAAGAAAAAGAGGTACACCTCACAAAATATGAGAGGATGAAAATTAAACATATAGCTGGATCAAACCGGATACAAACTGCGAAGTCAAGAGATGATTGGCAAAACATGGAGGAGGCCTTTATCTGCAAAAGGGTTCTCGCTGACTAAATACAACAATTAAGTTAACACAATAAGAAACAAGCAATTTAATTAATAAATACTAAGAAACAAATTGTGTATACTGTCTTGCGAGTAATACAGGGCTTTTTATTTTATTTTATTGATTATTTTTGAACAAACAAACGCCATCTAGAGATCTGATTTTGACTAAAATCAAATTAAAAAATGAATGAAACTTAGGAATTAATGAATAATTTTATAATAATTAATGAATCCTAAGATTAGTATTTTCCTACGTATTTGCTTACAAAAGGGACAATAAAATTTTATGTCTTATTTTGCAAGTATCCACGAACTAAATGAGGCTCACACATAGTACATTTTAAGAGTAAAATCTTTGTGGAGTATCTCAATTCTTGGTTTTTGGTATTAAAAAATAACTTAGTTTTGTTCCCAGAAGGCGTAAGCAGAGGTCCATCCACAAATGCAATATATAATGTTTGTAAGGGGCATATCCCAAAAACATACCGAGAGCACCCCACACCGTAACTGGCAAAAAATAAAGCTAACCTTTTCCTCTATTTACCCTTTCTTGTGATATTATGTTATGCGTTATTCTTTCATTAAGTAACTATTTTTGTTAGCTTATCTAAAACTGGCTGACACCGACCCTCATTAACATTTAGTGGACAAAGGTTACTTTGGCCAGTTTTCTTTTATGTTATTACTTCTATGTAGCTAATAAGGACCAGATAGGATCAATATTAGACTTTGTGGCTTGATAGCTTTGATAGCTAAAGACAATTCAAATGATAATAGCTTTTAAGAGCGCAAAATAGATATTATGTATAAGAAAAATAGGCATGAATGGGCCGGCTCGACCGGAGTGATACCACGGCCTCACAGAAGACCGACGCGAAACAACGTTGTGTGGTATTTCGTCGTATGTTTGAGGTAACCGGATGTCCAATCCCCCCCCCCCCTTCTTTTCCCCAATCCCTGAATCCCCACCAATTCTCAAATTCCTAATTCCAAAAGGCCGGTAACGCACTTGTAACGCCTCTGGTATTCCAGGTGTCCCTAGGCGACGCCGATTGCTTACCATCAAGAGATCCGTCTGCACGTTTACCGCCCTAACCCATAAAAAAAAGGGTACTGATGAATATTTTGATTAATTTACGAGAGCATTTATCAAATGAAATTCAACCTTTTTAAACTATATTACAATTGAAATTCCACAAGCAAAACCACGAACAGAAACTTCTATAATATAAACACGCCATTATTTAAATAGGACACTGATTCTGTTCGCATTTAAAACTGAATAAAATGAAGCCATATACTAGATTAAAACGTGGATAAAATGAGATGAAACCAAATAACAATGGAATTGCATTGCCGACTTGCTTCTACATTTCCAACTTAAATGACGTTAGAAAGCTGTGTTTGCTATGTATTTTATAATTTGAGGATAATAAATAATTACTGTATTGTTGTTGTATTTGAATAGAAGTGAAAATCCTTGCCAAAGTCTGCATTCCTAGAAAACTAGAATTTGCGTGTCTTCAAATTATAAGTCTGAGTAGAATACTTATAGGTTTGACTTTGACTGCATGGCGCGGTGGCTGGGAAACTGGCTACTACAACGTATCGCGGGTTCGTATCCCGCACGGAACAACTCTTGGTGTGATCTTTAATAACATAATTAATACAATATAATAATCTTTAATAATAGTATTTACATAACATTAACAGTATAACTTAATGGCGTAAGCTGTAGTGTTATATATGTAAATTTTCCAAATAAATAAATCTAGGCTGAGACTGCTTTGGCTGCGCAACGTCGCCGAAACTGCGCGCGCTGCTCATGAGGAAAAACCCCTCTGTGGTTCGAAACTAGTAGATGTTCTCAGTATATTCACGTGAGTAAACTGCGATTTTTAGTTAATCATACTTTTTCGTTTTCAAGAATACCTACACATGAATGCAGTGAACTTCTATGATTATAGCTCTGAAATAATTTTAATAGTAAGGTGCCATTATGACCTCTAAAATCTGACTAATTTCGTAGTCTGACAATGGCATTGAGAACTCTTTAAATATTTATAAATAGAAGTAGAGAATCATCACAGGAAATGCGCCATTAGGAGGCGGGAAAAATTTTAATGATCGGAAGTTCAGAATGGTTTTAAAGATTTTTTTAATATTGTTGACGTTTGGATAGACATAGTGATGATAGACTGTGCCTTTGTCCAAACGCCACTTTATGCGGCTTGCCTACAGAGAGAGTAGAAAACTAAATGTATGGGGATGACACTGACAAGTGTCGAAATTCACGTCAATTCCATATAATTTAGTTTTCTACTCTACAAGTAGACAAGCGCTAAATGGCATTTGGCTACAGCTGCTGAATAGAAAAAAAAAACAAAGAAATACCTATAGAATTTCTATTTGTATTTTGTACCGTATTTGAATGGGGTTATTAATACCTAATCTTCCGATACAACTGCTATTTTTTTTAAGGGCGAAAAATCATCGAATTGCTTCTCCCGCATTCGTTCAGGCAAGAGGGAGTGTCAGACTCTTCTTACTAAAAACCACTTCGTTCCTATTCCTGATATGAGCCGGAGCCCCAGTAACCGCCGGTGGTCCGCAGCTCCGGTCGGGCAATATTCCTATTGAACCCTATTTAAGGTCTGATAGCTCTTTGAGGCGCGCATCGTACACGACGCACGCATTTTGTAGACATCATCACTTCACCTAACTAAAGGCACAATATTATACAACATTATAATACCTCTACATTCAACAACATAATAATGCCGCATTATTGAACCTTATTCAAATTACCTAAGAACACGGTGTTCCAGTATTAAAGCAAGCATCTACTTACTGAACCAAATCCATTAAGCCTTGAAAACTTCTTGTAAACTTTGCCTTCGATCTTCAGGTTCGTAGGGAATTCTGTTTGGCGTAAAGTTTTCGATTCATGGCGTTATAATTAAAGGTAAGGTATGAAGATAAAGTTTTTGTAATCACTCTTTTTTGGTAGTGAGAAAGTTTATGAAAGAATTATTCTTAAATGTATTTATTTATTTATTTATTTATTTAAAGCTTCATGCACAAAATGTACATACGGTGGACTTAATGCCGCAGGCATTTTCTCCCAGTCTGACCTTTGGGTGGTGCAGAGAAGAGTTAATGGTGTGAGTTAATTATTTAATAGAGCAAATAAAATAGATACACTTACATATTTCAGAGATAAACATAAATAAACATAATTATAATATATATACCTACACACTGCCTTGTTGGCCGAGTAGTCGCAAGTGCGACTGCCGGGCAAGGGGTCTCGGGTTCGATTCCCGGGTCGGGCAAAGTATTACTGGGTTTTTTAAAATTCTCAGTAGTAGCACGGAGTCTGGAAATGTGCCCGGTATATGGCAATAGGCTCACCTCCTATTACATGGGACTCATAACAACTAGTGAAAAGTGGGTGTTACATTGTACTGTGGTAGAATGTACACCTCTGCCTACCCCTTCGGGGATAAAAGGCGTGATGTTATGTATGTATACCTACACACAAGTATAACACAATGCACATGCATGCATTCATACACATATACATATATCCATACATACATACATACATACATACATACATACATACATACATACATACATACATACATACATACATACATACATACATACATACATACATACATAAATATAGACTGTGAGTAATTAGCGTGATGATTCAGCCACCCTCTCCAAGAGAAGTTCACGCACTTTCTGCTTAAATGATAGACGAGTCGACACCATCCTGACATCCAGGGGGAGCGCATTCCACAGCAAAATTGTCTGTACGAAAAAGGAAGAATGAAAGAAGTCAGTGCGATGAGTGGGACATTGAAGAAGACGGTTATGAGAAGAACGAAGGTTTTTGCTGTGGTTTGCGCATAGATATTGAAAATAAGGGGAAAGATAACTGGGCAAAGAAGGTGAACAAAGAAAGGAGAATAGGGTGGTTAGCGCCCTTTGCTCCCTGCGCTGGCGTATGGGCAGCCACTTTAGTTGCATGTAGTAGGTTCTTCATTATCATCATCGTCAAACAGAATAACTGCTTTTTACAAGTAGTTTATCATGATACATTTGAAAAGTATTAGGTAATTGCACTTTCTATAATTGTAGGATGCTATTGCTTTTTTTGCTGGGGAATAAGTGGCATTAAACTGTCAAACACCGAAAGGACACCGGTAATCGCAACCTATTGTTCTTTAATTGTGTCTATAATGACGGTACTCAACGAGTTAAATGCCATAATGTGCACCTCTGCCTACCCCTTTCAAGATAAAAGGGGTGATGTTATGTTATGTTAATTAGCGAAGGTGAAGAAATGTCAAAAGGTTCAAAGGTCATAAATTATTATACTTCGAACATTATTCTTTCTTTAAAGTCAGAGTCAATTCCAAATTCAAATATTATGTTTTACTGTAATACAAGTAGTTATTTAAGTATAGGTTATCTGCCTTCCACAACTCACGAACATTTTAATTTTACTTTTCTCAGGATTCAAACACTTAACACATATTTATTACATACTATTAAACTATACATAAATACTTCAAGAAATATCAAAGCAAAACTGAAGATTTATCGAAGAATAAACACACGGAAACTCGGTAAAAATACACTAAATACGTGTCTCATCTAGAAATACAAACATAAACATGAATAGATTAACGAATTTATTTGATAGTGTCGAGATTTATTTTAAAGACCACAGTTATCCGACATCAACACTCAGATACGATAAATATTGTCAACTAGTTTGTATGAACGTAGTAGTTAGAATTGGGAATTTGAGGATAGTGAGGCTGAGGAAGGAAGGGGGGGGGGGGTAATTGGGCCTCCGGTAATCTCACTCACACGATGAAACACAACGCAAGCGTTGTTTCACGTCGGTTTTCTGTGAGGCCGTGGTATCGCTCCGGTCGAGCCGGCTCATCATTCGCGCCGAAGCATGGCTCTCCCACACTATGTCATTGTTCTATGTATGTAATCTATTCTGACGTCATCACACAACTAAAGCCAGTAAAATCCAGTTAAAAGGAGTTGGGAATAGGCCAGCAAAAATGACAATTAAAAGAATATTTTTATATTAAGAAAAGTAAACTAAATGTCTTATAAAACAAACATTAACGTTTTTAGCAAAACTGCTCTTATTTAGCAACGAAATAAAAGTGCTTTTTGAAACTAATTTGACACAAACATTTTATTTTATAACTAATAATAAACATTATTCGTAATTTTATAGCTGGTTTGTTCTATAATTTGAATTGTTATTGTTTTGTAAGAATTTTCATTAAAATTTTGTGAATATTCAATTACAACGTTCCGTGAAAGTAATCTTAGTAGATCGTAATTATTAATGTATTCTATCAACTGTTACTAATTACTGTAACTACTATATTCATTCAAGTGTTTAGAGGTATATTTATCGTCATCAACAACTATAAGTGCCCACTGCTGAGCAAAACCTCTTCTCACAATGAGAAAGGTTTGAGCATTAATCACCACGCTTGCTCATTGCGGGTTGGCGATTCAACTAGTGAACCGACCAGGAGTTACAAAAGATATGGTTTGGTCAAAAACTATAATTAACTACAATAATACTTACTGTCTGGACATACGTACTACTACTACTATTCAATTGATATTCTACAAATTAATAATTAAAATTAGTGTACGATCTACGCTATACAGTGACACTCCCTCCAGCCTCACCCAGGCAAGAAAGGTCATTGATAATTCTCCCTCTTTAAAAAAAACTATACAGTGTAGACGCAACCTAACCACCCCAATTTCAATGAAACGTTGCAATTTAGTTAGGGCAATAGTTATTACATTTTGACAGATTATCTGTAAAAGTGATTTATCCTTTATACCAATTGGTTGTCAACTCATTCAATATATTATGTAAGTATCAACATCTTCATAATATTTCTACTGTTGGGAATTCTACGCCCCAACAATTAGACTAAGCCACATTTTTTTACTAAAATAAATAACACATTTTAGTATAAGTATATTTATATATTTACTAAAATAGCTAATGTAGGTATCTTACTACTAACATCTGCGTTTGACATAATTTGTAGATATCAGTGTTATTTTTATACACCAATAATTTAGAACTTCTACTTTATGTGTGTAAACAAACATACATAAATTGTAGAAAATATTTAAACTACACAAATAATATAAAATTTTGCCAACTTAACCCTTATGACTATTGATTATAGAGGTAATATATATTTGACAGACTTACCGTTAGATTTTTTTTATTATTAAATAATCCAGTAAACGAGCAGACGGATCACTTGATGGTAAGCAATCGGTATCACCCATGGGCATTGACGTTCAAAAGTGCCTCTATGGTCTAATTGAAATAAATAATTTTGACTTTGACTTTGGCACTCGCAACACCAGAGACGTTACAAGTACGTTATCGGCCTTTTAGAGATAAGAAATTTGAGGATTAAGATTTGGAAAGACTGGGGAGTGGGGTAATTGGACCTCCGGTAACCTCACTCACTCGATTAAATACGTCGCAAAGGTACGTCGGTTTTACTGTGAGGCCGTGGTCCGGTCGAGCCGGCCCATTCGTGCCGAAGCATTGCTCTCCCTCACTTAACCATAAGTCGTGCCTTACCTACAAAGATACACCAAAAGTCGTAAACGATTACCATAATGACTCTGACACTACCGTAATCTATGACCTCGGGAATGACCTTGGTCGGGCTGAACTCGTCGTGCACTGAAATGATCCCGAAATAGTTTTTGTCGCCACTCGTAATGAGCGAAGATGGCCGATTGCCAATATTATAGTATTATCAGTTTGGATGTGGTACAAACACGGTAGTCGTCGGTATTAAGATTTTTCTCGGCTGTTCAGTATAAGGTTAGATTAAAACGTACCAAAGATTTATGTTTTAGTGAGTCTGAGTAATGGTAGACGACTACTAAAAGTATCTTCCTTATTGAAATAAAAGTATTGAGTTTGATATTCATCAAATCATATAAAACATTTTAATATCAGTTCCCTTTCATTAGGAAACAATACCAATGATATTCTTAAAGAGCTCTAAAACCTGAAATAATAGAAAACTTATCCACGCAAATGTAAACATTCGTACAATCCATTTCCTGGCTAAGCTTGAGGTCCGTAGTTCAGTCCTAATGGACCGGATTTGGTTGAATGTTAGAATTTTATATGAAACAACTGAACTGTACTCCAAAAGCCACAAAGTGATACCACATTCTGTCTACCCTAACAGCCACATAAATATTTTGTAGTACAACTGGGGCTTAAAGACTCGAATTATAAGTAAAATCAATAATTAATCGGTTTTTGAGTTGTTTTAATGTATTGTTGTTTCCTCAATCCAATCCAATACTATAAATGCGAAAGTAACTGTCTGTCTGTATGTCTGTCTCTCTTTCACGCCTAAACTACTGAACCGATTTGAATGATATTTGATACAAACATATTTTGAAACTCGAAAAAGGACATATAGGATAGTTCTTATCCCGGGAATCTCAAGGGAGCGAGAACTTTCCGAAAATCCCACGAGATCAGGAACTATGTGGATAAAACCAAAAATCTGCCTGAAGTCACTATTCCACGTAGACGAAGTCGCGGTCAGAAGCCAGTCATAAATATTTTGCAGTACAACTGGGGCTTAAAGACTTGTATTATAAGTATAACGTCTGTATAAGATCCATTCCTTCACCCTCTAAAATGCTGGTAACGCATTGGCAACTCCTCTGTCTTACGAGTGTCCACGAGCGGTGTTCTTTGCTTCTCATCAGGTGGTGGTTAAACAGGCGGATGCCTGTATATTTGACCCTCTTTGACATAAATTAAAGAAATAACCAAGATATAAAGACCATTCAATTAACAGCAATTAAAGTAAATTATTTAAAAACAATCAAGGGTATTTCAATATCATCATTGCGTTGTTATACACAATCTCTTTATTTCGAAATGAAGAATAAATAATACATCATTGATTTAAGTGTAGGAGAGCCATGCTTCGGCACGAATGGGCCGGCTCGACCGGAGTGATACCACGGCCTCACAGAAAACCGACGTGAAGCAACGCTTCAGTTGCGTTTCGTCGTGTGAGTGAGGTTACCGGATAATTACCCTCCTCTTCCCCAATCTCCCCAATCCCTGAATTCCCAACGATCTTCAAATTCGTAATCCCCAAAAGGCCGGTAACGCACTTGTAACGCCTCTGGTATTCCAGGTGTCCATGGGCGACGCCCATTGCTTACCATCAGATATCCGTATGCTCGTTTACCGGCTTATACCATAAAAAAAACTATTCTATCGGGTTCAATTCTCGGGTCGGGAAAAGTACTACTGGGTTTTTAAAATTCTCAGTAGTAGCACGGAGCCTGGAGTTGTGCCCGGTATATGGCAATAGGCTCACCCCCTATTGCATGGGCCTCATGACATATATAGTGAAAAGTTGATGTGACATTGTACAGTGACATTAAGTGCCGTAATGTCTCTGCCTACCCCTTCGGGGATAAAAGGCGTGGAGTTATGTGAATGAACTAAAAGAGGGAACTGAGAAAAGCTCTATTGGTTTCGAGTCAACTTTTCTTAATATACGTGAGTAACTCTTGATATTTAGGTTATTTAGTATATCTCACGATATTTATTACAAAAATATAATGCATTATTATCATTATATACCTATCTACCTAGCGGTCTTTGTGACCACGTGTCACCACAGACGTATACATTAAAAATTCAATATTGTTATGTTTTATTTTGAACTGTATATAATTTTCATGTAGATGATACAATCTTCTCATGATTCTCGCGGCCATTTATTTATAGCGCTTCAAAATAATTACTTCTTCCGTGTGCACAAAGTTTCAAGATCTTGGATTTAATGATAACTAGCAACCCGCCCTGGATTCGCACAGGTGCAATGCTTATGTAATTTACGAGATCACATTAAAATCCTCTAAATTTATCAGTGTTTCTCTACTATATTATGCATGTATTATACATATAAACTTTCCTTAAGAATCACGCTATCTATTAAAAGAAACCACATCAAAATCCGTTTCGCAGTTTTAAGGATCTAAGCATACATAGGGACAGACAGACGGCGTATAGCGACTTTGTTTTATACTGTGTAGTGATTACATACATAATATATTCGGTTGACATTTATTAAAATTGTTACTATTTTTTAATCACGCGTTCTTTTATTTATTTTTGTGTACTTTACCCGAAAATAGGATATTCTCCTGTTGTAGTGTGTGCGTTTACAAACATACAAGTTCACATACAAATGACACCCAGACCCGGAACAACAATCTGTGGATGACACAAAGAGTTGTTCCGTGCGGGAATTGAACCCGCTACAGCCTAGTTACCCGAGCCACCCCACCAAGGGCACAGTTTAAATTTATCTTATTATAATCACTGACTTACCTTAGACTTACCTATTTAATACATTAAATGCCGTGGGGGTCACCGGTGACTGACGTTAGCGGAGAAATTGCCTTCAATAGTTTTCTATTGGCAGTCAAAAGTTAATAAAAATAACGACCATTTTTTATTAAACCAACGTTCTGAATCATTTTTACCTATTTTTATTAATATAGAATTTCCATAGTAAGACTTAGTTAATGAAAAAGTTTACTAAGAATGTTTATTTTACTTAGATTAATAGAGGTACATTTCAATTTCTAATAAAGGAAAAAATACGGATTGCAATAAAAACGTGACTAATAATTATATTTCTATTAAAAGTCATGCAAAAAGTTGGAGTTCCCGAAGGCACTAATTAATTTTTACTATGTTCCGTTCTTGGACGATATTTAAAAAATCAGAAGCGTGCATAACAAATTTCAAAATTACGAATAATTTGACATACACAATCTACTGTATCTTTTTATAAGAATATCAACTTTATTAAAAAAAAATAGTTGTATTATTAAAAAAAAAAATAGTTAAAAATATAGTTGGAACATATTTCATCAAATTGTGAACCATAGACACACTATAGACGCATTAAAGTCTGGAGGCGAAGGTGCTCGCGCGCGTGTACATCATGCGCGCGGAGGCACGTCGCCGGGGCGAAACTCCGCTGCCGCGCCAGATAAGTGCGTGGCGGGATGAGCTCCGGCGCGATCTCATGGCGGAATGGCAGCAACGACTGTCGCAACCGAGGGCTGGGCTGGCAGATGGGGCCCAATAGGGCCGATGCCGATTCGGAGTCGCGGAGAACCTAACGGGTAACCGGGGCTCCGGCTCGACGTGCAGGAGAAGGAATGGGGTGGTTTTTAGTCAGTAAGAGTCTGACACTCCCTCCCGCCTCACCCAGGCGGGAGCAGTCATTCGATGATTTTCTCCCCTTAAAAAAAACCGTACGTATGTACTTCGTTATTAATAGCTGTTCGATGCAAGCAGCATATATCCGTACTGTTAAAAAAATGAGAATCATGATGTTTAAAAAAAATATTATATACTGCAAAGTCATTTTCAAAAACAAAGTACTTCTTTTTGCAAGTTCAAGTTCAATTGACGAAAGCTATAGTAAAATTTTAATTGGAACGCATAAACGTCGAGTACGTTCTCTAAGTGGCATCAGTAAACATGCGGAACCATCAACGTTGAAACGTTGCCAATAGAATGACAAAATAATAAGAAATGGATCTCATTTTAGTAGTCCTATATCAATTATCTTTGTTTTTATAACAACTATCGTGATTATGTCTGATTTTAGTATGCTAAATTATATAAAAATCGAGGGTTATTCATATGAATATACCGAGAAAAGCTTTCTCACAGTGGCTCTTCCTCTTGAGCAGCGTGCGCTGTCCCGGCGATGTCACGCAGCCTAGTAGGATGATTTTTAGTTAAGTTATATCTGTGTACTTTTAATATCGGTCGCTTACGTCCTTGGGAGGAGGCCTATATTCAGCAGTGGACGGTTTGTGGCTGATAATATGGTGATGACAATATTGTTTTTTTGGTTTGTATTGTCTTAGTAGATGAGTAAAGAAAAGATGGATTGATTCAGAGAGAGAGAGAGAGAGAGAGAGAGAGAGAGAGAGAAAGGAGTTCGTGATAGAATGCCCGTGAATAGTGTCAACTATGGGAAAATGTGAAGAAGAAGACGTATTATGTCGACACCAAAAAGTAGCTAAGAATAAAGGTAGGAAGAAAAGGAAAAGCGGAATTCTGATACTGACATCAATAAAGTTTTGGGAAGGAATACAATTTTATACAAAGCTATATATACTTGATAATTCATAATATGCTTTAATTTCGTAGTGGTTGCAAATAATCAAGTTAATCAAAATCACAAAATAGTAAAATTAATTTAAACAAAAACACATTTTTTATTCAAATTACTACTTAAACTTTAAACTTAACATACCTATGTATTTTACAAAAAGACCTAATATTCATTTATGAACTACATCCCCAAATCAAAGTTCAATTCAAACCGTTCTAAGGTCAGTGATTCACTGCCGCGTACCTTGATAATGGCCTCTAGTCCACTACAGTTACGCCACGTGGATGTGTCGAGTGCCAAATGGAAACGCTTAATTATCTACGCATCCTCCTATCTATAGCTAGCTATATAGCTATGTAGTAGCTAGTGGAGTAGCTAGTGGAGATTTATTTAGAAAACGTATGTTTTTATAATGATTTGTTGGTAGTTTTGTTCGAGTTATTTTTGAGTGTTTTTTTTTATGGCAGAGGAGGCAAACGAGCAGACGGGTCATCTGATGGTATGCAATTGGCGTCGCCCAATAACACCGGAAACACCAGAGGCCTTTTGAGGATTAGGAATTTGAGGATTGTTGGGGATTCAGAGATTGGGGACATTGGGGAGGGGGGGCTGATCGGGCCTCTGGTAACCTAATTCACACGAGTAAGAGCAGGCAAATGAGCACACGGATCACCTGATAACTGACGCTTCAAACATGTAGTAGTGTGTAAATAGGATATCAGGCTGTCACAAGTCAGTCAAGTGGACACACTTAATCAATGACTGAAAACCTTATTGATTAGAGAGATATTGTAAAGAAAACAGTTGTTCATTTATTTAACGAGACAACGTATGTACTTTCCGTGAGATACGATATAAGATGAAATTCACAAAGCAGGAGACAGACGTACAAGACATTAAACGAGACCAGAAAATAATACTATAAAAGATTTACTACATTCAACTTGGCTCAACCAATGCTAAATCCTTGACATCGACATACATCGCAGTACAATGTACAGTTAATTAGTACTGAAAGATGTTCCACGTTACTAGGACATCGTCACATGAGTGGGCGGTGACGACTGCAGCTGTCAGCGGCTATTTGATTGTGTACCCTAATTGTTACGTGTCACAACACACATTTGAATGGAAGAATTGTGGGCATTTGTGTCGTTTTAGAAGGTTACTCTCGTAGTAGGTTTTGTAGTATACGAGTGTACTGGAGTTTATTCTGATTTTGTGCCACTAATTCTAAACTATATTTATACTCTGAAGTATGATTGATGCATACTGACATGAATAGAAGAATCAAACTGACAACACGGTTAGTGCTGTGGCTGGGCAACCGGTTGCAACACATATCACGAGTTCCATTCCCGCACGGAACAACTCTTTTTATGATCCACAAATTATTATTCCGGCTCTGGGTATCATGTGTACGTGAACTTGTATATTTGTTTACCCACGACACAGGAGAAAATCCTTGTGTGGGGATACTGGGGATTTTTGTTAGAACAAAAAAAAACTTAGAATCTCGCGCAAGTCTGACGTACCAGCAACCCCTTAACAGTTTATACACTAAGTAAAATAAAAACTAAAGTAAAATATAAACTAAAAGGGTTAAATAAATATAACTTCATTAATGATTTCTTCCTGTTAATATTCAACATGAAACTAAACTGCGTGGGTGTTTAGACTATTATTGATTTACCACATCAATATTGAACCATTAAAGCTATAAATGATGCTTACGGAAAATATAATAAAATAATACCCTTTCTTTTCTTCTTTCAAAGGAGAGATTCTTCTAGTCCCATGGGGCAAACATGTTTTAATATATTATGTATGTATATTCTTTAAAGAATTACACTATATATTATACATTGCGATTATATACATATATGTACAACATAATATATGTATTTAATATCCCATCATCGTATTTGCGTATCTGAGAGGATACGTCGCCAAATGACGATGTATCTTCCGATGTTACTCTGAGCGAACGTGGGACGTTTTATGTCAAAATGTTTATTTCTTATACGTCTTGTGTGCTTATGGTAATGTGACAGGCGTTTAAAATTAAATCAACATAACATTATGTTGGTTTTTTTAACGGGATCGGTAAATATGTATTTTTAGTGTGGAAAATCTAAAAAAGTGACCTACTTTGTTCGTCTAAGGAAGTAGCAAATATATTGCGTTATCAACTATTTATTTTGCAATGGAATATATACATTGATTTAAATATTCTTCTAAGTATTTATCATATTTTGTTAATTCACCAAAATAAATCATCTTGCCATAATGCAATACACGAAATCTTTACAAAAAAAAACACCTAAATAATAGTATCGCTTGTTGCATGAGCTGTACAATCACTTCACATCAAATACGTTAGTGTCAAAAAAAAGGAAATAAAAATAATTCGACGTAATTTTAAACGACATCCACACCTCAAACCTGCCAGTTCCTCCTACATTACAAAATTAATCTTACACAACACATAAAACCTATTTTCTGTTCAAATTTAAGATTAAAAATGTAACGAGAAGGAAACAGCTGCAATGTCATTTTGCTGTCACGGCGGCCATCTTGTAATAAATGGCGGGAATTGGGTGGCGCTCCAAGTGACGCTGTCATTATTATAGAGGTAGTTTTCCAATTTATTGGCAGTTTAACGTCTGGTAATATATTGTGATGGTAAGATTGATTGGGTATGGAAAATTGTGGTTTTTCTTCCAAAAACTAATACAATAGTGATTATCTTAATGTAAATAAACGGGATAACTATAACTGTTGTGTTAGTTTACTAATATTATGAAAGAAAAAGATTATTAGATATTGTA
This sequence comes from Spodoptera picta, assembly GCA_038387885.1. Lineage (NCBI taxonomy): Eukaryota > Metazoa > Arthropoda > Insecta > Lepidoptera > Noctuidae > Spodoptera > Spodoptera picta. The sequence goes on along the minus strand of JAZHFQ010000761.1, from coordinate 8,065,509 downwards.
ATTACGTGTCCTACTAATATTATACATAGGTACTAAAGTTTGTATGCTTGTTTATTTGTTATTTACGTCACGTCAAACCAGCTGAAGGATGATCTGGAATCACACATAAACCACATTTTATCTGACGATACTGCCTCTAAAAAACTTCTGGTTCTGAGGTTTTTCATGGAATGTAATATTTTCATTATTATTTTTTAATTGTTATTACGTGACTGTGAAAAAAATAATAATGAAAATATTACATTCCATGAAAAACCTTCATCAAAAATGAAAAGCGTACGACAACGAGGGTTAATAAGACCCCACTTTACGTTTAAACGATTTGATTTTGATGAAGTTCTATCGACAATGAGTGGGCTTGAGAATCAATGGCGTGGGTTCGAGTTTGTTATTATACCTTTTAAACCACGAGTGTTTCTTTTGAATTTTTAATTGACGAATTTGAATGGTTTTGATTTTAATAATGGGTACGTTATACAATTATGTTTTGAGGAATTAATTTGGATTATTTAATGTAATGATCAATTTTTAAGCTTCATTGTTAACGTTTTAATTTTAAATCTTTATTTAAGAGACTAGCTACTTCCGCGCGGTTTTACTCGCTCTACTCGGTACCTATTAATCGTACCGTTCCTCGATAAATGGGCTATCCAACACAGAAATATTTTTTCAAATCGGACCAGTAGTTTCGGAGATTAGCGTCGTTATCGTTCAAACAAACAAACAAAAAAACAAACTCTTCAGCTTATAATATTATAGTATAGATTTTTTATGACAATCTACTTTCTATAGATGTATTAGTAGTGACTTTTTTTTTTTTTTTATACCACGACGGTGGCAAAAAAGCACACGGCCCACCTGATGGTAAGCGGTTACCGTGGCCTATGTACGCCTGCAACACTTGGGGCATTACATGCGTCTTGCCGACCCTTAAAAAACCTATTCACCGCCCTCTTGAAGAACCTCATGTTGTAGCCCACTGGGAAAACCACGGCAGGGAGCTCATTCCACAATCGGAGGGTCCGTGGGAGAAAATTCCTCTGAAACCGAACTGTACGGGACCATTTTGGCTCCAATGAGTGAGCGTGAACCCCCTGTCGATGGCGAGCGGTGCGATGATAAAAAGTGGCCGTGGGCATCGTATCAAATAATTCCGCAGAACATAACCCATTATACAAGCGGTAGAACACGCACAAGGAGGCAAAATCTCTCCTTAGACTTAAGTGCTCGATACCGCTCGTAAGTATAGGATCGTCAACAAGTCTGACAGCTCTCCTTCGGACCGCGTCAAAAGGTCCAAGCTGGTATGCTGGCGCTCCTGCCCAGAGATGAGAGCAGTACTCCATATGGGGGCGAACTTGCGATTTATATAAAAGCAGTCTTTGTCCCGGCGTGAAGTACCGCTTCGCTCTGTTTAGTACACCGAGTTTTTTAGATGCCAGCTTGGCCTTATCTTCTAAGTGACTACGGAACTGGACGTCACTAGATATGTCGACACCAAGGATACCTATACTTTTGGAGATGTTAAGGGTAGTGTCTTGGAATTTAGGGGCCACAACGAATGGGGTTTTTTTAGCGGTAAACGCACAAACTTGTGTCTTGGAGGGGTTGAACCGGACCATATGGTCCCGACCCCAATCGGAGACTCGACATAAGGTCCTCTCGATTTGAGACACAAGTTTTACGCGGTTTTCTTCCACAACGGAACGAGGGATGTTTGCACGGCCCGTGTAAAATGCGTCCCCGGTGCTATCATCAGCATAACAATGAATACCCTCAACAGACAGCAAATCATTGATATGCAAAAGAAACAGCGTCGGAGAAAGTACGGAGCCTTGTGGGACGCCAGCGCTTATGTCCATGCTTTCAGAGTAACTACCGTCTACGACGGCTCTTATGCGTCGGCCGGACAAAAAGCTACCAATCCATTTGCACAATTCCTCGGGCAGTCCGTATGATGGCAACTTCGTCAGAAGACTCCGGTGCCAGACCCTATCGAACGCCTTCGCTATATCTAGGCTAACTGCCAATGCCTCACCTTGACTTTCAATGGCCGAGGCCCAGCGATGTGTAAGATACACTAGAAGATCACCAGTCGAGCGACCGTGGCGAAAACCGTATTGACGGTCGCTGAGCAGGTCGTGCTCCTCTAGGTATCGAAGGAGCTTGGTATTGATTACTCGCTCCATCACCTTGGAAAGAAGGGAGGTAATAGCGATAGGCCTGTAATTCGTCGGGTCTGTTCTATCGCCCTTTTTGGGCACCGGATGCACGTAGGCGGTCTTCCACGAAGACGGTACTTGCCTAGTGTGGTAAGAAAAAGCGAAAAGACGCGTTAGAACAGGGCACAATTCAGGAGCACACTGCTTTAGAACCACTGCCGGTATGCCGTCGGGCCCGCTCGACTTATGAACATCAAGACTTAGCAACTCCCGCCGAATGTCTCTTTGTGAGAAGCGAACCTCCGCCATAAAGTGGCCGCAATGCGGGATGGTAGGTGGTGTGGTGCTTTCGTCGACGTTCAAAGTCGAGTTAGAGGCAAAAAGAGTGCCTAACAGATCGGCTTTCTCCTTTGCACTGTGGGCCAGGTTGCCATCGGTATTCTGCAGTGGCGGTAAGGACGACTGACAGAAGTTACCCTCGGCAGCTTTGGCAAGTGACCAGAAAGCACGACTCCCAGAGGGATAGCCTATTAGCTTCTCGCCAATTCTGCCGATGAAATCGAATTTTGCTCTGGCAATTTTCCTTTTCGTGGACCTCGAGGCAGCATTAAGTTCGCGTTTCACATCAGAAAGATCGGGATCGCGATTGTTACGAGCCGTGGTCCAAGCCCTGTACGCGACTTGCTTGAGTTGTCTAGCAGTTTTACAGTACCTATTAAACCACGGTCGTTTCTTCGTCCCTGCAGCGACCAGCGAGTTTGGAATAAAGTTTTCCATACCCGCCAGTATAGCCTCAGAGACAGCAGCTGCGCAGGTGTCGGAATCCTCTGATGCGAAACAAAGCTGTCTCCACGGGTACGATGCGTAATACTCCCGCAATTCATCCCAGTCTGCTGACTTATACTGCCACATGCGCCGCAAGTTAGTTGGTCGAGGTGGATTCTGTCGTGCGCATGGTGCTAGAGTCTGGATAAGACAGTGGTCAGAAGATCCGAGTGGTGCATCCACTGATATGGAATATCCATCCGGACGTTGGGTCAGCAGATGGTCCAATATGGAACTTGTATGGTTCTCAATATCCGGTATTCTTGTTGGAGAATGTACCAGTTGTGAAAAACCATAGGCCAGAGCGAATTCGTGAGCACACCTCCCAGCGTAGTCAGTGGACCGAGAACTAAGCCATTCGGTGTGGTGGGTATTGCTCAATAATTCTATCAGTCGTCAATTGCAAGTGCTCGAAAAGTCGCGTTGTTTCCCTGTCACCGCTATAAGACCTGTATAGGCACGCGTATATACGGGTGTGGCCACCATAGTCTACGCGCACCCACAATATCGACAGGTCCCTGTCTTCAACATGGCGAAGACGCCGACAACAGACATCCTCCCGAACGTACAGACATACACCGGCATGTCTCAGAAAATTATGTTGTGGTTGTGTCTCAGAGGTTTAAGATGCCCACTTTTTATGCACGAGGGTGCGGATTTGAAACCTGCCAACGGCAAAGTACCAATGTGATTTGTTCCGAGTTGTATGTACTTTCTAAGATTATTTAATTTTAACCTGGGTTTATAATTTCTAATTATAAGTTTGAAATGGTTAACCCCGCGTTGAGCAAGCGTAGTGGTTGATGCCGATTCGGAGCCGCGGAGAACCTAACGGGTAACCGGGGCTCCGGCTCGACGTGCAGGAGAAGGAACGGGGTGGTTTTTAGTCAGTAAGAGTCTGACGCTCCCTCCCGCCTCACCCAGGCGGGAGCAGTCATTCGATGATTTTCCCCCCTTAAAAAAAGAAAAAAAAATGTGGTTAATGCTTAAACCTTCCTCGTGTGAGAAGAAGTCAACAGTGGCCACTTATAGGCTCTTGATGATGATGATAATGTTAGTTAGACTTCTACGCATGTGGTTCTAAAATAAAAACTTGCAATAAATATTATAAGATTCTTTTATTTAAAATTATCAACCAAATGATATTCGTAGTAACATTAGAACTTTCACTGTGTGAACTAACTTCATCATATAAATAACAATATTAATTAAAAACCACATTTAGGAGCAAAGAAATGGAGCCACTAACATTTTATATTTTTTATAACATAACATAACAATACGCCCCTTATCTCTGAAAGGGTAAGCAAAGGTGCACATAACGGCAGTTAATGCCATTAGACAACGTAACACCCACTTTTCACTATTTAAGTTACGAGTCCCATGTAATAGGGGGTAGCCATATACCGGGCACACTTCCGGGTCCGTACTACGACTGAGTTTTCTTGAAAAACTCAGTAATAGTTTGCCCTACCCGGGAATCGAACCTTAGACCTGCCCTGTAGTCTCACTTGCCAGTCGGCCAACGAGGCAGTCTTTCTTTTTCATTTCTTGATATATTTTTTTTATGGAATAAGAGGCAAACGAGCAGATGGATCACCTGATGGTAAGCGATCAGCGCCGCCCATGGACACCCGCAACACCAGAGAAGTCATAGCTGCGTTGCCGGCCTTTTAAAAAGGAATTCGCTCTTTTCTATAAATAAATAACTTATTAAATAATTTCTGATACAAGTACTTTATTAATTGGTAACGCACTTTGTGTAAAAAAAACGGTCGTGTTAAAGTAATATTTTTTTAAAGTTTTAAGTAGAGGGTTGGATAAATTGAAAAAATGCTAGTAACTCCGATTCTTGGCTCCCATGTGTAAGTACTTTGAATGGACTGAATGATCAGTGAAAACAGTACCTAGGGTTCAAGCAGAGCTTCACACTCCAACATACCTACAAGTCCAGAAAACAAAAGACAAAACGCGAAGCTATTTACCCCAAATCCTGTTACTCAAAGGGATGCAGTTATAAGCTTTTAGAAGCGTAATATTATTTATATAAAGATTTATGCTAGTGGTAGTTTCCTGTCTAAATTACGTAATACTGGTCTTTGTTCTCTAGTCTCGTTGGTGATGTGAACGACTGGAAGCGAGATTTGATTATTTAGGTGTGTGTGTGTGTGTGTGTGTGTGTGTTCTGATGTGTGCGATAATGTGCTTTTATTAAGTTTGTTGGCTGCTTGCTATGTTATTTTGTGTCACATTAGTATCTACCTCTATATTATAGAGGTATGTGAAATGTTATGCGGCTTTTAGTTATGATTTTTTTTATTAAATGTTTAATAAATAAAAAAACGACTGCCTCGTTGGCCGAGTGGTCAAAAGTGCGACTGCCGAGCAAGGGGTCTTGGGTTCGAGTCCCGGGTCGGGCAAAGTATTATTGGGTTTTTAAATAATTCTCAGTAGTAGCACGGAGTGTGGAATTGTGTCCGGTATATGGCAATAGGCTCACCCCCTATTACATGGGGCTCATAACATAAATAGTGAAAAGTGGGTGTTACATTGTACAGTGGCATAATGTGCACCTCTGCCTACCCCTTCGGGGATAAAGGGCGTGGTGTGATGTTATGATATTATGTTAATATTTAATAGTTGATGTTGTAGTTAGTAAAGTTTTGTTTAATATAGGTACCTTATAAAGGATTTAATAATATAAAAATTTTTCGTTCTTGACTAATGAATATTGAATGAAAATAAATATTAATGTGTATAACATGATAGGTATAGTTATCGTACAATATTCTTGTTGGACACTTCAATATTTCTGCAAAAGTACTAATATATTTTCCTGGATACTTCTTACGATTCCTTATTTTCACTTACCCAGCAAAGTATGTACGTATAATCTGAAACAAAAAATAAATATTTAATGTAAAAATATTTTATAAGAATTCTATCAACTAAGGAGTTCTTGTTGTTTTATAGTCTCTTTACACTTTAATAAGTTTCATAAAGGTAGAATGTTTCTTAGAAGAATGTCTATATTTAGTTTAATAACGATATTGAGACAAAAAACACTTCTGTCTTCTGTATCTCGTTTGCCAAAGTCAAGCAAAGAGTTTTGGGAACGATTGGAGCAAACTCTTCATTGCGTTTTCTGGTGTTTCGAAATTATATTTTCGGTAATCAACATGGAGCCTGAAATTCTATCTTGAATATGGCAATATGACTAATAAAGCTATAAAATCAATTGTATGTGCTCTCCTCTGCCTTGATAATTAAAAAGCGTGGCGTTAAGTAATGGCTATAAAGGTTAAGTTATCTATGCAGAAAAGTAGTACTTAAGGTACTGGTCAAAATAGTTGACGCCGGATGCCTCTATAAAAAATTTGTCTTTCTACATGTGTTTGATCAAATCAAAATAAATATTCATTATTTCAACAGCCTATGTGGCTACTGCTGACCAAAGGTCTCATACACGGCGGAGGTTTGAGCATTAATCACCACGCTTGCCCAATGCGGGTTGGCGGTTTCAAAACTATAATTAGAAATTATATGCCCAGGTTTCCTAACGATGTTTTCCTTCACCGTTTGTCAGTGATGTCTATAATCTAAGAAATTTCAAATTCAAATTCAAAATTTTTTTGAAAGTAAATATAACGTAGAAAAAGGCACATTGGTACTTTTTCGTTGGTAGATTTCTCAGCCGCGTGCATGAGAAGCATCTTGAACCTCCGTACCATCACAACTACTGTGTTATATTTGCTATGTTACAGAATCTAGACAAAGAACTATGTTACATAGTACATACCTAAAGAAATATATCTAGTTTATGGCTACAAAGGCTTTCACAATTCACTTTTGAAACTAAGACTGTATTCAAGAATGTGCGAGCCCTTTCATAAAGCATTCATAGTTTTGAAGGCACGCGAACCTTTTTAGCCAAATTTGGAATTTTATTACTGACCAGCATTTAATGTAAATATTTCACATAACAAAAAACCTTTCGCTTTCGCAAAGAATTTAGTATGAAAAGAATTTGTTTAGCTGACCAAATAAGAAAATAGTATTAGTATAAAGTAAAACGTTTCGTTTCTTGATAACATAATCCCTCTGTAACGTAATTCACAAATACAAGAAATCCGATGAAGGAATACGAAATAAGAAATCTGATACAATAATTGTAGAACAAATACCTTTATTGTTATTCTACCTCTAGCTTAGAGCTTTGTTTTAGTTGATGAAGTAGAAATAAGAAATGAGTGGGTCTATTGATCTTTTCGATAAAGTCTACTCGCTTCAATTGGTATTTGTTTGTTCTATGTTTTTCTACTAACTGTATTAGGATTAGAACCTACTGAGTGCCTTTAGAATTAAGTCGTAGGTCAGTATTTTGACCTTATGTAATTCCGAGTTCCCGGAATAAAAAAATCCGTATGTGTTATTCCATATCATAGCTCATCCCCGTTTCAAATTTCTCTGCAATCGATTTGACGTGATTGAGAATTTGACTCATGAACTTTTCGGATTTATGATATTCTGACGTATAGTAAAGTTTTAAGTTTAGACAAAAAATTGAAGTCTATTTTTAAGATTCTATAATTATTTTTAGAGATACTAATAAAAGCATAAAACTGTGTTAAACTTAGTAATAGATGGAAAATGTTGATATAAATAGAGTGAAAAAAACATTGTGTTATCATCGCGGGAAGTAATAAAATCGACTTTTTCAACTCTAATAATCACTTACCATGACTCAAAACCGTATTTATAACCTGCAAGCTTTTTAATGAAAACGTTACGAATCTAGTCAATTTATTGGACAGCAATTTTATGCAGCAAAATACCAATCAAATGAAAAACATGATTTTGCAGTGGCGGTAGCGGCATGCGACACTGTAGCATGTTATTGGGATAGAATATAATAAATCTTATTTATATTTTTGTATGCAGGTGTAAATTAAAATGCGCTGGTTATTTTTTTTTTTATTCTAACAAACTATTTAGGGGCTTTTATCACAGATATGCCAGCCCCATCGTACCCTTTACATTACTTTACGTACTTAACATTGACTTACTTGATTAATTGTTATTCGTGAAGGACCAAAATCAAATAGCACAACTTTTTCATAATCGCTGAAGATGGTACAGATAAAATCGATTGTACAATGCCTACATCAAATTTATTTATTTTAAAATCCTTCATTTTTATTTATTTTTATTTGTGGATATTGTGTGTAACATTTAGATTTGTGGTCTGTGTCGAAATATTTAGGTATCGGACATCTGTTGTCGAATTTATTATTAGATTTCAAAATTTTAGTATGTTTTATTTAGTGTTTAAGTAACAAAATTATGGTTTGAAATATTACTAGCTTCTGCCAGCCGTATCACCCGCATTTCCGTGAGATAATAAAAGCCTATATATTATTTGAGACCCTAATCTATAGACATATCCCTTCAGCCGTTTTGGCGAACTTCTCAAATTTCACAAAACTAATACATATATACAATAGGTTAGATGACTAATTTTTATTTTAATGTCCGTCTGGTAGGTAGATTATTTAAAAACATTACACACGTATTCTTTATTTTTTACGGAAGCGAATACTTTCGACGATATATTGATTTAAAATGTCGCGTGACGTCACTTCTATGTAAATTTTTTACGTAGAAATGACGTTTTAGTCCCCACTCCTAAACTTTGATTCGGTATATCTAAGTATCATTTTATTCTACAACAAAATAAAAAATACGTGTCTAATATTTTTTCATTACCTAACTTACGGACTAATTAGATTTTTAATTTTCATACCCTGTCATCATCCCAATTGTTGGTGGGCCAACAACAACAACAAAATATAACAACAAAAATAAAAAAACTTTCGCGTTTATAATATTAAGTAAGATTCTGATTAAGTTTGATTGTTTCTATAAATATTATGTAATGATAATACTTTCATGATATTCCAAAACTTCAATGTCAAAGTCTAAGAGCAATTATTTTATTACTTTTGGAAAGTCAATAAATAAAAATAAATAATAGTCTGTCGTGGTGGCCTGGAGGTTTAAGACGCTCGCTTCTCATGCATGAGGATGCGGGTTCGAAATCTACCAACGTCAAGTACCAATGTGACTTTTTCCGAGTTATATGTACTTTCTAAGATTATTTAGACACCACTGACAAACGGTGAAGGAAAAACATCGTGAGGAAACCTGGACTTATAATTTCTAATTATAAGTTTGAAATCGCCAACCCGCATTGAGCAAGCGTGGTGATTAACGCTCTAACCTTCTCCGTGTGAGAAGAGGCTTTGCTCAGCAGTGGTCATTTATAGGCTGTTGATGATGATGAATAGTCTGTCAGTCAGTCCGTCATTGAAACTAGGTAAAGCTGGGTTCTTCATTAAGCGCTCGAAGCCAAAACCAAGATTAAAGCTTATAACTCGCGCAGCAACATATTATATAAATCAAAATAATTTTAATAAACCCTTCCTCTAAAAGAAATCTCGCCTCTTCAGCTGAAAACGGGGACAAGCACCCATATTTCTTTCAGTAGAAAATACCTACGCTACGTTGTGCAAAAGTACCCACGGCCTAGAAAACCATTTACTTTGAAGCGAGCGTTTCTAGAAGACATTTTTATTCTTGCAGTGAATATGGGGTTTTTCTTCGCGAATAATGCAGCGGCGTTAAATTTAAAATTTTAATTTTAAACTTGGAATTAAATGCGGGTGGAGTTGACTTTATAACGGTTGCGTTGGTTTATGAGGATGTAATTGTGTTTTAAGAGAGAGACAGAATGAGAAAATAAGAGATATATTGATATGTTATACATAACAAAACACAACATCACGCCTTTTATCCCCGAAAGGGTAGGCAGAGGTGCACACAGAAGTAACACCCACTTTTCACTATTTATGTTATGAGTCCTATGTAATAGGGGGTGAGCCTATTGCCATATACCGGGCACATTTCCAGACTCCGTGCTACTAATGAGAATTTTTTTAAAACCCAGTAATACTTTGCCCGACCCGGGAATCGAACCCGAGACCCCTTTCCCGGTAGCCGCACTTGCGACCACTCGGCCAACGAGGCAGTCGTATTGATATGTACAGTATTGATATGTTATTTTATACTTAACTGTATTTTTGGCAAATGAGAGGTCTATTGATGTTATGTAATGAAAGGTCTATTGAAATAATTAATTTTTGTGTTGGAGAGTCATGCTTTGGCACGAAAGGCTGGCTCGACCGAAGTGATACCACCACGGCTTTACAAAAAACCGACGTGAAACAACACTCGCGTTGTGATTTGTATCCACAATCCCTGAATCCCCCACAATCCTCAAATTCTCAACTCTCAAAAGGACGGTAATGCACTTGTAACGCCTCTGGTGTTTCAAGTGTCCCTGAGCGGTACCGTTATCCTTTGGGATGTAAACAGAGAAGTTCTCTCACATGAATTATTTGAGCAAAATCTCATGTTATTAAAAGAAGCAATCTGTAATAACCAATTAAATTTACTTACAGAATTCTCAATAGTCGAATTAATCATTGTTTGAATACGTCAAGATAACTAGTCCTTTGTCTTCTATTTTTAAACAGACGTGAATACTATCCTACAAGCTAAAAAAAGTATTTTATTTTAGCGTGGGTACGCAAAACTTTTCACTGATGTTTCATTGTGTTCCCGTACGGAGGAACTCATTTCAGCGCAGTCTGAAAGGAGTTAGTGCGCTTGTTTTAAAAGTATATTATTTTGTCAAACATTTTAGACGTAGTGGAATTCTGTTGGTACTATTTTTATACTTAAATTTAGGTTAAATTCATTTAAATATATATAACATATTTTTTAATAGGGGAAAATTATCGAATGTCATCTCCCGCGTGGGTGAGGCGATAAGGAATGTCAGACTCTTTCTGACTAAAAACCACCATGTTCTTATTCCTGCACTTCTAACCGAAGCCCCGGTAACCTTTTACGTTCTACGCGACTCCGTATCGGTATCAGCCCTATTGGGCCTCATCCGTAGTGGTCTGATGGCTCTTTGAGGCGCCCGTGGAACGCGATGCGCCGTACGCTCGGGATGGGTGACATTTGGATAACTTATACAATAACTTTTTGTGGGGAAAACATTATGCAATGGCATCTCCCACTTTTGGTGAGACGAGAAAGAGACTCTTACTGACTAAAGACCACCCTGTACAACTCCTGCTCTTCTCCTATGCAGTAACTTAAGATACACCTAATGCAAAAAATATTGATACATAACACAAAACATTAATTATTACTCAAGAGGAGGTTTAAAAGTAGTTAAAAGTAAACTAGTTCTAAAATAGGACAGGCGATCATAATCTTGAGTAGCATGTGCGACTAGTGATGTTGACGTCGTCATACAGTCAAGTTAAAACATAATAACTAGTCATACCAAGAGATATGATTCTTAAATACGCTCAACACGATTTACTTGTTTCACTTGATAGTAAAACGCTAAGTCAAACTCATAACGAAGACATTTATAACATCTGTGCGCACTTCGAGAAAGTTGTGACGGATCAAAAATAAATTCGACCTTCACTGAATGCGGAAAGTGAAAATATCTTCAGTGGCAACCTTATGAACAACATTGAGGAAGACTTTGAAATAATATGTCACTTCTATTTAGTATAATTTTTTTTGATGTTGCAATTATATTAATGAGTGCTTTCAATTATGCGGTTACGAAATGATGAGAGTGAGGCATCTTGGTCTAATCAACTTAGCTATGATAAGATATGTGACTTTATGTTAGTAAATATTTTATTTTCTAATAGACCTTAGTTACAACACAGCACATTTAGTACAACGAACATCTTTGTTATATTTTTAAGATTGTCATTTTTACCCATACCGTAAGCTTTTGCATTCCTCACCCAATAGTTAACTTAGGAATATAAGGATTAAAGTAATCTTAGAATATACGAAACTAATGATCTCAGATATTAAATTGCCATTAAAAATATAAATTGGGTTTTATAAAGTTTATCATTTATTCAATCATGATTATAGCCCCTCACAAGACTGAAAAATATTAAAAACTAATATTTAGATTCTACTTATAAACCAATCAAATCGCCTGACTTGTAGGATTTAGCCTAATCAGCCTAAATTTATACAATGATATTTATAACGAACATTTCAAAATTATTCAATTACGTGTCATCAGTTGTCGATAAAAAAAGAAAGCGGTTTCTACCAATAAAAAGCAAATAAATTATAATCTTAGATACTATAAATTATGAAGCGATAAATTAAAACTTTCTCAAATCTCTTTTCAAGTAGAAAATAATACAATATTAGTTTTCATTACACAAGAAAAGATGTGAGATACAAAATAAATTACGAAATCCATTCTTAAGGCCATCCCACGCAACCCCAAAAATATACATTATAATTCAATCATGAATATAATTATCGCTAATAAAATTTAAATTAAAATTTTAATCCCATTTCTACGGCATGTAATAACATTAGCGACAAAGATTCTTAAAAAATGTTATTAATTAAATCCTTTCTCTTGTAACGAATCCTGACAATTTACAGAGGGTTACAGAAGTTTCATGAAAGATAAAAAAAACATCGAATATTAAAATCCATTCCAATCTCTGATATCCGAATAGGGTAGTAGACAGTGTATGAAAATTAAAAATGTAATTAGTCCGTCAGTTAGATAATAAGAAAATAATGGATACATATTTTTTTATTTTGTCTGATAAGAAAACAATACTTAGATAAAACGGAGTTAAATTTAGGAGTGGGAGGTCGTTACGTCATGCTACCCTATAAAATGTAGTAAATCGTGACGTCACATATTTCAAATCAATATATCGTCGAAAATATTTAATTTTGTAATAAAAGAAAAAATATGTGTGTAATATTTTAAAAGAATCTACCACGTGGATTTAAAAAAATAGTCTACTACCCTATTAGACTCTGCTTCAATTAGGACAGCAAACCAAACACCACTATTGCATTGTTCGTATTCTAGATTTTCGTTCAACATTTTTCTGACATATTGAAAGTTTAAGGCATATCCATCAAATACTATTTCAAATTATTGTTTCATAAATCATCTTTTCGTGATCATCTTCTTAGTCATAATATGTAGAGGTATGTGGTTAATCTATCTACAGAACTGACAAGATTTGCGTTCGTTAGTCTCGCTAAAACTTGAGAACCGCTGAACTGTTCGTGGAAGTCCAGGGAATGTTTAAAACGTGAGAGAAAAGAGAGAGAAGAGAGAGAGAGAGAGAAAAGAGAGAGAGAAGAGAGAAAGATAGTTTTAGGCGGTACGAAGTTTGCCGGGTTAGATAGATTCATTTTTTTTTTCATAAATCGCCTTTTGGTTATCCGCTTCTTAACCACATAGATCATATATAATTATTTAGTTATTATTTTAACGATATCCACACCTTTTCAACCGTCTTCCCAAAATGTATAAAGATTTCATTTTGAGTACCTAGTTACTAAGAGTTTTTAATGCAATAAGTAAGCATTTAACGGTTTTAGGCAAAAGCTATTAAAGATACATCAAGAAAAGTCTAATTTGTGTACTATCTCATTCCCCTTCTGCCATCCATCTTCGATACAACGTGACGCTTCTAAAATCCGTCCAATTACGTCTGTGATCAGCTTGTTAATTATTCATGGTCCCCTTATATATATCTAGAGCCTTCGAACTTTATTTGCAACAAATTGCTTCGGGCTTTTGTTTGATACCCAACGATACGGGAACGAAACGACGCGCAAACTTTATAGGTATAACAGTAAACCGTGGTCGTAAAACGTTTTTTGGGTTATTAAAATCTGGAGTAGAAAGGGTACCTAATTATTTTATGTTTATGGAGCAGAAATTGAGGGTGTTATTATACTTTTTTTTTTGTAATTAATTTTGCCATTTAGATGTTATGAACACTGGGTTTGTGGCTTAGAAAATGGATAATCCCCTGTTTAAATTTATTTATTGTTTGATACATTGTTAATATTACATAATTTTTGGGAGTTTTATTTTATTTAGTTTAGTTAGATATTTATATATAGATTGGTTTACCTTACATACTATTAATAGTTTATAAATAAATAAATTATCTTCTTATTTTACGGAGTTCATCAAAGCGCTAATGAAGATGTTATAAACTGAACTTGATTATTTTTTACCATCACTATTCTTGCAATAAATCAACGATAGAGATTTTCCAACCTTTGATACTGTTTTGCCTTAGGAAGTCAACAAATATCACCAATATCTCGTCCAATGACGTCATACATCACAACTTAACATTGCGTGGGATGGTATGGATAGTAAAAATGTTTGCTTTATCTGAGAGGAAGCTTATGCTCAAATATTTCGCAATTAACAGTAATATCAGAATGGTATTAACTTTGTTTTCACATTCATTTGATAAGAAATTGAGATACTTAAATGCAAATACTAAACAAACTAGAAATCACAAGTTACTCACGTAAATATATACTAAAAAGAGCTGTAGCTACAAGTCACATATGGACTCTTCCTCAGAAGTGATTCATGATTTTTAGTTAATCCAGTATGCCTCACGATAGTTATTATAAAAACATTTCTAAACAACAAAACATTCACTAATTGTTTATGACCAGGAGCTCATAGCACAGGTTGTTCTAGTTTGGGTTCCTGACTTCCATCATTCAAAGTAAAAGTCAAAATCATTTATTTCAATTAGGCCAGAATGGCACTTTTGAACGTCAAAAAAAATTGCATTGCTACTTAAATTACGCAAAACTATATGTAGAACCAGACTCTCACAACTTTGTCAATATTTTAAACTAGTATTAAAGTCTACACCACTATGTAATATGATAGAAAAATAAATAAAATTTATTATTATGTTTTTAACTACATTAAGACATTCTTTTTAATCCCCGAAAGTGAATTTCAATAATGTAGCAACTAATTTTCACCACGTATGTTGTTGTTTTATAAAAATCTTTATTAAAACAAGTAGGTATACACAAATTTAAAAGCTTACATAATAAGTCACAATTTCGTCTTCATGTAGCAACACTTTTACAGTCTATAGAAGCCTTTTTAAGTTTTTTAAAACAATAATAAATGTATGCTGGTTGAAACTTAATATTACAATATGAAATCAATAGTGTCATGAATATGAAATCATTGTAATGAATGAATGAATAATAATTTACTGACATATGAATTCCATTATTATAGTTATCTGTTAATTTCCATATAGTAGGAAATGGGAATTACCATCGAGTATAATTCCAATAAATACAAGAAATATACGGCAACCTAAAAATAACAAAAAAGAAAATCATTGCCATACTCATTTGAGTCGATTAATTCATTACCATCCACACAAAGAAGTGGGTAAGCTAAAAGCCGTACAGCGATAAATAATATTCTCATAATTTTAATATCTTACCACAATAAACAATTAAAATTACATAACATAACATCACGCCTTTTATCCCCGAAGGGGTAGGCAGAGGTGCACATTCTACCACAGTACAATGTAACACCCACTTTTCACTAGTTGTTATGAGTCCCATGTAATAGGGGGTGAGCCTATTGCCATATACCGGGCACATTTCCAGACTCCGTGCTACTACTGAGAATTTTAAAAAACCCAGTAATACTTTGCCCGACCCGGGAATCGAACCCGAGACCCCTTGCCCGGCAGTCGCACTTGCGACTACTCGGCCAACGAGGCAGTCACAATAAAATTGTAAACAAATATTCCTTATAGTGTAAACGACCTGCTTTTTGGAAAACAATAAATAAAATTAACGTATCTTTTACGTTGAAGGTGAAATAAACAAGTTTATTTATGAAACAGAAAGTGTTTTTACGACAGTATTTAGATATAATTAATTGGATTACTAAAATGTTTTGGGAACATAATAAGACGGCTTTTATCTCTCCGGAGGCAAACTCGAGTAAACCTCCATTAGATTCATCATATTACTATCATAAGAAAACTATCTCAATATTATTATTATCCATATATTTATTTAAAATTCTCTATAAATTACATTTTTAAATACTACTTACAAAATAAAAAAAATAATATTTAAAAATATAAAAAATAGGCGCCGACCAGTAGCGGGAACATGGTCCAAGCTACCGGTGGTTAGGGCTCCAGAGATAGAAACCTCCTCACGATACGTGCCGTTTCTAGGAGAACTGCCTTCTGTATGATCCATCCACCTAACGCCAGCCTCCTAAGATGGATGTCGAGGCTTTTAGGGATTAACCCATTGGCCGACACGACTATCGGCACAATGATAGCCGAATCCACACTCCACATGTCGACAACCTCGTGAGCTAAGTCTAGATATTTTATTTGTTTATCTTTCTCAGCTTTCACGAGGTTCTCGTCATGGGGAATGGTGACATCAATTATCATCGTGCGGCGTACTTGTCGGTCTATCACCACTATGTCAGGTTTATTGGCTACAATAGTCCTGTCAGTAATGATAGACCGGTCCCAGTACAATGTGATATGGTCATTTTCCAGAACTGGAAAATGACCATTCTTTTATTATAAATGTTAAAGTTTGTGTGTATGTTTTTATCTTTGTTACTCAGTCATATCAAAACAGCTGAAAGGATCGGAAAGAAATTTGATTGTTGATGATATATCTGGAATGATACACAGGCTACTTTTTTTGCCACGGGAACGCAGGCAAAGCCGCTGGCAGAAGCTAGTATTGTAATATTTCTTTTGATAACTTTCATCTCATTCATGTATCTGGTCAAAAGGCACCCGATTAGGAGAGCAATGATACAAAAATGCATGTAGAGGATACGGTGAAGCATACGGTGGCGTTGTGCCCTGCATGGGCTGAGCACCGCCATGTCCTCCGAGATGTGATCGGCATTGGCATTCTCTCGCGTCCGGCTCTGGTTCAGAACATGGTACGGAGCGAAGAGGACTGGAATGCCGTCTCCTTCTTTTATAAAGTAGTCATGCGACCTAAGGAGAAGGCGGGGTGCGTGAAGAAACGAACCTCATAACGCCCCAGGCGTCGTGGGAGACACTCCGAGCGTCAAGGATCGCGGGACGATCTCCGGCCACTGTAAGCACGGGCTTGTGGACCGCGAGTTCGGATGACTCACCGCCCGACCAAAACCAGACCTAAGCGTACGGCGCGTCGCATTCTGTACGCGCCATCAGACCACCACAGATGGGGACCAATAGAGCTGATGCCGATACGGAGCCGTGGAGGACTTAACGGGTTGCTGGGGCTCCAACTGGAAATGCAGGAGTAGGACCGAGGTGGTTTTAAGTCAGTAAGAGTCTGACATTCCCTCTCGTCTCACCAGGGCGGGAGAAAGTATTGGATGATTTTTCCCGCTCAAAAATAAAAGACCAGCGTCTTATCCACTTTGTATTATACTGTAATTAATTTATTTTTCCATTAACAATTTGTTAGTAGGTAAATAACATTGTGATTTATGTGAGCTTACTGTTAAACCTGTATTAAATAGTTCTACACTTTGTGCTATTCGCAACAACTTTATTTTCGCAAAGTTCTCCACAGTACGTATTCCAAGCAACACATGTCCTGTAATAGACAATCTACAGTACTGCACCAGTTGACCAATAAGGCAATCGAATCCACAAACAACGACGAGTATTATCTAATGTAATTAATCCACGTTTGAGCATTGTATAATCTGTGTACCTACATTATGTAAGTACATTTGATGCGCCATTGACTTTGTTACTCTGATTGATTTGATAATTGATATATTACTTTGCGCTTTAGGTTAGTAAACCGAAGAGATCCTCTTTGAATAGGGTAGTATTTTAAATTTCTGGTACATTAATTTAAAACTTTAGACACGTATTTTTTCTTTTCTCACAAAACTAGATACTTTCGACGATATATTAATTTGAAATATCGTGTAACGTCACAGCGTGCCACATTTTGTAGCAGGTTATGACGTAACGACCTCCCACTCCTAAACTTAGTGCCATTTTATCTAAGTATTGCAACTTAATACGAGAAAATAAAAAAATACGTGTCTAATATTTTTTCATTATCGAACTGACGTACTAATTAGATTTTTAGTTTTGATACCCTGGAAACTACCCAATTACGAATTAAAATTTACGACCTTATGGGCCTGTTTCACAATATCTGGTTAGCCGCTATCTACCACATACAATTGAATTAAGAACGTAAGTTGTATGAACTATCTGTCACATAAGGTAATAAGGAGGTGGTGTAGCCGGCGTTAAGATGATATATGCTAAAAACTACACAAAAAAAGAAGAAGGCGTCCTAGAATTAAATGCGACGTGCACTTTTTATTATTTAGTTTTGTTATTTAAGATATAACAATGGAAAACCTAGATTAATTATTATGTTTTCGGCTTACTCACTTGTTTGACGAGGAATTCGACTAATCTCAAGCCATGGTAGAGGCTCGAAATTGAATAACTACGTAATAACTATTTAATTTAGTATAATATCGCGAAAGCTTTAATATAAAAATGGACTACCTTATTACCTTACAATTGTTCTTTCTGAACTTACAATGTTCTGAGAAAATCTAACGAAATGTTGTAAGTCTCGTTTATATAAAGAGGCACATATATATATATGTTAAACTGAGAAACTCCTGAATAATTCGAAGTCGGCTAACAAGGCTATTGTTCCAGCTGTCAGTCAATACCTAGAAGCCAGATTATATACCTATCTATACGCAAATAGGTTATTTCATATATCTAGGTACGGGTGCAATATGTCTATATTTTATACAATAGCAACCAGAGCTTGAAATCGCACACTATACATCCATTACACGGTGCATTGACCAAAATATGTTGAATTTTATATTGTGCACTGCAAAAGATTATAAAATTAGTAGTTTTTGTTGCAAAAGTATTGATATTGTCTAAAACAAAAAGTGTGGGAGAGCCATGCTTCGGCACGAATGGGCCGGCTCGACCGGAGTGATACCACGGCCTCGAAAACCGACGTGAAGCAACGCTTGCGTTGTGTTTCGTCGTGTGAGTGAGGTTACCGGAGGCCCAATTACCCTCCCCTTCCCCAATCTCCCCAATTCTTGAATCCCCAATGATCCTCAAACTCCTAATCCCCAGAGGCCGGAAACGCACTTGTAACGCCTCTGGTGTTTCAGGTGTATATGGGCGACGCCGATTGCTTACCATCAGGTGATCGGTCTGCTCGTTTACCGGCTTATGCCATTAAAAAAACATTAACTATTTTATTTCAGTTTGGTGCTTATCAGGTTGAAAATATGTTAAACTTAAGGTTTTATAGAAACAAGAAACTCTAAACTAAACAGAATATTGTGCTAAACTCTGAATTTGTCACTTAACACAACATCACGCCTTTTATCCCCGAAGGGGTAGACAGAGGTGCACAGTACGGCGCTTAATGCTACTATACAATCACACCCACTTTTCGTTATTTATATTATGAGTCCCATGTCATAGGGGGTGAGCCTAATGCCATATACCGGGCACAATTCCAGACTCCGGGAACTCATCAATGTAAACATCAAAATCTATATAGTAGTTTTCCAGTTTAAGGCAAATAAACTCATAGACAAAGACGACAGAGAGGATTTTGATTTATAAATTGTCAAGAATGTTTCTCCTATGCCCGTTCATAGCTCTTAAAGGCACTATAATTACTCATCCACCCCAATCGGAATGAAAACAGAAACAGATTTGAATTTCCAAGTTAATTGAATGTTTTTAACATAATTTTATTCAATGGCTCCTGAGAAAATATCAGGTGTTTGCTGATTCAAACTCATTTACAAGTCTTTTTCGAGTTTGAATTTAACAGTTCTGCCATTCTCGAGTTTCTCTACATTAGCTATTCGGGGACACGTTTGTTAATCAAATGTCTCAGTTTAAATGGTTTATCTGATTTCTGTGTTTTGTTTTCGTTATTTCCTTAGGTAATATTTATTATGTATAATCATCATTAGTCTTTAATTTAGATTTGCGAAGACTTTGCTTTTGTGATGATGGTAATGACAGGTGCGTGTAGTAGTGAATTTTCGGTTGTTAACCTTTTTCATGATGACATTTAATTTTGGATTAGTCTCATTAGTCAAGTCTGTAATCAGAATAAGACGAATGGTTAAAATTTTACACCTGCATTTTTTTATGTACCTAATTGGCTGATGTCTCTCCAATTATTTTTCTTTACACATCACATTAACAGCCTATAAGTGGCCACTGCTGACCAAAGGTCTCCACTCACACGGAGAAGGTTTAAACATTAATCACCATGCTTGCTCAGTGCGGGTTGGCGATTTCAAACTTAAAATTAGAAATTATAAAATCCAAATCACGATGACGATGTTTTCCTTCATCGTTTGTCAGTGAAGTCTAAATAATCTCATACATATAAGTACAACTCGGAAAAAGTCACATCGGTACTTGCTGTTGGTAGGTTCCGAACTCGTACCCCGCGTAAAAAGGAGGACGGAGGTTGCTCCAAGTTTTTACTTGTAGGTACTTGCTTCGGCAGTGGATATACTAAAATCGGAACGATTATTTTTCTTCAACATTTAAAAATTGTTTTGTTCCATGATTCCAATTTTACAGTCTGTGCTGGAAAATAAATCTTTAAGCTATGTACAGTTGAATATTTTAAGAGCAACTCCAATCCAATCAATCAGTCTTCCAAATCCTAAAAATATTAGAGCTAAAATAATGAAATTGGCAAACGAGTATCGAACGTTCGATATTGTAGGCAGGTCACGGTGCTTGTAGATATAATCCCGTTGCGGCCATTTGCTTCAATCACAGGATATTAGAGAGAAATTGGGTTCAGTACTGAAATGGATCATTTAAATAAATGTTGTACATGGAATATAATTCACGTGTAGATTGGACTCTGATTCGTTTGTGGACTATGTATGTGTATCAGGTAAAATAGTAAAAAATATAATCAGTGAAGCGGTTCAAAAAAAAGATTAGGTAAAATACTATAGGATTGTTTTGAAATAATATGCATAATCGACCTATTAAATATTGCAGAAAGCCGCTAGATGCTAACTGAATCTGATCTGGAAATAGAGGAGACTTATTTTGTAGTAGAAGTTTTTTCGACACACCTTTTATCCCCGAAGGCTGGGGCCTTCGGGGATAAAAGGTTACATTGTACAGTGGGCTGTACAATGTAACCTCCATTTTTCACTATTTGTGTTATGAGTCCCATGTAATAGGGGGTGAGCCTATTGCCATATATCGGGCACAATTTCAGACTCCGTGCTACTACTGAGATGTAAAAAAACCAGTAATACTTTACTCGACCCGGGAATCGCACCCGAGACCCCTTGCCAGGCAGTCCCACCTGCGACCACACGGTTAACAAGACAGTCCATTCACAGAAAATTTTGAAAACGATATAGACCGTGGACAAGGCCAGACATCTTGGGTAGCTAAAGCTAGCAATACAAACAAAACCGACCATTAAACAAGAATCACATAGCATCAAAAACAAAACAAAACACAAATAAAAATAATATTTCGCATTCTGTATAAGGTTCTGTTGTTTCAATATAATGATATGCAATTATTGAACATTCGGTCCGTTGAACGAGATCGGCTTTGAAGTAATGCCCCATGTTATTACCTTATTATGCTCTTTCAAGCGTACTCCGCGTATTTACCTTAATAACAAATTGATGTACAGGTAGTACTGATATGTTTTAGTAGATTTTATGAAATCCTAGAGAAGGTTATCAGTTACAAAATTATGAGGTTTAGAGAATTGTTTTAGTGTCATGGGTTTCAGATTTTTTATAACAAAATTTTGAATTATAACAAGAAAATGCTGTTTAACTTAAGTGTGTCTTAAATATGGATCCACACGAGACACTGTGTATTTTCAATTGTGTCTTATATCGGTGCACTCAAGGGGTTAATGCTTTTTTATAAAGCTTTAGATTGCCTCGTTGGCTGAGTGGTCGCAAGTGCGACTGCCGGGCAAGGGGTCAATAAAAATCTCAGTTGAAAAGCACGGAGTCTGGAAATGTGTCCGGTATATGGCAATAGGGTTACGCCTTATTACATGAGACTCTTAACATAAATCGTGAAAAGTGGGTGTTACATTGTACAGTACCATTAAGTTCCATAATGTGCACCTCTGCCTACCTCTTCGGGGATAAAAGGCCTGAAGTTATATATATCAATTTAGAAGAATTAAGAAAAAATAGTTAATCATGCAGATAAGGCAGAGACGCAATAAATAACATTTGTATGCATCATTTTCTAGGAAAAGAGGCTGTAACTGTTATCAAAAATAAATAACATTTGTATGCATCATTTTCTAGGAAAAGAGGCTGTAACTGTTATCAAAAAGCAATAACACTTATGTTCATAATCAATATGAAATGTAAATTGTAGGTACCTAGAAGAAAATAAAATTAGAAATACATTTTACACTAAACACACACTTTGATTTCAAATAATTATTGAACTTTTATACCAACCATTCAGAAATACTATTTAACTTTACAAAATTCAACGCAAATACTAATAATATTGCTAAAAGCGTCCATTTCAAACTTCGAGTTCAATTTCATAAATAAGAGCTCGCTCCCTTAGACTTCTCGAGAGCCGTAAATAGTGGAAGGAAATCGAACCCTCAGTTAGTGAAATGAAATGTGAACGGTCTGGTAATAAGGACCAGGAATAGACTTTCTAGATGGTACCCAATTGTAAAAATGTTTCATTTTTATGGGATAAGCCGATAAACGAGAGACGGATCACCTGATGGTAAGCAATGAGCGCCGCCCATGGACACCCGGAACACCAGAAGCGTTACAAGTTTGTTATCGGCCTTTCTGGGATTAAGATTTTGAGGATTGTTGAGGATTCGGGGCTTGGTAAGATTGGGAATCATTGTAAAGTAGGTAACCTCACTTACACGACAGATCACGTCGGTTGGAGCGTTGTTGACTTTCAAAAGTGCCTTAAATTGGATTGAAATTAATGATTTGACTTGACAAGGAAAGTATGTATTTATATCAGTGAAATTTTATAATGTAACTTTTCCCGTTTTCCCAACATTTCCCTTTACTGTTCTGCTCCTATTAATTGTAGCGTGATGAAAGTATACTACGACCAGCTCAGGAGTATGAAAAATAATTGTACCAAATTTCGTTAAAATCCTTCGAGTAGTTTCTGATTCTATCGGTTATACAGACAGACAAAAATTTTGCTGTTTGCATTTTTGGCATGAATGCTTAGACACGATAGTTTTGCGGGATAATAACTATATTTTCACTTAACCTCTCTCTTAATACTGACAACTTAACCTTCGTCCGGTACAGGAACCCCTACTGGTTTCCTGATAACCAACCCACAGTTTGTGCCGTCATTTTCGAGAATATTCACTAAATCGTCATTTAGTATCAATTAAACTTATCAATAACATGGTCCTCTTGGATTTCATGATATCTTTCGTGTTTTAGAGGTACTTATTTAAAGTTACAGGGACCATTATAATTTTAGGAAACATATAAGAGTTAAGCCAGTGTACGGAAATTTCAAATTTTATAAGCACTATCCAGTTATTTTAATTCAGCGTCCATGAAAAGGAGTTCTAGGCTCCATGGCACTCAAATGCGAACTAAACGCGCTCCATTATAGAGAATTGGATTTAGCTATTTACACGGTAGTCGGGTTTGAACCGTGCAATTTATTTTTGTTACATATGAATATGGGGGTTGAATATTGTAAAGAAAAGAGATACCTACAACGATTTGAAACAAGATTTGCGGCCAACAAGCAGACATATCACGTGATAGTGGTAGTGGTCGTGGTAGAGGGAAAATCATCCAATGACTTCTCCCGCCTGGGTGAGGCGGGAGGGAGTGTCAGACTCTTACTGACTAAAAACCACCCCGTTTCTACTCCTGCACTTCGAGCTGGAGCTCCGGCAACACGTTAAGTCTTACGCGGCACAAGAATGAGGCCTACGTTCCACAATATGTCATTTGACAAACACATGCAATCTATGAATGACGATATGCGACTTCCTGCTGCGTGAATAATTTTCACTGATTCTAAGCAAGATGGTGTTTGTCATTTGACTGCACGTTTGGCGCGGTGTTTGTGCAACTGGCTGCTGCGTAAAGTGTCGCGGGTTCGATTCCCGCAAGGAACAACTCCTTATATGATCCACAGATTGTTGTATGTTTGTAAACGCACCGACGACACTGGAGAAAATCCTAGCGTGAGGCAATGTTTAATATAAAAAAACAATATTATAGGCCGCCTATGGTAATTTTTAGGTTCCATGCATTCGTTTAATGACGCGTCCAGGACAGTAAGCCTAATTAATGATTTTATTGTCCCTTTACTATTCGAGTTCCCTATGAGAAGAACTAACAAAACAGTACTTTTGATCCAGCCAATCATCTTTATCTTACTAATTTCAAAAATAATAGAGCTTCGTCCACTAATACCGTCTCAAGATCTCTATTTACAAAAGCTCTATTGTAGAGATTAATAAAGGCTTTCGTTCAGATAGATTATCGGGCTAATCTCTATCGAACGGAAAAGGTAGAGTCGGCTAAGATGGAAATTAATTACCGTCTCGTTACCCATTGACCTAGAAGTGGATTATCCAATAATGATCTTCACGCTTCATTTATTTTTTATTTTCGGTAGACAGGTCCATCAAAATATTCAACTTTGAAGGCTTTATTACATTGATTTACTTTGATTTTTGTTTATCTTTCAAACAAAAAAAAAGAAAACAACGATAGGTCTTAACTCTTTGAGTACTGTCATTATAGACACGATTAAAATACAATAGGTTGCGGTCACCAGTGTCCTCGCGGTGTTTGACAGCTTAAGATTCCTTCAACACTACGGCCTACAAGCAACTTGATATTATGCACTAAACAAAAGTATCAACGATAAGCTACAATAGCGCTAGCTTAAAAAACATTACATCATAAATGCAATTTTTTTTCTTTTATAAACCTAATTCATGTAATAAATGTAATTTGCTTTTGTCGATATTAGCTCGTCTTGTCTCGTGACAATAACTAATCAGTACTCCATGTTTCTCAATTCAAGGAAAGGTTTGAGGAAACTCTCGTGGCAAGAATTACGGTGCTATTGAAAAATTTTAACACGTGTACAGACATTTTGATTCTTTAACAAATATTTCTTTGAAAATATGGTGTCTTGATCTTTGACCTTGACTTATCTTTTAGGTGATGAATCTCTTATAAACATGGTTCTTTGTCCAGGTCATTTTAATGCTATTTTCGTTCGATATTTTTGGTGATATTATTTTTGGACACAGGGAAAAGTGAGGTGTATAATACGCTTAACTGACGTGATTTTATGAATACATGAGTATGATAGAAGCTGAAGGAAGTAATATCAGTGTGATTGTACTGGATGACATTTTGCAGAAAAACTATCCCCTTGGATGAAGATTTAGTAGAACTGAAATGTATGTATGACTTTAGAGGAATTTAATATTGACTTCAACAGCATGCATGACTGTTGGTCCACATAAAATTAATTTTGGCCAACAAAAAATTCAATATAACAACTCGGATGAAAACGTTCATTATATCCGAGATCCCTATTAAATTCTCTAGTACCGGTATGCCAACAATGATTCTCTCAATTGGTGCATCGGAATGAATGCACAATCGTTCGAATGTGGGTCGCCGTCACAATGATGGCTCAAAGTCAGGAAGACTTATTCTTTGGATGTGGTAAGGCTGAATCGATTTTGCTTTGAAGACTTTTTCTTGAGTTATTGGAAAATTTTATTGTAGTTTCTTTGTTTGTTGTAACTGATGCTCTTTATAATTAATTTATTTTTGAAACTGTAGCCTAAATTTAATGTATATATTATTAATTCAAGTCTATTAGTCTTAGTCAGTACATTTTTTAAGTTTGCTCATTTTTTAATCGGTTACAAATTATGTGTACCGTTTATAAAAATATATACCATACCATTCTATCTCAACATAAAATCACTTTGTCATTGCCAGAAGGGTGGCCAGAAGAATATTCCAACTAATTGCTATTACATGCCATAAATACCTCTATATTAGGCTTTACAATCTACGTGACGATAATTAAATTCACCTTATATAGTCATCATGGCGAATCATTAATGAAATTTTATAAATTACGAGCACAACATGTTTAAATGGGCTGATAATATTGATAAGTGAAAACCATTGTGATACTGGTAACAATCGTGGCAGTTAGAGTGTGGGAGAGCCACACAGAACCACATGGCTAACAAGGCAGTCTTAGTTATGCCTTTGACTGCCATTAGAATATGTTAAAGGCAAATCCTTCACTAAAGTCGGTCATCGGTGACCCCCCATGGTATTTAACGTACCAGTTTCATTCACGTGTTTTATATGAACGAAATACTATCCTACATTAACGTTCGCAATAATGTTCACAACAATAACATCACAAGCCAGAATTATTTGCCAGTTAGTATCGCCTAGGGAACTTCATATTCAGTGTATCTGTTATTGTTAACTGTATTGACATTTGCAGTATTGATTCACCACGTAAGCACCCCGTGGGATACGAATCTTGGTATTACGAAATCGCAACATTGATTCCCAATACTCTTGTTCGCATATAAGGTTTTGTATAAAAAGTATAAATACAAATAATACAGGTTACCTGCTAAAAATGCACATAAATGTTAGGACCCATAATCTATACAATTTGTTTTTTAGGGTTCTTCATTGTCGCTCTTTACAACATAAGACTAATAACCGTCAGGCCTTTTGATTAAATCTTCAACGACCAACAAGCTTAATGCACACTACACACATGTTTTTATTGTACAATTGTGCTGTACAGGTTTTGTAGACACAATTATAGAACAATAGGTTGCGGTCACCGGTGACCGCTTGGTGTTTGACAGTTTAAGTATGAAGTTTGACCTGTACAGTCGGGCTGTACAGTTAAATCATACCAAACTATTCAACCGTACAGTTTTTACTGCATAGTAATATTATAGCTTCATACAACCTACGCCATTTAGGAATTAACTATACAGCTGTACGATAAACTGTACAATTTAGTCTATTACCTGAATTCTGGTTTAAAATTTTGTAGTTTAACTGTTTGCTCTACTCAGGTACAATTTAACTGTGCAGTCCTACTGTACAGTTTCTTTTCTTTCTTATCATGATTCGGAGTCGCGTAGAACGTAACGGGTAACCGGGGCTCCAGCTCGACGTGCAGGAGAAGAAACGGGGTGGTTTTTAGTCAGTAAGAGTTTGACACTCCCTCCCGCCTCACCCAGGCGGGAGCAGTCATTCGATGATTTTCCCCCCTTAAAAAAAAAACTGTACAGTTTTCATGTAGATTAGCGTAAGGTGTGAAACCTGCATGTATGCCATGCAGACGCCTATTGTTTATAGATCGGTATACTTATTCACGATATACAAAACTGCCATATCTATACCATTTATTGTTAATGTTACATGTGCGCAGATTGCCAATTACATGTCTTCCGTTCACAGTTCAATCTTTTTATTCCGTTCACTCATTCTATACCATGTATGGTAGCAATTGTTATGATTGATGATGTATTTGACTAACAGTTATGGTAACGACCGGATTATTTTGTGAATGAATGAATATTAATTGATCGGATTAAAAATGGTCGGAACATTGTTTGATTGGAATTCAATTTGTATTGGATTTTTAAAGGGCTTTGGGTGTTTTGTTTCGGAGTGAATTTGATTTTAACCTGTGGAGTGTCTCTGAGACGAATATTTTTTTCTATATCTTTTTTGTTGTTGTTTTTTATTGTTTTTTTTTTTGTTTCACCACTTTTTTGTTTGTGTATAATTATGGTGCATTGTGCCTAATGGCGAAAGAATAATAATGTCACATGTTTAACAGAGTAAAGAACAAAGAACACTGACAAACGGTGAAGAAAAACATAGTGAGGAAATCTGGGCATATAATTCCTAATTATAAGTTTGAACTCGCCAACCCGCATTGAGGAAGCTGGTGATTAATGCTCAAATTTTTTCCGTGTGAGAAGAGGCCTTTGTTCAGCAGTGGCCACTTATAGACTGTTGCTGATGATAATAATGATGATGTTGAACAGAACTAACATCTTTGTCAAGGATCATTGTGTAAGATGGGAAAACATTTGTTTAAAAAGAGTACCGATAGAGTATCTTGATTGTTCTTCTCCATTCCAAATTAAACTTTAGAACGACCACCTAACTTCACTAACAATTCAATTTGACGTTTTAAAAGTACCTAATCAAGGATTAATTGAAATAAATGCTTTGACTTATATAGATTGTAGAGGTACATAAAAACAGTACGTTCTTACTGACAGTTAATCTGTTCACAATCAATTCATACTTTAAAATGAGAACGATAACGAATTGATTGTAGTTGATCTTATCTAAAAGTTCATTAGCAACTGAATTAAAGTGTTTTGTTTTTAATTCGCATTTTGTATTCAAGTGTTCATGACGTGTAAACCGTTTGAAAATGCTGAATGGAATAGTTACATTTTTGCTCTTTATTCTTGGTAAGATGATTTTATTTATATTTTCATAATATAGCTGAAGAAAATTATGTTTTTTTATGGCATAAGCCGGTAAACGAGCAGACGGATCACCTGATGGTAAGCAATCGGCGTCCCCCATGGACACCTGGAACATCAGAGGCGTTACAAGTGCGTTACCGGCCTTTTGGGGATTAGGAGTTTGAGGATCGTTGGGGATTCAGGAATTGGGGAGATTGGGCAAGGGGAGAGTAATTGGGCCTCCGGTAACCTCACTCACACGACAAAACACAACGCAAGCGTTGCTTCACGTCGGTTTTTTGTGAGGTCCAGATATCAGTCCGGTCGAGCCGGCACGTTCGTGCCGAAGCATGGCTCTCTCACACACTTGTTCGAATGAGCTAATCTCCTGAACTACTGAATCGAATGGAATAATTAGTATGGTTGTACGAGCTACGCTGTACAGCGTATACATTACCTAATCAACCCACTTTGAATAAAACATTGCAGTTTAGTTAAGGCAATTATTTGACAGATTATTTTAAGTAGCTATTAAACCTTTATACCGATCGGATGTCTACACATTCGACATAACATAACATTCAACACCTCTATAACATTTTCACTGTTGGGAGTTAAGCCCCAACAGTGGTGTCGGATAGTCTAGCCTAGCAGAGGGTGATATTGCGCGGGAGTTGTTATTTTAGTGTTGTAAATATGACAATAATTGTAATGTAATTGGTTTTCTACCGTTGTGACTGTTTAAAATAAGAATATAATAAGATACCTATGAGTTTGAAGATCATAGCTTGAAATCTTCTTTATATGTTCTGTGCTTTGAAAGGACAATTTAATTATGCGCGACTGGTATCGGTCGAATGAGTAAATTGTGTAAGATTGTCCCTTAGGATACACACGGAAAGAAAATAAAATGTGTTTCGTTGGCACCACGTGGCTCAATGCCACTATAATGAATAACCAAATTTATAACTATCGTGAGACATCCTGAATCAACTAAAAATGACGCGTTACGAGAATATATTGAGAAGCTTTCAGTAGGCTTCGCGACATAACCGCGACCGCGCACGCTACTCATGAGAAAGAGCCCCTCGAAATTAATAAAGCTTATCTCAGTACGTTTACGTGAATAAACCCGTCATTTTTAATTTATAATAAAATCATGTAATATATTTTTTATCTTGTTTCAGTTAAAATATGTTTAACACAAAACTCGAATTATTTTGGACAATTAGAACCATTCACACCGGATGATTTCAATGAAAAACCTGTTATTGATGGTCCAGGAATATGCCATAGTTCAAATATGAAATGTTTGGCGAATCTAAAGTATTTTTTCAAATGTATTTAATAACACTAGGTTTTGTACATGTCCGTTTCTGTGTTCACAACTACATATATTTATACTTTTCAAGGACTTTTGTTGAGTAGATAACACGTAACCAATATACTTCTGCGTCAACCCTAGAAGGATAGTCATAACATTTAGACTAGCGAAAAGAATAATCTTACGTTTTTTATATGGCATAAGCTGGTAAACGAGTAGACGGATCACCTGATGCAAAGCAATCCAGCCATGGACATCATGTTACTGGATTTTTGAGGATTAGGAGTTTAGAGTGAGGCCGTGGTATCACTCCGATTGAGCCTGCCTATTCATGCTCAACCATGGCTCTCCCATACTTGAACGCACGTCTCTGAGACGTGTGGTAGTCATGTAGCATTTTTAACAAAGCCAACGTGTTTTTTGGTCTTCTAAATATTATTATATGAAACAAAACACTAAAGTTATATTATTTTACTGTATATTATAATTAACATGAAATTTTTTTCAGACCACACGAAGTAGACGTTTGTGCTTTCGTCAGAAATGAGGGTTTGATAGATTTTGACTTCATATGTAGCATTTATTTCGAAAATTGTGAGAGACAAACGAAAGCTGGTCACAACATGATGTATTCGTACGGTGTTCGAAACGATGATGGTAGTTATAATCTTATTAAAAACTAATCTTGCATTTTATACAGTCAAAGAAATGTTAATTAGGCCAATAAGGCAATTTATGTTGATGATGTAGTATAAAATTGTGTGTTACTGGGATTATGAATCAGAAAAATAGGGATAATGGCGGGGTATGAAAAATAAAATCTATTTAGTCCGTCAGCTTGGTAATGAAAATATACAACACAGATATTTTTTTATTTTGTCCTGTAAAAAACAATACTTAGATAAAATGAATCAAAGTTTGGGAGTGGAAGCCAAAACGTCATTTCTACATATACAACGTACCTAGAAATGACGTCACTCTATATTTCTGAAAGTATTTGTTTCTAATGTTTTAACTCGTCAAGTGCCGGTTTTGTAGACACAATTATAGAACAATAGGTTGCGGTCACCGGTGACCGCTTGGTGTTTGACAGTTTAAGTAAAAATACCAGACGTCCATTAAAATAAAAATTAGTCTTGGAAACCTACTTTAAGGACACTAATCTTTATTTTCAGATTTTATTTATCAAAACGGTCTAATGCATGATTGTAAATTTTACTTCAAAATGGCAAAGAATGCAGAACATGCTGTTCAAATTTATTTCGAAGCCGGTGCGGAAGGCCCCGAATATTATGCACATGAAGGTGGCGATATGGATCCAAATATATTGGTTTAACAATACACAGATTTCTATGATATAACTGTCGTAATAATTGTAAAAAATAAATATTTATTTATTGAAATTAAATTATATTAATCCCATAACTGTTTGAATAAGTCTCTCATGACTTGGCTGCATGGCGCTCGCGACCATGTTTATATGAATGTTTAATGTGAAAATAAAATTTGGAACAGATTAGGATAGATTATGGTTTGGAATAACACATAGGCTACTTTTTACCCACGGGAACGCGAGCAAAGCCGTTGCCAGAAGTCAGTAAAAATATTTTTATATATTTACTTGTTTATTCAATAAAGATATTTTTGATCTGTTTTATTTATGTTAGTTACTCACCCCTTCAGATAGCACTCAAAACAACTTTATTGAAGTATTACCTGCAAAAGAAGATACAGTAATATTAGAATTATAATTGTAGTTAGAATAAATATATACATGATGACTTGCCAATCAGAAAATACAATAAATATTAATTCCAAATATCTTGTCTAGATATTTAATTAATATTTATTTAGATAAAATACCGAACATTCCAATGTTCCTGATTTTAATCTACAAATCTGAAATTGAAAGTCTCAGTAGTGTTGTGGAAGCGTAGTCTAGCCTTTTTTATTATTGAGGGAAACTCAACAAAAAAGTGTCTAGCATTTTGGGGAGAGAGGAGAGAGTATGGGATTCTTATCTCACGGTTGGCCACCATCATCCTCTATAAGGGATACCGGGCCATGCCTGCTATATTCCTATTTCGCAGCCCTCGCGTTGCAACACCAGTTATGGCGCATCTCTACGAAGGTTACCTAGCTTAGGAAGGAAATCATTCATGCAACATCTTATCTAATAAAGAAAATTGATAAACATTGTATAAGTGTCTTCTTATTGGAAATAACAAAAAAATCTGCAGGTTTAATGAAAGATTAAAGGTTTCTTGGGTAAACCCTATAAGTAAGAGTACTCGTAAGGGTCTCGTGTTCGATTCCCGGGTCGGGCAAAGTATTCCTGGATTTAAAAAAATATTCTTAGTAGTAGCACGGAGTCTAGAATTGTGCCTGGTATATTGCAATAGGCTCATAATATTAACTCGTTGAGTACCGTCATTATAGACACAATTATAGAACAATAGGTTGCGGTCACCGGTGTCCTAGTGGTGATTGACAGTTTAATAGTGAAAAGTGGGTGTTACATTGTACAGTGACATTAGGTGCCCTTATGTGCACCTCTGCTTACCCTTCGGGTATGAAAGTCATAATGTGAAATATCGCTGATATTAATCCGCTAATCATAAGTCTTATCAAGTTTTCTTTCATTGTCATTCTTCTTAATGATCTTCATTAAGTGATTGTTTCGATATAAGTCTATTAGTCTTTTTATTAGATCGACTGTTAGTATTATCTCAAACTAGACTTGAGAAGACTCTTCGAATGTACGATGCGGAATAAGATTTATTGCATTGCCATAGTAATGGTAGGATTGACAGGTAAATTATACTTCTATATTTAATCTTAATATGCGAATATGAACCTCTAGTATGGTTTGAAACCAGTCGAGTTCCTCATCAAACAGTTACATGAGTATTGAGTAAGCCAAAAGCATAATAATGAAATTCAATTTTGTTATTGCGTATTTTATGATTTCCTAAACATATATATTTTTGTAATTTGGTACTTTCATAGTTCTTGTTTCGTTTAATGATACCTTTGTTCTATAATAATGTCTTGGTATTATAGTTTTGCAAGAATATCGAAGGTTTTCGTCTATATCCTTTTGGTACAATATAGTTGTAGACTACGTGATCTCTTTTTCATTTACATTTATTTACCAAGCACAAATTTTTGACGATTTTGTTAACATAAATGAAGCAATCGATTCGTTAGTTATTGGACCTCTTCTACTGATGATAAATTGCGTTAAGAACGACCGAAAACTTTCCCGTTATCCCTAGGGCGGATGTTTCAATAGTTAATTGTTTACTGAAGAATGAAATTGACATTTGACAGTTTTTAGTATGGAAGAATTGTCAAATATTCAAAGCTAATCGTCAGTTTAAATTTATTTGTCTTTGTAAAGATCGGCCCTGAATGAGTCAAACGATCTTGAAAAAAGAAAAAATAATTATCCAGTTTCAACCAGTATTTCGATAACAAGTCACCATACATTTCAGTGATTCATTCCATTCATATAAAAATTAATATTTTTATTTCAGTAAAAGCAGATATACTTCCACTGCAGGAAGAGGATAAATCATTATACCTCTATTATAAACCTGTTTTTGACAGCGATTATATGACATATGATTTTAATGACGTTGAAGATCCCCAACCCGTGGTTAAGCAAAGTGATTGTTTTCCAAATAAAGTAATTTGTGATAAGAATTTGTAAGTAACACAATTGTTTTAGCATTTTTTTGTAAATAACTATAGTGAGACATGTCAGACAGGGTAGATGCCTAATTTTTATTTTAATGTCCGTCTGGTAGATTATTTTAAATCATTAGACACGTATTTTTTATTTTCTTACACAAACGAATACTTTGGACGACATATTGATTTAAAATGTCGCGTGAAGTCACTTGTATGTACATTTAATGAGTAGAAATGACGTTTTAGCCCCCACTCCTAAACTTTGATTCGTTTTATCTAAGTATTGTTTTATTATACGACAACATAAAATAATGTGTGTCTAATATTTTTTCATTACCTATCTTACGGACTAATTAGTATTTTTTTTTAATTTTCATACTCTGTCATCATCCCAATTGAATTAAATGGTCGGCACAGTTTGTGCGGTGGTTGGGCAACTGGCTGCCGTGCAACATGTAGCGTGTTTGATTCGCACGAAACTCTTGATGTGATCTACAAATTGTTGTTTCGGGTGTCAGCGTCACGTGTATGTGAAATAGTATGTTTTTAATGACACAGGAGAAAATTCCAATCCCCACACTGGAATTTCCTCCTGTGTTCTGTGTACAACGTTGAGAAAAAATTGTGAAAATCTAACAACAACAAGTCATAACTCCTGTTCATGCTTAGAATTAACTTAATATATTGCCGTTTTCAACATAACATAACATAACATCACGCCTTTTATCCCCGAAAGGGCAGGCAGAGGTTCACATAGTATACATAATAATATATATCTATTAAAAAACATTATGCCACTGTACAATGTAACACCCACTTTTCACTATTTATGTTATGAGTTCCGTGTAATAGGGGATGAGCCTATTGCCATATACCGGGCACAATTCCAGACTCCGTGCTACTACTGAGAATATTTTATTAAATCTAGTATTACTTTGCCCGACCCGGGAATCGAACACGAGACCCTTTGCCCGGCAGTCGCACATGCGACTACTCGGCCAACAAGGCAGTAATTTTTATTAGTATGTTACAATTTCTAATTATAAGTTTTGATATCGGCAACACGCCTTGAGCAAGCGTTATGATTAATGTTCAAGCGTTATTCTTGAAAGAAGAAGCCCTTGCCTAGCAGTAGGCATTTATAGGCTGTTGATACTGATGATGATGATAAAGAACTAATTATATTTCAGAAATCGACAAGACTATGAGCCAGTCTGCGCTTACAATACTAAATATGGATTGATAAACTACTTTAGTCTGTGTGAAATAAATGTACAAATTTGTTTATTGGAACTTCAAAAGAATGACGTCAATAAAAGAAGACAATATAATTATGGTATGCTTATTTGTAAAAAAATATTTTCTGTTCCGTACCTAAAATATTATACAGGTGTATATTATTAC
Source organism: Spodoptera picta (assembly GCA_038387885.1). Classification (NCBI taxonomy): domain Eukaryota; kingdom Metazoa; phylum Arthropoda; class Insecta; order Lepidoptera; family Noctuidae; genus Spodoptera; species Spodoptera picta. The sequence goes on along the minus strand of JAZHFQ010000761.1, from coordinate 8,030,502 downwards.
CCGAGCGTACGGCGCGTCGCGTTCCGCGCGCGCCTCAAAGAGCCATCAGACCACCACGGATGGGGCCCAACAGGGCTAATGCCGATACGGAGCCGCGGAAGACTTAACGGGTTGCTGGGGCTCCGGCTCGAAGTGCAGGAGTAGGAACGGGGTGGTTTTTAGTCAGTAAGAGTCTGACACTCCCTCTCGCCTCACCCGGGCGGGAGAAGTCATTGGATGATTTTCCCCCCTCAAAAAAAAAAAAAAAAAAAAGGTTTATATTATTAGCCTTATATACCCTAGTACAATCCGGTGAAACACTTGTATCTTGTTTTTATAATAACTATCCTGCGACATAATAAATTAATTAAAAATCGCGGGTTACCAACGTGAATATACTGAGAATTCCAAAATTTATTTCGAAATAAATTTTGGACTTTTAAGTGGGGAGAGCCGAGAGGAGATGCTTAGTCACGAATGGACCGGCTTGACCGGAGTGATACCACGGGCCTCACAGAAGACCGATGTGAAACAACGCTTGTGTTGTGTTTCGTCGTGTAAGTGAGGTGACCGGGGGGCCCAATTACCTGCCCCCCCAATCCCTGAATGCCCAACAATCCTCAAATTTCTAATCCCAAAAGGTCGGTAACGCACTTGTAACGCCTGGTGTTCCAGGTCTCAATGGGCGACGCCGATTGTTTACCATCAGGTGATCCGTCTAGTTTTTTACCAGCTTATCCCATGAAAAAAAAATGTCGCGGAGAACCTAACGGGTTACCGGGGCCCCGGCTCGACGTGCAGGAGAAGGAACCGGGTGGTTTTTAGTCAGTAAGAGTCTGACACTCCCTCCCGCCTCACCCAGGCGGAAGCAGCCATTCGATAATTATCCCCTCTTAAAAAAAAATCCTATGAAAAATAAAATAAATTTGGTAGTATTTTTGTATATTACTAATTATATTTTGTTGCAGGAGAATTGTATTACAATGGCATGTCTCACGCTTGTGATTATTATTACAGTCATACAACGACTGGAAAAGAAGCTATTGAATTGTATTACAAAATCGGCATGCAGTACAACTCAGATTAAAGTTTAATTTTTAATAAAACCATGTAATAGGTAGCCTATGTCATTATTATATTATTAAAAAAAATAAAATAATAAACTTACAGAATTCCATTGATTTATGATCATAATATAACATAATTATTATAAGGCAGTAATACCACCGCCGCTACTGGAGCCTATAGCTGCAACATGCATCAAAATTAAACAACCTGTCCATTGTAAAATGAACAATGGCAGCAGATTAAACTACTCTTTTCTGTCAAATTTCTTTATTAGATTTCTACTTTAAGGCATTAATTTAGGAATCCACAAAAATCTAACCTCAACATCTATCAATGAGGACTACTGAGCTCCATTAGAGAATCTGTTTGCTCCTTGAAGATTACATTTCATAATTATCATCATCAACAGCCTATAAGTGGCCACTACTGACCAAAGGCTTCTCACACGGAGAAGATTTGGGTATTAATCACTACACTTGCTGAATGCGGGTTGGCAATTTCAAATTTATAATTAGAAATTTTAAGCCCAGGTTTCCTCACGATATTTTCCTTCACCGTTTGTCAGTGATGTTTAAATAGTCTTAGAAAGTACATATAACTCGGAAAAGTCACATTAGTACTTGCTGTTGGTAGGTTTTGAACCCATGGATGAGAGGCGAGCGTCCTTCCTGGTCTACTTAATTTAAATAAATGCTTTTGACTGTGACGTTTTTGATATTCTCAAATCCCTAATCCCTAATGGTGGACAATGCTGGTGTTGCCAATAGCGGTGCCAATCGCTTACCAGCGATGCACCTACGCTTATCGAAGTTAGTCAGTGCCATACCAAGATGAGATATTCTGGATTTTATTCTGTAATGGTATAAATTTTGTTTGGCTGCCTGCACCGGCACTAGCTCTATCCACTACCTTGCTTTATTCGTCAAATTAAGGTGATGATGCAAAGCTAGAGAGTTGAATTCTTCAGGAGCGAGCAAACATTAACTCTAGCCCTCCATTGTATATAACTGATTTTCATTACTGGCATAATTATCATCTCAAGACTTAGGTCAATCAATCGATGTAAGAATCAATTATCCCTAATAGTAGAGCGACAGTCGCCGCGACGAGTCACGGAATGCTATTCATGAATATGAGCCTTTAGCATGGCTTGAAACTTGTCGGGTTCCTTGTCAAATAATTACGTGAGTAAGCCAAAAAACATAATTAATTTAGTATGTCTCACGGAAATTATAACATAACCGATGTAAGATTCATTAAAATTTGTAACCTTTGTGGTTTGCATCGTCACATAGTATAACCATTCATATCACGATTAATACATTCAAAGTCAAAGTCAAAGCATTTATTTCAATTAATCTTTAATTAGGTACTTCTGAAACGTAAAAAATTTAATTGTCCATCCGTCTGTCAGTTAAGCTAGGCGCTCGTTTCAAAGTGTAGTTTCGAATAGTGCAGGGATGAAACTACATCGTTACTCTAAAAAAAAAATGTTCTTTACAATATCATTGATACATTAACAGATCCTTTATTACCTTCCTTTGCGTTGTGCAATTAGGTAAAGAACATATTAGGTAAATTATTATGTTTTCGGTTTACTCACGTAATAATTTGACGAGGAACTGGACTAGTTTCAAGCCATGCTTTTTTTTTTAATGGGGGAAAATCATCGAATTACTGCTCCCGCCTGGGTGAGGTGGGAGGGAGTGTCAGACTCTTACTGACTAAAAACCACCCCGTTCCTTCTCCTGCACGTCGAGCCGGAGCCCCGGTTACCCGTTAGGTTCTTCGCGACTCCGAATCGGCATCGGCCCTATTGGGCCCCATCTGTGGTGGTCTGATGGCTCTTTGAGGCGCGCGCGGAACGCGACGCGCCGTACGCTCGGGTCTGTTTCTGGTCGGACGGGGAGCCACCCATGCTCGCCGTCCGCAGGCCCGCGCTTACGGTGGCCGGAGATCGTCCCGCGATCCCCGACGCCCGGTGTGTCCTTCGCGATGGCTGGGTTGCGAGGAGGCAGCGCTTCGCTGCCTCACGCGTCCCGCCTCCTCCTTAGCTAGCATGACTGCTTCGCAAAAGGAGGAGACGGCATCCCAATCCCCCTCGCTCCGCATCATGGCCTGCACTAGGCCCGGACGCGAGAGGTCGCCTTCAAGCCATGCTAGAGGAATATGAGCCTGAGAATTATTACGTGAGTAAGCCGAAAACATAATAATTTATTTAGTATGTCTCACGAAAGTTACAATACAAATATATTAGGTGTTTTAAATGACATTTAGTCTAAAGATAAATCCCAAGATTAAAATGTTTGTTACCTATCATGATTGTAAGCGATTAACAAAGAACCTAATTAACTTCATCTTCATCTGAAATCAATTTATGTGTCTTAATGAACGATCAACTAGCTATCAACGTAGCTAGTTGAATATCGACAGCTGAAGCAAGAACTAAAGATGTTTCATAAAAGTGTTCTTATACTTTCACTCTGGTGTATTTTATCTGTAATTTGGCCAAATGAAGGTAAGCATATTTATAAAAGTTCAGGACATTGTAACGCCTCTGGTGTTCCAGGTGTTCATGGGCGACGCCGATTCCTTACCATCAGGTGATCCGTCAGCTCGTTTAACGGCTTACGCCATAAAAAAAATCATTTAAAAACCTTAAGTGGTTCAAACTATGTATATTGATATACGTTATAATTATATATACTTGACAACACGGCTAGTGTGGTGGCTGGGCAACCGGCTGCCACGCAACGTGTCGCGGGTTCGATTCCCGCACGGAGCAATTCTTTATGTGATCGACAAATTGTTTTTTCGGGTCTGGGTATCATTGTGTATATGAACTTATATGTTTATAAACGCAACCACGTCACAAGAGAAAATCCTAGTATAGGTGTGTGCATTCCTTTCGCCTTTATTATAATTTATTAGTTACTTGCACGTAGTTTCACCCACTGCTTGACTTCTATCGATCATAGCATGATCTTTTATAGCCAATAGCTTTTCTCGATAAATGCACTATCCAACACAAAAAGTATTATTCAAATATAACCAGTACACCACCACACCAACAGCCTATAAGTGCCTACTGATGACTAAAGGCCTCTTCACACGGAGAAGATTTGAGCATTAATCACCACGCTTGCTCAATGCGGGTTGGCGATTTCAAACTTATAATTAGAAATTAAAAGGTGGTCCGATAGTTTGAGACGCCCGCTTTTCATGCAATGCGGGTTCGAAATCTACTAACGACAAGTACCAATGTGACTGTTTCCGAGTTATATGTACTTTTTAAGATTATTTAGATACCACTGACAAACGGTGAAGGAAAACATCGTGAGGAAACCTGAGCAAATTTCTAATTATAAGTTTGTAATCACCAACCCGCATTGAGCAAGCGGGGTGATTAATAATAAAAATAATATAATAAATCATTTATTTCAAGAAATCAATACTCACAAAATCTATGTTAGTAATCACAATTGTTTTACGCTCAAACCTTCTCCGTGTGAGATGAGGTTTTGCTCAGCAGTGGGCATTTATAGGCCGTTGATGAAAATACATTACCAATTACTATTATACTCGACAATACTCATAAGCTGAACTTCTTTCCATTGGTAGTCTACTAATTAATTTGTTTGTAACTGATTATTCAAGCAACGGGAGGTGATGATACGGGTAATATAGAAGGGCGAGAGAAAAAAGAACTGGACAAACGTGCTCCTCGTCCTCCGAATCAGTTTGAACAGATGCAAAGTAAAATGCAACTGCCACCTTTAGAGTTAATCACTTACGGACCAACACTTGTATTTGAAGGCGTTGACTATGATCTACTTCCAACAGGCATTTATCCAATTTACTATGATTGTTACTACTTACACACGAAATGTGTTCGAGATCTGTAAGAAACCACAATATTAATCATACATTTCAATCTTTAAATACTTAGTTTAACATAACATTACATATTTTATCCCCGAAGGGGTAGGCAGAGGTGCACATTATACCACTGTACAATGTAACACCCACTTTTCACTATTTATGTTATGAGTCCCATGTAATAGGGGGTGAGCCTATTGCCATATACCGGGCACAATTCAAGACTCCGTGCTACTACTGAGATTTTTTTAAAACCCAGTAATACTTCGCCCGACCCTGGAGTCGAACCCGAGACCCCTTGCCCGGCAGTCGCACTTACGACCACTCGGCCAAACAGGCTGTTATTGCATTGAATTTAAAAAAAATATCATGCACTTCACCATTGCCAAACTACCTCTAATCTTATTATGTTATTAAAAAGTTTTTTACTTATTCTTTGATTGAATGTTAATTTAATTTTTCTTTTTAGCGCCAATTTTAATGAACATTGTGCTTATCATAGAAAGCTTAAAAGATGGCTTAGTTTTGCGACCTTTTGTGATATTGACCTAATAAATTGTCTCCATCGTGAGGAAACCGGCAAAGGAATATTTGGTCAAGACATGGCGGATGGTAAGAATTTCCCTAGTGGTTCCTTCTACTATATGGACATGGATACAAATGTCAATTTATATATTTTAGTAATAAAGATTAGGTATATGTACACGTATACGTACAGTGGAGGACAGATCTGCCTAATCATTTTAAATTTTTATTGGTTGTGGCCGGCAAAACCATCAAGCCAAACATCATAAATGTCTCAAATAACAGAAACGACTATAAAGTCACAGCTAAGTGACACAACCCGTGCAATCGCTTAGTTGTTAGTAGTAGTTAGATTTTTATAATAACTATCGTGAGACATACTAAAATAACTAAGATCGCGGAATACTCACGTAAACATACTATCTTCCTCATGAGTAGCGTGCGCGGCGGCGCATGGCGGCGACGTCGCGCAGCTCACTCAAGAACGCCTCTGCGATTCGAAACTAGTAGAGCTTTTCTCAGTATATTCAAGTGAGTAACCCGCAATTTTAGTAAATTTAGTAGTTAGATTATTCGGCTACCTGCACCGGAGCCAGCCCCGCGCTCTATCCCGCTTCATTCGTCAATTTAAGGTCATAGGGCGGGGATAGAGATCAGATCTCATCAGGTGCAAGCAAACATTAATTTAGTGGTGGTCAGGCGGTTGTACCTTCCACTGTACATGCATGAGCTTAGATTAAACATAATAATACGATTGGCAATTTTTTATTTTCAGACACTTTATTCGTCCAAGCTGACGGATATGAGTGTAGGGGAAAACAATAATTTTAATGATAACAAAATGATCCTGAAGTACAACAAGAACAACTATCATCTTCATTACCAACTGGAAACATTTTAAATTGATGTATATTTCACAAAATCCAAAACACTTGATAATACTTTGCGAAACCTAGAAATAGAAATTGAGACAACATAATCGCTAATTTCCTATATGTACTGGCCAAACATCATTATTATTAGCTAAGAATGAAATTACGAATACATTTTTATTATTAACTTTTTATATTATTTGAAATCTGAATAAAATTTTATATTATCTGTTAACAGAAAGTTAATCCGTAAGAAATTCTAAAGTTTAAAGAGTATATTGTTAAAAGAAAATCAGAACCTGTGGCTTTTAATATTCAGAACTGAATTGATTAAGTAACCCCCAAAGAATAATTAACATTTGTGATATTATAATCTAATAACTTTCATATTTTTATTTTGCAATTCCAATTTAGGATGCTTCGGTGATCGATTTTTTTTTAAATATTTGATTCGCTGATGCGTCTTTTGATCGCTATCTAACGATAAACGCCACGGGGGTCACCGGTGATCGACGTTAGCGGAGATTTTACATTCAACAGTTTTTTATTGGCAGTCAAAGGCTCAATAATTGTATTAAGCGATGATGAGGTCTACGTTGGAGCACGTCGTCTTATATTCGTCAATTGGTTTTAAGTGCTAACAAGACATTTCGCTTACATCTTGGGTCGGTTGAAGAGTTATTTTTATAGCATTGAAGAGTAAAGGCAGACTGATCATTCGATGATAAGCTGTTGAGTATTAGGTACATATGTATTTGTAATAGAGAAATAAAATTGACTGAAAAAAATAACTAAAGAAATTGATTTATCAATCTTAAATACATTTCAAAAACCTGGGTTTATGTCTTTTTTTTTTAAACTAAACCTTAAAGTAATTAACGCTACATTAAAAGAAAATAAAGTCGTCTTTATTGAAACTCTTCAAGCATTTAATTCCACTGGAGATAAGAAATAATGAGGGACCACGGATTTGTTCCTAATCCCCTCCAAACTCAGATATCGAACTTCGTCTTGAATAATTGCTGATGTCTTGATACATTGACGGCTTTGTATAACAAGATCCTAATTACTAACTAATTAGACCATCAATGTACATCACTTCTATCGAAAGGATCGTTCATAAAATATATATCATTGTAAATGGTTGAATAAATAAACGATATAAAGTCTTCGAAAGTTTAGTTATTAAGATACTTTGTTTGTTTTCACAAGTTTTGCTTTATTTATACTGGATTATGAGTTCAACGAAGTTTGTTTAACAATTGATTCGACACATTTCGATGAATTGAGAAATAATTATAAAGGTTAGTAACGTGTATCGACAGTCTACGCTATCGGTGAGTGTCGTAAACGCCGAATGCGTAATCATAATCATCATCATTATCATCAACAGCTGGAAGACGTCGACTGCTGGGCAAAGGCCTACCTCTTAATCCTCCACGTCAAATGACAACTCGACACCTGCATCCACTGGCTCCCTGCACCCTGCAGCTCTTGGAATGACTCTGTAATAATGCGTAGTCCCTAGTTACATATTCCACTGGAACAAGGCCATATATAACGCTCTGTAACCTCTCGCGTGTTTCTCATACACACGGGTATACGAGAGAGTTGAGTGCTCATCGCGCACTTATACACACGTGTGTACGAGAAACGCGAACCAATTGGATATTTTTTCTGTGACGTATATTTTCAAGTTTGCAACCCGTTCTTTACTTGATTGAACAGAATAGTTATTTCGCTTTTCTATTAAAATATTTCCCCGTGTGTACGAGAGGCGCGCGAGCCTAACTCTTTCATTTTAAGCTACGATTGACGACCTATCTGCCAGCCAACTGTCACAAGTAAAAGTTGCGCATAAACTAGCGTCACGGGCTGTCGATGATGACATAACATAACATAACATCACGCCTTTTATCCCCGAAAGGGGAAGGCAGAGGTGCACATTATGGCACTTAATGCCACTGTACAATGTAACACCTACTTTTCACTATTTATGTTATGAGTCCCATGTAATAGGGGGTGAGCCTATTGCCATATACCGGGCACATTTCCAGACTACGTGCTACTACTGAGGTTTTTTTTTACAAACCCAGTAATACTTTGCCCGACCCGGGAATCGAACCCGAGACCCCTTGCCCCGGCAGTCGCACTTGCGACCACTCGGCCAATGAGGCAGTTATGATGATGTCGATGATGAATAGGATGATAATGAAAAAAAGATAAGTTTTTCTGACTAAGACTGCTTCGTTGGCCGAGTGGTCGCATGTGTGACTGCTAAGCAAGGGGTCTCGGGTTCTATTCCAGGGTCGGGCAAAGTATTACTGCTTTTTTTTTAAATGTCAGTATTAGCACGGAGTCTGGAATTGTACCCGGTGTATGGCAATAGGCTCATCCTTTATTACATGGGACATAAGTGATAAAAAGTAGGTGTTATATTGTACAGTGGCATTAAGTGCCGTAGTGTACACCTCTGCCTACCCTGTTGGGGATACAGGACGTGATGTTATGTCAAGATTTTCTTACAAAATCCTAGCACTAAACCATTCTCCGCATTCCAATAAAATACCCGAAGTATCCTTAAATTATAATTGCTTTACCCTTTTGTTTACGAAACTAGTAATACATTTTGTGAACGGATTTCTCTTCGAAATTCCTTTATCCTTACTATTCATTAGGTAGTTTATTATATATACTTATGCGAGGTGAATAGGGAACTATATAACAATATTTTGTTACTTATAATAATTATGTCGTTTGGAATTAAATGTTTCTTGCCTGATTTAAGTTAGCGGATGAACTCATTTAACCTTTTGACTGCCAATAGAAAACTGCTGAAGACATATCATTCACTAAATTCAGTCGGAGATGATCCCTTTTTTTCAGACTATCACAAATTGGGCCCAAAAGGGTTAATGCCGATACGGAGCCCCGGATTACATAAAAGGTTACCAGGGCTCCGGCTCGAAGTACAGGAGTAGAAACGGAGTGATTTTGAGTCAGTAAGAGACTGACACTCCCTCTCACCCCACACAGGCGAGAGAAGTCATTCAATGAAGGCGTTATAACTATTTAAATCAGTGGCATATCATATTACTATAGTTAATCAAAGACCGACACTATAATATTTCTGCCAATATGTAGTTTAACTAGTCCACCAAGTAAGATGATTATCAAACTACAACCTATTAAATATAAAAAAGACTAACGGTCGCTGAAACACAGTCATAGACACATATATAACCTCACGCCTGACTCCCATGGGGTAGATAGAGACTATGGAATGCCAACATGGCCAGATACCTAGATAATTAAAATGGATGCGTACTAAAGAACACAGGGATTGAATGGCGTTGAGATTGGATACAAGTCTTTATTGTTGAATTAATAATAATTGATCATTCAATTATGTAATAACTGTCTGATTGATAGTGATTTGATTGCTGTAGTGCACGGTTGGTGCGGTGGCTGGGCAACCGGCTGCCGTGGAACGTGTCGCGGGTTCGATTCCCGCACGGAAAAACACTTTGTGTGATCCTCAATTTGTTGTTTCGGGTCTGGGTGTCATTGTGTATGTGAACTTGTATGTTTGTAAACGCACCCACGACACAGGAGAAAATCCTAATGTTTAAAAAAAAAAAAGAGTGTGGTAACTGTGGCATCCTAGCTCGATACGCTTATGAATCGTTTAGATTAGTCGATTAGTCAATGTATTTAAGGTATGTAACATACATAACGTCATGAAAGGGATTTGCAGAGGTCCACATATATTATTTTATACGAGCTGTTGCCTGCGCCTTCGTCCGCGTAGAATATGATTCCTGTTTTATCCCAGGGGAGCATCTAATCTTGATAAAAAGTGTTCTATCACCTAAGTCAGACCATACCCTGCCTGTATACCAAATTATGTCAAAATCCGTTCAATAGTTTCAACGTTATCGACGGACATCCATTCAAACAAAGAAACTTTCACATTAATAATATTGGTGTGATAATATAATAATGAAACTTATATTTTTCTCCAGTTATGTTATAAGTTTTCATGTTCGTGTTCGTGTTTTGTCACAAACTAGGTACAATCCAGAATGCGTGTTTTACTCATATTTATATTTCTCTGTTACTGTTGTGTAGGAGATGACTAATTTGACACATTTTTTTTTCAGTACTAGCACGGAGTCTGGAAATGTGCTCGGTATACGGCAATAGGCTCACCCCCTATTACATGGGACTCATAACATAAATAGAGAAAAGTGGGTGTTACATTGTACAGTGGCATTAAGTGCCGTAATATACACCTCTGCCTACCCCATCGAGGATAAAAAGGTGTGATTTTATGTTTTTTATGACTAATTTGTTATACTTATAATTAATACTTCCAAATTTCACTATTACACAAAACCTTCTATATGTTACATAGGAATTTAAAAAGAAATAATGCCATCAAACAATTGAACAACTACCTCTAGAGGTATAATAATTCTGACCATAAATTTCATTGATATAAATATAATTTATTCTATCTCTAATCTGTATTTATGAAAGAACAAAAGAACATCTAAATACCACATGAAAAATGGGACACAGATATTAAATGCCACAAATTTCTCCGTCTCCCCCTATATAAGAGATACCCATGACATATGAAGTTTCAAATGAGAAAACAATGAAAATAGCTATGCAAACAGAGGAAAAATGGACGCCACAGTGTGTAACCTTTTATGTACCTCTATATTTTAATTGATGTAGCGAGATTTTTTAATGGTATCCCATTAGAACATCTCGCTACATCAAGGTAGCCGGTAAGCGAGCAAACGGATCAACTGATGGTAAGCAATCGTCGTCGCCCATGGACACCAGAGGCGTTAAAAATACGTTACCGGCCTTTTAGGGATTCGAAATTTGAAGATTGTTGGAGATTCAGAGTTTTGGGTAATTAGGAAGGCGAAATACAACGCAAGCTTTGTTTTACGTCATTTTTCTGTGTGATCACACTTGAACAACGTCGTTCATGTGGCATCGCTCTGGTCGAGCCGGCCCATTTGTGCCGAAGCATGGCTCTCCCACATTTAAAAGAGAAATTGTTTTTGTAATTTCGTTATTGTAAAAATGCTTTTTAAAGTCCCGAAAGGTTATACACATGTATAGAACTGTATCTTTTAAGTGGAATACCCACTTTTTACTGTGTAAATCTATATAAATAAAAATTAATTTCTGTTCGTTAGTCTCACTAAAACTCGAGAACGGCTGAACCGATTTGCCTAATTATGGTCTTGAAATGTTCGTGGAAGTCTAGGGAAGGTTTAAAAGGCGAGAAAAACTATTTAGGTGGTACGAAGTTTGCCGGGCCAGCTAGTATAGTACCTCTATATATATATATATATATATGATGGCGCCGCCGTCATTATTTTGTAAACTACGAATGTAATGCGCGAGCAGTGAATAAACAACTGACCGACGTCACTTCAACCCCACCACCGAGTGATATATAAAGCAGCGCAAGCGCAAGCTCGAGGCAGTCGTTCGTCGATCGTTGCCCAGTTCACACGTTACGCAATCGCTGAGTAATTTTATTGTGCACTGTCGAAAGTAAACGTTACTTTAATTACGAAGATTTAATTGTTTTATTACTGCATAAACATACCTTTACCGATATATATGACGAAGAGGGTTCTCGCTTGACATCGCCCACACCATCCTTCCGACATCAGAATTGGGATGGACCAGGATTATTGAAAATGTTAAAATTATCGGAGCCGGTTCGTGAAGAACTACCTACATGCAAATGCGACAAAGAAGATAGTGCTGCAAGATTGGAAGTGCCTAGCTATACATAGCCAGGTACTCAGTAGTGAAGATTCAACGTGGCTAACGTTGAGGCAGCTACTTCGAACTGAATCGCTATCTGAAGCAGCAAATGACGACATGACGTGGTCCCAATTCAAGCCGGAGTACATTAGCGTCCAGTGACAGCATGAGATACGCGGCGTTAACGCAGCGTTTGGTGAGCGGCGTGTTGATGTCTGCAATTGGACACTGCTCCCATCGGGATTATACCAGGTGACTTTGTTCCATTTATTATGATTCCGATACCATATGGGTCAAAAACGAGTCAAAGACTTGAGTTTACAATTGTTAGTTTTCCAATTTGAAATTTTATTTTATTTTTGTCGGGTAGTTATTTAAAGAAAATAGCCGTGATGTTTTAGATCCGAGATTATACATGGTCATTAGAATTACGTCTGATAGTGTTACTTTGTGTTGCGTATTGTTAGGTAATATCTCAAGTAGTAGGCTTTCATTTGGTTGGAACTTGGAGGTATAGTTTCCGCAAGGTAGATGCAGAATTAAGTGGTGCTTGCTGTCTAACGCGGTACAGAGTATTGAGAAAAGTAGTTTATAACAAATAAAGGTCAAAAGCTGCTAATAATAATTGGTAGTTAAAGTCAGAATTGAAGAGACCTCTAAAGTCCTACATTCATTTAGGATTATTGTTGGGTTGGAAAATAGTTAAAGCGCTAAGCATACTCTGATGAGAAACATGCTTCCCTTGATCTTGCCATAAGGATTTGTTATAATTAGGGCCTTTCAGTACCTAGTGAGTTAGTAATTGTAAGGGTAAAACTTTTCATTTATTCTACTATATCGTGTGTGCTAGTCATAGTCGTTACTGGGGCAGGGACTCGAGTCCATATAATGAAACTACAGTCGTGGCTGACTTGTGACTCTGAAACACTGGAGTAACTATCCACACTTGTGTAGTGTATAAATTGTGGTTACCTTGAAAATCTTGATGGCTGTTGATCATTTATTTTGATTTAAAGGACCTTGAGATATGTTTTCGCTAAGTGCGTTGTAGTGAGTAGATAGGCTGTTCGGTGGTTATTCCAGATGTAGTGAAGTCGGGTTTTGTCTAATAGAGAAAACGCAGAGTAACGAGACTCTGCATTTCATTATTATATTGCATCTTACAAAAAATGTCTATCGCAGCGCCTATAAGTTACGTAAAATGTCGAGTAATTTAATTGTAACAGATAAAATTGAAATGCAGTAGATCTGAGGACTAAGGATGAGGAGAATATCTGATCACCAGGTTCTTTGAGAATTTTATAAAGTGTCAATGTCATGAGTTGCACACAACACCTATAAATCACATACCCACACTTCATTTTTCATTTTTTTTGGGTGGATCGAACACATATTGAAAGATAAAGTGTTTAAAGAGATATCCGGCGTCAAGGATTTAAGACCAGCTCCTTGATCACTGGTTTCCTGCCTAGATAACTACACCCAGTTGTACGGTCTCTCCTTTGTGCCTTCAGGCTTAATTCATTCTGTCTCCTGCAGTAATATTCACCGAGGGAAGTGGAAACTATAGTTTTTTCTTCTTCTCCTCTTATAATATCTTCTGATTCACTTCGTTGCGGGAACCAAGACAGTTACTCATGTCCCTGGGACGCGCCGGACTTCAATGTTCCGGTGTTTTCATGGTTGTATCTACTGTAGATCCTGGCTTACAGGAGTTGCAGCGGTTTTGGGAGGTTGTGGCGGGCCTGTCCCATCAAAAAAAAAAAAATACCCACACTTACATCATATTCACGCACTCGTACTCTCACCGCACCCATGAGGAACTTGTGGCTATGGGTCTTCACACACCAGACTGCATTCATGAGGATCATGTAGCGATGGGCCTGTGTGGTAAAGCGCCTATGTGGCAAACCGCCTGTGTGGCAATGCATCTGATTGGTGAATTGCCTGGTTGGTAACTGATCTGTGTGACGTTAGTTAGTATCGTATTGATTTTTATGCAGTTTCAGTTTGTAAGATTAAATGTTTGGTTATCTGTCAGATAATCTTGTCTCTGATTCGATCCTCCACGGATACTCCGCAGATAGATGTTTCTTGTCTCTCTCGTTCACGTTCTCTTGTGTCCTGTAAGTTTCGCGTTAGAAAGGAGTAGCTGTGAGTTACTGGGCTATGCACAGCCGTGATCACTTGTAAAGTTTAAATGCTTTGGGTTGCTTGGTAGAATAATAATCTTGTGAGATTGTGAAACGTCAGTTTGTCTAAAAGTTTTCTGGTTATTGATTTTGCTACTGGAACGTCGTAACTTTTTAAACTTTTAATTGTAAACGTATTCCCAAAGTATAAAGGTCCCTACAAAATCTCTGATTTCTTAGAAAACGATAGGTACGAATTGAAACTCGTTAATGGGTCTAATCGAACGTACAAGGTTGCCCATGAGAACTTCCGCGAGGTACCCCGCGGTCCATTAGGTTTTATAGAAATAGCCGAAAGTTATGATGATGACGTGACGGCGGATGATAGCCAGAGTGATTTTGTCCATGAAACTGATCGCGGTAATAATATACTATGTGACATAGCTGTGATTGATGATGCTGAGGATGAACTTTCCGATAGCGACACTATATCTGTTAATAGCGCCACTATATCTGTTAATAGCAGCACTGTATCGGCTAGTTCACGTACTAGTAATAGTATGGAAAGTCCATCATCAGATTTACCAGAGTGAATGAGTGTTGTAACTGATTACTTATTTATAAAATTAAAAAAAAAAGAAGAAAAAAAAAAGTGACAAAAAAAGTAAAAAAAAGAGAAAAAAAAAGTAAAAAAGAAGAGAAAAAAAAAGTAAAAAAAAAAGTAAAAAAAAAGTAACAAAAAATGTAAGAAAGAGTCATTGAAGGGAAAATCCGGTCCAATGACTCAGCTAAAGGGACTGATGTCCAGTCTAGCATACGCTAAAGGGACTGATGTCTAGTCTAACATTCGCTAAAGGGACTGATGTCTAGTCTAGCATTCGCTAAAGGGACTGATGTCCAGTCTAGCATTCGCTAAAGGGACTGATATCCAGTCTAGCATTCGCTAAAGGGACTGATGTCCAGTCTAGCATTCGCTAAAGGGACTGATGTCCAGTCTAGCATTCGCTAAAGGGACTGATGTCCAGTCTAGCATGCGCTAAAGGGATATTTATCCGGCCTAGCACAATCGTCTCCAGTTCTAATACTGATGAGTGATGATAATGTAGTAGTTGTGGTAAGCTGAAGGGTTAACCGAACCCGCACAATATTGAAAGCTTTTGTTAAAGGTTATACTAGATAGAGATTAGAAATGCCAGGATGAACGAACGGGTTGTTATCTTATTCCCAGATGCTCGGAAAACGCTCGAGGACGAGCGTACGTCAGTATGGCCGTGACGGCACCGCCGTCATCATTTTGTAAACTACGAATGTAATGGGCGAGCAGTGAACAAACAACTGACCGACGTCACTTCAACCCCACCACCGAGTGATATATAAAGCAGCGCAAGCGCAAGCTCGAGGCAGTCGTTCGTCGATCGTTGCCCAGTTCACACGTTACGCAATCGCTGAGTAATTTTATTGTGCACTGTCGAAAGTAAACGTTACTTTAATTACGAAGATTTAATTGTTTTATTACTGCATAAACATACCTCTACCGATATATATGACGAAGAGGGTTCTCGCTTGACATCGCCCACACCATCCTTCCGACATATATGTAAAAATAGGTCTGAGTTTAATTTAGTAAGTGAAGCGTTCATTGCTGTATTACGGATACCGTGCTACTTCGAAAATTTCCGTAAATCCCTATAACTTTGTTAAACCGGAAAATCGAGATTCTCAGACAACAGTCACGATTGTGGACACTGGGACAATGAGATAGTCTATATGATTATTTATAGACTTAAGGTACTGTTACTTATGCTAATTTGATAATATCAAACACGAAAGCATGCTTCAATAAAGCAATATTGTCACTTATGCATGTGTCCGACGATTAACAAGCTCATTTTAGGTAGGTACGCTTGCAAATCGACGACCTGTGAACATGCTCAATGGAAAGCATTTTTAGCATAGGTGCTATTTTGGAGCGTAGAGGTATATAAACAAACCTTAAAAATACTAAAACATCCTTACATAGAAACAAAAAAAAAACAAAATCAAGTCCATTATTCGTTTCACGTCTATAATTTTTTGTTCGATTTTCATCCCATCTTATTTTTCCAAAAATACATTAATATTCTGGGGCCAAAACACTCAAACTGACATGCTAATATTGTGTGGGCGTAGGGTTGGCACTTTTGGTGACGCGTATAAAAATATCAAAGGACACTTTTATTATTTACCATTAAAATTATTTATTTCAGTCACAATTTTCGGCATTGAATTTGAAAGGACAATGTTGACATTGAACGAGTGGAATTTTAATTTGAAGTCTTTTTTCTGTAAAAAATTTTGTACATTATTTTTCTCCATCAATCGTGTAATTAATTATTATGATTTTCGACTTACCCACGTAATTATTTGACGAGGAGCTCGACTAGTTTCAAGTTGCAAGTCATATTCATGAGCAGCAGCGCGACAGTCGCCGTGTCGCGGGCCGCGTAATGCTGCTCATGAATCTACACCTCTAGCATAGCTTGAAACCAGTCGAGTTGTTTAGTATGTCGTACAAAAGTTATAATATAAATAGTGTTGCTCACATTATACAATGTTTGTAAAAAAGAAAATCTATGTTTAATAGAATTACCTATTGGAACACAATAAAGGTTCCTATTACATGGGACTTATTACATAAATAGAAAATACATTGAAAATAGTGACTCTGTTAACTGCTTTGGCGATTCCAAATAAATAATGTGTGTATCATGCTTTATCTGATGTATTAATAAAATCTGCTGACTGACAACCATCATGCAATGACTTCTACTGCCTCATATGAGGCAAGAGAGAGTTTCCGACTCTTTTTTTAAGTCGGTATAAACATTCATTGACTTTCATCTTGGTTCAGGCAAGACGGAGTGTCAGGCTCTTACTGACTAAAAACCACCCCGTTCCTACTCCTGCTCTTCGAGCTAGAGCTCCGGTAACACATAAGTCTACCGCAGCGACTGACAACCCTAACCTACTGTCAGTGATTTCATAGAAAATCGACGAAAAGCATCGATTGATTGATGTTGTATTAAAACAATGTCTGGAAGAAAATGGAAATAATTTTTATTATTTTCTGAGTTAAGATGAAAAGAGTTGATTGATTGGGGTGGATACAGGTGTATCAATCGGAACACGTTGTAGATAGAAGTCTCAGGTTGTATAAAACTTGTTCTATTCTTGCAAATATTAATGATGCCAGGGTAGAAATGGGGTGGTTTTTAGTCAGTAAGAGTCTGACACTCCCTCCTGCCTAAACCAGGCGGGAGAAGTGATTTGATGATTTTCCCCCTTAAAAAAGGGTAGAATGCATTTATCAGCCTACGTCATGCCACAGGTGTAGGCAAACCAGAAAAGGAAATAAGATACCAAATAGAAGTTCTCTGACAAAGCTAACTTTTAATTGTTTTGGTATTTCGGCTTACTCACGTAACTGCTTGACGACAAACTCGACTAGTACTCATAAACGACATACCACGTCAAACAGTTACCTGAGTAAGACGAAAAATATGTCTCACGAAAGTTAAATTATATACCAAGCTGACATTTTATAATTTACTAGCTACTTCACACGCTCTGCTCAGCTCCTATTGGTCGTAGCGTGATGTTTAATAGTCTATAGCCATCCTCGAAAAATGTGATATCCAACACAAAAATAATTATTCAAACCAGGCTTGTAGTTACGGAGATTAGCGCGTTCAAACAAACAAACAAAAAAACAAACTCTTCCGTTTTACATAATAGAGGTAGTATGAGATAAAGCAAAGTAAAATATAGATAACACAAACTGATTTCCATAGAACTCCTTTTAACACCACGAGCGCTAGCAGAAATTATAAAACCCGTGTTGTCAAAACAAAACTCTTGAAAACAATAGACGTTTACACTCTACAAAAAACCACATATGTACGTTTTTCCGGACCTTTAAAAAAAACAAAATTACGTAGGGTACAAAACGAGACCGCTACACAACAAAATGATGCATAAAATGGAGTTTGTTTGTAGGGTTGCCATACGTCCGGAATTTCCAATCGTGTCCGAAAATCTGCGTTTCTGGCCAAAATGCGGGGGTCAGTGTTAGAGAAACTGCACAATATACATACATACATAACTTCACGCCTGTCTCCCATGGGGGTAGGCAGAGACTAGGGAACGCCAATTACTACGATTCCTACATACCTCTTTCGCTTCATCAACAGTCATCAATCTTTTCATACATGCTCGTCTATTAAGGGTACTTATAATTTGGCCCTTCTTTAATATATCGCCAATCTGCTCACTAGAGGTATATGTCCGTATAGGGCACCCTCTACCGAAGGCCCCATTCATATCCACTCTGTATACTTAGTGCACAATATAATGAGAGTATTAAGCTAGTGCAAATCCGTAGACGAACACGGACGCGACTAAGAGGCATAAAAAAGGCAAAAATTACCCTTAGCCTTTATCAGTATGGGTAATTTTTTTAAGTAATTTGGTATGTAAATTTATATAGAAGTCCGGAATTTTCACAAAATCTCTATAATTTTACCCGGATTTTTGTTATTTTGATCTGAGAACCCTATTTGCGGACAATGGACGCTGACGCATCACCATACATTGTGAAGAGTTGCTTTTATTAAATGCAAACTAGACAAGTGATGTTTGTACTGAACTTAGTTCTGACGGGTTTTGTTTCGTCAGCAACTGCTTACATTGGCAGAAGACTTCATGGTTTAGTTTATTTTATAGAACAATATCACATCTTTTGTGGAACATAGAAACGAACTCTAAAGTTATGCTACAAATGAGGTTATTTACATTAAATTGCATATTTTTATTTTATTACGCTGACGTTAAGTATCTTTTAAATCCAGCAAGATTTTATACTATAGACAATTCACCAAAAAGGTACAAAGCACGCCACACAAGATCAACCATTAAATAACAAATCGACAACAACAATACAACCCGAAAACGTCCCAAGAGGAAAAACAAAGCAAAATCCACAAATATAGATGAGCCCGAAACTAATATAGACCCACAAATCAACGCAAACACAGACAAATGGTTGAAACACCCAAAACTAAAGGATGAATAAGCAAAATTTTCACCAAGTTATTCCATAATAAAAGCTTTGTATTAAGTGAATAATAGTTCCGTTGGGGGACTACGGTACATTGTCATGCGCTCAACGTTATGTCAGGAATGTCCTACATTCCCTCTGAATAAGTCATAACGCTTTATTAAAGTCACCATGTTTGTGAGCATTAATAAAAACTGGGCCTTTACTTTGTGAATAGTCGACAGATCTGTAGTGTGAGGATTATATGAATAAATTCAATAGTGAATAATTATTCACTATTGAATTGACTGCCTCATTGGCCGAGTGGTCGCAAGTGCGCCTGCCGGGCAAGAGGTCTCGGGTTCGATTCCCGGGTCGGGCAAAGTATTACTGGGTTTTTCAAAAAATTCCCAGTAGTAGCACGGAGTCTGGAATTGTGCCTGGTATATGGCAATAGGCTCACCCCCTATTACATGGGACTCATAATATAAATAGTGAAAAGTGGGTGTTACATTGTACAGTGGCATTAATGTACACCTCTGCCTACCCCTTCGGGGATAAAAGGCGTGATGTTATGTTATGTATGAATAATTATTCATTCATTGTCTGGTTCGGTGTTATAACGATAAAAATGTTAAATGAGCTATGCATTATATTATTACATTCAAAACACCATGAATTTCATTATTCATATTTTATTATTAATTTGTACATAAGATGAACTTGTCATCACACATCAACAGCCTATAAATAGCTAGTGACCACAGGCCTCTTCTTACATGCTGTCTGAGTATTATTCACCACGATTGCTGATTTCAAACTAATGATTATAAATTACAAGCTCCGGTTTCCTCTCGATGTTTTGTCAGTGGCATCTAAATAATTAAAGAAAGTACATATAACTCGGGAAAGTCACATGGTACTTCCCATCGTAGAACGGAATGGAACGCCAATTGCTACAATTTTTACATACCTATTTCGCATCCTCAACAGTCATCAGTCTTTACATTTTTATAACATTTTGAACTCCGTTTTATTGCCCAGAATTTTCAAAATTCGTTATAACAACTTTCCAACCGACGAAGTCGGAATGCAACCAAAAATTCCTTGGCTTAGCAATGACTTAACTAACGAGGCAGTTACTGAACTATAACAAAGTACACGGAATATAGAATACAATGGAAGTAGCAAGTAGGCGTGGCACGCGTGCCACAACTAAGCAGTGTACTGCTTACTCGAGGCAAATTCGAGTTCAGTCTCGTTCGAACATCGCGTCGAGTTGCTAGTTTCGTGACAAATACATATTTCCTCAACTATGCCGTTTTGTTCCGTTTTGGCGTGTAAAAATGATAGCAGCCGAAAAATCGTAAAAATGGAGGTGTTTCGTATCATCGGTAAGTACAATTTTCATGGTTTTCTTGTAGAAATCTTATTTTATTTCAATTTACAAAAACGGGTTTTTAAAATAATATTCTTTGTCAATATGATTTTTTGAAAAAATAAACTAACAAAAAGTACGAACAAAATGGTTTTTGATTTATATGCAAATAAATACTAACCCTTTTTTGTTACGTTTAAAAAGTTATCAACGACATATTATCATATTATCGATATTATTTTTATCGAATTAGGCTACATCACTATCTGAGTAGAGACCCGCATTCGAGCCATTGATAAGCCATTCAAATATCACCTTTATTCTTACGACGGGAAAGTTCAAAACAAGTACCACTTTTCGTCGCTAGATGGCATTGTTAAACGCCATCTAGCGACGAATGGCGGTACTTGGTAGTCCAAAATATACTTTTTTATTTTGATTTATAGTGCATTGATTTTAAAGTTGCATATCGTATGATATATTTTTTTGCATTTCGTTTACGCCCATTTTTTTTCTAACCAATCGTAACTACCGATTTATAGTATGAGTAAATTACTTCGATCAACAATAGCAACTAGATAAAGGGTTACGTACAAAATCAAGCTCCAGTTCTGTCCATGTGAATAATAGTAAAAAAATAACAAACAGAGAAAAATGTTTCAAAATAGTTTTAAGTTCAAACTAATAACAACCATGACACCTAATAATATAGTCATAAATCGTCAAAATATTATCTAATACTTACGACTATTTGTCAAATAAGACGAGAAAAGTATTTTCTTACTCCTGTCATGTAGAAATTCCCTGTTTAGAAAACACGTGCCCTGCGCCATCACTTTCAGAAAACTTTCATCTGGTGCTTTGGAGACCTAAAAGATCTCCAAACTAACCTACCATTTGGTGCGTTTGAGACCTAATCGGTCTCCTAAAGATACAGTTTTCAAAATAGTTTATATCTTCCAAAAAAACAATCAAATATATTTTGATATTTTTGTGGGTGAAAGATAGCCTATTGCTTTATATTTTGCTAGGTTCTCACGCAGTTATGACATTTGACTAAACTACAAATACCAAAAAAAATAATGGTATCGATTGTATCTCGTACCGCAACGGAAGATAGTTCAATATGTGTAGTAAGTAGTGATGGGAATAAAATGATATCTCAGTTGTCGATTGAAAAAGTTTTATTTATTATGCAAAGTGTTTTTCATTAAAACATAGTAAGCACATTGATTGCTTGCATTGCGCGCAATTGGTAACAATTCGTTTAGTTTTTTTAGAAATGTCATTGCTGTTAACACGGAATATAGAATACAAATATTCCGTGGCTGTTAATTTCGTTATTCGAGTGTCTAATGTAAATAGATTTTTACACTTTTTTCTTTTAAAAGCACACAATGAGTGCTTTTAAAAGAAAAAAAAATGATAATCAACACGCAGGTTTATAAGCGAGTGTGATTTAGCAAACGTGCGCGCGAGCTCCCACGTCGATGCTAGGACAACACTAAAACGAATCAAGCAGCGCCCGCGCCGCCCACCTTCCCTCTCTTACGTCTACGAGGCGTACGATTCCACGAGTACCGACATATCTCCTAACGCAAGGAATGAAAATAATTACAGTGCTGTGCGTTAGGGACCTAATCCATCTCCAATTTCTTTTTTAATGTCCTTGAATACATCTTTATGTAGGAAGCAAATATGTATATTTGTCCTACTCATACCTAAAGAACTTTACATGTTAGATCCTCCCGCAAGGAGTGAAAGAACAAAGAACACGATTATGTTCAACGCACAATACAAAAGTCCTGCAAGAGATCTGATAGATCTCGTAATGCAACGAACGTGTTAAAAGACATAAGTTATACAATATCTAGTTTGAATTCAACCTTAACCTTGAACAAATAAAGATAATTTTTCCATTATTTTCTTGCCATCTATATCGTTTTGTTTTGTTTCGTTTTGCTTCTTCAAATTTCGAATTTTGCTACAGGAGGTACTTATGGAGTCGCGTTGGATACTAAAATAATTTTATAATATGAAAATTAAGATTTCGGGATCTTAGTATAGGTACATCACTTATTTTTATTAGCGGTACGTTTTTGTGTATGATATGTTTATTTACTTTATCATTAAAAGTCTAAGTCAAAATCATTTATTTCGGTTAGACCAGGAACGCACTTTTGGCACTTTTGAACGTCAACAATATAAATTTTAAAGTGAAGCTAATTGCTCATTCCAAGGTGTAGATTCCTATGGAGAAGAACGAGCAATAAACTCCATAGGTTAGATACTCATTTCCAATCAGGTAACAATACAATTTTATTTTACAATACAAATGGACTCCATGCATCCACTGTTCTGTTGAAACAAATGTTTGTGCGCGTGTTGGCGAGGTTTGGCCAAGGAATCGCCAACACACGCACAAACATTGGTGGCGTTGGTTTATAATTGGTAATTTTGACTAATTTGATATTATTTACTAGTTTAAAAGCTTAAAATATAACTTATATTTTTTGTACTTATCAAAAGTAAGACACTCCGGCCGTTATACTGATTTTTCGGTTATTATTTTTGCAACTTGCAATTATGCACTGCGGCATCGCGAGACGTGAGTGACGTTGGCCGTGTTTGGAGCATACTAAACAAAATAAGAGCTCACTTCTCAAGTGAGCTCTTATTTGTCGAGACGATTTTCTTGCGCCGACCCGATATCTAGTTGTTATTGTTGATCGAAGGTAAATTATGAATGTATTAGTTTGGCGACACCGGTTCTGGCAGAAATATTGTTTCAAGCTACTTCCATTGTATTCTATATTCCGTGACAAAGTACATAAATCAAATATTTTGCTCGAACAAATAAACACGGTGGAATAACTGTAATAAATTAATATTTACTGTTCATGTGTGCGTGTTTGTGGTACACTGTTGTCTGATGAAACCGAAGTTGATATTGCTATAACGACTTTATCTGTAGCGTAAGAAGTATGTTTTGCCAAGGGCAATATTTAAAAAAAATAATTAAAAATATTATTCAAACTTAGAACTACTCCGCTCTATATCTTGAAACCCACCTACCAAACCTTTAATGTAGAGGTATGACAAACCTCTTATGCAGAGGTGGCCCAGAAATGTCAAAGTCAAAGGAGGAGTTTTCGTTATCCTCTGGCTTTCTTTGGTCGGGGACCTAACAACTCCTCCCGTCTTGAGTGAGGCGAGAAAATGTGTCAGACTTTACTGACTAAAAACCACCCCGTTCCTACTCCTGCCGTGAGCCGGAGCTTCGAAAATTCTTTCAGTCATCCGCAGCTTTGGGTCGGGTATTAGCCCTACTGAGCTCCAATCGTGGTGGTCTGATGGCTCTTTGAGGTGTACATCGTACGCTCGGGATCCTTTTCGAAATGTCCCGTTCTTGACGATGGTTACTATTTTAGAACATACCCGGGACAATTGAAGATCAAGCCAATCAAAATATTACATCGGGAACACAATACATTATTACTTGTTTTCCAAATAATCAAAGTATTAAATTACAACTCTAAAGTAAATTGATTTTCATAATTGAAACCTCTTCTACGATCAAAAGCTATTTATAACAGAGGGTTATTGATTAACTCGTATTTGTTTTACCAATTACTTACCTAATATGTATCAATTTCGCTTAGCTAAATTACAGGTACGATGTTCGTTGGTTCATTAATTGGATGCTGGGTGGGAGTTTACAAATGTTTACTAATATTGGATTTCTTTATCAAGTCTCAATACAACAATCTTGTTCTTATAAAATCACTGTCATCACCAGCTCGTGGCAGTCCTTTGCTAGACTATGGGGCTTCTCTATGAAAGAGGTGTACCATAATTTCCACGCTTCACAGACCGGTTGGAATGCTATTTTATTAAAATGTTCAGATTTATCAGAGAGCATTGTTGCCCGATTTCCAGCAATTTTTTCTGATTAGTCCACGCGTACTATGAAACACGCGAGAAAAGCAGGCATGGTGACAAATATAATCTACACTGCCATCACTAGGTGTGGCTTGTAATCTTTCTAATAAATATAAATGCGAAATTTAGTGTGTTTGTATGCATATTTGTTACTCAATCACGTCAAAACGGCTGAAAGGACCGGGATGAAATTTGTAACGGGAGTACATTATGGTCTGAAGTTACGCATATGTTTAATCTCACGGGACAGAACGAAGCCGTTGGCAGAAGCTAGTGCCGTAATATCATTGCCCGGGCCTGGGGACGGCGAGCACGGATGACTCGCCGCCCGACCAGAACCAGGCCCGAGCATGCGGCGCGTCGTGTTCCGCGCGTGCTTCAAGAAGCTATCAGACCACCACAGGTGGGGCCCAACAGGGCTGATGCCGATACGAAGCCGCCGCGGGTTGCCGGGGCTCCGGCTCAAAGTGCAGGAGTAGGAACAGGGTGGTTTTTAGTCAGTAAAAGTATGACACTCCCTCCCGCTTCACCCAGGTGGGAGAAGTCATAGGATGGTATTTGATATTCTACCCAATCAAAAAAAAGTGTTGTAATATCATATAAATAGGTCTAAAGATACTTTCAAGAAGTTCATAGACGGATTTCGTTGAATTGAGAAAACTTCTTTTAAATTTTAGTTTAGGTTTAAAATTGAGTTTGTTTAATTTGTTTAGTACGACAAACGTTAGGTTAGAAGAGCGACATGTTGCCAACGAAAGAGGCAACTGCTACCGTCGACACGTGTTGGGGGCAATCACTGACGTTTTGACGGCAGCAGTCGACCTATAGCGATAGTGGCAGTTGTACCGTTAAAATCGAAGTTCGAAGTTGAAATCTCGACGGCTGCCTTCGACGCATTAACGGATGCCGCCGATGCGTCAATGGTTGCTGTAGATGCGAGTCGACGGCTACAGTTACTGTTGGCGACTTGCCGCTCGTGTGT
This sequence comes from Spodoptera picta, assembly GCA_038387885.1. Taxonomy (NCBI): domain Eukaryota; kingdom Metazoa; phylum Arthropoda; class Insecta; order Lepidoptera; family Noctuidae; genus Spodoptera; species Spodoptera picta. The sequence goes on along the minus strand of JAZHFQ010000761.1, from coordinate 8,004,866 downwards.
AAGAGCTATTTTAGGGTCAAAAGAATTTTCCAAAAATAAAATTAACTTTAATGCGTCTCTATCTTTACCCTCTAAGTCATTCGTCTTTTTATGAATTTTAAAGTCTTTTGGGACATAGTTACTTAAATGAAGGCATTTTTTTAATATTTATAGACGTTTATAAATATCGTTTGATGTTAATGTACCAATATTGTGAGCTTAAAGATCGAACTCGATCACTTAAAAGATAACAGTCTCTAAGTAATATAATATTTAAAGATATTGTTTTTTTTTTGTAGAATTTTACTTAATTTGAATATCAAAATCGAAGTGTTTAAAAAAATAATGCTTAATAATACCTTTTTCGGAGTTATCATATGTCCTTTCTAAGATTATTTAGGCACCACTGACAAACGGTAAAGCCGATACAGAGCCGCGGAAGGCCTAACGAATATCTTATAATTTGTAAATACTTCTGCATACCCCAACGAAGTATGTATAGGTAAGAATGACGATGATACTACTTTGCTTCCTCATAACCTAAAAAGCATCTTAACTTCATGCCGTATAATCTATTTCGTATCAGCAAAGCAATTTTCTTATAGCATAATTTGTTTCCGACCGTGAAAATAAATTCTAGTGAACTTGCGTGCTGCCGATCCTACTTCCGATTATTGAAACCTTGAATATAGTTTTGGTTTAGCAAATTATGAGAATAAAAAACTCATCAAGATTTGATAGCTCAGAATTCATCAAAAATCTTTGTTTCAGGATTCAAATTTACACAGGAGCGATTTCATAGGGTTTTATAGACTCGGATTATATAGAAAATCCGATACTCTCTTACAGCTTACCGCCTGTAAGGGGGCTGAGATCCTAACGGGTTACCGGGGCTCGGACTCGACGTGCAGGAGAAGGAACGGGGTGGTTTTTAGTCAGTAAGAGTCTGACACTGCAGGCAGGAGCAGTCATTCGATGATTTTCCCTACTTAACCCGTTGAAATTCATCTCCTACATTTGTTCATACAAAAGTAGTCTCTAAACATTGGAAATAAGGTCTATAATGTAACTACATTATAGGCAAGCGGTCACCGGTTACCGCTCTCCAGTTACTACTGGAGAGCGGTAACCGGTGACCGCTTGCAGATATTAGTTAAAAAAAAGGGGGCTACCGGGACAATTTTTGATAGGTAAAGATTCCGAAGACCCTTCCTTTTTTTGAGGAGGGAAAATCAGCCAATCCCTCCTTGGGTTAGATGAGAGGGAGTGTCAGACTCTTATTGACTAAAAACCACCCCGTTCCTATTCCTTCTCTTCGAGCCGGAGCCCCGGCCACCCGTGGGGCCTTCCTCCGGTGACTCCGTATCGGGCATAAGCCCTACTGAGCCCCATCTGTTTAATGGTCTAATGGCTCTTTGAAGTGCATGCGAAGCGCAACGCGCCATTCGCATGGGTCTTGTTCTAATCGGGCGGCAAGGTACCTACCCTTGCTTGCTTGCTCTATCCGTTCGCAGACTCGCACTTACGGTGGTCAGAGATCGTCTCGCGTTTCTCTCAAAAAACGAGGCGCATCAAGAAAGTGTTTCCTGTCTTAAAAAAATATAAAGCATTGTAATCATCCGCACAGTACATCAACAAGATACACTAAACTTCAGCAATAACATTGAGCAAAACCCGGTTCTCATATGACGTCATTTTACAACCAATCATCATAACCTACCCCACAATAATAAAAACAATTTTATAGTCTTCAATATGAAGAAAGTATTTCAGGAAAGAGATAAAAGAAAATGTTTTATCTTCATATCACGTATTACGAACTACATAGAATAAAATTGAATGAATACATCAATCGAATCGTAACAAATTATATTGTCTGCATTGTTCATCGTGACACTTTCACCACCTCTTTTCTTCCCATGGATGTCCTAATATTGGGTTTAGTCTACTTACGGATCCTAATATTAGGTTTAACAGATACAGTAAGCAGCGCTATCTAATAATCATAAATCGCTTTAACTAAAATTTCCGAATCGATTTTTTTGGGACAAACCCGCCCCAACATCCCTAAACCACTGCAACTCCTGTAAGTCAGGATCTACAGTAGATACAATTATAAAGCATTATAAAGCATCGCAACACTTTAAGTCCAGCGCATCCCAGTGATATTAATAATATATCTTGGATCTCGCTACGAAATAAATCAGATGGTGTACCAGGTGTCCATGGGCGACGCCGATCGCTTACCATCAGGTGATCTGTCTGCTCGTTTTTTGGTTTATTCCAAAAAAAACATATTATTAATAAAGAAAAAATTTCCGACCCGACTGCAAAGTGTGGAAATAACAAACCTCTTTTTCGTACATAAGGTCCATAGACAGTGGAATCTCACGGTGACTATGATACTATTAATATTCGGAACGAGGCAATTCGACACGCGAATCAATACCTAATAACAATTTATTTAACTTACAGTTAAATAAATTACAGTTAAATAAATTGTTTACCCCAAACGTTAGCCAAAAGTCGCTGTATAATTTGATTTATTACCAGATTTAAAACAAAATACATCAACAAACAGAAAAACAAAACTGCATTTCAAAATCAGTGAAGAGAAACTACAACAAAATCGTTCTAAAACAAAATAGTGGCCGTAATCTGGTATTCAGGGTCGTAGTCATTGAGCGCTTGTTACGAACACAATTGTGAATGGACACGATATCATCTTATGTAACAAAACGTATGCTGTGTGATATAAACTGTTACTTCTAGTAGTACTTCCTATTGCTCATTGTGTAAACATTTGAGTGTTTTAAAAGAGATTTTTTTCCAGAAAATTATTTATTTTGTTTTTTTCTTACGCACGTATGCTTACTTGCGTAATCCAGACGTACAATCCAATTGCAGTTCTATTGCAGTCGTGTTAACTGCATCAAAACTTTAATTTGCGGTTGGATTGCCGTTGAAATGGCGGTCCGTCTGTCTATAACATGTTTGATAAGGAACTCGCCTAGTTGACTAGTTTCAAGACATTCTAGAGATTCATATTCATGAGCAGCATTGCGCGACACCGCGTCATGTGCCGTGAAATTCTGCAAAAAGTGTAATACAATTACAGTTCTCCAGAAGATGTCATAGAAAGATTTATTACATTATTATTATATAAAAATAATTCAATAACCCGTGGAAATACGGTATTATTGAATATATTATCTTAATGGTATCCCTATGCTTCCAGTATGTACCTAGCTGTTGGAAGAGCTAACCAAGAGACTAAACATTTGTCAGAAACCAACGCAATAGCGCTTTCTAACCAATTTGAACCTTTTTATCTGCGATATTCAACCATTTACCAAGTATGGACATTACAGCAAATGCTTTTACGCAAAGAAGGTTCATAATCCAGTAGCAGACTGTCGTGAGATGATATTGTGAATAATGAAGAGGTTTGACTCGAAATGGCAATAATGTTCCATAAAAAACTGTAAACTAAACAGTGTCGCTTTGCAGAACGGTTTTCGCTTACCAAGGAACGTGAAGACGGTGAAAATCTACGATTTCAAATTTTAATGATCTGAGAAAAGGAAGAAAAGGCAAAAAATATTCGCTTCACGACAGACCCGATGACGCGGCTGAATCTTGTAATGAAGTTTAAGGAATGGAATACAATGAAGTTGAAATACGGTAGAAGATTTTATGATTTAAATACATAAATGGAAAATAATAGTTAGTTTTGTACCATAGTCTAGTCTTTAACATCTACATAAAACTCAGTCCTAATCTTGTTCTCTGATATTACTATTTCCAATACATAAATAATACATATAACAGAGCTTCTCAGTGAGATGCTCTGTTATAAAGGTGAGATGGTCTCACCTTTATATTCGAAAGGGTAAATAAAAGTTAATGTATTATAAGAACAACTTAAAAAATAAAATAAAGAATACTCTTAGAGTTATGTTATAATAATCCAGACATTATTAACGTGTGTCACAAAGAAAAAGCCTAGATTACAATGCTTCTCAATCAGAAAAATGTACGCAAACCGAAGATCCAATTCCAATTCGATTTTTCTCGAGAAAGAACCGATTTTACTCCATAAGAAATTTTGTTTGATATATCGGACGATAAAATAGTAGGTGATTTAATTTAATACAGGTAGTGCAAAGATCGATCTTCACCACCTAAGGGTGCGTCTACGTCTGGAGATGCGCAGCTCGCGGACCGCACGCAAACCGCTCGCGAGCCACAGGCGTGCAATTACAGCAATAGTTTGGTGCGCCTCTTTAGCACAACTCATGCAAAGCTCGTTCCAGATGTGGTTCTCTAACATTTGAATTGCTCATTGGACTCAAAAATTCCTTTATCGCATTAGTCTCTACAAGCCCTCAAGTCTTAGTAGACTAGATTGCTTCGATCAAACATTTATTTAATGATCCGTTCCGTGTCGTACCCAAGCACCAATTATAAGTCACAAGCGTCAAATTACAAGACAACGGATTGTCGTTTTTAATTGTAAGATACTTTTAGTTGATTGCTTTTTTCCGTTTGATCGTATCTGTTAGATTAGCCGCATAAGAAGATATACCAAACTTTAATCTATTTGAAACTTTATTTTTTAGACAATAAGGTAGGATTCCGACTAACAAATGTAAATAAATTGGTGTAGTTTCATGTGATGATGTCTGTATAACTGCATAGCACGAACAACGTGTGTGTTGATGTTTTAATTTATTACGTAGAGCCATTGCATAAAATTGTTTGAAAAATGTATTGTTTGATACGGATTTTAGGCCATTTTCATTACATTTTAATCTTTTAAAACAACACGCCATAGTTTTGTATACGCCACTAAATGGACTATCAGATAACCATGATTGCGTTTGTGTTGTTAAATGAATGAAAATATTTATTTGGTCGTTCGATTTTGACTATTATATTTTTTATGGGATAAGCTGGTAAACGAGGCGATGGATCATCTAATGGTTAGCAATCTGGGCCGCTCATAGACACCCGAAACACCAGAAGCGCTACAAGTACGTTACCGGAGAATTTGTGAATTGTTGGGGTTCCAGGGTCAGATTCGGGGAGGAGGTAATTGGACCTTCGGTCACCTCATTGACACGACGAAACGACGCGTGCGTTATGCAAGCGTTGTTTCACGTTGTTTTTATATGAGGCCGTCGAATCGATCCGGTGGAGATGGTCCATTCGTGCGGAAGAAAGAAAGAAAGAAAAATAATTTATTTGGTACAACACCAGGCACAAACACAATACAATAAATACAATGCAAACAAAAAATTAGGAGTGAAATAAAAAAAATATAGGTAGGTATATACAAAATTTAAAAGTTAAATATACCAGCAATAATCATGTGCCCGACAGCTGCACCAAAAAAGGTCCAGTTCAGCATAAATGCCAGACATCTAGTGCCTGACGCTGGTTTTCAACTGAACCTGTGGCTGTGACGCAACGGACGTAAAGCAGTAAATGCAGAGTAGCGTGTGAAGTGTATTATAAAATTATTAAGTAATTAATATGCATAGCATAGCATGGCACTCCCATACTTAAGAATGTTTTATCATACTGTTACTTAGTTTAACAAATAAAAACAGTATTTTTCAATCCAACATACATACATATCATACAAAAGACAGTAAGTTTTATTTGTATGTTAGCAGCCTAAAAAATCCAAGAAAGATTTGACATAATGCAACCCATTTTTGATTAACGACATAGTAATTATTTTCAGAACTAAATACTAAAATTACGAGACAATAATATATACTTTTTGATAAGCAATAAGATGATAATTTGCATTAACAAATATTTCTACGATACCACATTATTTAGTACCATTTAATACAGATATCACCATTCAAATCATCCCCAATCATAATCTTGAGACAAATTCTCGACCTCCTTTGTCTATAGGTGGAATATTAGTGGTCCTTTGCATAATATATTCATAATATCCACGTCACTGTGACAGCTCATAAGACGCGAGGTGTCTATGATTTTTTTTATGGGATAAACCGGTAAAAGAGCTAACGGATCACTGGATGGTAAGCAATCGGCGTCGTCCATGGGCACCTGGAACACCAGAGGCGTTACAAGTACGTTACCGGTCTTTTGGGGATTAGGAGTTTGGGGATTAGGGGAGGGTAATTGGGCCTCCGGTAACCTCACTCACTCGACGAAACACAACGAAAGCGTTGCTTCACGTCGGTTTTCTGTGAAGTCGTGGTATCACTCCGGTCGAGCCGGCCCATTCGTGCCGAAGCATGGCTCTCCCACACATAATCACTCATGTGAATATACTGAGAAAAGCTCTACGAGTGTCGAGTCACAGAGGGAGGGAGGGGAGTGTTAGGTAAGTTTTTTTTACTATTTATTTATTAAAGGTGTTATAAAATTCCCATAAGTCTACAATAGTATCTTGAGTAAGAAATTTACATCCTTGCGATTCAGCATAAACAAGTATGAGTTTAGGAGACAATACAAAGAAGAAAAACAAAAAAATCTTGTTGAAAGGAAAGAAACATTAAAAGTAACAAATAGCCCACTCATGTTGTACAGCTGATTTTGCCAAAACAAGTTAAAGCGACGATGTTTTACATTACTTATTCAAGAAAATCTAAAAAACGTCACAATATGAACACATCTAACATAACATATACAAGACGATGCTAACAAAAAAAAAAAACTCGACACCAAAAGAAATAAAGCGTTCCACTCGACTTGACGTAATGACGAAAATTGTTACACAATGTAAAATAGTGCGTGGTGTAAGTTATAAGAAAGAGGTGCATTGGAATATGAAGCTAAGGAGTTAGTATTTAAAATTCATTTTCCTTACATTATTTAATTTCCGTCTTAATTTTTTGTCAGCAGGTTATTAGTAGAAATACGACGATATTAACAAAACAATCGACAAGCAGAAAAGTTCTGGAATGGAGGTCATATAGGAGCCCGGTAAGCACAGTATAAGAGATCCAGGCAACGACTAGACAAATATTGGAATAAACTTTAAATAAACTACTTGATAATCTTTGTGATATTAGATTTTGATCACATCAACTGCCTATAATTGGCCACTGCTGACTAAAGGTCTCTTTTCACACGGAGAGGGTTTAAACATTATTCAGCACGCTTGCTCAATGCGTGGTGGTTGGCCATTTCAAACTTATAATAATTACAAATTATAAACCCAGGTTTCCTCGCGATATTTCTCTTCAACGTTTATTATAATAATAAAACACCACTGACAATAAACATATGATTATAATCCTATATATATAATCCTGGAAAATAAACATGTTTCGAAAACAGTCATATTGATATTTGCATTTTAATGCAGAAAAAAAAATTTTTTTCTCTAACATTCATGTGCGAATTTTTCTTAAAAAAGTATTATCATAAAATCAAATAGATAGAAAAAATCTAATAATACACCCATAAAACACTCGAAGCAATTAATACGTCATTAACATGATGCGATTATAAATTTAAATTATTCTAACAGAGCTAACAGCATTAATAATTAATTGATAGATTGTTCATCCGTCAGCCCTTTATTATAGACTGTCATAGGCATGATCAATAAACTAGCTAAATATGTAATTTGAATAGCAATGTTACTAATTATGTGAATGAACATGTATCTGACTTTATAAAACATATAACATCACGCCTTTTATCCCCGAAGGGGTAGGCAGAGGAGCACATAGAAGTAACACCCACTTTTCACAATTTATGTTATGAGTCCCATGTAATAGGGGGTGAGCCTATTGCCATATACCGGGCACATTTCCAGACTCCGTGCTACTACTGAGATTTTTTTAAAAACCCAGTAATACTTTGCCCGACCCGGGAATCGAACCCGAGACCCCTTGCCCGGCAGTCGCACTTGCGACCACTCGGCCAACGAGGCAGTAGTAGTATCTGACTTTATCTACCCTTATAATGTTGCTAGGTTTAATTTAGTACTTCTAATGCCAAACAATACTCATAGGACCTTCACAGTAAGATAAGGGATCTTGGTAGGTGTCATCACCAACGGCAAAATGTTTAATAGTTCATTCGTCGATGCAAAGTCATGGCGCGGGGCTAGAGAGCGGATCTCATTTGGTGGCAACAAACATTATCTTAGTGCTGGTCAGGCGGATGTGCCCCCTATTGTACATAAATAGCATTGCGTGCCATTGTCATTTGAAACATAACCCTTGATCCTAATCACACAGTAACTACAAATATTTTTCTGCAATTTACTATGAATTTATTCAGAGAAACCACTGTCTTAGTCATGTAGTAACCATAGATATATTTGATATTATAAATCTCGATCAATGTAATTAAGACTTCACTGTTATACTAGCCACAGAGAGGCTCCTCATCATAAGCAGTATATGCGGTGTCGGTGATATCCCGCAGCCTACTGGTTGAAACTAGTTTTCTTGAACGAGTTTTCTCAGTATATTCACGTGTGTCTGCGATTTTTAATTAATTGCTTCTTCTGATTGAAATTTGGCCAAAAGACCGTGCCTTGGACCACAAACGTTAAAATTATTTATCACTATGGCTTTCAGTGGCAGTTTCAGAAACATTGTGTGCTAGTGAGCCGACTACTTTTGTCTCTGAACATTGTCATGGGACCGATGGGGTTTTCTAACTCCGCTATTGTTCGTTGTTTGTATGAACACCATGATTTTATGGCGTTCACGTTTATTTTTAGAGTTATGTATTATTATCGTCGCATAACTGTTTTTTTTAATATTTTTAATAGTATAAGCTGTCGGATTACCTAATGGTAAGCAATCGGCATTGCCCATAAACACCTGGAACATCAGAGGCTCTGCAAGTGGGTTACCAGCCTTTGTGGATAAGGAATTTGAGAATTGCTGGGGATTCAGGCATTGGGGAGATTGGGAAAGGGGGACAATTGGGCGCAAACGTAAACATTGTTTCACGTCGGTTTTCTGTTAGGCCGTGGTATCATTCGAAGCATGGCTCTCTCACACTTATGAGACTCATGGGACAAAGGTAAATGGGTAGATAGACCTCCGGATTGTAAGTGATTGGCACCGACCATAGGATAGGCGTATCATAACTGTTTTATTTTACTATGGTACAAGAGTAAATGAGCAGACTGATCTCCAGATGTAAGCAATCAGCACCACCTACATTATATTGGACAGTAGTTAAGTTAGTTACATATACGATAGGTGTATACATTCTCTTGAAGATTTGTGGGTCGTTTTGGTTCAGAAATACCACATAAAAATGTTATAATCAACTGAATGAAAATTCTACTTACTATAATGTACACCATAATATCAATTTTTTTCAAAAACATCATGAAATAAATATGATATTTAAATCTATGTTTTGATCATAATATATGGAAACGATATAGGTAAACCAGTGTACACAAAATTGAATAAAAACATAAATAAAAGAAGCGAACAATGAAAGCGACTACATCAAAATATTTTCATATCGTTATTTGCTTATAACTACATTTTTAAGTATGATAAAATATTGCATTCCAGTAGTATTAATTTAGTTCTATTTATATTAATAAAGTTGTTAACATATATATTAAAACATGATATTTATAGACCAAGTCTATTTTTGGCTCTATAACTAACTATGTTGGCATTTTCGTTCACTACCTTTGATTATTACGTTGCATTTCTGCATAAATTATTATTTTTTTGTTGTTATTTTATATGCAAAAACAGAATATCAAGGTATACTAGGGTTATTACACACGTACTTATTCTCACGGTATTAAAATAAAACATTAAAATGTAATAAAATCTACGTTAAATGCGATACGATTCTAAAAAAACAAATACAGTGTATTTTTGTTAGTATTATTATTGAGGGAAATACCTAGTTCAATAATATTTATGAATTGTTCACGAATTTAAAACTAATTCATGTTATAAATGTGAAGGTTGTTCCGTAATTTGTTTTTTTTTTTTATTTACACACTATACCTAACTACACAGAAACTTAAAGATCAAATCCCTTTACTAAGCAAGTAAGTTTGAAGATGAACAATATTAGATACCGATTAAACTGATGGGTAAAATTGAACAAGAAAAACAAACAATAAAATAAATCTTTTACAATGTAAATAAATAATCAAAAATGTCGATGACAGTCTTATTTTAGAAAAATAAAGAAGCCAATAAAAACACGTCGGTTATTTTCGAATTAAGTGCTGTAATGTGCACCTCTGCCTACCTCTTGTGTTATGTGTGTTGTTTCCGAAAATAAAAAAAACTACACTTTTTTTCAACATAGTACATTGTCCTAACGTCATAAAGTCACAACACATTATTTAGTCACAGACACGTGTTGGTTCCAGCTGACTGGATATTACGACCTTTCTGAAGGACATCACCAATATAGATGACCACATTATATTATTATCTCAGTCACGACCCCACACTGGACTGTTAGACGACACTCGTACTATATAAGTTTGTCTATAGATATGACAGTAAAATGCTTTTGTTTATGAGTCTTATACAGTCTTTTATGTATTGAAGAATGGTGAAATATTTTTTCAAAAGGTGAATTGGCTATTTTCATGGCTCAAAAATAATTGATTATGCTTTTTCAATCCAATTAAATATTTAAAAAAAATTACAACTTCATTCATATATATGATTTTCGATTTATTCTAGCATTTTTTTTTTCAGAAATAAGTGTGTTAGTTGACTCGAAAATATGATGACGTCATAAGTTAGTTTTTGGTACAAAATTCATAGAACTATATCATTTTTAACGTTTCGATAAAAGTATTGTATTTGATTAGTTGTAAAATACCGTACTCTTCGAGTGAACAGTGTATGGGAGTAACAATAAATGACTTGTGATACAGTTCACATTGCATTGCTGCTCTTCTTCAAAGAGGTAGACAAAGATTTTTTTAATGGAGTAAAGACTTCTTTAGAATCCTTTTTTATAACCAGCCTGCAGATCAGCAGCACCAGCAGCTTCACAACTGGTCTTTGACTTCATCAATTACTGTTTACTGGACAACCAGTCCAAATTATTTCGCTAACACAACAAATCATCTGTAGACCTCACTCCCTCTCACCTAACCAAAGCGGGATAAGTCATTAATTGATTTTTCCGCCTCAAAAAAAGACCTCGATTCCACTTTACAGAAAACCCATTTTTAAAATCATTCTACTGATTTTGATAATCTCAACCAAGGTCATTGTCAACCAATAGATGACTAGAGATAGATGAGACTGGATGACTAGAGATAACTTCAGAAAAAATATGTAGGCTGAAACAACAATGAGTTAGCCACATGGATCATTAATCGTACAACTTTATTTATATCTTGATAAGCTTAACGAACCAAAACAATAGTGTCTTAGTTTCATACGAAATTTTATGAATCATATCTATTACATGATTACAGAAGATGAATAATAACTTTACTTGTTAGATGTGAAGGCTTTTAAATGCTGTAAGTGCACTATTGGAGTATATGAAAAGTATAGAGTATACAAAGTGATAAGTGTGCCTATGTTTCTAAAGATCATAATAAGAATAGTAAGCTTTACAGAAAATAAAACCCTATAAGCATACAATCGAAACCACACATAGCTCATATGAACCACAATAATTACATAAGTTTCCCTAAGGATCATTTTCCCATAAATTCTTCTACTCTTATGCTCAAGTCTTCAAGTCAAAGTCTCGGTATGGCTTCAAATTCCAGTTAAGTCCATTGAAGCTTCACTTTAGGCCTTACAAGGCCTTTTGTCACGCATGTCACGTCTCTACCTGGCTCCAGGGATTATTGCCTAACTTTGTTCCCCCTATAATAATATTAGCGAAGGTTATGGACATTCTTGGTACCTATTGATATTCTTATTTAATGCGAAGATCATACAATATTGGACCTTAAGTATATAGGTTTTGAATTTGTGTTTGAGTAAATAGTTTTGTGGTTTTATGACTCTTTTAAAGGATTGCAACAGCAGAAATCTTTAATATGTTTAACAATATTTTTTCTTTATTTTCAAAGACAGATAGAGAAAGAAGATTCCACTTAAAATCGTTCCTTACGTAATCATATTAAAAACTACTTTACCATAAGATCAACAACGATTTCTTTGTCCAATTTTTTCAAAGATCATTCATTTAAAGATATTTCTTACTCAACCGCATTAATGAATATTTTACCAACGACGATGTCATTTTCCCATAAATTCACAACGATAATTTCTGCCACCGAAATTGCATGAGGAATTTGAGCCAGAATAATGAACGTTCTAATATCTGGAGCCTAGCTTTCATAAGCTGACATTAATCAGCTCATAGCGTGAATATTTGTCATGATGAGCGTGACCCACAAATATCACTGAAATTCAATATGGTATGAACGGTTTTACGTGTTCATTTATTATGTGCCAGGCGTTTTACGAACTAGCGATGTATGACAGACTGTGTGATTTTATTGTCCTTAGGATCATTTTCTTTTTCGATCTCTTTGACTGGATTTTAGAGTTGCATTGTTCTCACATAATTGGGTACTTACCTTAGTCAAAAAGAAATTATTTTGACTGTTAAATACGACGAAATATTAAAAAATAATCACACTTTCGTTAATTGATTTTGTGACCAACTTAATTTTATTATTTTTCCGGCATTTTTAAAAAAATACGTATGTTGTTTGACGCTATAAAAACTTGACATCACAATACACAATCTCGTATAAAATTCATAGAAAACTGTCGTTTTGACAGTTCGAAAAAAGTATTGGAGAAAAACGTATTGAATTCGACTAGTTGTCAAATATCCGATTGAACCAACATGAAAATTGTATTATAAACCTGATTGAAAAAAAGTAACCTATAGATGGAGTTTTGTTCGTGCTTCTCCATAGGAACCTACACCTCAAAAACAGCAAATAACTTAAATTTAATTTTTTTGTTGGCATTTGTCAATAAATTGATTTTCATTTTGACTTTGACTTAGAGCGATAGTATATAATATTTAAGTCAAAAGTTAATAAGAAACACATAGTTATGACAATTATGTTTGAAAATGCAAAACGGAATATAAGCCATTGTCGTTGTATTCTGGTTTTTTTTAAATATCTGAAGCAAAGAGAAAAATCTTACACCCAAATACTGAAAACGTACACAATTGTAAGTTGTATTTAAATATCGTGCCATCTCTATCATTTTACATATAATTGATAGTGATAGAACAACACAAAAACAAATACACAAAACACAACATAAATTGAGTGGCGTTTGAGGTTTTGGACATTAACGTTAAACGTTAATATACCTATGTAAACATAAAAATGACAAATTTAAATAAAAAATCTACAGATAATTCATAAAATATCTCCTAGTCTTTGAGAAACTCATGAACAACAGTCGGTAAGAACAAAAAAAATGTTTCTTTAAAAAAATCTGTTTGGAAAATAATACATGTTATTTTGCTCTTTTTTGCAGATTTATATTTTAAACCTAATAACATTATTTATGGGGAATCCCATTTAAAATGACCAATTGTATTAATATAATCGTAAGAGCATACACGTGCCTTCCGGGGTCAATCCAAACCAGTTCGATTAGAACAATAATTATTTTATTATAATTATTGAAAAAAACAAACTAAATTAAGTAAAATCGCGGGTTACTCACGTAATATACTGAGAAAAGCTCTACTAGTTTCGAACCACAGAGGGGTTCTGTCAGTCTGTTCAGTCTGGAGTGTGACAAGTAAGCGTTATATGCAACACTGACTTTGTGCCGAACCCGGAATCGAATCCACGAACCGCGCCGCTGGTGAACGTACCGTGCGCTTTAACATCGTCCAACGCGCCACCGGAGTTGGAAGCGAACGCTCGTAGTGTCCGACAGAGGGCGCGTTGGGCTCGCAGCGCAAGTAGCAACACCGAAGCGAGCGCCAACGCCAGCCAGTGAGCTGCGCGACGTCGCCGCGAGCACGCACGCTGCTCATGAGGAAGAACCCATCTGTGGTTCGAAACTAGTAGAGCTTTTCTCAGTATATTCACGTCAGTAACCCACGATTTTACTTAATTTAGTATGTCTCACCAGAAAAAAACTAAATGATAATTACGTATATTTTTTTCCGAAATCCAGATACATATCTGGATTTCGATGGATTTTATAATCTTCTGAATGATTTGTCGTAATTAACAAAGCAATGACGGATTACAAAAAAACTATGTTTAAGTAATGACTTGAAAACAACCAGTTTTGGAATAATTCTGATGGATGTTTGTATGTATGTATTTAAATGCTTCCGGGCTTTTTATGAGTGGTATGTTCTCATCATAATTATCAGCTGTTTCGTCTTGTTATATCTATTTTTTTGATATAGGAAGTTCTGCACCATTTTTTCTTATAGAATAAGCCGGTAAACGAGCACACGGATCACCTGATAGTAAGCAATTGCCGCTGCCCATGAACACCCAAAACTTGAAAGATGTTACAAGTACTTTACCGGCATTTTGGGGATTAGGAATTTGAGGATTGTTGGGGATTTGGGAGTGGGGGAGATTGGGGAGGGGGACAACTGGGCCTCCGGTCACGCACACGACGAAACACAACGCAAGCGATATTTTACTAAAAGTACTTTTTATTTTTATTAAAGACCAGATTTTTCTAGTTAGAAAACTTCGAGGTTTTCTAAGATCAATAGTCTATAATATTGGTTGGTACATGAGATTTCTCGCTCCTTGAGATTTCTTGTCATGCTACATAGATCTTCAAAGTACGACACAGTCATATTTTGAGACTTTTTAGCTTCGTCAAACAAGACTTACGATTTTCCAGTAAACTAACATACCAAAATGGCAAATATAGAACTTTTTACAAACAATCAATTTTAAAATACCAAAACACAAAAATTTATCAATATTTTTCTCTGAACTAAAACAAAATGTGGTCAGCACAGTCCTATAGTTATTTAAATTAGACGGACCCGTCAGAAGCGTAACGAACGAGGCAGGCAGTCAAGTATTGGCCTTCAAAAAGCACCATAACCAAATTACATTTACCATCAACAATGTCGCTAGTTTCTTTACCCAAATACTTTCGTCAAACAAATTTGTTCAAAACTTATTAGTTCCAATTTTGGCCACCCGCATCGATAAGTTTGTGGACAAAGAATACTGTTGATGCAAATTTTTCTTCACATAAGGACCGTGTAGTTTTAGTTGACATCTTCATTATAAAAGGAACAATAGATGTTCTAATGTTAGTGTAACTGACAACGTTTGTGTAGTTTTTTTGACATTATTTGGAAATTGAAAAAAAAAACAGATCTTTAAAGTAATGTATGGTGATGAAGATGATGATACTGTGTGAAGTCAACGAAACGATTTATTTTTTGAATAGTGTTTTAAAATCGTTTCTTTATTGTTCTTTTAACCTTTTATTTAGCTGGAATTTCGTGTTTTCATACTATGGGCTGGTGCTGAAAATTAGCACAGTGGACTCGAGCCCTTGCGCCCAGGCACAGTATTAAGCTGAACTCCGGCCTTTTGCGCTGCGACGCGTCATGAGCTTCTTTTTGTGTACCTATATTCTTGTTTACGTGTGTGTCGTTGCTGATGACCAAATAATATTCTTCTCTTGGGATACATTATGTATCCTATGCTATAAATAAAAGTTAGTAGTAATAAAAATAGATGGATGTGTAAGAGACAATACGTGTCACAAATTAATGAGACATGAGTTGTTCAAGGGAATTTGTAAGTAGGTACGCCTTAATATTCCTCATCAATTCTCAGTATGCATGTGTAATCGCCTTTATTACTACAGTAACGTCTTATGATCAGTTCTTTGAAATGCATATTCGAAATGTACATTTAGTCTTCAAGAGATACTTGCATTGGGGTTTTTCGAATCAGGTGTCAATTTAGTGATTTAGCGATGAAAACGTACTCGCAATACTATACTACGACGACTGTATATACGGCATTTTTTAAGTAAAACGACCATTATTAGCTCTGAGTCAGGAAGTTTAGCGGTGTTTCACCCCCGTGTTTCGGAAAGCACGTAAAAGCTGTTGGTCCTCCGCCTGACCTCTCTCCGGGCGTGTTGGTCTGGCGTCCCATCGGGTTCAGATGTGTAATCAGTTCACTTGTGCACTATAATATCTTTTGGGTAATGGGCTAATCTACCTCTAGTTAGACAGACTGGTCATCATGATCGAAATCGATCGGAAGATTTATTTATTTATTTATATACTACTACATCGTCATCTTCAGCCGGAATACATTTCTTTAAGCTACGATAACTATTATTAGGTAGCCTATAGGTTCTACAAAAGTAACTGCCACATCATTTACTATTTGTTCTATCATGAAGCCATGATTATCGCTAAAAATATAACCAGATTGTTGGTAAAAAATGGAAATAACACCAGATTCCACACTATAACAGATTATAATACCAATAATGAAAACATGATTTGAACATTTTGTCAGTTGTGCTGATCGCCTCCAAGGCCTTGTTCAAGAGTCAAAGTTAAGGTCACCCAACCAATGAATCAGACAAAAGAATTAAAATGCAATTAATTAAATGTTATGAAGTGTCGACAATCTATTGAAATTTATTCTAAGCTTTGACTTTGCGTCCATTAGGTATATTATTATTTAACAATATTTTGTTGTCTTTTTTGCGAAATAAAGACATCGTTTGTGATTTTCTATAAGTTATGTGTTTGATAATGAAATAAATTATTTGCCTATTTTCTTTTTAGATAAAAACATGAAGTGATGCATACACGTCACTTGATCGTAATTGATCAGCTCCTATCGAAGTGGTACGTGGTAAGATAGGTATGAGATATCAATTAAATACAAATTCCATAGAGAAGCTAGCTAGAGGAGGAGGTATCTAGAAATTGTTGTCATTAGTTTTCATGATTCACGCTTACACTGGACCACTTAGATGGCGTGGAGTCTAAGCGCAGCGAATTATTTACAAAACAAATTCGACCTTATCTCTACAACATAACGCATGAGTGATTGATTAATTGATTGGCAAACACAGATTTAAGACATGTCTAATATAAGAAAAATACGAACTAAAATAAAAAATACATTTTGAATAAAGATCTTTCTCAGAATCCCTCATTTTATCAAATAAAATATACATATTGGAGGTCTCGAGAGTATCAAATCAACTGATTAGAGTAAGCTAAGCTAATATTATTTTGTAGTGTAGTCGGTACGGAAATTGAATCCGCAGTGTATGTTCAAAGTAAACAATTGGAATCTGCACTATTTGACACGAAGATAGGGACCTAGTTAGAGTTACTGTATGTACTTGTGTTTTTAGCTAAAAAGTTTTTACAGTTTAGTCGTTAAACTATCAAATTCTGTTGAGCCTTAATGGGGTTTAGATAATAGGGTAAATCTCTCATTTTTATTTTAATGTACGTCTGGTAGATTGTTTTAAATCATTAGACACATATTTTTTATTTTCTTACAGAAACGAATACTTTCAACTATATATTGATTTGAAATGTCGCGTGACGTCACTTCTATGTACATTTTATACGAAGAAATGACGTTTTAGCCCCCACTCCTGAACTTTGATCCGTTTTATTTAAGTATTGTTTTATTATACGACAAAATAAATGAATATGTGTCTATTATTTTTTCATTACCTAACGTACGGACTCAATATATTTTTAATTCCCAATTGTGTAAGAGCCTGATTGAGGCCAATAGAAATCTAAAGGGCTTTTTATGAGTTTTATTATGAGCTCCATGTATGCGTATTAAGTCTGAGTCTATTGAATAAACAGGCTAGACCTACTGATTCATAAGGCCCATTTTCCGACCCAGGTCGGAAGAATAATAAACTAATTAATGATACTTTAAACCATCCGGTAGCCTCTAGTAGCCTTTAAATTATAAAGTAGGTAAAAAGGCTATTTAACATGAAAATCTAGGTACTACAGACCAATATAAAATGAAAGAAAAATTCAATACACAAGAATATAGAATTTGTTCTCTTGTTACATTCTTAGCTACGAACAAAGGACGATCAATCAACTGGGTTGAATAATAAATTTTGCTAATCAATAGCTGAGCAAGTACTGACCTCAACTCAAGCAGTCAACAGACAGGGCTAGATAGATATTGCTATTTGTAATCAATAATTTCTAGGACTAGAAAGGAAGCACTGGGCTTGATTCTGTTTATGGAGACTGCAGATTTCAATCAAATATCTTTACAAGAGACCAAGGGTAAAATGCAAAAATAGAAATAATGATGTTTATTCATTATTTGGTTAAAGGCCATAAAATGGAATCACTTTATATAAATTGTTTTATTGTAGCACAAATCATTGATATAGTCACAGATGTGGTCTATATTCCGCAGTGGACATCTAATAGCTCATATAATGATGATGAAATCATTGGCAATAACGTGTCCAATATTCACATAATAAACATAACATCACGCCTATTTATCCCCGAAGGGTTAGGCAGAGGTGCACATTTCGGCACTTAATGCCACTGTAAAAATGTAACACCCACTTTTCACTATTTATGTTTTGAGTCCCATGTAATATGATAGCATGATGAGCATATTGCCATATACCGGGCACATTTGCCGTGCTACTACTAATATTCACAAATTGATGAATACTATATGTACAATAAATAATAAGAGGTTTTACTCTAAGGGACGATTTTTTAACGCCAAATAAATTATAACTGAGGACTTTGAATATTGACAATTTTTCCATACTAAAAAGTGTCAACTGTCAATTTTATTTTACAGTTTAGATTAACAGATAATTGGAAAATCGGCCCTAAATGATAGGTTATTAACTTAAAAACCTAAGTGTGACTGCCGGGCAAGGGGTCTCGGGTTCGATTCCCGGCTCGGGCAAAGTATATCTGGGTTTTAAAAAAATCTCAGTACTAGTACGGAGTCTAGAATTGTGGGAATAACATGGGACTCATAACATAAATAGTGAAAAGTGGGTGTTACATTGTACAGTGGCATAATGTACACCTCTGCCTACTCCTTTGTTGATAAAAAGCGTGATGTTATGTTATCCAAGAATTTATCTTCACAAAGTTCCAAACTGTACAAGTAAATGTCACCTGAACACCACTTATAAGTTTAAAACGAAACCTACCAAAATAAATACGATTAATCACTGTTCCTAGAACGGATGGCAGGGACTTTTATCTTTCTGTTTGTTCCAAGTCAAAGGGTTTAGTTCAACAAGACAGCTGAGCATCAATCATTCGTGTCGGTCCGTGGTCTGGAACCCATCGGTCATTGCAAGACTGCAAGCAACTGCAATTTGATACGAATACCTAGGTTTTGTTAGGATATCGTTTCTTGGTGGTTTTTTGTTGTTTATCGTGTCATCTTGTGTTTTTGTTTTGTAGTTTATGTTGGTAAATGATTCTATAACTATAAAAAAATAAAACAGTCGATGATTTATGCCAATTTTTAAATTTTACAGTCAAAAATTTGAAGCTATCGATATTTACTTTTTTACAATAAGAAGCAACGATTCAAACAAAAACTCTACTTAATAAATTATTATGTTTCAGCTTACTCACGTAATAATTTGACGAGGAACTCGACTAGTTTCAAGCCATGCTAGAGGCTCATATTCATGAGCTAAATTTCGCGATCCGCAACGCGGCGACTATCGCGCTGCTACTGACTGTCTCTGACTGTACTGACTAGTCGGGTTCCTCGTTAAATTATTACGTGAGTAAGCCGAAAACATAATAATTTAATTAGTATGTCTCACAAAAGTTACAATAAAAAAACTCTACTATTAGACAATCAAAACTTCTAGTTTAAATATACAAGGTGAAAGCCTGAGCAGTAGTCATAGCATATAAAACTAACTTCTAAACTAAAAAACTGAAATTATAATTCTAGAATTCTTTACTGCTACTGCAGTATATCTTCTTTCAGTATATACTCCATAATGTTCACAATTCAATTTCAAACGGCACACCTTTCCTCGCCGTTAAACGTTTTATGGGACATTTTTGAAGGATGCCTAAATTGAATTCGTGGGTATGCATAAAAGTATGCTGCTGACAGAATTTGGGTAGAACCGTGTTCTGAATGTCCTATAAGGTAGAAGAACAAGATATGAAATTTAAAAGTATTAAAACTGGGCCTTCATTTGTAGTTAGAGGTCATCGCAGGGATTTTTCCGGTTAAGTATTCCAACAGTTTTTAAGTGCTGAACTACGAAAATGGTGAATTTGTACAAAAAAAATATCACCATACATAAAAGTTCGATTTACAGAATATTTTTTTTCTTTTTTTGAATAAATCTTTGCCCCACATTAGGATTTCCTCCTGTGTCGTGGGTACGTTTACAAACATATAAGTACATCACATACACATGACGCCCAAACAACATATTGTGGATCACACAAAGAGTTGCTCTGTGTGAAAATCGAACCCGCCGCGATACGTAGCGTGGCATCTGGTTGCTCAGCCACCGTACCAACCGTGCCGTCAGAATCTTTTTATTCTTTTAAATAATGAGTCAAAATCAAATTCGAAGCAAACTTAAATAACCGTAATCTAAAGATCAACCCCAGAAACCATGGCCATCTAGACTAACAAGATAGAAACACAGTTTTTCAATTTACAACTCTATGTCATTAACCCAACACATTTATTTCAATGCAACCACTACAAAACCGAACCAATCTATTCCGTATTGATTTAATACTATTAAACGCCAATAGAGATACAGCATTAGATAAATGGTGACTGGCAGACACAAATGATAAACATGTGATATCTAATAAATGGTTTTGTAGAGGTATAGCAATGTAACATAGAACAATGTTACAGTTGCGAATCTTCGAACATTTAACATGATATGTCATGTCGAACTTATTGACAGGAATCTGGCAAGTCGGGAGTTTGACGTTTGAGAGTTCGTCTCGATTTTAGGGTACAGTTCCCTTATTGGTTATGTTTGGGTGTGCTCAAATTGAGTCATAAATTTGATCAAAATAATAAATAGTAATTCCATATTTCGGTGCATGTATAATGAAGGGGAAAAAATTAATTATAAGTAGTTTGTTGGTATTGAATAGACTCCGAAACCTTTGGACTTATTTGAAAATTTCGGCGTTGGATAGATTACTTTTCAGGAAGTAACATACAATACATTTCATCCCAATATGTCTCAAAGATCCTGATCTTTCTTTCCCCGATCCGATCAAGAAATGTACTTGAGAAAAATCTTTCAAACTCCACGCGTCCAAAGACGATGGGAGTAAGATAGTATTACCTATATAATATTACATCACTCCTTTTATTCCTAGAGGGGTAAGCAGAGGTGCACATTACGGCACTTAATGCCACTGTACAATGTAAAACCCACTTTTCACTATTTTTCTTAAGAGTCCCAAGTAGTCCCAATGACACAATTCCAAACACCGTGCTACTACTGGGATTTTTTCTAAAAGACTCAGTAATGCTTTGCCCGACCCAAGAATCAAATCCGAAGCTCCTTGCCCGGCAGTTGCATTTGCAACCACTCGGCCAACGACGCAGTCTATATAAAATCAATTGTGATAAAATTAATTATCACCTTATTTATAACCAGTAACTCAAGGTCAAAACCTTCTAAATATAGTACCATAGTAGTTTAATAACCAAAACCGAACTCCACTACACATTATACCGTATCGAAATACAGTCTGTCACCGTGTAATATACACATAATAATTATACTAGTACTTATGGTCGCTAGCAAGCCAACCTATCCTTTTCAGTAATCCGAATGATCCGCGGATACCGCACGATCTCTGGGGAGTCGGCGAACCTCCTTGCCGGATTACCGCCGTGGGATCTGGAGGCGAAGGTGCTCGCGCGCGTGTACGGCATGCGCGCGGAGGCACGTCGCCGGGGTGAAACCCCGCTGCCGCGCCAAATAGGTGCGTGGCGGGATGAGCTCCGGCGCGATCTCATGGCGGAATGGCAGCAACGACTGTCGCAACCGAGGGCTGGGCTCGCTGCCATCGCAGCGGTAAGTCCCCTCTTTGAGGAGTGGCTTGAGAGACGCTACGGCGTCCTCACCTACCGCCTGACGCAGGTCCTCACCGGACATGGAAGTTTCGGGAGGTACCTGTGTCTGATGGGGCGGGAGGAAACGCCCGGGTGTCATCACTGCGAGGACCGCCCTGAGGACACGGTGGAACACACGGTGGGAGAATGCCCTTCGTGGGCTGAGCACCGCCGTGTCCTCAGGGAAGTGATCGGCGATGGCGACCTCTCGCGTCCGGGCCTAGTGCAGGCCATGATGCGGAGCGAGGGGGACTGGGATGCCGTCTCCTCCTTTTGCGAAGCAGTCATGCTAGCTAAGGAGGAGGCGGGACGCGTGAGGCAGCGAAGCGCTGCCTACTCGCAACCCAGCCATCGCGAAGGACACACCGGGCGTCGGGGATCGCGAGACGATCTCCGGCCACCGTAAGCGCGGGCCTGCGGACGGCGAGCATGGGTGGCTCCCCGTCCGACCAGAAACAGACCCGAGCGTACGGCGCGTCGCGTTCCGCGCGCGCCTCAAAGAGCCATCAGACCACCACAGATGGGGCCCAATACGGCCGATGCCGATTCGGAGTCGCGGAGAACCTAACGGGTAACCGGGGCTCCGGCTCGACGTGCAGGAGAAGGAACGGGGTGGTTTTTAGTCAGTAAGAGTCTGACACTCCCTCCCGCCTCACCCAGGCGGGAGAAGTCATTCGATGATTTTCCCCCCTTAAAAAAAAAAAAAAAAATCCTTTTCAGTAAATTACATTTTCAACTTTATATTATTGGAACAAGAATAAAAATTCAGTGAATAAAATTGTTATATTTGAGCAGTTTGATCTGCTGGGGACTGTACTATGCCCACATACATAATTATATGAGTTTTTATTATGTGTCTGTCTGCAAAAGCCAGCCAAGTACAAAATGAACATGCATACTAAGAGTTTCGTTGCATTGTAAATTATATCATTATGGAAAGGAGATACAAATAGATTCCATGCTTCGGCACAAATGGGCCGGCTCGACCGGAGTGATACCACGGCCTCAGAGAAAACCGACGTAAAACAACGCTTTTGTTGCGTTCTGTCGTTTGAGTGAGGTAACCAAAGGCCCAATTATCCTTGAATCCCCAACAATCCTCAGATTCCTAATTTCCAAACTGCCGTTGATCGTGAACCGTCTGATCGCTTACCAAATTATCCCATAAAAAAATACATAACACATATTTGTATTGTATTTTGACGGCAGAGTGTAATATTTTTTTACCATCCCCTACATTTCAGTGGGTATCATAAGAACCGACTAAGGAGACCTAGTCGTCCTAAACGTTTCTTGTCTGGGCATTAGCGTTCTCAGACAAACCTGACTCTTTGAAATTAAGACCTCCAACCGATCTACCAAACATAAAGATTGCAGGTAATCGCATGAACTAATACCATTAAATGATGACTGCCATGATACTTAGCAAAATGCAAACGAAGTCGCATGCACACCTAGTATATAGCAATAAAAAAACAATGACTTAGCCCCTAAATCAAATTTAGACACGAATAAGACTGAAATTCAAAACAGAAATGAAATGAGATGAGATGGTATCTCAGTGAATTTGGGCAAAGTTCATTTGGTTAAGATAAAATTTGAAAGATAAATTTACAAAATAAGCCACGGATTTGCTTCACTCTTTTTGTTTTGCTAAAATTAGAAGCCTTATAAAGATTTTTGGGGCAAATGTTGGTTAGAAAGTATAATGAATAGCCAAAAATGTTGGTGTGAGAAATAGATATTGTGTTTTTAAGTAATTTATGAGTTAAGTAGCTTATTATATTTTGTTATCAACAAACTTTAGTATATTTAATTAATAATTTAGTATTATAAGCATTTAAATTCTAAATAGCTTCTTGAGTTATATGAGTTATTTAATTATAAAAAAGGTGATATTATGAAGTCATTTTTAGCTACAGTGTTCGTATTTGAGAGAAAAGAAATCAAATAACGTAAACAATACATATTTTTAATCTACTTTTTGAACGGAACGGGGTGCCTTTTAGTTTTAGTCAGTAAGAGTCTGACACTCCCTCTCGCCTCACCCAGGCAGGAGAAGTCATCCGATGATTTGCCTCCCTTAAAAAAAACCTTCAATTTATTCGAACTAAAAATAAAAATATGATGGAACATTTGTTTACACTTTGTCCTATGTGTTTCCAATAGGTACTTAGATTCTGAATGAATCGATTCGACAAAATGCAACTATGTAGATTATGACATGTGCACAATTCAACATTCAAGGTATTTGGAAAACTATATGGATTTTAGGCATAAATGAAATCTGTTAAATACCTTGGTGCATTTTATGATGTCATAACTATTATCATACAATTTAACGCTTATCTTCGGCTTTGTATTCAATAGAAGCAATATCTGATAAGAGAAGTGCTCGTTGATATTATCACAAATGGAATTATTATAAAACCACTTAGTTTTATAAGTATCGCATAACATTAAAAGGTGCATATTAAAGGCTACCGAATTCATATTTTATATTAGTATTTGTATTAATATTTCCGTTTCATTAGATAATAAAATTATAATGAATGCATGACTGCACGCGTGACGCTGGCCGTTCGGCTAATGCGCAACGCGTCATGGCTTAAAAAATTCTGTTTGGAAAAATTCTTAGCCTGATCCATAAATTGTCGCAAGTTCGGGCCACTACGCCCGGAGGTTTAAGACCACTTCTCATGCATGAGGGTGCGGGTTCGGAAACTACCAATGGCAAGTACCAATGTGACAAAAGGTGAAGGAAAACATCGTGAGGAAACCTGGGCTTATAATTTCTAATTATAAGTTTGTAATCGCCAAATCGCATTGAGTAAGCATGGTGATTAATTCTCAAACCTTCTCCGTGTGAGAAGAGGCTTTGGTCAGCAGTGGGCACTTTTAGGCTGTTGATGATGATGACTTGGGTACTTGTGAAATTCTGAATATGGAATCAATTTGTATTAACAAAATGTATTACTTATAGTTTATTTTTTAATTTATACTATATAGGCTGAGAACAAATTGGCTTTATCATCAATAGAAGATAAAAATTCAAATTGGTAACCATAATAATGCATTATTAAAGTGTAAACATTTTCGCACTTATAAAATTTTGGCTCATCATAACAAAATCTCAAACTGGGGAATAACAGACTGACATACCTAATACTAGAATCACAATAACTAATAACAAATCAATTAATCAAATTAGCAACGCACACAATTAAGATAACGCGTCAATTAGTTGAATCCGACTAATTTACATCAAATATTAGGTATCGATATCAAATTCAAATCGATTGATGTTTGAATCATCAAACTCTAATCGAATGTAAAATAAACAATATTTCGACACTCGACTCCAGTTTATTGACTATAAATCTTGTCTACTTATATTTAAGATTCAATTTCAAATAACCTTAGTGTGTAGAGGTGTTGATGTAGTTAAGATAGCTGTGTGAATATTTTAATTAGAACTAGAATGCTTTGTTTGAGATGATTTATAGAAAAAAAATTATGAATTTGGTTTAATGAAAATGAATACCTTGGTCTTGAGTATGGTGTACTAGTTAATAGTTGACAATGTATTATGTAATAATCATATTCGCACGTGCGCGTGTGTGTGTCTGTGTATGTGCCCAAATTGCAAAAAGAAGACAACTGTGACTGAGAAGTGTTTTTTTGTAAAATCAGTTATAAATATATTTTAGTGTTTGCTAATGTAATTATAATTAATGGATTTATCTGTACTATAAATATCACTGCATATTACCTTTGGTTATTATCAGACCGTTATCTCCGACTGACCTGTAATAACAAAAAAAGACATTAATCAATATTAAAAATCACACTTACAAAATGTCCAAATTTAAATTCGGTTTGCATTTAACGAGTTAGTAAAAATATTATCTAAAAAGGTTTAAAATAGCTATTTTTTGTTTCACACGGTTGGGTGCACTGAAAAATCCGTTTATCACTTTTATAGCTCTTTTACGATCATTTTGTTTGGTGTAAAATGTAGACAGGAGATGGGCGTTGGGCAGGTCAATGATTTCTGAACATTTTAAGAGGTCGAAGCAATGACAATAGTTGCATATCATTAGTATTTAATGGCAGATAATTCGTTCATAATAACGTCATGTAAAAAATCTACTGCCTCATCATGCAACGTAAATGCTAAGTAAGGAATTTTGGGTAAAATTCTCGGGTTGTTTGTACAGAGATAAAAACTGTTCTTTGGTAAGATTTTAGTGACAACATTTTTTTTTTAAGGGGGGAAAATCATCGAATGACTGCTCCCGCCCGGGTGAGGTGGGAGGGAGTGTCAGACTCTTACCGACTAAAAACCACCCCGTTCCTACTCCTGCACTCCGTATCGGCATCAGCCCTATTGGGCCCCATCCGTGGTGGACCATCAGATGTGCCATAATGACCACCAGTGGTGGTCTGGCAAGTAGTCTGGTGACCAGTATAATAACATGTCAATAAACTCAACTCCCATAGGATGTATGACATAACTGTGTGAAATTATGTATATGATAGACATATGCTATATTGTTGAATTGTGCATCTTTGTCTACCCATTTAGAGGTTAAGAGAATAATATGTTCGTTAAAAACAAAGAGGTTGAAACAATGACAAGTTTCATTACATTGTCATTAGTTTGTGATGCAAAATAATTCATATAATAATGTTGTGTGAAAAATCGGATCATTAGACAACTTAATGTTTTGAGAACTACTTACAGTTGAGCGATTTTTATTGTTTTTCTTATGTTACATTGAATTTTAATAAATGTTACTTAAGTGGATTTCTTTTGTATGACTTCGATGGAGGAGAATGATGTATAGCATCACGCCTTTTATCCCCGGAGGTAGTTGGCAGAGGTGCACATTACGGCACTTAATGCCACTGTACAATGTAACATCCACTTTTCACTATCTATGTTATGAGTCCCATGTAATAGGGGGTGAGCCTATTGCCATATACCACAATTCCAGCCTCCGGGCTACTACTGAGAACTTTAAAAAAACTCAATAATATTTTGTCTGACTCGGTAATCGAACCCGAGACCCCTTGCCTGGCAGTCGCACTTGCGACATAACATATTAGTATAAGTTTTATAAAGGCTTGACATAGACTCTACCCGATTTACCACATACATACATATTAAAAATTTGTTATTATTTTTAAAACTTTGCCCCACACTAGGATTTTCTCCTGTGTCGTGGTTGCGTTTACCAACATACAAGTTCACATACACATGACACACAGACCCGAAATAATAATTTGTAGATCACATAAAGAGTTGCTGCGTGCGGGAATCAAATACGCTAGTCGTTGCGCGGAAGCTAGTTGCACGGTGATTGTATCTCAAGAATTAATTTAATAACTAAACACGGATAGACTGTGTCTGAATCCAATTATTTCGAGAATCATAAAATAATAACAAAAATAGCACACGATTCGATGTAATTATACGTTTTTGCCAAAATGAGTTCCTGTCAAAATGCATTGTCATTATAATTAGCTGGCAAAGTAATTTTATATGATTGTCACCGAAATAATGGACAACAGCAACTTTTAAATATTTTGTGACCTAACTGAGAACTCTAGGCAATGGCCTTTTTTCAAGGGGGGAAACATCGAATGACTTGTCCCGCCTGGTTGAGGCGGGAGGGAGTAACAGATTCTTACTGACTAAAACCACTTCGTTCCTACTCCTAGACTTCGAGCTGCAGCCCAGGTAACCCGTTACATTCACCGCGATGGCCTAGAGTTAAGTAATGACTTAACTGTCTTTTAAAAGAAGATATTTATTCATTCACCAGTCGAATATTCTAGCTGATAACGATAACGATAAGTTACTCAATGATCTAGCCTTAACTAGGTAAATTACGTTACCAATTTAGTCTGATTACGCTGCACATGCGTGGTTTCCGAATTAGATTTCCGTATCAGGAAATTCGAAATCGTTTTTCCATCTTCCATTACCTTACTAGGTTTCCTGATTACGTTTCGAAATTAGTTACGGGATGATTGGAATCATTATAAGTAGGTAGTAAATTTGTTCTGAAAAAAGACGTTGTTCCCATCATTAGTATCAAAATTTGTAGAACGATAAACGCAGAACAAACAAGAGTTATTACAATAGAATCCAGGCCGAACCACGAAATCAAATTTTTCATACCAATTACTCCGAAAACGTTGAAAGAAATTTATGATCCATAAAAATATTTTTCTAAAATCTCTACGATTATTTCTACCTAAAGCGTGGCTATTAAATCGAATTCCCTAATGTTCAAATAATAAATGATCTACGTTAGCACAAAATGTACGTAGTTTCGTACATTCAACCACATTTCTGAGGCTAAAAACATGATGGGAAAATCACCTATATTTGTTAGCAAATAAGGGCGATTTTGGGGGCAATATTTTTTTTCTACACGCGTGGTTGATTGTACCGTTTTATATTTAAACTTCGGGTAAGTGGTCAGCAATCTACCTGAACAGGTTTTTATATAAAAAATTCTGGCCATTACTCTTTGAAAAACCTTTTGTGTGCCATATTGAACCTCTGTGTTTAATGTTAGGTTAAATAGAAGGAACGCTTTTCTATATTTTATAAATTTTCTCTTCAATTTGTGTAATAGGACTTATTGTTAATGTTTCAAGGTTAAATTTGTATCTCTTACTTTCTGAATTAATTAATTCAAGCAGGTAATTCATATTAAATTACTGTGTTAATAGGTACTAAAAGTACAATAGGTACTGTTTTATTGTATACCTCAATTATAGTACTAGAATAATATGGTAGAAATAAACGGAATCATTATTACGTGGTTCATAAAGATAACCGATTACGATCTTTTAATGAGTCAGAAATATACAATCACGTACAAATGTAGGAACAGAATATATGTATGACTGTCGATATACATATACTTATACATATATATTATTGTATACGGGACATATAAATGTTCTGTGTATTATTACGTGCATTCAAAATCAGATACTATCTATCTATACGATACAAAATATGAACCAAGTGGTGTAGAAGTCAAATAGAAAGTAAGGAATTGACACTAACATTCAATGAAACTATGGCAAAACATATGTCAAATCCATTGGCTAGTGGCATGCATCCATTGGTTATGGGGATGTCCAATGGATGCCGCAATGGATCGATTTTTTTTCACTTATACATGCCACATTAATAAATATTCTGATAAAAATGAAAATAAATCATCATCATCATCATCATCAACAGCCGAAAGACGTCCACCGCTGGACAAAGGCGTCCTCCACATCAAACGACAACTCGCCCGTGACCACTGGCTCCCCGCAACTCTGGCGATGTCAGCGGTCGATAAATGAATAAAAAACTAAAAAAAGAAATTAAGGCTTGCATCATTTCAATCAAAGTTGCCAATTGCATTACCTTGGACATCGATATAGCAAGCTGGCCTTGACAGAAGTATTATTAAAATTATACAAATTCACAACTAAACTATCTTCAAGGAAAATAATGTATATCGTCGGTGCAATAAAACAAACGTTTAAGAATTATTTTAATACTATCTTGTATAATATTCTAATGTGCGATTTGATTCCAAACGCGTGGCGGTTAAGAGTACAAAGTCTAGTGTATGGCTACACAATCTTATCATAATGCTACTATTACAATGAAACCGTGTAGCGAAAGTAGTATGGAATAATACTTACCTAACTGTTATATCACATCTTTGTTCCTTTTTAAGAGAAATACATTAATTCCTCCAATACATTTATTTGTCCACGTCAGATTGTAAACAATCTCTTCCCACGACTATCGTTGGAGTTGATAAAAGGACTACAAATGTAAGACAGAAACCACATAAACTTAAACTGCGATTTCAAATCTACCTGTCAAGCATGGAGAGTCTCCCAGCTTGCCATATTATGACAAACTCTATTATTTTTTATGAGATAACGATCAGACGTATGTATGTACCTGATGGTAAGCAATCGGTACCGCCGGTGTCCATGCGCTCACGGACACCTGGACCACCAAAGCACTAATTACCGGCCTTTTGGGGATTAGGAATTTGATGATTGTTAGGGTTTCAAAGATTGGGGTGATTGAACCTCCGCCACACCATTGCCCACAATTTAGTATAAAGTATAACGACAATAATTACCGTGTTGCGGTAGTGTTATCGTAATTTAATTAAATTAAAGTTTACTAAATATTAATACATAAAAGGATACAACAAAAAACCATTGTACATTGTACTTATGATTAAGAAAAAGAATACTAATTAATAGCCAACCATCACTGTAGCAACCCAGCAGTCAGAAGCTCCACGGCCTGCTTTCTAAATCTATGTTTTGAAAGACAAAACATGTCCAGACCCATGAAATGCAAGTTGTATATTTCCACTAAGCGACGAAGAGGCGCGCGCGCCCCGGCATTAGTCCTGCACTTGTTAGTGTGGAACAAACGCGGAACCCGCACCCCTCTCTGTATTACTGACCTAGGAACTGCGTAAAACAGTTGACTGGTCAAGTCCATGCAGTCAAATCTATTATTACACAAGCCATGAAGCATCATAACAGCCAAAAGCAAACGTCTAGACTTTAAACTTAGCATATTATAACGTGTAAGCAACTGTTCGTATGGAAGTTTTGAATGATAACATTTGAAATTTACAGATCGCAGAAACTTTTTCTGTACCATTTCCAATCTAGAACTATACTTATTGTAGAGGTAGAATGGATTCCAAATTACAACAGCGTACTCAAGCTGTGACCGTATCAGGGTTTTGTGTAACTGCAAAAATGTAGTGGGGCGCACAGAGTCACTGGCCGATCGCAATACGAAACCAAACATGTTAAAGGCCTTACTGATTATAATATCAACGTTAAGGTCGAAATGCAGACAAGAATCCAAAGTTACACCTAAGTCACGAACATAGTTGACCTTCGCTAATCCAACATTATTTATAGAGAAATCGTACTGAATTTTGTTTTTATTTTTTGTAAATGAGATGGTATGACATTTAGGGAGGCTGAGAAAAAGTTTGTTACTATTACAGTATATGTTAAGTCTGTCAAGGTCTTCCTAAAGTCGCAAACAGTCAGACTCAGATCTGCAGGACATGTAGATTTTAATGTCATCAGCATACATTAAAAAATGTGTGTTGACGAAACACTGTCCAATGTCATTAATAAAAATTATAAATAGAAGGGGGCCTAGAATCGATCCTCGAGGAACACCAGATTCAGCAGTTACGAGGTCCGATATATGGGAGTATTTAAAAAAGACCCATACACTCTAGCAGTGGATAGCAGAACCCTTAATCAAAAAGATAGTCAGTTAACACAAAGCCCAAAATACTCACACAAACCCACCGTTTAACTAGATCCCCGAATAAAACGTAAAGCAGAAAATCTAATCCGAGATTTTGGGCCACAATCTCCGAGACTGGCTTCATATCTATTTGGTGAACGATTTCTATTGATTTGCGGACCCAAGTTAATAAAGTTAGGGTTGCAACACACGGAAAAAAGTAGGACTGCCAAATGGATAACGCCGGGAAGGGATGGAGTATTAAGCTATCGGAATTCAAAATCGCAGGATCTTTTGCGATTGGGTTCTGACGAGCCATCCTATAGTTAGTGTTGATGGGAATATCTGGGATATGTTAATCTTGTTGATTATTATTTTCAGTTAGTAATATAAATACGACTGCCTTTATAAATAAAATATTATCGAAAATTGCTTGAATTTCAATACATGCATATATAGTTTCGAAGGAATAGTTAAAGTTCTTATTGTAGATTAAGTTGTAATAGAAAATGAGTCGTCGTTCAAGACACCCGCTTCTCATGCAGGAGAATGCGGGTTTCGAAACCTACCAACGGCAAATATAATTTTTTCTGGTTATATGGTTTTTCTAAGATTATCTGGACGCCACTGATGAACGGTGAAGGAAGACATTGTGAGGAAAACTGAGTTTATGATTTGTAATGTAACTGATTGCAAGCGTGGTGATTCATGCTCAAACTATCTTCGTACGGGAAGAGATTTTTTTGTCAGCAGTGGCCACTTTAGGCTGTTGATGATAATGATGATGACTAGATAATAGGTAGTATTATCTTTAGAAACAATAAATGCTACAAAGATATAGAGGTATAGTAGACACTTAAGATGAGTGCAAAGAGGTTCTCATCATTATAATATATGAGTTTTGTTATTATAGATATATTAGTTTATTGATGTTTTCACTTTTGGTATCTGTTTCGGTTTTGTATTGTATTTTTATTTATTTGTGTATTATATTTTATATCGGCCACCGTTGCCTGAAATAAAGGAACAATAAAAAATTACGCAAGCAGTACTCTGCTAAAATTAATACCTATTATTTTGACTCTAGCTACATGTGAAAATATTTCTGGAAACCCTACAAGGATGAAGGATGAAAGGTAGAATAATCCATGCGAAAGCAATTGCAAAACCGCTAAATAAATTTTGACACATTCTCGTAAAGAGATTAAAACCTCAACATTCATGTGGATTGGTAAGGATTACTTATTTTTTCATTTCCTTTCCTTCCTTTGGCACAAATGTGTGAAAGATTCTTTTTCAAGTATAGTGATTAGGTATAAGAGGCTTCGGTTAATCCTACAAGATAGATCTCAGTCCAATAATTTTGCGAAAATATAAATCCTCAATTTACATTAAGTCTTAAACAATTTTTAGTGAAACTTAATATCGGTTATTTTGTAATCGATACGATTTTTTCGGATCATGATAACATTAAGATTTCATTACTTTGTCACCCGTCAATTTTTATACAAAGCAAAGGATGTTGGACTCTTTATTTCATATTTTTAAACGAGTCTAGTATTGTTTTTATTTATAATAACTAATAGGCTGCGCGACATCACCGCGACCGCGCAAGCTCCTCATGAGGAAGAATGGTATAGTTCGAAGTAGCAGAGTTTTACTAAATAGTTTCACGTAAGTAATATACAATTATTAGTTAATTGAGTCTAGTATTTAGCAATTAAAACTGTTATAACATGAAGCGCATAGCACATATGGAACATTCTTTCGACAAATAAAACTCGTATTTGTAACAACTTTACTAGTGTTTTAGTCTCTGTATTTAATAACACAGCATTTTTGATAATAAACCTTTGAACTGTGAAGTGGGTGTTAAAAAATACATTGGCATAATGTACATACACCTCTGCCTATACCCAGGGATAAAAGGCGTGATGTTACGGTAACCTTTTTACTTTAAAGTACCAAAACTATTACACGAAGATCTCTCACGATTCATTGCCCAAAGCAATCTACCGGGTACATCTTACCTTACATCTTATACATCTCAGCCTTGTAATTGCTATGGGGATCCCTAATACGATCCCTTACTCTCTTTGTGTTAACGACAGGGCTGATGATTATTAGAAAAACTAATTTTGTGAATCCTGATGTATCTTTGGTTTTATGCTTCATCGTCTATGTGTTCATTAGGAGTGATTGTTGAGGAGTTTTGTAAGGAAAGTGTGTGATGCGTCGTACGTTTTTTAATCCCTGAATGTCTACAGATGTGTTCTTGTACAATATACCCATTACTATTGCTATCGCTATTTTACTGTAAGAATTCTGAAAGCTAAGACGCACATAAAATCAACGAAAGATGTGCCTTGCCAATACTTGACCGATTTTTTTCTCCAAATAAAGGGATTTTAATTTTGGGATATGTAGTGTAGAGGTATAATAATGTAGTTCACTAAATTTTAACTTGTCTATTTACCAAGCAAATCAGATCCAAGGCTATTACTGAAAATATTCAGAATCGAAATAGGTACTGAACAATTCTTTGCCTAGGCTTGCTAAGCTTGTAACTTTCGAGATTATTTCCACAACTTATGACACGGTAGACTGCGATCGAGTTCAATTCGATCTTTAGAATTGATAGTCACAGAATAGGTCTAGTTGATCCTAGAATCGAATCGCAAACTGCAAAACTGTTTTTCGATTAACATATTTGCTCTTTTATCACCCAAACACTGAATAAAATGCGATTACAATACAAATTAATACGTTTACTTAATCGCAATTATAATAATTTAATAGATGCAAGCGTTAATTTGGTGTAACAATAATGTTACTAAGTCGATAAGTGTTTGCATTTAAAATTGTATGGTAATGATACTCACTGTTTGTTCGAACATACATTAAGGTTGCAAGTTCATTACCATCGATTTTTGCATAAGATTTTGTTTGCAAATTATTTTATATTTAGTTCCACAGTATACTTTTATTGTAATACATAATAATTGTATATTATACGCGATTTTCCTTAATTAAAAGTACTTTATGACTCTTTGTCTGTATACTATCGTGATTTGTATTTTTTACTACTTTTCAGTCCCAGGTAAGGGTATAGAGGTAAAGACTATCAAAAATCGGTTGTTATTATTTTATTTAAATCATCTAGCATAATATATTACCGAGGTAAAAATAAACTATAATAATATTAGTATGTATGTTTACTATGAACATTTTTTTTTCTACTAAGTGGAACCCACTTTTCACTAGTTGTTATGAGTCCCATGTAATAGGGGGTGAGCCTATTGCCATATACCGGGCACATTTCCAGGGCATTTCCGGGCAGAAAAGTGGGTGTTACATTGTACTGTGGTAGAATTTGTACTCTGCCTACCCCTTCGGGGATAAAAGGCGTGATGTAATGTATGTATGTATGTGGAACCTACACCTTAATATCCTGCTGTTTAGTGGTCGTGGATGAATTTATAACACACAACAAAGAATAGCTA
The DNA here is from genome assembly GCA_038387885.1 of Spodoptera picta. Classification (NCBI taxonomy): domain Eukaryota; kingdom Metazoa; phylum Arthropoda; class Insecta; order Lepidoptera; family Noctuidae; genus Spodoptera; species Spodoptera picta. The sequence goes on along the minus strand of JAZHFQ010000761.1, from coordinate 7,969,933 downwards.
CGTGTGGGCATCGACCCCTGACACAAATCATAGTAGCCACCCAGCCACCAGACGGCCGTTCAGGCAAATTAAATTTTATTTTCTAATGAAAAAAAAAACTTTATTTAGTTTAAATACGGCGCCTATATACGAATGTACATACATTGTATGTATAATTGTATATCAACAACGTCACGTGTTGGCACAGTTGTAAATCTTTATGGGAACAGATGTTGTTGAGTTACACAAAAATATGTACTTGAACAATTAAACATATTTTTTGTTTTATAGCCATTATAAGTCAATAAACTCGTGTTGCTGTGATAGTAGCATTGATTCAATGATATTATTGGCAGTGAAATGGTTAGAGATCTATTGTAATTTATGTTGTAACTTTAAAGGTCCATTTTCTTTTAAATCTTGTCCCACAATTAGATTTTCTCCTGTGTCGTGGGTGCGTTTACAAACATACAAGTTCACATACACATGACACCTAGACGCAACACAACAATTTGTGGAACACACATAGTTATTTTTAACCGACTTCAAAAAAAGGAGGAGGTTCTCAATTCGACCGTATATATGCTTTTTTATGTTTGTTCGCCGATATCTCCGTTATTTATAAACCGATTTTGGAAATTCTTTTTTTGTTGGAAAGAAGATAGTCCCAGAATGGTCCCATGATAAGGAAATCAGGATCTGATGGAAGACCAGGAAAACCGAGGGAATTTTTAAAAAATTATAGGGTCAAGTAGTGCATTTGTTAATTTGTTCATTAAGTATTGAAAACTACTACAATCTGATAAAGGTCTGGAGTCGATCTGATGATGGAGCCGAGAGGCAGTCGAGGGAACTCAACTCCCTCAACGGTTAACAGTAGCTATTTTGTTTGGGTTTGGTTAATTTGTATTGATGAGGACTTTACACCTAGGTGGGGTGTACTTGTCAATAAGGGTCTGATGCTGAAGTAGTAAGACAGATGAGGGAACTCCTCGGCGATTACCAGTAGCTACCTTGTGTTTGGTTTGATAATTTGTATTGATGAGGACTTTAAACCTAGTTGGGGGGTGTGATGGTCATTAAAGGTCCAATGATGAAGTAGTATGATAGCTAAGGGACTCCTCAAAGGTTAAGAGTAGCCACCCGATGTTTGAACTTGAATAATTTGTATTGATGAAAACGTTGCATCCATGTGGGTTGTGTATAATGTGTATATTATATCAAAGTACTAAACTAAAAAGTATAAAATAAAATTAAAAAACTGCGTTTAAAAAAACCGACTTCAAAAACGAATGACAAACGAAAAGTAAAAACTAAAAAAGAAATAAATAACTATTATTGGTCAAACGTACTTATAACTTACACACCCACTGATAGGTTAGAAGTCGGTGCCACAAACCCACAACAAAATATAAAGTAGTTAATGGTCACAGCTGGTATAATCCATAATAAAATTGTAAACAGCTTAATAATGTTAGATATCTATAATTTTGTTTAAAACTTTTGTTTTACGTTTGCCTAGCAGTCCACTCTAGAACAAGTCTACCCCAACAGTCATCAGTTCTTTGAAAAATAAATGTGTTCTACTATAGCGTCAATTCATAATGTTTGTAAACTAAATCAGAGATAATGTTTTAATGATTGTTCCCTCACCGGGCTTATTTCATTTCTCTGACTTATTCTGTATTCCATGTTTTTCTTAACAAACGTTTCGTGAAAATTGCGTCTTCTCTATACCTCTATACCTAATAATTTTTTTGGCAGAGAATTAAAGATCATCGAAGGTTATCGGAGAGACTGCTGCTCAAAGAGTGTTTCTTTCAAGTGGAATAGTCCCATGCAACATACAAGGGAAGAGTAGATAGTAGATGTCAAAGATAAAATCAAAATCATTTATTTCAATTAGACCATAATAGCACTTTTGAACGTCAAAGCAAAACAAAATGAATGTATGAAACTCTGCTATTGTCATGCTGTCATCATCATCATGATGACAACTAGGAGACGTCGATTGATGGACAAAGCTCCCCCCGTTGATATCCATCCCCTAAATTTGGTCATACAAAAGTATTCTCTAAACATTAGAAATAAGGTCTATAATGTAATGTAATATTAGTGGAAAGCGGTCACCGGTGACCGCTTGGTGATTTATGGCGTAATCCTCCACATAGAACGTTAAAATTGCCAAAAAGCGAAAAAAACCAGTAGAAACAAACCGTGCGAAATTCTTGGACACAATACATCTACTAGCCAACGAAGCAAAAATTGCTCAGACTACTGAATTCCGACCAAACATTATTAGCCACGAGAATACTAAAACAATAAACAAATTGACATATTATTTTTAACAAACGGAACTATAAAGTAAATCGTCCATTAATATCTGGCACAGAACCAAAACGGTTTTAACTAAAATAAATAGACCTACTTTAAAGACCCTTTGTCTTAGCATTCACGTTTATATACGGCTATAAATATAAACAACTTTTATAATTATTATTTCGCCTTAAACGTCGAACAGATCCCCAGATCTCCAGGTGGAGTAAATATTTTTATAGAGTGTTGTCTATTTTGTTTAATTTAGCGTCTCTTGTAAATATTGTTCACGTAATGAGTTCAGTAAATGTGACATAGTCCTTTGGACTGTGAATCTGTGAATGAATCATCAACATACATACATACATAACTTCACGCCTGTCTCCCATGGGGGTAGGCAGAGACTAAGGAACGCCAATTACTACGATTCTTACATACCTCTTTCGCTTCATTAACAGTCATCAATCTTTTCATGCATGCTCGTCGGTTAAGGGTACTTTTAATTTGGCCCTTCTTTAATATATCGCCAATCTGGTCACTATATGGCCGTCTAGGGCGCCCTCTACCGACGGCCCCAATGAATCATCAAAGAAGGCTAAAATAGTGTATAGAATAGTTAACTTCGCTATTAAACGTAGATTATAAGATAGTAAGTCTATCCTCATAAGGGTGACATTGTCAATTTTGATAAAAACCCTTCATAGTTAAAATAAAGAAAAAAATATACTGTTCACTTTTTAACCGACTTCAAAGAAGGAGGTTCTCAGTCTGATCTGTATGGATGTATGTTTGTATGTGCGCGATTATCACGCAATTTGCTGAACCGATTTTAATGCAGTTTTAAGCGTAGTTTATAAAACGATTGTCAGTCAAATCACCTATTCGTATTCACTACTTTTTGTCTCTAGTTGCAGACTGTAGACATAGGTACTTGGTTGTGTCATTTTATTATACGACTTTCAAGACATTCTTATATGTCTAGACTAATAATTTTGACTGCCTATTGAACATAACATAACATCACGCCTTTTATCAGAGGCAGAGGTATACATTATGCCACTATACAATGTAACACCCACTTTTCACTATCTACATATATATTTGTCTGGACTTTAAAAGAGACAGACCTCTGAGTTTGTTTCGGCATTTCTTCTCAGATACTAGGGGTATCTCTATGTAACCTCTCTTGTCTGTGAATGCTGTAATGAACATAACAATGTTACATTAACACATGGTATGCCAGAACGTATATATACGCGAGATAGAATGTGTTTTCTATAATGTCTTATATACCGGGAGTTAAAAAACCTAAATTAATTTCGATAGCAAACATTACGAATACATTCAGACTCATGTTTAGATACTGAAAAGCAAACAATGTATTAACTAGGATCAGGGAACAAATCGGAAAATTAACTTAAAATCACGGGTTACTCACGTGAATATACTGAGAAAAGCTCTACTAGTTTCGAACCACAGAGGGGTTCTTCCTCATGAGCAGCGTGCGCGGTCGCGGCGATGTCGCGCAGCCTACTCAGTAGGCTGCAGTAGAGTAGTTCGTAACTAGTAGAGCTTCTCTCAATTTATTCACATGAGTAACCAGCGATTTATAGTTAATTTAGTATGTCTCACGATAGTTATTATAAAAACGGAGAATGATAGATAAAAAATAAGACATGACATACTTGTTAGTTTTACAGAGAACCAATCAATATACGAAGCAGTCAAAGCAAAGTTCCCTAAAACATTGTTTATAATATATTTTTAATATGTTTAAAATTGTTATGACGATCATCTCTATTTATGACAAGAATTATGGAAGGTCAGTGACCTATGACCGGATTGTAACGGTCTATTTCACACAGGTGTAATTTTGGCACGGATTTGTGGTCAGCTCAATTCTATGATATGGTTATAATTCTATGATATGTATATAAGGTATTTGGTATATAGGTTTATTGACCTTTGTTGTTAAGCAACGGAATTTTAGACAATGTCAAGTTTCTTTGTGTTAAAAAGCTGTTCTTCTCTCCTTCAAGGTTTTCTGTCTTCTGCTAATTGAGCGGAGAAAAAATGTTCCAATGATTTAGTGTCTTTTGATGTCCGAAAACAACCAACCGAAAATCACCAGCATTTTTTAATAATACGTATTATAATCTCCGTCCTCTCCTATCTTGGTCTTTTTTTTGCACAGCCAATCCTTGTCATAGATATCATGTATGGGAGGACGAATTTTTTACGGGGGACAATCATCGAATGACTTCTCCCGCCTGGGTGAGGCGGGAGGGTATCATACTGACTAAAAACCACCCCGTTCCTACTCCTACGTTTCGAGCCGAAGCCCCGGTAACCCGTTAGGTTCTCCGCGACTGGCAGGAGGATACCTCCCTTTCGGAGGCCTTTGTAGTGAGATGATCATGGCTAAAAATCAAAATAAACAATTATAATCTACATGCACCTCTCACAATCAAAGGGTTTTCCATTCGCATATGATTCTATATTGAAATTCTTTTTTTTTACAACAATTGACTCACATAGTCCAATTAGTGATGTCCATTCGACATCGACCGTCCTAAAAATGAACCCATCGGCAACTGACAGTCCATGTTCCTAAATATTATAGACAAAAACAGAACGTCATCTCTGTGAATACTAACGATGTTGTTTGTATTGAAGTGTATATTATTTATGCCCAAAACTGTGATGAAAATTTCTTCGAGCCTAATCAAAATCCTAATTTAGTTAACTTCCCACTTTTTATACAGCTTTTCCATTATCCTAAGTAATTCAATCCTTCTATTAAAAATGTATAAAAGCATTTTTAAATTCATTCAAATTCAAGTAACATAACATAACATAACATCACGCCTTCATCCCCGAAAGGGTAGGCAGAGGTGTACATTATGCCACTGTACAATGTAACACCAATTTTTCACTATTTATGTTATGAGTACCATGTAATAGGGGATGAGCCTATTGATGGCAATAGGCTGGTATATGGATACCGGGCACAATTCCAGATTCTGTGATTTTTTGAAAAACCCAATAATACTTTTCCCGACCCGGGACTCGAACTCGAGACCCCTTGCCCGGCAGTCGTACTTGCGACCACTCGGCCAATGGGGCCGTCACATTGTCAAATTCCTTTAGCATAATTTTATCATATTCTAAACACACATATAAGATCATTATTCGTATGAGAAATATTTATATTGAGACTCATTGGCATTTTATAATAGCAATTTAAAAATAGCAATTTTAAAATAGCAATTTTAAAATAGCAATTTTAAAATAGCAATTTTAAAAAAGCAATTTTTCAATTATATCTCTCAAATGGTTCTAAGATTGAGTACTGATTAAAATACAAATTAGAATAAATTATGACTACCATCATTTACGTCATCATAGAGGTGGCAATACGCCTTTCATGCTTAACATTAACTACTTAATTATTTATCGAATTGTTGTAGAGAAATCGCACCAAATTGAACTCTATGGACAGCAAAAACAAACAAACTATATTTATGATAGGCCTCGGTGTGACTTGAAATTAGAATCAGGCTTTTTGAATAAGCTGTAATCAGATTAAATCTATAAAATCAACCTAATGTGAAACCTATAAAATTATTTCATAGAAAGAAGAGAAAAAGACAAAGAAGTAATGTGACTTAGACCATCCACCACATAGACCACCGATCGTGGTCGTGCCAGAAGACCTCCCCGTGGTGCACCCTGGGTGCGGGCGACAGTCTCCCTAGCGGGGATGATAGGGTTGGAGTGACTGTCGCCCGCAGCAGACTTCTGGACTGGGCGGGCGAACCCGATAGGGTTCTGGAGGCGGCGGGCTGTGTGCTCATGGCCCGCGCTTCCGTGGGGCGTTTCTCCGCCTGTCTCTCTGATTAGCAGAGAGCGTGGCGGAGAGGCAAGGGCGGTGCTCGTTGTGCACTCACCCTGCCAGCGAGCAGCATCGGGACACAAGCTGTCCCCGATTGCAGCCGTCGATATCGTAATCCGTAAGGAGGTCACGGTCATGTTTTGTGACTCTGAACGGGACGAGGGTCTTGGCTTGGTCGCCCGGACCGCGAGGAAGATAACCTCTATAAAAAATTCCTCCAATACTAAGTTCTGGTGCGCGGCGAGAGTATGCATGGCTGAGGAGTAGTGTCAGTCGCGAGCGCACCCCCAGCTAGGGGACCAGTGGACCCTCTAGTTGGGAGACAAATTTTCACTTACCCAGGTACAGGGGGCACTGCCTGGGTGGACCGATTATTTCCCCCATACTCGTGGGAACTTTATGGAGACCAATAAATATAAAAAACCACATACGGAGGAGGAGAGTGCGGGTGAGCTTGGCTCGCCTGCAGTAGCAGGAGAAGGGAGCCCAAGCGGCTCTGGGACTCGTGGTGAGGCGCTGGACTCGTCCAGCAGGCCCCACACACGGGAGTCTAGTCGGAGGGGGTCGGACTCAGAGTCCGACACAACAGTGGCGGAGCGGCTGAGCGCGAGCTCGAATGGTTCACGCCGCCGCGCGACGGGGACGTTCAAACGCCCCAGGCTGGAGGAGGACAGTTTGTCCCCGTCCTCCAGCGCTCAGGAGGCGCCTCCGCCCAAGGTCTCCACGGCGGCGCGGGATAGGGGCGGCAAGGGCAGCGGTCGCCGGAAACCGGCACCAGCTGCCTGCGCGGAGTCAGCCGAGCAGCTGGCCGCGGAGGGCAGGGCTCTCTCAAGCGCTGCCCGTTCGGAGTCCTCTGCGGCCGAGATGTCCGGCGTGGAGATGTCGGAGGGCGAGCGCGGCTCTGAGAGCGAGAGCTGCTCCGGGGGCCTCCAACAGGCCATTACGGCGGAGCTCTACAAGCTGGCGATGGGTAAATCCCAGCCGGTTAGGCTCCGCCTCCTCAGGGCGGCGGCGGCCACTATAACGGCGGCGGCCTTGGAGTAGTGTGCGGGGCCCACTGCGGGAAAGCTGCGCTCCGAGCTGGCCGAGATGCGGCGAGAGCTGGCGCGCTTGGCGGCCTCCAATGCGGCTCTGGAGGCCGAGCTGCGGACGGCCAGGGCCGAGCTGCGGACGGCCAGGGCCGAGCTCACCGCTGCTCGCGCCAGTCGCCCCCGGATCCCGGCGGAGGCCGACGTAGTCGGACTGCTGCGGGCGGAGATGGCTGCCTTCCAGCGACGTTTCGACGTGCTGGAGGGCAGGCTCTTGCGCCCTCCACTCGCGGCGAGTCAGGTCGCCGCCGCGGTCCCGCGGTCGTACGCGGCCGCTGCGGCCAAGCCTTCGACCTCGGGTCAGGCTAGCCGCAGCTCCCAACCGCCGGCAAAGGCGCGACCGGCTGCCCCAGGGAGGGCCTCGGCGCCCCCGCCGGCGCAGACCCCAGCTGCGCCGGCGGCGCCAGCGCCCGCAGGGCGCAAAAAGAGGAGAGGCACTCCAGCCCGGCAGGCTGGAGTTGCGGCAGCGGTGGTGGAACCCGCCCCGCGAGAGGAGGACTGCGGCGGGTGGCAAATCGCCGGCGAGGCGAAGAGAGTCGCCAAGGAGGGCCGGATGCGCCGCAAGAAGGCGCAGCGGCAGCGACGGCAGCAGCAGCACAGGGAGAAACGCGCTGCTGCCTTGCTCCTCGCCCCTAAGACCGCGGCTGTAGTGATTACGCTGCAGCCCGAGGCGGTCAATAGGGGCGTCACTTACGGCGACGTCCTCGCCAAATTGAAGGGGGCGGTATCTCCTGCGGAGTTCGGGGCGCCAGACGGGTTCGCGGTCAAGGTGACCGCTACCGGAGCCCGTCTTTTGGAGGTCCCCTGGTGGCCGCTGTGGCCAGGGCGGGAGGGTGCCCTGCTGACCAAGTGAAGGCAGGCGCCATCCGCCCGGACAACTCGGGGCTGCGCACTGTTGTGGTCAGCTGCCCCGTCACAGCGGCCAAGAAGCTGAAGGAGGGCAAAAGGCTCTTGGTGGGATGGGTCTCGGCGCAGGTCAAGCTGCTCGAGACCCGGCCTCTGAGGTGCTACCGCTGTCACGTGGGGGAGCACGTGACAGCGGTAAGCTAAGTACGCGGTAAGCGCGGGCCTGCGGACGGCGAGCATGGGTGGCTCCCCGTCCGACCAGAAACAGACCCGAGCGTACGGCGCGTCGCGTTCCGCGCGCGCCTCAAAGAGCCATCAGACCACCACAGATGGGGCCCAATACGGCCGATGCCGATTCGGAGTCGCGGAGAACCTAACGGGTAACCGGGGCTCCGGCTCGACGTGCAGAAGAAGGAACGGGGTGGTTTTTAGTCAGTAAGAGTCTGACACTCCCTCCCGCCTCACCCAGGCGGGAGAAGTCATTCGATGATTTTCCCCCTTAAAAAAAAAAAAAAAAAAAGACCACCGATCGTAAAGTCGAATTTAAGACCAATTACTCAGTAATAGTAATCATAATCGTACCAACGTGTCAATGTTGCATAATTTAAGTAGAATTATAATATTAAACAAATGATTAAAAATATTTCATAAATGCTGACACTCGATGACAAGTATTATTTATTAATATCGACTTCGTTCGTAGGCATTGAATGAGTACACACGTCGTGAATATTTTATTTTTAAATATATAAATTAAATTATAAAGTTAGTACTAGTGGCTTAATTTGGACCAACAACGAGATCTACATAGTGGTATTACTAATCAGCAAGTGCTAAGAATTGCTAGGTCTATGTAACACAGTGAAAACTTGGCCACCACCTGCCAGCACATCAATTACATCGTTTTGAAATATTATCACCACAAGCACAGGAAGTTACATTTGCACAATGCCGAAATCAAAGGATGTTGTCACTCTTCACATGAACGTGCAGGAGACTCTCTTGAAGAGGATGGCGGATCTGGAGGGGCAGATTCAGTCGGCAGGATCGGCTAAAGACTCTTTGGCCAGGATAGCCGAAGAATTCCGCACCTTCCGTAAATTCGTCCTGGATATGTTAAAGCTGTTGCGGAGCCTGATCACTGATTGTTCCAGAAGTAATGATGACATGGAGATGCGTAACCGCCGGAAGGCTGTTATATTCCAAGGCATTCCGGAGGTAGATATGGAGGATTGCAGCGGTCTGATTATTGAGACTATCAATAACAAGCTGGGTCTGAATCTTCCTGTGTCTGCGATTAAGAGATGTCACAGACTTGGAACCAGTACCAAGGAGCATCATCGACCGATCCTGGTAAAATTCTCCAGTCTTGATTGTAAGGCGTTGGTCTGGAAAGCGAAGACTCGTTTGCGTGGCACTAAAATCTCTGTAAAGGAGTTTTTGACGAAGCCCAGACAGGAGGTATTTGCAAGGGCACGCCAACATTTTGGTATGCGAGCCTGCTGGACCCAAGACGGCAATATCTTCCTTAAGGCCACTGACGGAAGTAAGCACAGGGTCACGTGCTTGGAGCAGCTGAATCCCCTCCTAGACAAGTACCCCAAGGACAAGGAGCCAGGTACGACAAAGTCAGCACCCGGGCGAAGAGCTGAGCTGGATGCGGCGAACCTAAAACAAGCAAGTAGATAGTCAGTTTCACTTGTAAGTAATCGGCTGATCACGTAATAATTAACGTTCTCCAACATCCCATAAACTTACCGTGAATCCGGTCGAGCACCAAAATATCCCTTAAAATTTCATTTGCTTGCTTGTACATTGCGAAGGGCGTTGGCAATTCTTACCCACTATACTGGAAACACTAACTTTCCTTTGTTCTTAATGTTTCATAGTTTATGTTTTCGAAAATACCCAACAAATTGTATTTTTCTATAGATCCTATTCAATAGTCAATAGTTATGTCAGTGTCAGTTGTCAATTGTCATTATGTCAATTGTCACTACGGCTGCGTTCAGATATCGCACGTACAAATTATTGTTGATCTATTAGCAATGTTAAATAACATTTTGCAGTTCGTTTTTGTTTCCATGTTGCGTTTTGTTATTTTTGCAAATTGTTATCTTTTTCTATATGTTTGTTTTATAATCGTATTGCGTTTTGTTATTGATGTGTACATATTTTTCTTTCTTAATTTTATGCTTGTGCTGTGTCTGTTGTATTTTTACTTGGTGTTAGCTGGCGGGTGGTGCAGAGTTGCATGTAATTGGTAGCGAGCTTTACGCAATTGGTTGTCATTCATATATTATATCTGTGATTTATCTATTAACTTTACACTTACATATATATTATATTTATACAAATTATTATTATATTTATTACTTATGTCTGAAAATGATTCTTTTGTGTCTGCAAGCGAAGATGGTGCGTCTGACTGCGATAGCTTCTGCTCATTGGTTGGAACTCTGGGTGATATACTCAAACGCCAGTTCGAGGGTAATAACCGCCAATCATTTAATGTATGTCACATTAACGCGCAGAGTATTCCTAGCCATTATAGTGACTTGTACGAGGCATTTAACAACAGCGACATACATGCGGTCCTGATATCCGAGACTTGGCTCAAGCCTCATCTTTTGTCCACCACCTACCCCCTACCCGGATACATTCTTATTCGGAATGACCGAATTGATGGTAGGGGGGGCGGCGTAGCTATATATCTCCGCAGCGAATTCCCCTACAAGATTATTTCTTTATCATCACAAAATTGCACTGCGGAGTATGTATTTGTAGAGGTTTGTGTCCGAGGGGCAAAGCTCGCAATGGGCGTAATTTATTGTCCTCCCTTGGTCGATTATTTCACTGAATTCGAATCAGTAATTGAATCTTTGGGTACGGAGTATGCGCATCACATAGTCATGGGTGACTTCAACACCAATCTCCTTGCCTACGATTCCTCTCGTTCCCGCAGGCTTCTGCATGTGATCGAGTCGGAAAGTCTTCACCTGCTACCTCTCCAACCTACTCACCACAACGTTGCTGGTGAGGACACCTGGCTCGATCTGATCGTCACATCCAATCCCTCCCTTGTTTTGTCTCATGGGCAGTACGAGGCCCCTGGATTTTCCCATCATGACCTAATTTTCCTCTCCTATATCCTTAAACCGCCCAAGGTTAGGCCTAGGGTTGTGTACAGGCGTTGTTTTGCGAGAATGGATGCTGAGAGTCTTCGTAAAGATGCTGCGGCCATTGATTGGAGGCTGCTGATGGAGGCCACTAGTGTCAATAACATGGTGGACATATTCAATAACACCTTGAATAGTCTGTTTGACCGTCATGCTCCCATCAAAAGGGTTAAATTAAAGCGTCCACCAGCGCCTTGGATGACTGGAGTGATACAGACGGCGATGCGACGCAGGGACCGAGCGTTCCGTAGGCACAGGAGGGATCGTACTGAGGAAAATTGGGCTGCCTTCAAAACTGCAAGGAACAAGTGTAATCAGATGGTGCGTAATGCTAAACGCCGCTTTATTTTCGACCGAATATCTTCTTCTTCTTCTGCCGATATTTGGAAGTTCCTCAGAACCCTAGGTATCGGCAAATCGCAGCATTTAGACCTGCCGAGCTCGATTGGTTTGGATGATCTCAATCGCCACTTTTCCACTGTCTCTAAATTGGATTCCCAAACTAAACAAAATACCATATCTCTTATCTCTGGTCTAATGCGTTTTTCCACTATCAGTCCTTACTGTTTCAGGCCAGTGCAGTCAGAGGAGATCCGGAAAGTTATCCTTGCCATTAAGTCCAAGGCAGTGGGTTGTGTAATATATCACGATACATGATCATAACCATACTGGAACCCCTCCTCCCAATCATAACACATATGATTAACTTCTCCCTACATTCCAGAGTTTTCCCATCGTTGTGGCGTCAAGCCTATGTCCGCCCTCTTCCTAAAATACCTAATCCCACCCTCCCGACCCAATTTCGTCCCATATCAATCCTTCCCTTTTTGTCAAAGGTCCTGGAGGCCTGTGTCCATAGGCAATTCTCAAGTTTTATGCACCGGAACTCGCTAATAAGCCCATACCAATCTGGTTTTAGGCCTGGACACAGCACCACTACCGCATTGCTCAAAGTTATCGGTGATGTGAAGGCAGGGATGGAGGACACCAAAGTCACTGTGTTGGTTTTGGTGGACTTCTCGAATGCATTCAATATGGTCGATCATGATATCCTGTTAGCGAACCTCTCCCAGGTTTCGGTATCTAATGACGCACTGGAATGGTTCTCATCCTATCTTCGCGAGCGACAGCAGTTGGTCCAGGTTGGCGATACGTCATCGAGCTGGTGCCAATTGACTGCTGGCGTTCCTCAAGGCGGAATTCTCTCTCCTCTTCTATTCTCAACTTTTATAAATAGAGTCACTTCCGAACTTCAGTGTGCGTACCATCTATATGCCGACGACTTGCAGTTGTATTGCCAGGCTAGAGTCGAAGATTTGCCCGATGCGATCTCAAGGTTAAATGCGGACCTGGCTACCTTGAACGATTGGTCAACAAGTTTTGGTATAGCAGTGAATCCCAGTAAATGCCAGGCAATAATTTTGGGAAGTTCCCGTATCTTTGGTAGAATCGACAGCGCAGCAGTGCCGCCGCTTCTATATGACGGTGCGATTATCTCGCTCAGCAGTGACGTGAAGAATCTGGGACTGCACATCGACAATAATTTGACGTGGCGTGTTCAGATCGCTGGTGTTTGTAAACGGGTGACGGGCACGCTTCGGTCTTTGTATCGCCTGAAAAATTTTCTTCCGTCCTCCACCAAGATAATGCTTGTCCGTTCCTTGGTCTTTCCTATCATTGACTATGCTGATGTTTGCTACTACGACCTGAATGCAGATCTCATCAATAAACTGGACCGCCTTCTGAATAACTGTATTCGATTCATCTTCAACCTGCGTAAATATGACCATGTTTCTGCATACCGATTGCAACTAAAGTGGTTGCCCATACGTCAACGCAGGGAACAACGGGCACTAACCACTTTATACTCCCTGCTTAATTCCCCCACTTCTCCAAGTTATTTAGCCTCCTACTTTCAATATGTGAGCACCAACCACAATAAGTATCTCCGTTCCACAAACAATCTCCTCCTCCAAGGTCCCACACACCGAACCGACTTTCTCCACTCGTCATTTTTCATTCAGTCAGTCTTACTGTGGAATGCGCTGCCCACGGATATCAGGACGGCCTCCAGTCGGCGATCCTTTAAATTTAAAGTCAATGAATATCTTCGGAACAAACTGACACAATCAAGTCTCAATTAACACCCTCCTCAGAAACTTTATATATATAATTATATAAGATATATAAACCCATTATATATTTATTTTTATATTATATTATATTTTATATTACATATATATATTTATATATGTATTTAATTATTTACATATTATATTTATGTTTCATATTAGTATGTAGTATTGGTATGTAGTTTATGTACTAGGATACCTTTATACATATGTACGTACATTTATCACCTTCGTTTTTATTTTTATTTTTTTTTCGATAGATGCAAACTTCTTTCAAAGCCTACTGTAACACTTCTCTGCATCACCTTATGGTTGGCTGGTAGAGAATGCCATTCGGCATTAAGTCCGCCATTGTATACAGTTGTACATAAAGTGTTAAATAAATAAATAAATAAATATCATTAAGATGTCAATTCATCTATACTGTAACTAATACTTCATTATGTTGCCAAGAAGTATCTATATTACAACATAATCGATCTGTTTGCTTGTTTATAATATATGTTTGAATATGATAAATAATCTGTGGATATATGAGTACGATTTTAAAATTTTTTTTGCCACTAACAGTCTTGATTTTGACAAAGATTTTAGTGACATTATGATGTGATGCTTCTTTATTGAGGGGAGAAAATCATCCAATGACTTCTCCCACCTTGGGTTAGACAAGAGAAAGAGTCAGACTTTTACTGACTAAAAACCACCCCGTACCTACTCCTGCTCTTCGAGCCGGAGCCCCGGCAACTCGTTAGGCCTTCCGCGGCTCCGTATCAGCCCTACTGGGCCCGTCTATGGTGGTCTGATGGCTCCGGACAGATCTGGTTCTGGTCGGGCGGCGAGCTACCTTTGCTCGTCATCCACAGGTCCGCACTTACGGTGGCCGGAGATCTTCGCGCGATCTCCGACGCCCGGAGTGTATCCTGCGACAGCTGGGGCGGAAAGAGCTTCATTCTCTCATGCGCCCCCGCCTCCTCCTGGCTAGTATGACTGCTTCGCAGACGGAGAAGACAGCATCCAAATCCCCCTCGCTCCGTACCATGGCCTGATGATGTGATGCTTAGGAATGGAACACATATCACATCACATCAACAGCCTATAAGTGCCCACTGATGAACAAAGGTTTCTTGTTACCCGAAGAAGGTTTTAGCTACAGAAGCGAGGAACGGAGTGTGAAGGTAAAATATGACAGGAAGTTTTACTATTAAAATGATAAAATTGAAATAAAAAACCAGCTGGCAACTGACGTTCATATCCTACGTTGATTGATTGAGAGATTGACAGTTTGGCAGACCACAGAGCACGTGAAATGTAGACGAGTAAAAAGCATAGTGCCATTACTACAGTATGCCGTCTAAAGAATGTTGTGACATTTCGGTCAAACAAAATGTCACGAATCCCGTCGGGAGTAAAATGTTGTTAGAGTGTTTGAGTCTGGAATTTTTGGGTTTATTTTTAAGAAATATTTTAAATTCGTTTCTTTAATATTTTTCCTAAAGTTAAGGTATGATAGGTTTTCAAAATCAAATCTATTAGGGGAAAGATGACACCTAACGCTGGACACTTGTATTATCTCGATAACCGATAATAAAAATCTTAGGTGTCTGCCACTGGGAGACTTCCCCCTAAAAATTGAATCGCTCGCGTTATTAGTTATTGAGATAATACAAGTGTCCGGTAAGCGGTTAGGTGCGGTCTGGCGTTAAGGGACTTGCCCCTACTTTAATTAGACCTAAAAGGCCTTAAAAAATTAAACAAGTAACAGTAAAAGTGAAACCACTAGGAGACTAACCGAGACAATAAGCAAATAGCTTCATTTACTTATTTAAAGTATTACCCCTATAATTACCCTCCCCCATCCCTGAATCTCTTCCAACAATCCTCAAATTCCTAATCCCAAAAGGCTAGTAACGCACTTTTAGCTAACTGGTGTTCCAGGTGACCATGGGCGATACCGATTGCTTATCATCAGGTGATCCATCTGCTCGTTAATCGGCTTATTTATTTATTTATTTATTTACACTTTTTGTAGATATACAACGGCGGACTTAATGCCTAGTGGCATTCTCTAACAGTCAACCTTAGGGTGGTGCAGAGAGATACAATAGTAGGTGTAAACGTTTAACACTTATTAGAGTGACACAACAATTAACATTAACATAAAATTATAAATTAAAGCTTATCTCGTAAAAAAGGACTTATAGGTTTCTATTGTGAAGAACAAACATCTATGGTTACCTTTTTCCATGAAATTGCACTATAGATTTAATGAATTCTATCCATTGGGTCCTATCCATTTGATGTGCACTTTCCTCTAATTTTTTATTACATTTATGATATGTTTCATGTAAATGACACATTATTATAGACTATTTATTATTTTTTTATTTAGGTACTACCTTCCTGTTTTATCACACAGGAGCATTTAATCGAGATAAAAAATATCCTATCACCTAAGTCAGCCCATACCCTGTCTGTATACCAAATTGTTTCATAATTCGTTCAGTATAGTTTCAGCATGATTAACGGACAAACATTCAAACATCCAAACAAAAAAACATTCACATTTATAATATTAGTGTCAGCTGCTTCGTTGGCCAAGTGGTCGCAAGTGCGACTGCCGGTCTCGGTTTCGATTCCCGGGCCGGGCAAAGTATTACTAAGTTTTTGAAAATAAAATTCTCAGTAGTAGCAAGGAGTCTGGAAGAAAAGAAAAGAAAGTCTGGTTGTGCCCTGTATATGGCAATAAGCTTATTATTACATTATTACTTGGGACTTATAACATAGGTAGTGAAGAGTGGGTGTTAGATTGTACATGGCATTAATTGCCGTAAATTTCTTTCTTCGGGGATAAAAAATACACACATACATAATTACAATACCTAACTGACAATCCATTAAAGATGTATAGTCGAATTCTTAGTATTACTGCTTAAAATTTTAGCACTGTATTCTGGGCAGTACTGAGAATTTCAGATCTACGTCTGAAGTACATACTGCTCTATGTTGTTCATACAATATGTGTTAGTTAAATACGCTGTGTTATCGTAAATATCGCAAATACTAGGTGTAGTTATCTTCGGTCTGTCGAATTCCTTTTATCTTAATAATACTTTCCAAGAACACTTTCGTGCCTTCAGAAAAAGGGCATAAAAGCTCCTTCTTAAGATTGGAAACGCACTAAGTTTATGCGCGTCACTTACCATCAGGTTATCTGCCTATTTGTCTACTTCCATCGTGTAAAAAAAAAATTGACGTGAACTTTTATAATACCACATTCGTTACATTCATTATTTTATTACTTACTTGGAACGTTCGTGCTCTAAACTACCGAATTGCCTCGTTGGCCGAGTGGTCGCAAGTGTGACTGCCGGGCAAGGGGTCTCGGGTTCGATTCCCGGGCCGGGCAAAGTATTATTGGGTTTTTGAAAATAAAATTCTTAGTAGTAGCTCATATGACAATAGGCTCACTCCCTATTACATGGTACTCATAACATATTATTAGTGAAAAGTGGTTGTTACATTTGTACAGTTGCATTCAGGGCCGTAATGTTCAAGTTCAAAGTCAAAGTCAAAGCCTTTATTTCAATTAAACCATAGTTTGGTACTTTTGAAACGTCAACAAATACAAAATAAATAATGGTCTGTCAGTGAACGAGAAGAAGTGAGTGTCAGAAACTAGGTGAAGCTAGGTGTATAGCATAAGTAAAGGTAAGCTATATGCACCACTGCCTACCCTTTCAGGGACAAAAGTCGTGGTGTTGTATTATATGTTAAAGAAGCGCAATAAGGAACTATTACTGCAACTGTTCTTAACATGCATGAAAAGATTGATGACTGTTAATGAAGCGAAAGAGGTATGTAAGAATCGTAGTAATTGGCGTTCCTTAGTCTCTGCCTACCCCCATGGGAGACAGGCGTGAAATTATGTATGTTCTTAACAATAATGCCCATACAAATGATGGTCGTTATGTAATATTAATGTTTAGATAATAACATAGTTCTTAGTTTAACGTCCTATTGTATCTTTGTGACGGAATTCTGGGGTGAAAACCACTATGCAATTTTGAAGGTCATGCTTTTTATTGTTGTTTAGTTAACATAGTCATAAACCTGCTATGTTTATCAATGTCTATAGAAAAATAAACTTAGGGCATACTATGTTGCGTAAAATCCTCGCTTAGCATTTTTTTTCTTTTTTTATGACATAAGTCGGTAAACGAGCAGACGTATCACCTGATGGTCAACAATCGGCGTCGCCCATGGACACCTGGAACACCAGAGGCGTTACAAGTGCGTTACCAGCCTTTTGGGGATAAAGAGTTTGAGGATCGTTGAGGATTCAGGGATTGGGGAAGGGGGAGTAATTGGGCCTCCGGTAACCTCACACACATGACGAAACACAACGCAAGCGCTACTTCACATCAGTTTTCTGTGAGGCCGTGCTATCACTCCGGTCGAGCCGACCCATTCGTGCCGATGGGTCGGCTCGACCGGAGGTGCTGGCTCTGCCAATTCCAATGGCTCTCCCGCACAAAGCATTGTAGGATTATGTCTTTTTGTCATACATTTTATTTAAAACCTAGACCGTTAAGAAGTTTATACCAATTATTTGCCAGTTACAGTAGATAATAATAGTACAGGATAATGCCTCAATGGTCATGTGGTCACAACTACGACTCTCAAGCTGTCCTGAGGCCTTAGTACGAGTTTCTTTTACGTTTAAAGTAATCGTAACGAGTACGCGTTCGGCGTTGTGATTGGCCGGCACCAATAAACCAACCAATCAGAGCGCGGAACGAGGTCTCGTTTCGATTACTTTAAAAGTAAGAAAAACTTGTACTAAGGCCTCTGACGCTGAGCTCGATACCTGAATTGGACAAAATATTGTAAGTATTATTTATTGCAGTTTTTTTATTCCCATAAATAAAATGTTATCTGGACTGTGCCTGGCGTTTCGTCAATAGTTTTACCCCTATTATACGGGACTTACAAAACAACTCGTATTCAATAACTACCTAAAAAACTTTATTAATGATAAAATGACCAAAATACAAAAATGTTACTAAATAAGCGATAACCTTATGCAGTCAGACCGTATTAGGAAAACCCTTTATCATAGGCGAAACTAGCTTTAATATTGACATTTTATTTCTAATTAGAAGCCAATATTATTTATCACGACTTAACAAAATGTTAACTATGATGAAAACTATAAAAACACAAAAATAACATATAACATAACATCACGCCTTTATCCCCGAAGGGGTAGGCAGAGGTTCACACAGAAGTAACACCCACTTTTCACTATTTAGAGGTATGTTATGAGTCCCATGTAATAGGGGGTGAGCTTATTGCCATACACCGGGCACATTTCCAGACTCCGAGCTATTACTGAGTTTTTTTTTAATACCCAGTAATACTTTGCCCGACTGGAGAATTGAACCCGAGACCTCTTGCCCGGCAGTCGCTCTAGCGACCACTCGGCCAACGAGGCAGTCTTAAATATTCTAAAACCTATTAAATTACCACTGGTAACACACAAATCTTGTAAATATATTTTTCTTTTCCCACGCTCCACGGCCCTTACATTCATCGCATGATTTTATAACGTCTCTCAGATTTACGATACACAAAAATAAAACATTTTGGCATTGTCTTCAATAGTATGTTTTGACTGCAGACGGATTTAATATAAGAAATATTACTCTTTCGAATCCGGTTCTACCTCTAATGTTCATAGTGTCAAAGCGAAGAAAATATTATATTAACTAAATGTAAATACGAATTATTATTTTAGCGATCCTTCGTTTTTTCCTATCCAGATGGCGCTGATTACGTATTTGGTTGTCTTCTTTGTGAAAATACTACGACAAAAATTCTTAATATTATTTATTACATAAAATTACTCTTTTTATCCCCGAATGGGTAGGCAGAGGTGCACATTACGGCGCTTAATGCCACTGTACAAAGTAACACCCATTTTTTACTAGTTTTGTTATAAGTTCTATGTGATACGGTAAGACTCCGTACGACCACTGAGATTTAAAACAAAAACCCAGTAGTAGTTAAAGTATTCCAAGAGACCTAATAGCATCCATCATAATGATTTTGCAATTAGACCTACTAATAGTCAACACGCACTTTATATGGACAAAAACGAATATTTTTTGTCAAAACAGATAATCCTTCAGTAATCGGCTCAACGTGATAGGAATATGAAAATGAGATACAATATTACGCGAATTTCTCTCTAAGGAAAAAAATATGACAAAAAGTAAGGAACGCGTAAAAATGACAGACGTTCAAAGTATGCGGGCGTAACGTAGAAATGATTAGGCTATAAGCCATTTGATAAATAATAATATTCGTACGAGTCTAGGAGGAAAAGGGAAAAATAAAAGTTTATTGCACTTTCTACCTCCATTTTATGTGAGAGAAGCTTTTGTGCGCGTTTTTAGGTTAGCTGCTGTTCTTAATGGATTTCTTCGCCATATTTTTCTGTTAAAATCATTTTAGTCCTAATTCTCTAAGCGTACTGTAGTAAAACTTATTTTTCTACAACGAATATGATTCAAGTGGATTTGTACTTTAATCTAATGGGGATAGGTTTCCAATTTCTGTAGATTACATTTTGATTGATCGTCTTATATATTTAGTTTTTCATTACGAACGGATCATTAAATAATGATATTATGTCCAAAACACTTAAAGTAATCGCTTTGTTCTTTCAAGATAAATCGGTTTGTCCGTTTTTGACATCGATCACAAGATTTCTAATAATCCAATTTACGAAATAATATTTTTTCATTAAGTTTAATCAACAATATCTCTGATATAATAAATTAATAGATGGTTCTAAATAAATAACACACCCAAAACGGTCAAAAAACTACTACAACTAACAACCAAAAGGAGGCCAAGTAAAACAAAAATTTAATAAAAAGGAAAAATTAGGTTCAAAAAATTAAAAAGGAACAAAAACGACCATCCATCAAGGAGCACTTTATCACTAAACGTAGTCGAGTTAACGCAATTAATGTTACTCACAGAAGATCCACTTGCTTCAAGAGAAAACGCGCTAAGTGAAAATAGAGTAAGTTTAACTTGAGTTTTAAGTTAAAAGCAACATCACACGAGGTCCCAAGTGAATATGCATTTTGCATTCAGTTTAGAAGTTTCTTGTATAATTAAGGAGACGCTTATGAACGGCCTGGGACGTGTTGGTTTTGATATATCACTTGGATATGAAACTGCACTGCTTTAGGTCAATAAGAAAATTATTGGTGCAAAGACTGATTTGTGACTGTTTGTCTACTTTAAGACGATAACAATAGAAGATTTAAAAGATAACACTACTATGGACAACACAGAAGAAAATAAAGTTACTGTAGTTCAAAAGCTAGAAGTAGAAGCAAATGTGGTGACGTTATGTACTTAATTTTAATTTTACCAAAAGTAATGAAAAATGACGTGATGGCTCGGGTTTGAAACCTACCAACGGCAAGTACCAATATATCTAAATTTTTCCAAGTTGTATGTATTTTATAAGGTTATTTAGATATCACGGACAAACGGTGAAGGAAAACATCGTGACGAAACCTGGGCTTAAAATTTCTAATTATACGTTTGAAATCGCACAACCCACATTGAGCAAGCGTGGTGAGTAATGCTCAAACCGTGAGAAGTGGCCTTTGGTCAGCAGTGGCCACTTATAGGCTGTTGATGCTATTGTAGAATATAAAGTCTTAAAGTCAATTTTTTTTTTAAGGGGGGAAAATCATCGAATGACTACTCCCGCCTGGGTGAGGCGGGAGGGAGTGTCAGACTCTTACTGACTAAAAACCACCCCGTTCCTTCTCCTGCACGTCGAGCCGGAGCCCCGGTTACCCGTTAGGTTCTCCGCGACTCCGAATCGGCATCGGCCCTATTGGGCCCCATCTGTGGTGGTCTGATGGCTCTTTGAGGCGCGCGCGGAACGCGACGCGCCGTACGCTTGGGTCTGTTTCTGGTCGGACGGGGAGCCACCCATGCTCGCCGTCCGCAGGCCCGCGCTTGGCGTGGCCGGAGATCGTCCCGCGATCCCCGACGCCCGGTGTGTCCTTCGCGATGGCTGGGTTGCAAGGAGGCAGCGCTTCGCTGCCTCACGCGTCCCGCCTCCTCCTTAGCTAGCATGACTGCTTCTTATCTTAATCTTAAAGTCAATATTATTAATTTGAACACTACCGTCATTATATCGTCAATAAATAGCACTAGTGAGAATAAGACTATAAAAAATATCTTAAGTTGTCTTCTAACGAGAAAACTTATTCATTCATCTGAATAACAAACTGGATTATTTTCAAAATGAAAGTCCAACAAACCTTTTCATTGTAACATCACAATAAAATTTTTAACTAAAATTCACGACTACAATACCTTTGTTTATCTCCAACCATATTTTCAACTCCAACGTGTTCATCTTTCACAACTTTTTAACGATAACAACTATCTACATTGTAAAACTCATTCATGTTGTTCATAACATTGAAAAACATTGCACTAGCTATCGGTCGATACTACACGTGTACTTTAGCAATATTTTCTCACATCACGTCAGCTGTTGTTATTGCCACGTTACCCGGTGCAATTTTCTACTAAAGTTTAAAATTTAATTTATATATTTTTTGGGTTATTCAACAGGCTAATCTGAAAGTCATCGCAGAAAAAAATTGTTTAGCCATGAACGTTTTTGTGGTTAATACGATGATGGTGAGTTTATTTTGGGTGTTTTTTAAAGGGGTTAAAATCATCGAATGGCTGCTCCCGCCTGGGTGAGGCGGGAGGAAGTGTTTTTACTGACACGGACACACACTGGTTTTTAAACCATCTCGTTCCTTCTCCTGCACGTCGAGCCGGAGCCCCGGTAACCCGTTAGGTTCTCCGCGACATTTTGGGTGTGTAGGTGCTCAAAATGTAAATCAATTGCACAGATTCTGGTGTAAGCGATAACCTCACCCTTAGTCATAGAACGCCTTTATCATATCAAGCTAAATAATTTCATAAGACAATCAGAAGGTGTTCATAAACACATACCAGGCGAAATAGTGGTCAAGCGTGGGCCCATCAAATATAAAAAAAACGAAAATCCTTTTATATCCCTTCAGATAAGAGTCATAATACGTTAAGGACAAATAGCTAGGTGTCTAGTCCCGAATAATTCTCAAATGATAAGCACGTGTCGGTGTCAGCTGTAACCACAAAGCAATCATGGCTTCTCGTGTCATGTTATATACAATCGAGTATATAGGAATAACTCAATAAAATAATATACACGTGTTAGAAACAGTGCTACATAATTATTATAATTGTCTAACTCAGGTGTATAATTAATTATTAGCTATTTTTTCGGACAGAAAATACGCATTGCCATTCAACATGGCAATGTTGCTAGTCTTTTGGGCACGTTTCCCAGTGATAGTGATGCGGATGAATTCTTTGGCGCATATCTGACGGAATTTCGTTTTTATTTCTTTTATAATCGCCTTTTTGTTAATTTGTAATTGTATGTAATTGCTTATACTAATTTACATGTAATACACTTAAATAACAAAGGCCTAACGTGTGATCTTATTATTGTCTACCTAATCTTACTAAACAAAATTTTATCGTAATAAAACTATTATAATTCCCATGCAACTTATCAAATACAAACGTGAAATTTGTGGCATGGAAATTTGAACTCATACCAGTTCCAATTATAAATATTTTTTGTTCTTTCAAACACAATTTGCATAAACAATAATAAATTAAAAGAAATCAATCTACGAAATAACTATATTTTATTTTCAAGGTCACAGTTTGGTAATTATAAAAAAAACTATATTTTATTTTCAAGGTCATAGTGGATATACGCGATAAATTCTTTTTAAACTTTTATTGAGTTTTAACGGGGTATAAAACGCGACCTATTCTTAGCTGCAATCAAATCTCCTCTATTTTATCAGCAAATACTTTGAGTGCCAACTGCTATCTTTTCACGCTTTTCCAATTATGTTTGGTGAAATAGATTGTGCCAATTGTGCATGAATGTCAAATTTCTACTCCATAAAATCTGTCCATATGCTTATGTATATAGCATAACATCACGCCTTTCTTCTCCGAAGGGTTAGGCAGAGGTGGACATTATGGCACTTAATGCCACTGTACCATGTAACACCCACTATTTACTATTTTATTTTATGAGTCCCATGTGGGGGTGAGCCTATTGCCATATACCGGGCACGATTCTAGACTCCGTGCGCTACCACTGCTTTTTTTTTAAATCCAGTAATACTTTGCCCGAATCAAACCCGAGACCCTTTGCCCAGCAGTCGCACTTGCGACCATGCCGCCAACGAGGCAGTCTTATGTTTTGCATATAGATTCTTCTGAATTCATATGTATGCTTGACCGTACTATAGAGGTAATATCTAATTAAACTTCATTAGTAAATCAGTCTACATTTTTTTAGACATTATTTTTATAGCGTAGTACCTAGTCTAGTCGTAATATTTCCTCAATTTCCATACATCACAAATTTTTCGATATGAGCAATACCAATTTGAACCATACCAACTTCTGTTACTAACAAAGTAACCAACTGTCGAGATATTATTTACTACAGTTTTATGGGTTCCCATTGTAGTGTGATGTAATTCAACATTTAGTTTACAAAGTTGAAGTGAACTGCCTCGTTGGCCGACTGGTCGCAAGTGCGACTGCCGGGCAAGGGGTCTCGGGTTCGATTCCCGGGTCTGGCAAAGTATTACTAGGTTTTAAAAAAAATCTCAGTAGTAACACGGAGTCTAGAAATGTGCCCGGTATATGGCAATAGGTTCACCCCCTATTACATGGGACTTATAACATAAATAGTGAAAAGTGGGTATTACATTGTACAGTGGCATTAAGTGCCGAAATGTGTACCTCTGTCTACCCCTTCGGAGATGAAAAGGCGTGATGTTATGTTGAAGTGACTTCATTATATTATTGTATAATATTTATAAAGTGTGTTTTAGGTATGGCTATATAGCCATTGTCTTAAAATTTTGTGGTCCATTTTCTTTCATGACATAAATAGTGAAAAGTGGGTGTTACATTGTACAGTGGCATTAAGTGCCGTAATGTGCACCTCTGCCTACCCCTTCGGGGATAAAAAGGCGTGATGTTATGATTATGATGATGATTTTCTTTCAATTGATCGAAGGTTGCCCACGTGTTTATTGTTTTGATATTTTTTTCTCTTAGTACTAAAGAAACACTTAGAGGTCTATGCAAAAATATAACCTGATCACACATTGACTGTTTATTTTCTATTTCAAAAATGAACAAGTCTATTGTGATAATATGACAGTTTTCTAAGATTTCACTTTGCTATAAAAAAATAAATTGGAACTGAAATATTTCAACACTTACATATGTATAATAGTGAACAGGTCGTTCATAGGCTACATCATCACTTACCACCAGACGAGATAATAACAAACGATATTCTATTAAGTATGAATAAAAAAGTTTAAAAAAAGTAAACGCTGCTCATGAAGAGCTCCTTTGTGGCTCGAAACTAGTATAGCTTTTTTCAGTATTATCACGTGAGTAACCCGCGATTTTTAGTTAATTTAGTCTGTTTCACGATAGTTATTATAAAAACAGTGATTATCTACACGTTCTGCAAATAAAACGTTAACCTGTGTACTTATACTTTTGTTTTGTGTAAACAGTACTTTAGCCTCACGGTTACGCTACGAACTCGAGTATTTGCATTGATAAGTATTGACATGTTCAAAGTATACTACTTTGAATATTTTATATTTGTTTTAAAACCTCTTCTCTCAAGTAGTTTTAGAGACATTTCTGCTTTGATTATTATATAGATAGGTTCTTACCCAGGCTTTGAGCTGTAGGTATATATGGTATATAAATATATGTGTAGGTATTCAAAAGTGCCTTCCTGGTCCAATTGAAAGATTTTGACTTTGACTTTGAATTTTATTTCTTATCGCATTTAAATAAAATCCAGTACTTTATATTTTATCTGCTTTTTCTCTATTTTTATTACCATTTTCATTAATCCCTTGTTCAGCCGCATTGCTTTTATTCTCAGTTTACAAGCCCATAAATTCAATATTATTAATTTAATATCCATCCATATCCCATTCAAATCATGATAAATACGGGCTACGATTCGTATCTTCGTCTGAAAGTTAATTTTCCTGTTACATGATCGAAATTATGACCAAAAAATACTTCATAACATCACAACATTAAATTTCATCAAAAGGGACGTGTTTCTTGGAATCCATTTTGTTCGTGGTTTGTTCAATTTCGGTCTAAGTCATATAATATTCGCTTTTCTTTGAGTAGGTACGTATCTGTATATCCGACACAATTATAATCTTCATATAATATTTTCTGTAAAATGAAGACTTTGATTTGGGTATTGTTATTATTATTACCATGAAATTGAATGAACATTTATTAATTATATTTGGATTTTGTTTGTTCCATTTCATTGGATATGAAGAGCAAGAACAGACGGAAGCCTATTTCGTGACTAGTGCAACCTGTAAACACCAGCAGTACCAAACCAATTACAATTTTAATGTATAATGCACATCACACCTTTTATCTCCAAAAGATCAGGGATGCAAAGGATAAGGGTAGGCAGAAGTGCACATTGTACACTTAATGCCACTATAACAATGTATACAATGTAACACCCACTTTTGAATACAGATATTATGAATCCCATTTAACAGGGGTATATACCGGGCACAATTCCAGAGACCGTGCTACCAGTAAGAAATTAAAAAAAAAACAGTAGTAAGTACTTTGCCCGACCCGGAAATTAAACCCGAGACCCTTTGCCACCGAGTCGCACTTGCAACCAGTCGGCCAACGAGGCATCCAAGCATCTTAAAATCACTTAAACTATCAAACACCAAGCGGTCACCGGTGCTTGACGAGGTATAATGACGGTGCTTGACGAGTTAAATATTGTTTAACTCGTTGAGTACCATCATTATTTGTGGTCACCGGTTGCGGTCACCGGTGACCGCTTGGTGTTTGACAGTTTAAACGGAATAGTAATTCAAATTCCATTTGTCTCCCTCACACATAATTTACATACAAACACTATTATATCAGTATTTCTTGATAGATGGCCATTAATAAAATCGAAAACTGGATTATTGGAAATTAATATATTCATTAATACGAAGATATTACGAATGGAATAATTTAATCAAATCGGACAATGACCTTTCAAGGTCGACGGTGGGTGTTATAAATATTTTATCAACAATATCTTTTACCTTTTCCTGTATATTTTTATCGGTCAACTTGGGTTGAAAGAAGTCATCAATAAATTAATTTTGATGGGCAATCTCAATATCATTGCTCAGTGAAGTGGAGATAAGAATACACGAGTAGTAGGGACTTACTGGAAAATAATTTCAGCAATAAAATTGGCCCAAATCAATAACGAAAACCTTTAATTTAAAAAGTGCTTACTTTTAAAATTTTATGTCCTGTAATTGCCAATTTAAATTATATTAGCTCCAAATCTGGATACGTTAAAACCGATTGTTCTTGTATAACATAACATAACGCTCCGAAAGGGGATGCAGAGGTGCACATCACGGCACTTAATGCCACTGTACAATGCAACACCCACTATCCACTATTTATGTTATGAGTCCCAGTTAATAGGGGATGAGCCTATCGCCATATACCGGACACATTTTCAGATTCCGTACTATTAACCTAAAAATAATATAAAGATTAACCTCAAGATCTCATTTTCCAAAATGATAATAATAGATCACTTAAACCAAAAGAACACACACATTAAAATCAAAACTTATAGGGATCCGTAAACATAAAAACATTTGCTATTCAACCCTTCAATCCAGCTCAACTCCAACCCATCTGTTTAACTTTAGTGTTGTTTAAATTAAATTTACAACATACGAAATTTGCCAACAGTATCTAATTACAGGTTGTAAAAGGTCCAATTGTATCCCTTATAATTAAATAAGGGTTTTACCTAAATCTATAAATGTGTGCACAATATAGGCTGTTTTAGAAATTTCGATCCACTAATTGCTCTAGGGATTACTATTTCATAAGCAAATCCGAAAATAGATGGTTCGAGGGAATTATTAATAGAAGTCTACGGATCACCTGATGGTAAGCAATCGGCGCCGCCCATGGACACTCGAAACACCACGGCATTACAAGTGCGTTACCGGCCTTTTGGGAATTGGGAATTTGAGGATTGTGGAGGATTCGGGTATTCGGGAGACGGGGACTAAGGAGGGGAGTAATTGAACCTCCGGTTACTCACTCACACGACGAATCACAACGCAAGCGTTGTTTCACGTCGGTTTTCTGTGAGGCCGTGGTATCACTCCGGTCGAGCCCACCCATTCGTGCCGAAACATGGCTCTCCCACACTTAATGTCAATTTGAGAGAAACAAACATCAAAATCTATCAATCGAGTCAAACGAAATAGTCTTTGGAATGTTTGATTGTTTGAACGCCGTAGTCTTTAGAACTACTAGTCCGATTTTTTTTATATTGGTTAATCTGTTTATCGAGAAAGGCTGTAAGCTATAAAACACTTCGCAAATAGGAATAGAAGCCGAGCAGATCGGGTAAAACCGCACGAAAGTAGCGGTAATGATTAAAATCAAAGAATCCAGTACACTCACTGTATGCTAGCTAAAAAGGAGGCGGGGTGCGTGAGGGAATGAAACTCCTCACGCCCTAGCCGTCGCCAGAGACACTCCGGGCATCGGGGATTGCGAGGTGATCTCCAGCCACCGTAAGCACGGGCCTGCGGACGGCTAGCACGGGTAACCACCACAGATGGGGCCCAATAGGGCTGCTGCACTCCGGTTTGAAGTGCAGGACTAGGAACGGGGTGGTTTTTAGTCAGTAAAAGTCTGACACTCCTTCCCGCCTCACCTGGACGAAAGAAGTCATTGGATGATTCCGCTCAAAAAAAGAGTACAGTCAATGTTCTTTATCATAAGTTTTGAACCATTCTATGTGTAATATATTCGTATGTAAACACCGACTGATATTTACATCATCTCAAAATAACAAACAAACTGTCCAAACTTCGAAATTAGATATTAAATTGATATGTATCTATTCTCAGTTACTTTTCAGAGATACATATGATGGGTACTCTTTATTCTAAGAAGTACTTCGTTAATGAAATACAAATCACGCTATTGCACGTGCTGGTTTATCATCAAAATCTTCATTATTATCATCATCAACAGCTTATAAGTGGCTACTGCTGACCAAGCCTCTTCTCACACGGAGAAATTTTGAGCAGTAATCACCACGCTTGCTCAATGTGGGTTGGTGATTTCAAACTTATAATTATAAACTATAAGCCCAGGTTTCCTCACGATGCTTTCCTTCACGGTTTGTCAGTACAAACGGTAAAGGAATGCATAATACAAGAAGGAAGGATATAGATAATCTACTAAAATAATTAAAAAAATTCATTTTATAGTAAAAAGTATATGTTAGAACAGAAATTATAATAATAATATGAAATCTCGAAGACACGAACAAAACCATAAGTTTAAGGTCATTGATACTACATAGATCTAGCTAAGTTTCTTTTAGAAAATGTCATTTACGAAAAACACACCGAGTAAAGCTCCCTCATCCAGGTACTTTTTATTTAACCAAGCATTTAAATTAGGAGCAGATTGTTTAAAAATAGCTACTTAAAGCATTTTCTTAACGGAACGAAGTCAGATCAAAACTTATTTAGCAGGTCATCAAAGACTAAAATACATTAATTAAATCGCTACCGTAGTTAAAGAGATTAGCACGTTCAATCAAAGTAATACAACAAACAATCTTCGACTTTATGTGTAATACTATTACAGATTCAAATATAAATATAGAAATGGAAATCCGTTCAGCAATAATAACAATATTACTCCACTTTGTAGTTGTGTTTTGAAAATAATGACTAATAAATTGCTTATTGATCTGTTTGATTACTTTTTACGCCTTAGTGTTTGTTTTTATAACATCGCGCCTTTTATCCCTGGAGGGGTAGGCAGAAATGCAAATAACGGCACTTAATGCCACACCCACTTTTCACTATTTATCTTATGAATTTCGTGTAATAGAAGATGAGCCTATTGCCATATACCGGGCACAATTCCAAAGCCCGTGCTACTAGTGAGATTTTATTAAAAACCCAGTAATACTTTGCTCGACCCAAGATTCGAACACGAGACCCCTTGCTCAGCTGTCGCACTCGATACCACTAGGCCAACGAAGCAGTGTAGTGTTAGTTCCCTAAGATTATAGCATGACCAACGGCACCTTGAAACAGGCAACTGCTAGATTATGAACGTCTTCTAAATAAAAGGTCTCCATACTTAGCAGTCAGGTAAGTAGAATATCAGCAGTATGACGCCCACTGCTGAACATAAGCCTCCGCCAGTAACATGGCAATATAAAAATCAGATTTATTAGAAAATGTTACTGTCCAATCCTAGTCATATGTCCTTTAGTCGGTTCTTTTGTTTTCCGTTTACTCGTTTGCCTCCTATTCCATAAAAAAAAGGTTGATTTCGGATTGTCCAAGTCAGGGTCAGATTAAAATAATTCTTTTTGAAATGGTTATTTGAAATTGTCTTATTCAAACGAAGTATAAAATTGTATTGATCAATATAAAAACCGTAGGCAATTTAGTAAACGTATAAATTACAATCTGAGACTTATTGTAACTTTCGTGAGACATACTAAATAAATTATTAAATTTTGAATCACGGCAGAGGGCGCGCTGGGCCCGCAGACTCCAGTAGCCAGTAGCAGCGCGCCAGTAGCAGCGCGACGCTCATGAATATGAACCTCTAGCATGACTTGAAACTAATCGAGTTCCTAGTCAAATTATTACGTGAGTAAGCCGAAAACGTAATAATTTACTGAGACTAGTCGTTGAAAAAAATCGCGTCTCAAAACCGGGCATAAGACCCATAAACTTTAATACACCTCACAAATTACATCTTTTTAACCTTCAAAAAATATCTTAAAACAGAAATGTAAATAATTTTCTAAGCCTTACTTCTAACATCAAACCTACGTCTAAACGAGAATACTTTGGTCGTAACTTTTACTAAATTTGTGAGTAGACTTTAATGAAACATCGTTCCCTTTTAAAATTGAAATAGGGTCCGACAGCCCTTTACCGAAATTCTGCTTATTAAGGGTTCGGCCTTCTGGCGCGTAAAAAGATAGTTTATGACCGTGAATTGTCTGATAATTAAGTAATATTTTGTCTTGATTTTAATTTTATTTATTTAAAAAAGAACGTTGTTCTACACTAGAATTTTCTCCTATATCGTGGGTGCGTTTACAAACATACAAGTTCACATACACATAACACCTAGACCTTTTTTTTTTTTTTTTTATTTTTATTTTTATTTTTTTTTTTGATGTCGAGGGGAAACCTTCAAAAGGCGCCTAGCTTTTTGGGGAGAAAGACTAGGGAGTGTGGGATTCTTACCTCACTAAAACCACCCCGGTGGCCACCCTCAGCACCTGTAAGGGGCACCGGGTCCTCTGAAGAGACCTGCTCCGGAGCCCCCACGGTGCAACGCCTGATACAGCACATCCCTAGGGAGACGAGCGTGTCCCTTGATCATCGCTTTGCACGGCAGCACGTGACCACTGTGCTACCGTCTTCCCTGAGGCCACTAGATAGGCACCTAGAGTCCCCACTCTGTGCGCCCGTGGCCCCTAAGGTCCGCCTGCATTTCATACAAGCGGGATTGCGGCGTGTTAGGCGTCATGGCGGTTGCGTCTTCGACGCCTTCTACGAGCAGGATCGGCTCTCTCGCGATTCCGCTCAGCAGCCTCCTTTTGGGACATTACAGTCTCGCAAAAGGAGGCCACTGCCCTCCAGTTTTCTGTCTCTGCCAACATAGCCTTAGTTACTGCTGGCAGAGACAAGCCTTGCCCGATCTTGGCAACCAGGACCTGCCGCTCAGAAGCCCACGCTGGGCACTCCTCGAGCGTGTGCTGTGCGGAATCCAGGTCACCTCGGCAGTGGTGGCAATTTGCCGTGGCCTCACGCCCAATCCTGTTCAGGTACTCACCGAAGCAACCATGCCCGGTTAGCACCTGAGTGAGCCTGTAGGAGACGGGCTCCTCTCTTTTCAGCCAGGCTTCGAAGTGCGGCAGAATGGCTTCGACAACGCGCTTACGTGAGACCTCCGGCTGTTGTAGCCGCTCACGCCACCGCTCGAGCGCGTGTCGCCTTTCCTGCCGCCTCAGCCTAACGAACGCCACTCCTGGCACTCTACCGCCATTTTGGCGGACAGTACGGATTTGATCGTAGATCTTTGCGTCCATATTCGCTAGTATGTCCAATGGCGGAAAGCGAGCCAAGAGAGTCGCCGCCTCAAAAGACACCGTTCGGTACCCTCGTGCGATACGGATGGCCATTTTCCGCTGCAATCGATAAATTTTCGCTCTACAGCGTCGGACGCCTGACAGTCGAGCTGACCAAACAGGCGCTCCATAAAGGACCATCGATCGCACGACACCCGCGTAGAGACGGCGAACTTCTTCACGAGGTCCCCCGATGTTAGGCAGCAGTCTATGCAAAGCACCCACTGCCTTTTCGACTCGGGGGACCAGGCGTTCGAAATGCTCTTCGAAGCCCCACCGACCATCCAATGTTAGGCCTAGATACTTTATGTATCGGCCTACCTGAACTTGAGCATTTCCAACTAATACCGACGAACTGGGTGGCTCTCTGGTTCTCGGCAGCTTATGGAACCATAGTGCTTCAGTTTTGTGAGGCGCTATTTCCAGACCCAGTCCTCGAATTGAGGCCACGACTTTTGCCACCCCGAGCTCAGAGAGCCGGATGGCCTCCTCGAAGTTACTCCCGCTGGCCATTACCAGAGTGTCATCTGCATAGCAAACCACATGAACACCAGCGGGAAGTTCAGCACGCAGGACCGTATCGTAGGCGAGGTTCCACAATAAAGGACCCAGTACGGATCCCTGTGGAACTCCGCACGTAATCTGCCTCCGCTGAACGTTACCGTCCCGGCCCACATAACGAATATGCCGGTCGCGCAGGTAAGCCCCAACAATGTTCTGCAAATAGGGAGGAATCCTGTGATATACAAGTGCCTCCCTGATTGCCTTCCAGGGTAGGGAATTGAATGCGTTGACGATATCCAGGCTTATCGCCAACGCAACCCCACCCCTGGAAACTGCCTGATCCGACAACGAGCGGACACGTATAACACCTAGACCTGGAACAACAATATGTGGATCAAAAAGTTGTTCCACACGGTAATCAAACCCACTACATATTGTACCGCACCAGCCATGTAGTCAAATTGGTAGAGATGGCCTTACAGTATGTCCACAATTCACCCGGTATAATTGTCAATCCTCAGTGAAGTTTCTTGCTCGTTCTTCTCCATAGGAATCTACGCCTTGGAATGAGCAAATAGCTTCACTTTCAATTTTTTTTTGTTGACGTTCAAAAGTGCCATTCTGGCCTAATTGAAATAAATGATTTTGACTTGACTTGAAAAAAAAAAATAAAAACTGGACGCAGGCCTTTACTTAGTTGAGGACTTCATATAGCAATAGCTAACGATGATAAAAATGTTGTAGATAATGATAATATAGACGATGAAGAAGCTATTGCTAGAAATTTTTAAAGCTTAAGAAATTTTTAACATTTTTCTTGACTTTAAATTTGAGACTAATAACCCCACATACAGTCACTTACGAATTCTCAAGCAAAAATAGTATAAATAGAATTAGATCTACTGTATCTAAAATCAGGCATCAATTTGCGAAAAACGATCACAATGTTTTCTCTGGCTATAAGCCACGACACAGCGACCTTCAATCAATAACACCATTAAGGTTAAGTTCATAGCAAATAATAAATTAAAAAGAAAAGATAACAAAGAATTAGTACAGCCATTAGAATTGATATAAATATCGGCTTAGATGGTAAAAATAAACGCGGTCACCTATTTGAATACCCGACAACACATCAAGCTAAGACAAACTAATATAAACTGACCGTTGGTTGTTCGGAAAGATTATACAAACCGGGTGCATTATAAACTGGAACAGTAATGTGTAGTTGGGATCACATACGCGTCAGCAAAAGTCAGTCAATGATCGCAATCTCATAAACTCATAACATACCTCTACAAGTGAAATGAAATAAAAGCTTTTAAAAAGAAACACTTGAAAGTATCGTCTTCATTGCTATGAATATATGGTATATTTATTCCACGAAAGATAAAACAGTTACTAAAATACATTAAAGTGTGTTAAGATTCTTCTATTTATTATTAAGTGGAATTAGAATGAAAAGTTTAGTTAAATAGATTTTACTTCTTGCAGATTATCTTCTATAAATACGACCCGGGTAAATGCTAGGTTCCAGTCAGTGAGAGATGAACAGCAAATTCCTTTGTTTAGATCAAAAATTAAATCGCAAGCTCCAAGCCGCCTGAAAAGCCTCAGCCTTACATTACGTCACTCAATGCCACTGTACTATGGAACACCCACTTTTCACTATTTATATTATGAGTCCCATGTAATTGGGGGTGAGCCTATTGCCATATACCGGCCTTATTTCCAGACTCCGTGCTACTACTGAGAATTTTATTTATAAAACGCAGTAATACTTAATTTCCTTGTCCAAAACTAGATATATTTCGGCAGATGGTGATGAATATTCCATATCTTTCGCATCATCTGAATGATGGATGGAACCAAAATTCTGACGTTTACCAGTTATCTTGTAACCTTCTTCGCTTATGACGTAAGTAAGAATTAAGAAGTAATTTTAGCATTAAAGGATAAATGTTGTCCTTGATTTTGTTTTGCATTTCTTCTTTCTCCTGGCCTTTGCCCAAGTAGGTTAGGGTCGGCAGTCTTAACCAGATTTGACTGTCACTATACATATATGTATGTATATGTTGAGCAAGGGCCACCTGCTCTCCCCATTACGTTAGAGATGATACAAGAAACTTATAATAGATAAGTATACTGTTTAAAGTTACAGTTGTTGAAGGTGGGTAATGCTTCATTATAAACATCTTTATAAAATGTTTTGCCATAATATCCACTATTAGCAGTTAAGTCGAAGGTTCAAGATTATCAAAGAGCGATGCTGCCTCATTTCTGTCAAGTAGGCATATAAAACAATTTACTACAGTCCAATTAATCAATGTTTACAATAAACTGAGAATTCGAGCTTACATCTACCATACCATCTACAAAATGTCGTCGTAAATTCAAATTCCCAAGAGCCATCCCCAGATACCGAAACATACGGCTATCCTGTATTTCTGCGATACATTTTTCCAAATTAAATCCTCTGGTTGACAAATTGGGTGCTTCATTATAGAGCCACAGGCGGCACCAGACTAATGGCCGAAATAAACGAGAATTTCTGATCGTTGGAAGTAAATGTCAGTGTACCCGCCTCATGTTGGAGCTTCTAGAAGAATTTGACTTTGGAATTGGAATTGGAGATGTATTTAAAGTATGATTGTGTCGACTAGAAAAGTAGGAATATAGTTTTAAATAACCATAAAGTGGAATAAAAATACGAGCAGCAGTAGATGATAATATTTAAGATAGTGCATTGAAAGAAATTTGACATTTCAACTAGTGTTAGGTATTGAAAAAACTACATAATTATAGACAAAATAAATACTGGTGATTTAAGAAATAAGAGTTGGTAAACTTCGTCTATGATATAGGCACTTGAATGAAAAGTAAAGACGCAATATTTATATTTACTCCACGCGAACCAAAACTAATATTTACTCGTCCAATATTACTTCACAACTAATAAAAGTCTGGAAAGCCAACCCCACACATATTAATATTCTACGCTAACAATAAAATCGAAACTTGTATGACCAAAATGCTCACACAACTTCCCAAGATACACAAAAACATTGTTGAGGCTATCTCGGCTTGCCAAACATGTTTACTTGAAAACTAATATCAATATTTAACTCCAAATGTCATATCGAAACTTCTAAACGGGTTAAAACGTCTCTAGAGTTCATAAATCAGTTTTTAAAAACTTTAATCTCCAGAGTCTCTTCTTCTAAATTCTTTACAAAATGTTTTTGGACTTTTTTGTTTAATACTTATTCTAGTTTTGGACAAGATATAACTATGTTTACAAATTTACTCTGTGTTAGTGAGTTTTTTGGAAAAAAAGACCAAAGTGCGTCTCTAAGGACCTAGATAAACTTTGTGAATACGTAGGATGATTCGTATGAAATTGTATTTCGTTCTTAGGTGTGTTGCTACTTGCTTAGTGTGTATGCTGTAATTTTCTAAGGAATTTACTAGAGTAAATGTAATTTATTTTCTTGTAAAAGTAGGTGTGATGCCAAGTTAAATTGTGAGAGATTATCTTTGCTTTGCAGTAAGACACATATTGCCATTTAAATATCATAAATATGGATAGAAAAAAAAGTTTAAGAATATGCAATAC
The DNA here is from genome assembly GCA_038387885.1 of Spodoptera picta. Classification (NCBI taxonomy): domain Eukaryota; kingdom Metazoa; phylum Arthropoda; class Insecta; order Lepidoptera; family Noctuidae; genus Spodoptera; species Spodoptera picta. Next base: position 7,933,924 of record JAZHFQ010000761.1, on the reverse strand, counting down.
AATTTTTCGTCGTCATTATCACTATCGTCACCCTATAACCATCTCATTGCAGGACAAAATACTCTTATTACACGAAGGGAGAATGAGCATTAATCACCGCTTGCTCTTAAAAGAGAGTGTCCTTGAAACAAGTTTCCCTGATCTGTCAATACTATAGAAACTCAGCAGTCATGTTTGCTGCTGGTTTCCTCAATAAAAAACAACCTAGCAATAACACAAGCACTCCAAATCATTGAATAACTTATAACTGTAATCTTAGTCAAAGAGAATCCACTAAGTATTATTGCTCAAACATATATTACATGATTGTGCTTTACAAGCGTCTGCAAACAGCGCAAAATGAGGTAATGCAAGAAACTTCTTAAGCATACAAATTTCATGCATTTTGCTCAAACTTCGTAGATTTGAGCATTCGAACAATATGCTCTTGACAACTTGTAGCAAAGGAGAGAAATTGTACGGCGCTTTTGCACAAAATTTGATATTAAACAAATGAATTTAAAAGACTGCTGTGTTGGTTGGGGATCTCAAGTGCAACTACCGAATAAGACATTTTCAATTTTATTGCAGAGTAAGATATTACGGACTATAAAGCGGTGTATGGTAAAACTAATAGGCTAATTTCATACCTCTACATTACATCAATAATAATAGATAAAAAACTGACAAGTGAGTGTTTCATTTGAATTTTTGCACCTCCGCTTATGCCTTAGGATAGAAATTATATTAAAAATGTTAAGTAAAACCTTACTTCACATGTTTTAATATTAAAACCAAGATGTGTCTAGTAATGTCTAGCCGCGAAAAAAAAATAATCTACAGAAGTAGGTTGGTACGGATTTTTACAGATAAGATTTTATTACTAGAATTGTGGCTCCATAAAAGTTATCTCAAATACCCAAGAGTAAATAAATAATATTAAATGAAAAGATCATTTCATTCGTCCATATTTACTAATTGCACGTTTCTATTGCGTGACTATTTAATTTAATTACATTTTAGTTTTTGGCGTATGTAGATGGCGCTAGCGGTGTAAATAGTCTCTTAATAATGGAAGTAAGCTACTTAAATAAGTTGATATCTGTATTTATTAGCATGACGATGATTTTTATAATTAACTATCGTTAGACATACTAAATTAATTAAAGTTAATAGTAGTACTTCTAGAGGTAGTAGTATTCGTAGACTGCACGACATCGCCGTGACCGCGCACTCTTCTCATGAGGAAGAACCCCTCTGTGGTTCGAAACTAGTACAGGTTTTCTCTTTTCTCAGTATACTCACGTGAGTAACCCACGATTTTTACTTAATAACGATGATTATTCACAAATGCTTTGTTTAATCTAAGAATATTGTAAATTTTCAACATTTCAACGATTTATACACACATCAGTATAATACGATTTGCAATCATTAACATCCACTTATGTAAAATATTTACATACGTAAACAATGAGGCGGTTTATTATCATATGATAATGTTTAATGTTTTAATAAGATCGGTAAATAAATTATTAAGTGTAATAAATATTATAAATTTGTACATTGATCCAAAAGTTTTAATATTTGACTCAAAAACCAAATCTGATCTTGACCGTCAACCACCTATGAAACTCAATTTTGATTACAGTTTTAGGTTTTTGAATTTCAAATCTTCAGAGATAGACCGGATTTCATTACAATGACTGATTAGCAATGAAATTGACTGGCCTACAGACCCTTTTTTGTTTTTAATGGGGGGAAAATCGTCCATCATCTTCCCGCCCGGGTGAGGTGAGAGGGAGTGTCAGACTCTTACTGACTAAAAACCACCCTGTTCCTACTAATGCACTTCGAGCCGGTGCCCCGGCAACCCGTTAAGTCTACCGCGGCTCCGTATCTACACACACCCTTCTAGCCTATTTAATGTTTGCAGTCATTAAATAAAACTTGAAATATCAAAGTTAATCATAAAAACCTCTAATGTCTAGGAAATGACAAAAATTTTACGACTGTTTAAAATCCTACTTACTCACATTTATTTTTGTTCTTTTGCAACTTCATTAGAATAATGTGACGTTCAAACAATTATAATCTTTATTTACATATAACTGAGAGTGTATTTAAAAACCTGTTTATAGTTTTTGTGTTTTGTATACTTGTATTATTATCATTCAAAGACTGTTTTGTCTATTTTTTTTTGTAGTTTAGACCAGACTGCGAATTGTACATTTTTATAATTATTCTTCTTTTTTCCTCTTTGAGAAATGCAAGTAATAGGTATTATTTTTAAGTTTGGGAGACAGATGAGATAACTGAATACCTTACTGAAGCGTTTAGTCCCGCTCATGGATACGCGCATTTACAGCGGAATTACAAATGGTTTGGCCTTTAAAACAAATGAACTCCATTTTTACTCAACTGTGAAAAGGGTGCAGTTTTCAATCATTTCAATACCTTAAGCAACATTTTAATCGATAAATTTTCCATCATGAAACCAAACTTATTTTCACATATTTCACTTAGACACTTATATAGGATAGAGTAATATAAGAAAGTAGCCCACTCTGCGCAGATACCCGTCTCCTGAACACAATAATCTTATCAGATCGCAAAGAATGACAGCCACGCAAAAAGAGGTGACCTATTTTTCGAACCACACATCTAGACTAGGCCTAGGTGTTTACTCCCGGTTTTTATTCGCTTGTAGTGGTGAAAAAAAAGAATATAAAGCGTGTTAACCATTTTAGTATCATAGTTAGGTGCCGAAAAATTAACATGATCATTTGCCATATTGTAACGAAGTTGGATGTCTGAAATCATCATAAATTCCATTTCTAAAATTTATATTCAGTCAATACTTCGCATAACTTAAATAAATAAGCCCAAAGAGTAAGTAACAAAGGTGCATACAGGTAGCAAAATATACCTAGATATAGGAAAGCACTAGACTGCACGGTTGGTGCGGTGGCTGGGCAACCGGCTGCCGTGCAACGTGTCGCGGGTTTGATTCACACTGTGAACAACAACACTTTGTGTGATCCACAAATTGTTGTTTTGGGTCTGGGTGTCATGTGTATGTGAACTTGTATGTTTGTAAACGCACCCACGACACAGGAGAAAATCCTACTGCGGGGCAATGTTTTTTAAAAAAAGAAAAAAAAAGAAAGAAAAGAAAGCAGATATTCGTATTTCGACAGTTACGTCTATAATCAGTCTCATGTAATCAAGGACGACTCTATAGTCAGGCATAGAACAAAATATAGAACCTCGTGATATGACAGAGAATTTTGGAAATGGAAAATTATTATTATTTACCTGATCAAGGAATTTAGCACAAGACTTCTTTACATATGAATTTGGGTCTCCAACAAGGAATACACTTAGCACACACGAGTAGCATTACAAAAATTGAAAGCTATGTGCTTCCTCAATTTATTATAGGAGGCTACAACATGCAAAAAATCATAAAAATATACATAAAATGGCAATAAAAATAAAAATTAAATTAAATTTAAAGCTAAGAACAAAACAATTGCGATTAAAAACAATATAAAATGTCAGAAATATGGCACACGTCAAATAATACATACCTAATCAGACAAAACAATCAAATGTCGGAAATAATCAATTGAATATGGTCGAGTTGAAAATAATAATAATAAATAATCAAAACAATAATAATAAAAAATATAAAATATACAATAATCAAAAATCAAATTTTCAAAAATAATCTATTAAAATAAGAGAAATAAGAGAAGTGAGACTTCTTACTCGACAATCAAACTGGCGTCCACTCCCTTACACCCCAAGCACATATTTTACTATAAAATGAAAATAACCAATCAATAATTCTAGGTGCAACGATTAGTACTCTCATAATGACGTAGGTATCGATTTTATACAACCGTATAAGCAGTTACTGTATATTCCGTCGCTTGATTTTCTAGGACTGAAATAGACATCTTGTTTTATTCATTTGCAAAGGAAACTTGCTGCTATCCGTTTACTTGAAGTAAACTCAGTGGTTTGTAACGAAAGAAGAAGTAAATTTGCACACAAAAAATACAAAAGTAAAGAAAGTATGTCCAAAAGTCCTATGGTCTTCGATTACTAAGGTTTTGACTAATCAGATTGGCATTGAAGATTATATTTCATCGAAATGTATAAAAAAGTAAATCTTTAATTTCAATAACCTATCAAAAAGACAATCATTTCATCAAAAAGGATGGCCCAAAAATACTTTTAGCTGGGGCAGATTGGCATATTTTTTTTAAGACTAAAAACCACTCCGTTCCTTCTCCTGCACTTCGAGTCGGAGCCCCGGTAACCCGTTAGAATCTCCGCGGCTTCGAAAGACAGATAGGCATATGCCCGAATACTGAAAAGCTACTCGATATTAGGTTGTACTATCGGAATAACTGCCTCGTTGGCTGAGTGGTCGCAAGTGCGACTTTCGGACAAGGGGTCTCAGGTTCGATTCCCGGGTCGGGCAAAGTATTACTGGTTTTTTTTTTAAGAATTCTCAGTAGAAATCTGGAATTGTGCCCGCTATATGGCAATAGGCGCACCCCCTATTCATGTTACATGGGGCTTATAACATAAATAGCGAAAACTGGGTGTTACATTGTACGATGGCATTTAAGTGCCGTAATGTGCACATTTGCCTACCCCTCCGAGGATAATAGGCGTGATGTTATGTTATCGTAATAAATATCGCACAATCTCTGTCATTTTCCAAAGAATATGTAGTGACAGAACTATACATAAGCACGAATTAAAATTTAGTAGCCTTTCAGTATTAGGGGGTTAGTCTTCCAAATTACACAAACTATTTATATAGGAACTAAAAATAGTGTCCATTTTAAACGATCTAAAACCACAAGTCTCAGTATATCAGAAAGTAATTGGGTAGGTTCAGCCGAATTTTCCCATCAGTGTGTTGCGGTAACGCCCAACTGATTTCCAGTACAATGGACGCGCTTTAATCATATCTTCTGATTTACTTTATACAAAGAAAATAGTAGATAATAGTGGGCATATATCTATTTTTATCGTGTTGTTAATAAATTGTGTAAGTAAAAATAGCATTTCGATTAATGTCATTAATATTAAAAACAACATCTTAATTCACATAATTATAGGCTGAATAATAGATCAAAATGTCATTTTTATTTCTTTTTAAATTTTTTTTCATCGACCTATTTAGCCAGTGTGTCTATTTCCTTTGCTGAATTTGAAATTCTAGTTGTCCCTTACACTTTTTTCATTCTTATATTTTAATAGATAGCGGACAATATAATATTTATATTGAGTGCACATAGTACTAGGTCACGAAAATATATAGAATTAGAATTTCGTATCTCGAACAAGTTTAAAAAAGATATTTATAATATAGAGCCATATTACATTTCGTGTTTTTAGTTTAAAAATAAGTAATATATTATTAAAATGTGACGTTTATTCCCTGTCATCACGATATTATTTATTTAAACTATGACTTCATAATATAATGCGTTGCATTTAAAAAAAATGAATGAGTGAGGAACAAACATTTAAAATAGTACCACTATTTATAAATAATATGTTAAAAATATTAGTCACCACTACGTGTTACAGAGGCAATAAAATCATTTAACAATTTTATTAATCGTAAAATCAGTTTTGTAAAAATCGTCATAAAATATTTCGAAATCATCTTCAGTTATAATTACAGTGGAACGCGCTGACATTGTTCAATCAATCAAAAGTTGGAAGGCAAATTGATTGGCATCGCTCATTCTCATATTAGGTACTTAGGTACTACGCCAGTCCCGAGTAATGAGAAAAATAATTTATCGGTTTATATAATTGGATTATTGTAATTTATAGTTCATTACTATCAGAATAGACAATATTATTCTAGAAAATGAGATCGAAACTCAGATAAAAGTATGGACAGAATATTTGAAATCAGAAAAAAAACTAAATAATCTACTCACCCCTTTATCTTTGTCTCGCAAAAAAATCTCGGAAAATCACATACAAAAAAAATCTTCACCACATTCACAACACTGGACACTCAAAAAAAATCGGATCTACACTGTCACACTCGGTATTAATTTATCCTTCACAAATAAATTGTCTAAATATACATTTTCTGTCACCGATACGAGAATAGTGTGGGCATCCGAAGAGCGAATTTTTACTGATTCGATGACGGAACGCGGGGACGTGCGTACGACGCGACGATCCGCGAGCGACTGGCCTGGGGCTTGGCTTAATCAAAAGCGCGGGAAACGCAGGCGAAAAACGCGCGAAATTCACCACCGCCATAATGTATTCGCGCCATTGCGAATTCGTTTTTCAGAGTTCCGTGATCGAGGGGTTTGGTCTATGGATTTTGTGCTTTAAAACAGTGCCCATTCTACGAAAATCTTACAACTAAATCGAGTCTCTACTGTAAATGGAATGCATTAGTACATTTTTATCGAAACATTCCGTTTAATTTCGTCAACACTATGGCGAAACCATTCACAATATTTTCACCAGCACGATTAATCGTTCAAAAGTAAAAAGCATCTTTTTACTTACTTTTGAGCCTTCATGTACCTACTCGTCTCTCAAACTCCATAATGAATCTGTTTGTTTTCAGTTCTACATTGCGTCGTGATGCGCCTATTTCATAACTCATGCAGTACTATATATTCGAAATAAGTTATGTCACAATATCACGTAGATTGACTATAGCTGAAGACATGAAGTAATTTGAGCTGGTTTCTGTGTTCAAATTATCTTGATTGTAACGTTCCGAACTATGTTAAAGTTTGTGACAAAAAAAGGTCGGATACATACAACTATAACTACATATATGTCCAATGCTATTCCATTGAAAAATTTAAAAAATATATTTTTTTAAACGCGGAACCATCACGAGGCGCGCCGTTAACTTGCTCATCTCTTTTTTTATTCGACGAAGGAAATCTTTGTCCGTTCAGTTAATATGAATGTCAAACGTACTGAGTTCGTTACAGAGTAAAAACGTTTTCATTTCGACAGCTCACGTAGTCACGTCTAGTATGACAGTGTTACTAAATGTCATCTGTCAGTTTTAGTGTAGCGTGTCAATCGTGTTTTGTTTTTTTATGTTCACATTTACATAGTCATTGTTTTGTTTGCTGAAATAATGTTAGTTAGACTGCTGAGTTTGAGATTTAGATGTTTAGTGCCGAGAGTAAATTATAATTAAATAATTTAGCTTAGTGTATTGCAAAGATTTGTTTTCTGATTCATGCAGTACATACGTAAATGGTAACTGACTTTTAATGTGTATTTCGATTTTTATACCACGACGGCGGTTACCGTGGCCTTTATACGCTTGCAACACTTAGGGCCTCTTTCACCACCTTCAAGTAAAGTGTTGATTAGTTACTTGTCAATTAACGTTACTTGGCAAGTAAAACTTACAAGTAACTTCAGTGGATTTCACAAGCGAAATTAAAGCTCTGAGTAACTACTTGCCGGTTTATTGAACGATGTCACAAACCGTACATTACATTCGTTCAATAATACGTCAACGTTACTCGACAGACGTCATCATTGGCGATTTATCTGTCATTAGCGACTTGTGAGAGGGTATTTTGTGTTTGTTTTGTTGTTTGTGGACTGACACCACAAAAATCAGCAGCACTTCTTAAGTAGGATCCAGTAGCGAGATATCATATAGAGAGAGTTAATACTTAGTAGGCTTATTTCTGTTGAAACTGCATGATTTCTGAAATCAAGATATTTGTAAATACATGAGTAATTAGGTACACAGATACCTCCTATTGTAGATAGGTTACTGACAGAACATCGTATTCTTTATTTTTTAAATGTAGAAGAAATTAGGTGGATAAATATCATAATTTGATTAATTAACTTAATAAAAGTTGTTGTTTAATTTAACTAAATAAATAATGATAAAATTATACCTACTCACCTTTGCGTTTTAGATGTTATTTTATGTTTTATTAAATTATGCACTTGGTTCACGGTATACTTCGATAGACGAAATCTTGCCAAAAATTCAGTTTCATCCAATTCCGTTAAATAATCAACACGGGATTTAAAGACACGAATCCTCGATGTCCGTTGCAGCGTAGAATAATCTAATTCATCTAACTGGTGATCAATTAAATCAAATAGGTCCATTTTCAGCGACAGATAGACCAATTCAAACTCTGTGATTAAATTTAACCGTCAAGTAAACTCGCTACTTGGTAGACGAAGTGGCAAGTAAGTTACGGGTCAGTTTAATCATATGATTACTGCTACTCGAGCGTCGTGAAATTGACACATGCAGTTATGGGTGACTTTAATTGGCGGTTAGTCTACTCGGCACTTTACTTGAAGGTGGTGAAAGAGGCCCTTAGGGTATTAGCCTACTGGGAAAACCACTATGCTACAAAATTTATGTTCTATATCTTGTGATCAATAGACAATAAAATATTCGGATACGTTTTATAAATCCGTGTCTCAGTGATTCTGAAAATAGTATCTGTAGACACAAAGTTGTGCGATTCTCAGCCAATAAAGAGAAAATGTTTTACTAATCTGTGGTAAAGAGACTACCCCTTTACCCTCCTATGTAGGTATTACGGTAAGATTGTCATTAAGGATATTAAGATACGACACGATTCTATAAGTGGGAAGGATTTTCCGATATGAGTAATGGCTTTTTTCTCTATTTAGGTAAAAGTTATTCTATTAGAGAGAGAATATTATCGTTTTTGTGATTTGAAATAGAATAAGAAGAAGCTATTAAGAGTTTGTATTTAGAAGTAGGTACCTGACTGATCACCTGGAATATAACTTCACGCATTTATCACCAAAGAGGTAGGCAGAAGTGCACATTGCCTACGGAACTTAGTGCCACTGTAAAATGTAACACCGACTTTTCTCTACTTATTTATTTATTTATTTATTGAATTAGGGTCTCCAACAAGGAATACACTTAGCACACACGAGTAGCATTACAAAAATTAAAAGCTATGTGCTTCCTCAATTATAGGAGGCCACAACATGCAAAAAATCACAAAAATATACATAAAACTGGCAATACAAATTAAAAGATAAAATTAAATTAAATTAAAAGCTAAGAACAACTGTGACTAAAAACAATACAAAATGTCAAAAATATGGCACACGTCAAATAATACACAGTCGTACAAAACAATCAAATGTCGGAAATAATCAATTGAACATGGTCAAGTTTAAAATAATAATACTAAATAATCAAAACAATAATAATAAAAATCAATTAAAATCAATTAATTAATTAAATAATCAAGAATCATTTTTCAAAAATAATCTAATAAAATAAGAGAAATAAGAGAAGTGAGACAATCAAATGTACATTCGTGGTCGTTTGTTTATGGTGGATGCGTCAACATTCAGGACTCCAAACTACGCGCAACAACATTCCTAAACTTACGAAAAGTGTTGTGGAAGATATCGATATCATCACACGTTTCCGAAATACTGTTATACTGCAAAGTAAGTCTAGCTATTGGTGAATGTTTACCTAAGTTAGTCCGAACTCTCGGCGTATGCAGTAATGGCTTGGCCCTGCGTGGGATCCTGTTAGGCACGTGAAATTTAACTTTGCTTAAAAGTTCCGGACAGTCAATACGGTTATTCAGCAGCTTATAGAGGAAAAGCAGATCTGAGATGGTACGACGTGACTCAAGAGTCATAAGTTTAAAGTGCTTGAGTCTTTTTTTATATGACTTCAAGGTGTACTTAACCTTAAACCGGTATGCCAAATGATTGATAAATCTCTTTTGTACGTATTCGATTCTGTCTATGTGAACGCGATACATGGGATTCCAAGCTGTACTACAGTATTCTAGTCGGCTCTTTACGTAACTATTGTAAAGCAGTATCATAGTTTCGGGTTTCTTGAAATCTTTAGAAGAACGTAGGACAAATCCAAGAGCCCGATAAGCAGCAGAAATTATAGTGTGTATATGTTGGTTGAAACATAGTTGACTATCCAGTTGAACGCCCAAATCCCGGATGACAGTAAGTTCCGTCAATTTATTGCCTTGAATGGTGTAGAAAGACTGAAATATATTTTTCTTACGTGTAAATTTTATATGGTAGCACTTGGCGCAGTTGAGTTGCATTTTATTCGTATGACACCATCCGCTCAAACTATCAATATCTTTTTGTAGCAGCATGATATCATTTTCGCTTTGAATCACTCGGATCAACTTTAAATCGTCAGCAAAGAGATAGGGAGTGGAGAAACTAAAAATGTCGGATATATCGTTAATAAAGATATTAAAAAAGAGGCCCCAGATTAGATCCTTGTGGTACACCAGATGTAGCATAGAATGAAGTGGACTCATCACCACCCAAAACAACTGAAGATGACCTAGAATCAAGGTAAGATTTACACCAATCCAATATAGTATTTGTGATGCCTAGGATCTGCAATTTTCCAATTAGTACCCCATGATTAACCCTATGGAAAGCCTTAGAAAAGTCAGTATATATTGCATCTACTGACTTTTCTAAGGCTTTCGATATTCGATATAGACTTATGTTATGAATCCCATGTAATGTACCTGGGTATATTCTCAAACCCTCAATCCCTTTTTGTAGTGAAAACTATTCGGTAGAAGTTACATTTTAAGTTTCACGTAATGTAAGGAGATTCTATTCATACTACTACTATGACTACATACTTCTTCATCTTCTTACTCAAAACCAACGAACATAATTTATTGTTGATTTTTATTTTATTTTATTTTTTTAATTTTTTAAACGCACGCACGACACATGAGAAATTTCTAGTATAGGGCAACGTTTTATAAAAAGAAATGTTACACAACATCACGTCTTTTATCTCCAAAGGGGCAGGCTGGCACGTTATCTATGGCACTTAACTTATTTTTTTTTATTCTCAGTATTAGCACTGAGTTTGGAGTTGTGCCCGGTACGGTATATGGCATTAGGCTCACTCTCTATTACATGGTACTCATAACATAAACAGTGAAAAGTGGGTGTTACATTTTAATGTTCTTTGGTCGGTTTACACTGTTGTGAACTGGATAAATATAGACACAATCAAAAATAACAATTAAATTAACACCACTAGGTACGAATATCGTTTAAACCCAAATCCTACAGATCAGTTTAGTATGTAAATGTTCTGTCAAAGTTTTGCAGTAGGTAATTGAATTTTAGATTCTGTTTTCAATTCGTTAAGTGAACTAGGTTTGGGCGTGGTGACTGTCGTATGCCGGATAGTTTATGGGCAAATACGAGAGGGAAGCCTTGACCTGACAGCTTGCTTTGACATTTTTTAGTTGGTTAGTATAATAATAAACTGAGGAGTTCTGACATTTTGTGATTTTACGATGATTTTTTAAGTAAATACATACTGTTGTTGCTGTTTTAATATTTTGTTTGGTCTTGATCTCCTCTGTTAGTGCCTACTTTAAACGTTTGTTTTCATATAGAAAATACGCATAACTGTAGAAACGACGTGACAATGTCAAATCTATTACATTGTAAATGCAATTTTGCTTTTGGTGATGAAAAACATGACGTTATGTTATTTCGTAACATTTTGCCTCGTTTGCTTTGAACTCAAAAAGGCTCTGGAATTTTGTTCTATTTTTAACAAAAGACAAGAATATGAGGATTAAAAGCCTACCTAAATAAAGAAAACAAGCCGTATACTAGCATACTTCTACACTATTAGAAAATGACAACCAATAATATTCAACGACAATCTTCAAAATTAAAAACCCAGACAGCAAAACCAACAGTTTATTTTTAACACAATCAATGTTATATTCAAACTAGACTAATTACCGTGTTATTGACAGAAGGCAGGCAGGCTTTCAATTGCGTCATTCGACTTTTGAAAGAGCTCACCGTAAGTAGGCATTGTTTTCCAGTAGCAAATGTCAGGTGTATTGTTGATCACTCAGTTCTTTGTGTGTGTGATGTCTTGCTTGTACGGTCTTTGGTTTTCGGCTGAATATCTGTGTTATTCTGAAGGTTAAGGTAACATAATTTATGTTATGTATTTCGTTCTCTGAAGGAGTGAGTAGAGTTTAAATTGTAATGAAGAATGTTAACGTTTTCAAAAATACATATGTGTACCTATGAAGCCCACGATGTTACGTATTGATCTGTATACTTAGTTTTGTCGTACAATCTGAATTGACTGAAATGTGCATCAAAAATTTTGATGACTTGCAGTTTTAATGTAAAATTTTCTTTGTACTGTGACGTCATAGCACAATGTTCTTTACATTATATTTTTATAAACACAATGAAAGGTAATAGTCATTATAAGTTAAGCTATTTGAGATTTAAATGCTTTGGTACTTTTTTGATTTACGTTACAGTAACATTCTCCATTAAAATGAGACCTTTTTTATTTATTTATTTTTTAAATGAGACCTATAATAACATCACATCACAATAACATCACATAACTTACGTCACAACTCCCTATTTAATGTTGTATATAATAATATATTTTAAATATATTGTGTAGAAATAATTCAACGTAATATTTCATAAAACAAAAGAAGAACACAAATAGGTTTCCACTCTTAGAAGTGGCCAGCTTGCCACAGATAATATGCCTAAATATACAACATCGAGGAATGTGGAAGTATAAGTGAACTTATGCAATGTGTCATGCACTGTTCACCAATTATGACTCCCTTTTAATAACTTCATTAAAACACCAGTCATAATTATATAAACATTACTAGTTACCATGTCGACGTCTCTGTGCTGTACCTGAGAAATTTAAAAAAAAATTGACATACCTCTATATTTTACTTAACCAGATGGAACCTAAAATCCATTGCTCGACAATTACTAGCAAACACTCAGCAACTCGACCAACGAGAGTAAGTTTTTTTTCGCTGAAATATAAAAATAAATCAATTTCAAACTTAGTTAGGGCTTACGACTAGAACGTTTTAGGTAACTGTATCGGCGAACCAATCCAATCCAGTTTATCTTGCTATCAAAATACAAGCTCTTGGCTTAAGGGATTACTTGGAAACACAGCTACACGTCAAACTAAACTAATCCAATATAAACTGACCGTTGAATATATGAAACAATCATACAAAACAAAGTCATGATAAATTGGTATCATATAGTTTAAAGTGCAGCTGTGGGTACAAACTGATTTGAAAAGCTTCCCACGAGAATTTACTGAATTTAAACGTAGTTTCAATTTGATACATTAAAGAAGATGGTCTATAGATTTATGGCGACACAATACATGTCATACGTCAAATATCGGTGAAAACACTGAAGTTATGACCACTTTAAAGAACAGAGAGTATAATTCTCTATGATCGGAAAAGGAGGATCCTCCGACCAGGCGAGGCTCTCTTTGAGGCGCGCGCGGAACGCGACGCGCCGTACGCTCGGGTAGGGTGCGGGTTAGAAACCTACCAACGGCAAGTACCAATGTGATTTTTTCCGAGTTATATGTACTTTCTAAGATTATTTAGATACCACTGACAATCGGTGAAGGAAAAGATCGTGAGGAAACCTGGACTAATAATTTCTAATTACAAGTTTGAAATCATTAACCCGCATTGAGCAAGCGTGGAGATTAATGCTCAAATCTTCTCCGTGAGAAGACGCTTTGCTCAGCAGTGGGCACTTACATACTGTTAATGATGATGAGAGCAAGTTCGTTATGACCAAAGTCTGTATTACCTTCTCGGTACAAATGAAAAAGTAAATGCATAATTATGTACCATGTTACCTCTAAATAAGGGCCGATTTAACCAACGCCAGTTAAATTTGAATATCTGATAATTTTTTGGTACTAAAAACTGTAAACTGACAATTTTATTCTCCAGTTAAAAATTAACTGATGATTGAAAGTAAGTAAAAAAGAGTCATGATAGAGTTTCTTGCTCGTTCTTCTCCATTCGAAACTACACTTAGGAACGAGCGCCCTGCTACACTGACAGAATGCTTTGATTTTGAAATATCGGCCCGAAAAGTGTGTAAGAGAAAAATCTATATTTTTAAGCTTAATAATATTAAACTTTATTATTGAAAGGATTTGATTTTTATCATACTGTTTTTAATAAGTTGACTTTTCATCTTTGTCTTTTTAATATCAGAGCTGAATCTTTAATCTATAAACGTAGATAGCTCCAGAGCTACCCAAAAATACCTGCCATAAATTTTTTACAAACTCATCCTAAACATAAAAGTCAGTCTAGATACTAAACTCATAAATTACAATGTCTAAACTTAAAGTGTTTGAGCTCATCTGGCTTTGGGTCTTTATAGGTGATAGATTTTTATGCTAAGTACACTGACTCTTATAAGAACATTTTATCTTTTTAAATATTTAATTTGCTAAGCTGAACTATTACAATGTAAGAAGTGTTATAGCACGTTTATAGTCCCTATATAATAGTGTGTTTTTATATTCAGTGTGTAAGTTTAAATACTTAATAAACTGCCTTGTTGGTCGAGTGGTCGTAAGTGCGACTGCCGGGCAAGGGGTCTTGTGTGGGGCAAAGTATTACTGGGTTTTTTCAAATATTCTCAGTAGTAGCACGGAGTCTGGAATTGTGCCCGTTATATGGCAATAGGCTCACCCCCTATTACATGGGACTCATAATATAAATAGTGAAAAGTGGGTGTTACATTGTACAGTGGTATAATGTGCACCTCTGCCTACCCCTTAGTTAGGGGATAAAAGGCGTGATGTTATTATGTTATGTTTAAATACTTTCATGTGGTTGAACAGCCGTATAGACAGTTTTGCAGGCAATTCTTTTTGTCATTGCCAAAAAGACATCTATATTTTTGGTCTCATGGTCACTACAAAAACCTGACGTTATAAAAAAAAAAGAAAATAAGTGAACAAAATACTTTCGTGAGACATTCTAAATAAATTATTATGTTTTCGACTTACTGTAACGTGAAAGAAGAAAGAAAGAAAGAAAGAAAGAAAAACATTTATTCGACACATTGCATGCACAGATATGTAGACAAAATGAGTTATAAATAAAAACAAAATTAAAACAAACAATAAACATCACAAAATTAACAAAAATAGATGCATGCACGTGTCGAACGGGCCTCCACCTCAGCATTATGTTGAGCGTGACGTGACTGTTTGACGAGAAATCGAATAGTTTCAAGCCATCGAGGCTCATATTCATGAAGCATTCCGAGACGTGCGACGCGGCGACTGTCAAACTACTACTAATTAACTGGTAATAATTTGAATACGCTACCAATTTGATGCCCCCCTTTCAGTATAACAAAATCCTCATCATCAACGGCCTATAAATGCCCATTGCTGAGCAAAGCCTCTTCTCACACTGAAAAGGTTTGAGCATTAATCACCACGCTTGCTCAATGCGGGTTGGCGATTACAGACTTATAATTAGAAATTATAAGCCCAGGTTTCCTCACGATGTTTTTCCTTCACCGTTTGTCAGTGGTGTCTAGATAATCTTAGAAAGTACATATAACTCGGAAAAAGTCACATTGGTACTTGCCGTTGGTAGGTTTTGAACCCGCAACCTCATGCATGAGAAGCGGGCGCCTCTGGGCCACCACGACAAAATCCTCACCATAATAAAAATGTAAACTAGGTAATTATGATCCGCAACCACAAAAAACGAGTTTCCATAAATACCTACATGCCACTTCAAAATGCCTCCAATGTTCAGCCACGAAGCACAAACAATATGTGTAGTGTATTGTCGTTCTCAAAACAGTATATTCAAAGATATTACGTGGTCAATATCCAGAAACTTTGCATTCAGTCAGGGCTTGGTTTAAGTTAGAAGAAGATGCCAAATTTTTTAGTCTTCATTGCATGTTATTTTATTAACTTGTCAAAGATACCTTCTTAACAATTTGCTAAATATCTGTGACAGCATGGCAAAACATATCTACAAAAACAAACCTCAGATTTGATGAACGAAAAATATACTGGAAATAAAGTAATTTTAAGACTGCAATATATTAAAACTTTTTTGAGACTTATTAAATTAATTATTATGTATGGTTTAGAATCTAGTATGGCTTCAAACTAGTCGAGTACCTCGTTAAGCAGTTACGCGAGTAACCCCAAAAACTTAATAATTGACTGCAATATATTTGCAGGCTTTAGTTAAGTGTGGGAGAGCCATGCTTCGGCACGAATGGGCCGGCTCAAAAAAAGTGATACCACGGCCTCATAGAAAACCAACGTGAAGCAACGCTTGCGTTATGTTTGTCGTGTGAGTTATGTTACCGGAGACCCAATTCCTGAATCCCCAACGATCCTCAAACTCCTAATCCCCAAAATGCCGGTAACGCACTTGTAACGCCTCTGGTGTTCCAGGCGTCCATGGGCGACGCCAATTGCTTACCATCAGGAGATCCGTCTGCTCGTTTATCGGCGTATGCCATAAAAAAAGTAATTATAGCTTCCCAAACGAAATCACCCATGATGTGAAAGGGGAAGTAACCTATATTAGTGCCCAAACTTTTCACCATATACGGCCATGCATATTACCTCTACACTATTAAACTGTATGGAAAGAAAATCCTACACAAAATTTTCGCATTTATTTCAGTAAAAATTGTCGATATGAAAATCATTTCAGAAATATTTTTAGGGTCATAAACCCAATAATATTTTGCTTCACCCCGGGATTTGACCCGATCCTGTGACCCCGCAAATAAAGAACCCTTCAGACATTCTGTAACAACAGGAAATGAAAACTTATTGATATAATCCCGATTTGATGACATGTTAATCCGAGTCTATCGCGAATTCTAGTTCATGGGTCCCCAACGACTCGTAAAATAAAGGTCGATAGTAAAATCAGGACAAAACTTAAATCTTGGTTTACTGTTCTATAATCTAACAATCTATAGATAGGTCCACGACCACATCACTATCAGAAAGCAATAAAAATCTTGAACTCATTTTGGACTCTATTGAAAATGTTATAGGAAAACTTTTTGTAGGCATTTCGAATGAACGCATAAAGAACATTTTTATATGTCTTCTAGTCTATGGGATAGTAAAAGTCACATGGAAATAGGACAGGATATTGATTGGTTAAGTTTCGCGGTGCTTTTTCCTAACACTGCATTGTGAATGTTTATGTAAATTATCCTCTGATATCGGATTTGGCTTAAATTTATGATCTGGTTACACAAATATTCTTCGGGAGACTGTTTTGTTTTCCAAAAACAAAGAATGATTTACAGAAATGGATGAATGAAATGAATTAAAAAATAAATAAATGGACCTTTCTTACATAAACATATCATCAATTATTATTTTTATTTATCTAATTAATAAAAAAGTACTAGGTACGATACAGGTACATATAGGTACATACAGGTACATATATATCTAGAGTAATATCCAATCTGTAATGCCACTGCAATAATTCAGTGTCTGTTAGATAGATATATTATTAACTCGTTGAGTACCGTCATAATAGACACAATTAAAGAACAATAAATTGCGGTCATCGGTGACCGCGCGGTGTGTGACAGTTTAAGATGTATGACTATTTCTAGTAACCACCGATTGAAAATTTTAGCGCATGATACTACAGCCATACTCAGAAATTTGTAACAATTAATAAAAATTGTTCCTTAGTAATTATTTTGTTCCAAAAACAATTTCTAAGTACAGTATTTATTAATGAAATGTCTTTGAGTACGACGCTTAGAATGTATTCGATTTAACACTTTTTGAACCTCAGCATCTCATGCAATGCACCACAATATTGACGTTCTAAACAATACAGAAACTTGCCTTGTGCTCAAGTGTCGCAGTTTCGGCTCCTCTGTACTTCGAGTTCTCATCAAACTTTCAGTCGTTTTAGTGTTTATGTCTTATCTACTAAGTTTCTATGACAGGACAGGTTAATGCTCCAACTTAAGGAGGTTTATGAAATATCTATTTGGGCCTTCAGACTGCATCGTTTGTAAGGATAATGCGTAGATGATTTATGTGGAGACAGGTGGAGCCACTCGCGTTTTCGGGGTTTGATTAATATTTATGCGATTTTAGTACAATGTGTGTGACGGCAAGGTGAAATCTAAAGCAAAAATCTTTCTTTATTATATGTGTTTTTTTAAGGGGGAGAATCATCGAATTGCTTCTCCTACCCGGGTGAGGCACGAGGGAGTATCAGACTTTTACTAACTAAAAATACCCGTTCCTGCTCCTGTACTTCGAGTCGGAGCCTCGGTAATCTTTTACGATCTCCGCGACTCCAAATCGGCATCAGCCCTATTGGCCTCATATAATTATGTATGGTGATCTGGTGACTCTTTTAGGCTCACGCGGATAGCGACGCGTCTCACGCTTGGGTATTAAAGGTGAGGCTTAATTATCAATCCCATTTATTAACTCGTCGAGTACCGGTTTTGTAGACACAATTATAGAACAATAGGTTGCGGTCACCGGTGACCGCTTGGTGAATGACAGTTTAAATGGATTTTTTTTATAATGGATTTTTTTGTGATTAATTTATATTAAGCTAGTGACACCCCTAACATTTGCAACGCCTGAAAAAGGCCGTTAAGCTGTGCCTGTCATTTCATAAGACCTGTAATGACCTGTATGTATTACCTTAACATGCAAATAAAGACTTTGAGTTTGATTTTGAGATTTAATTTTATCCATAACCATATGCTACATCATCGTCAAATTACGTTTCAGACCTCATTTCTGTATATTAACTGCCATCATACCGACCTCATTTTTTTATATTCACTATCATCATAATTATGTAAAATCACTCAGAAAAATATTTTCAGAAAAACAAGCGTACCGTTGAAGCAACCATTCAACCGACAAGTATTTACAACGGGCTTAAAGGCAACTAACCATCGAACGTTCTGGAAACTTCAAACTCGAGAACTTTCCCAGTACAGTTCTGAAGACAAGTATCATTCACAAACTCTTCGTATACGTTACTGGAGCTCCAATTACCCGTAGGAAAGCGCTCGAATGTTCCAGAAAAATCCTTAGATTTTTCCAATAGCACAAAAGTTGGTATAAGACATTCTAGATCTGACTTAAAGTGCAATTACTAACTGGATTCTTGGGCTTATCTCGGAGCTTGGTATCAGGTATATGTATGGGTATTGGTTAAATTCTCTTCTAAGTACGAGTCGTTATCTAGTTAAATAATCTTGTGTAATATATTCGGTAGTTTGTGATGTAGAAGCGGTTATTGATCAGATATTCTCATGTCTATTATCATGTCTTATCTCTTGAAAGGATAGGTAAACTGCATGTTAAATGTAACTTCTACTGTTAGGAGTTGTGCTATAATATTAAACCCTTTACGAACCCTTTACTAAACAGCTAAGAGCGAATTAATTTTGAAATATAATACATAATTTAGGTTAAGGTGCTAAAGTCTAATTTTTAAATCGTAAAATACTTTCACCATAATTATTGATATTTTTGTGACCAATCTTACGATGAGGCATCCGAAAATTCCTCTAACGAAAATTCAGGTTATAATCCGATTACCCAAACGCCATTATCGTTTCGATAACTCAATTTCCTAACCATAAGACTTTGCGTCTCCGAACCAATAAGTCCATATACCATACTCAGTTGGGTGCAATTAATGTGTCTATAACACTCACGACTAACAAACCATTAGTGAGAATGGGGACCGCCCCCAAACTCACTTAATACGTGGGTGAGACATACCATTAATTTGTTTCGACCAGCGGGCCTAGTGTAAGTTTGTTTTACGTTAAATCGATCGACACGTTCCTACCGTTCAGCTCTCTGATTGGCTAGCTCCAATTATATAACCAATTAGAGGCCTAGACGCAGTTACGTTCGGGATGGACTGCCAATAATGGCTCCATTCCGCCTCCTCCAGGCGAACATCAACCACTGCGCCGCTGCTCAGGATCTCCTGCTTCAGAGCATGGCGCAGTGGTCGATCAATGTCGCCGTGGTCTCCGAGCCGTACTTTGTCCCGCCCAGGGATCACTGGGTGGCGGACCTGGATGGCTCGGTGACCATCATATCGTCGGCCGCCGCCAGTACCCCTTGAGGCTGCTCAAAGAGGTCGGGGTTGTGTCGCAGCACGGTTCGGAGAGCTCGCTGTGGTGGGCGTGTACTTCTCTCCGAACCGAACTCTCGCCGAGTTCCACAACTCCTTGATGGAGAGGTCACCGTCGTCGTCGGGTTCCGTTCCCTCCCCGTGCTCGTCCTCAGGGACTTCAATGCCAAGAACTTGGCTTGGGGTCCCCGGTTCACCGATGTCCGGGGTAGGATGGTGGAAGACTGGGCCCTTGAGACAGGCCTAGTCGTCCTGAACCGGGGTTCTGTCCCCACGTGCGTGCAGATGCAGGGCGAGTCGGTGGTGGACATTTCGTTCGCCAGCCCTGCTCTGTCGCCACGTATCGTTGACTGGCGTGTCATGGAGGAGGTGGAGACGTACTCCGACCACCGGTATATCCGGTTCGACGTCTCCGCCGAGTCCGCAGACCCGCCGGTCAGACAGGCCCCATGTGGCCCGTGTTGGGCGCTGAAACAGCTGGACCGGAAGCTGCTCCTGGAAGCCGCTATCGTGCGGGCCTGGGTGATACCACCGGTCAGGCCTGTCGACATCGACGATGAGGCTAAGTGGCTCCAGGACGCCATGTCCAGGATTTGTGACGTGGCGATGCCCCGGATCCGATCGAGGCAACAGAAGCGCCAGGTGTACTGGTGGTCGCAAGAGCTGGCGCCTCTGCGCAAGGCGTGCACTACTGCGCGACGCCAGTACACTAGGCACCGCAGGCGCCGTATCTGTCCTCCTAATGCGGAGGCGAGAGAGGCGGAGTTATACGAGGGATACAAGGCGGCGAAGGCCCTCCTCAAGGCGGAGATATTGCGGGCCAAGGAGGAGGCCCGCCGAGAGATGCTGGGGACTCTGAATGGAGACCCGTGGGGACGCCCGTACCGGATGGTGCGCGATAAGCTCCGCGCCTGGGCTCCCCCGCTCACTCAGAGTCTCCGGCCAGAGGTCTTGGAGGAGGTGATAAGCGCCCTGTTCCCCCGACCGCGGAGGCGCTTCAGGCCTCCGTATATGACTCTGCCCCCTGCGGTGCCCGACGCGGGCTATAGCGACGACGACGATGACATCGTCCCAGAGGTGACCGAGGCAGAATTGAGGCTTGCATGGCAGAGCATGGGTCCTGGCCTCGGAGGCTCTCGGGCCTCGATTGATCGGTCTCTACTACAGCGCATGTCTGGAGAGAGGCCAGTTCCCGCTACTCTGGAAAGCGGGCAAACTGGTCCTCGTGCGGAAGACGGGGCGCCCTGCGGACTCTCCGTCCGCATACCGGCCCATAGTGCTGCTCGATGAGGTGGGGAAAGTCTTCGAAAGAATCATTTCGAACCGCCTCGTCGCGCACCTGACGGACATTGGGCCGGACTTGTCGGACGGCCAGTTCGGCTTCCACAGAGGGCGCTCCACGGTGGATGCCATCATGCGCGTTATAGACCTCACGACGGGGACTGCAGTGTCCGGGGGTAAGGTCGTAGTGGCGGTGTCTCTAGACATCGCCAACGCCTTCAACTCCCTGCCCTGGAGCTGCATCTTGGAGGCACTCCGATATCATGGCGTGCCTACCTACCTCCGTCGTGTGATCGAGACTTTTCTGACGGACAGGTCCGTCAGCTACCCCGGTCACCGGGGCGAGTGGAATCGGCGAGAAATGTCACGCGGTTTTCCACAGGGTTCGGTTCTGGGGCCGCTCCTGTGGAACATCGGCTATGACTGGGTGCTGCGCACCGACCTCCCGAACGGCGTTAGCACAATATGCTACGCCGACGACACGCTGGTGCTAGCGCACGGGAGGTCGCACCAGGCGACGGCCGATTTAATAGCGACAGCGGTTGCGACAGTCGTTGAAAAAATCCGGCAGTTGGGACTCGAGGTGGCGCTCCACAAGCCCGAGGCCATGTGTTTTCATGGCTGCGGGAACGCGCCACCTCCGGGTGGGTCCCAAATAATGGCGGGAGGGGATACCATCGGCGTGGAGACGACGAAGAAGTACTTTTTTTTTTTTTTTGAGGCGAGAGGGAGTGTCAGACTCTTACTGACTAAAAACCACCCCGTTCCTACTCCTGCACTTCGAGCCGGAGCCCCGGCAACCCGTTAAGTCTTCCGCGGCTCCGTATCGGCATTAGCCCTGTTGGGCCCCATTCGTGGTGGTCTGATGGCTCTTTGAGGCGCGCGCGGAACGCGACGCGCCGTACGCTCGGGCCTGGTTCTGGTCGGGCGGTGAGTCACCCGTGCTCGCCGTCCGCGGGCCCATGCTTACGATGAAGTACCTGGGAATCGTCCTCGACAGTCGGTGGAACACTTCGTGGAGCACTTCCGACGTTTGGCTCCAAAGTTGGCGAGGGCGGGGGCTGCGTTTAAGCGCATCCTCCCCAACCTCGGGGGACCAAACGCCTCCTGCCGGAGGTTATACGCCGGGGTCGTGCGGTCCATGGCCCTCTACGGCGCCCCTGTTTGGGCGCCGAACTTGTTGCGGCGTCCCGCTCGGACGCTGCTCATGTCACAGAGGGTCATGGCGACCCGAATGATCCGCGGATACCGCACGATCTCCGGGGAGTCGGCGAACCTCCTTGCCGGATTACCGCCGTGGGATCTGGAGGCGAAGGTGCTCGCGCGCGTGTATAACATGCGCGCGGAGGCACGTCGCCGCGGCGAAACTCCGCTGCCGCGCCAGATAAGTGCGTGGCGGGATGAGCTCCGGCGCGATCTCATGGCGGAATGGCAGCAACGACTGTCGCAACCGGGGGCTGGGCTCGCTGCCATTGCAGCGGTAAGTCCCCTCTTTGAGGAGTGGCTTGAGAGATGCTACGGCGTCCTCACCTACCGCCTGACGCAGGTCCTCACCGGACATGGAAGTTTCGGGAGGTACCTGTGTCTGATGGGGCGGGAAGAAACGCCCGGGTATCATCACTGCGAGGACCGCCCTGAGGACACGGTGGAACACACAGTGGGAGAATGCCCTGCGTGGGCTGAGCACCGCCGTGCCCTCAGGGAAGTGATCGGCGATGGTGACCTCTCGCGTCCGGGCCTAGTGCAGGCCATGATGCGGAGCGAGGGGGACTGGGATGCCGTCTCCTCCGTTTGTGAAGCAGTCATGCTAGCTAAGGAGGAGGCGGGACGCGTGAAGCAGCGAAGCGCTGCCTCCTCGCAACCCAGCCATCGCGAAGGACACACCGGGCGTCGGGGATCGCGGGACGATCTCCGGCCACCGTAAGCGCGGGCCTGCGGACGGCGAGCATGGGTGGCTCCCCGTCCGACCAGAAAGAGAGCGCGCCTCAAAGAGCCATCAGACCACCACAGATGGGGCCCAATACGGCCGATGCCGATTCGGAGTCGCGGAGAACCTAACGGGTAACCGGGGCTCCGACTGGACGTGCAGGAGAAGGAACGGGTGGTTTTTAGTCACTAAGAGTCTGACACTCCCTCCCGCCTCACCCAGGCGGGAACAGTGATTCGATGATTTTCCCCCCTTAAAAAAAAATCTGGTCAGTATGAATTTAATTTGATAGTTTACACGAACGTAAACTAAACCGAATAAATTTTAATGTCACCACAAAAAGAAATGAGAATAAATAAACCATTTGAGAAATTGTTTTGTATTTTACCCTTTAACTAATATAGGTACGTCTAATTAACTTCTTTATTTTTGTTCACTTATCAATAAATGCAGGCGGGAGCAGTCATTCGATGATTTTCCCCCCTTAAAAAAAAAAAAGACGCAGTTACGTTAGGACCGCGTTGATTTAAAACAAACTCATTCTAGGTCCTCTGCCCCACCTAAGTGTTGGCGATTAGTGATTGAAGCTACTCTTTCTGGTGACCTTCTGATGATAGGATTTGATTAGTTGATTAGTTGGGCTATTCATATAAAGAAAGGGTTGGTTAGTAACGACTAGACTAGACGTTTTACATTAAGTGACATTTTAAACATGACACTGACATTAGTTGTATGAAGTTTCTATCAAAAATCGACCTTAATCCAGCGATTTCGGGTTGAGATAGGGTAGAAAAATTGACAGTGCTTTAACAAATAAACCTCCTAGTTGGTCTAGAAGTCGTTTAAATCTAGTTAATCATTCAAGTGCAATCTTCATTAAATAGCAATTTAATTCATGGGGAAATGCATACACATAATTAGAATAAAATATTTACATAGCATCACGCCTTTTATCCCTGAAGGGATAGGTAGAAGTGTACATTATGCTACTGTATAATGTAACACCCACTTTTCACTATTTATGTTATGAGTCTCATGTAATAGGGGGTGAACTATTGCCATATACCTGGCACAATTCCAGACTCTGTGCTACTGTTGATATTTTTTTTATTAAACCGAGTAATACCTTGCCCGACCCGGGAATCGAACCCAAAACCCCTTGCCCGGCAGTCACACTTGCGTACACTCGGTCAACGGTGAAGCACTTTTTCGTTTTACTAAAAATATACATATAACAGTAGAGGTATATCTAACAAAGCGCAAGAACAACAACAGTTTGGGAGCCAGCCAAATACTTTCTAGACTGCGGTAAGTCTATGTTCTAGTTTATTATGTCCCTGGTATTAAATGCATTATGCTTTTGTCCAGCTGTGACCGTAACTCAACTTGTGTATATTCATAATATTATGTAACATGCTTGTTGTAGTTTTGAACATTACTAAGAGACGTAGGTAACATAACATAATGTCACGCCTTTTATCCCCGAAGGGTTTGCAGAGGTGCACATTACGGCACTTATGCCACTGCACAATATAACACCAACTTTTCACTATTTATGTTATGAGTCTCATGTAATAGGGAGTGAGACGTAGGTCGAAAAAGTAAAGTACCTATACTATAAAGTAGTAAAGAAGATAATGGTGTTCCGAATATGTTTCAAATACCTTGTTGGTTATGTAAAAATATTTTTTAATTGCATCGTGAGAAAAGGGGGTTAACAGTTGTTCTAGCAGCAGTCACTCGACCTATTGACCGATGACTAAATAATCACGCTACTATTATAAATTCGAAAAATTCTTTGTTTGAATATTTTTCCGTCAATCACACTGAAACTATTGATCAGATTTTGATGAAATTTGGTTTATAGGCAGAGAATGGGGTGACTTAGGTGATAAGATACTTAATTATATCCCGATTTAATGCTGCCATGGGATAAAACAGGAATCATATTCTACGCGGAAGAATTCGCGGGCAACAGCTAGTAAATATGTATTTGTATCATTGTGATGCATGAGGGTGCGGGTTTGAAACCTAATGTGACTTTTTCCGAGTTATATGAACTTTCTAAGATTATTGAGATTCCACTGACCAACGATGAAGGAAAACATCGTAATGAAACCTGTGCTTATAATTTCTAATAATTATAAGTTTGAAATCGCCAACCCGCATTGAGCAAGCATGGTGATTAATGCTCAAACCTTCTCCGTGTGAGAAGAGGCTTTACTCAGTAGTGGGCATTATAGGCTGTAGATGTGAAATAAAATATAATCATACCTACTTGTAACTAAATTGGTTTTTAAACGGTATTCAAAACATGAATTTTCAATGAAACTCAACGGCGTGAATTTTGATCCGCCAAATGTACGCGAGACGTGACAAATATGCTATTAGGTAGATTTTACGCTAAAAAATAAACTTTAAACACAACTCTATAGGACAAACAATCGTGCTTAATCGCTTTCTATGTCGGGCTTTGGCAGATACGACACTAGTATTCCATCAACCATTTAGTTACTTTCATGAAGCTAAAATACTTCGTCATCATTACCTAGAAGGCGTGCTCTGCCTAACTAACACCCATCTTTGGAGGGTTCTTCTTACACTTGCAGATCATTGAAAATTTAAACGATGCAAACTTAGTTTATTTTAAAACATTCCTAAGGCATACTAAATTAATTATTATACTTTCGGCTTCCTTATCTGTTTCACAAGGAACTGGACTAGTTTCGCGTTGCGGGTCGCGGAATGCTGCTCATGCTCATTTCATTTCATGAGTATGAGCCTCTAGCATGGCTTACAATTAGTCGAGTTTCTCATCAAACAGTTACGTGAGTAAGCCGAAAACATAATAGTTGAAGCTAACTATATTAAAATTTAACTAAGGAGAAGAATAAGGGTACATTTCTATCAGAGATGTGCTATGCTACGTTACTATGGATAAGTTTGGCAACAACCAATCACATTAAATGGTACACACAGATAAGCACTGGTGGAAACGGATTTAACCACTCTAACGTCCGGTCCGGGCGACCGTTTGTCTCTCAAACGTACAGCCGCACGCGGCACCCAAACCGCACGCGACTTCGCAACTTCGGCATAGAACCGTAATGGCTAGAATAAAGAAAAATACATACATACATAACATCACGCCTTTTATCCCCGAAGGGGTAGGCAGAGGTGCACATTCTACCACAGTACAATGTAACACCCACTTTTCACTAGTTGTTATGAGTCCCATGTAATAGGGGGTGAGCCTATTGCCATATACCGGGCACATTTCCAGACTCCGTGCTACTACTGAGAATTTAAAAAAACCCAGTAATACTTTGCCCGACCCGGGAATCGAACCCGAGACCCCTTGCCCGGCAGTCGCACTTGCGAATACTCGGCCAACGAGGCAGGCAATCAAAGAAAGTAAAGAAAAATATACGAAAAAATTATCTATGAACTAACTATTTCATCAGCTGTACAGATAATTTGTCAAAACTCATCAAACAATACCGTATTTTAAACTAGATGCAGTTAAAAACAACTCGTAGCTTTGGATACTACAGTATCCGTGGGCGTAAGACGCTACATTTTTTTGGATATCGTACTATCCTAGGACGTCAGAGTGGTAAACTAAAATGTGTTTATTATATGTAGATATGTATAGATATATGTTTTTATATGGAAGGGTGTGTGGTATGGATACGCGCCGCTCTCGCCGCTTCCCTACTATTAACACATCGCATAGCTCGAGCTGCGCATCTTCGCGCAGCTATTTTGTGGCGGTCCATCTTAATAGCACATCTTACTCGCACCGCTACATACTTTAGTATCAGTGGAAACGGTCACATAGATTCACAGCTTAGCTATTATATCCTCGCAGCATAGCTACGTAATACATCTCTGGTGGAAAAGCGCCCTTATCTCCTCACGCATCAATTGCAAGTAACGAATTTTTTAGGGTGGAAATCGATTCTACAGCCTAAACAACCAGCTATATAGCGAGCACTTACAATCAAATATCGATTAACTAAATCGAGTCATAAAAATGAATATAGCTCGTCTATCTAAAACCACAGTGATCAATCTAGCTCAGAGTACAAAATATGTCTACTGTAGAGGTATTTTGTCTAATAGATTTTAAGTGTTTATTGTCTGAGTTTTCGAATCGATTCAAAGTTCTGAGTTTTCGATTCGAGGTTTCAAATCCATTCAAATGAAATTTACCTTTAGTTATATGTTACTAAAGGAAAATTTAAACCTATTTGTTTAACTTGTTTAAAAAGTTTTAAATTGAACTCGTCTAGCATTTACGTAATATGATATTGATCGACTTAGTAATTAATTTAAGACATTATTACCATACTCAGGTGTACTATTAAATCTCTGTGAATAATTATAATATTTTATTGTTTCCCTTGAAATGCAGTCTGTAGTTTGAAGTGTAGTAGCTAGCAATTTTATTTGCTACGATTCAATGGTTTTCTCAAAACTTATCTATCCTATATTATATTTTATACATATTATAATAAAATCGTAGAAAAGACAAAACTGTACATTGACTATTTTTTAAAAAGAATACTTGAGGCGTGATCTACAAGCGACGCCGAAGCCAAAAATTTGGTTTTTAGATTTTTTATCTGTTTATCTGTATGTAGGTATTAAGTCCGGGATCATCTCCAAAAGTACTTCATGGATTTACTTCAAAGTTTGCATGAATATTACTAATAGGTCGGATAATAAATAATAAATAATAAATAAATCTTTATTCACTATAAGAAATTGGTCATGTTACAGATAAACATCTTAATTTAAAATCAGAGATCTCACTAGGTTTGAATGCCTGTACTAGGAAGAATATCCTGTATCACAGGCGAAAGGAGCACTCACAATATTACTAATTCTAGGACAAGTTATTTACATAAACAAATTCCTTAACATAAGTAATCGATCAAAATTAAAGTAAAGTTGATTATTTAATATACATACATACATACACACGTACATAACTACATAACATGATAGGTAACTAAATATTAATATTATCGTAAAAGTACATTTATTAAACAAGTAATTATATTAGCTTAAATACAAAACATAGATAGAGATACATATATACATATATAAAACATTGTAGGAACTATAGTACTGAAGAATTTGATACATCAACAGAAACATAATCTAGTTTACAGTCCAAACGGTCATTCACTCGATGATACAATAAAATATGCTTGAACAGCAACAAATTGTTGAGTACGCCAACCTGTTACGATGTTAAACTGTCAGACACCAAGCGGTCACCGGTGACCGCAACCTATTGTTCTATAATTGTGTCTACAAAACCGGTACTCGACGAGGTAATTAATGTGCAAGGAAAGGCTAATCAACTCTAGAGGTACATCTGAGAATATGACACTTTACGCGTCCTCATAATCGATAGAGTTTATACACCTATATTCAGGTATTTTCCTAGCCGGACAGTCAGTGTCTCCGGTTTTATGTTTATTGGGCTTATTGTAATGAGAGCATGTAGCACATTAGGGGATTCCGACTTTTTAGTGCACGAGGATTGTACACAAAACACCGCTAATTAGTTAGCAGCGCCACACATCGACACTACTATCTTTTACACAGTGAACATGTGTGGGTAATTTAATATTACTGTGTATAAAAATATTCGTCCACCACATTCACATTGGTATTTTCATTCTTGTGTCGGTATATGATTTTTATAATTTAATTCACGGGTAAGGTTAAAACTATTTACAATCATTGATATGGCCCAACATTTTGATGGGTATTAACGTAGTGTTCGTGGTCGACTGGTTAATGAGCACGCTTTTATCGTCTTTCAATGATCAATGATGATGTAAGTTCTATTCCAGCTAAAAGATTCTTTTTTTATTTTACGATTTAGTTTTTCTTACTTTTTTCTTTGTTTTTTGAAATATTAAATCAGGCTATAAAAGAAGCAGATAAGTTGATAAATAAAACAATACTATATTTTATTACAATTAATTTATTTATTATACAAATAAGTGGTTTTATATTCAATATTTATAATAATTAATTATCATACCACAGTTAAGTTCATAAAGTTCTTTAAATAATAATTAATAAATATGCCAATAAATCTTATAGTCGAATTGGGAAATATCATGCGATAAATATATACTTTTAAAATTAACATAAGAAGATTTAGAAAAATAGGGTAGAAAAAAAAGAAAAGATTAAAACATTGTTTCTAATTTTAAATATTTGACGAATGAATTCTTGAAACAACTTGTGAATGCTGGAATCGATCCGGCGGCACTTTACTGGAGGTGATAACCATTACGCTAAACGCGCTGTAAATGAGATCATCGAAATATTGTATACCATTCAGTAACATAAAAATACGATGAGAAAACACTATATTTATATGGGTATTGTATAGCTCGATTGCTCATTATTTGATTTCGATTTATTCAAAGTTTGTTATAAGTTATTTTTATCTTTACCCTCGTTTTTATTTAAACTTATTTACTAAATAATTACGTATACCGACACAAAAATGATATTTAAATACCAAGATGTGTGTGATAGACGAATGTTTCTCTACATATCTATTAATATGAAATTACCCACACATGTATATTGTGTAGTCATACTAGTGTCGATGTGTAGCGCTGCGAACTAATTTACGGTGTTTTGTGTACATGTCCTGCTTCTCCGCAGTGGCCACACGATGAGTTGATCTCTCTGCATGATTTTGCTGAGTATCTATATAGTTGGCAATTGTAGCATCGCGTTACAAGCGTAAAGTCTCTAACGGGGCAAGAAGTCCAATTGATATAAATTCTCTTTTGAGATATAAGGGCTTTACGTATCTTGCCTGGAACTTCGATGATGAAATTGCAGGTCGGCGCATCCTTTCTTCCCGATTTGTGACTTAGCTTGACTGATGTTAAAAAACACTCCATTGTCATCTCCGGGAGCTTGTCAGATACGTTCTGGTCATAAATATACCTGAAGACGTCAGCATCTGTCATTGTCGACGGCACTCCTATTACTGCGATTCGTGGTTTGCGCTTCTTGGGTTCGTCTGCGAGAAGACCGAATAACGACAGGCCAACTGCTTGCTTCACTTTTTCAGCATACTGTTTCGACTCAGTGCTGATTATTACACCTCCGTTTTGTGTCTTGCGGACTCCACGCACGCGCAGCTTCATCTCACTAGGACTTATAATTGTTTGCACCATAGTTTTAATTTCCTCGCTAGTTTTTAATTTATTGGCCGGATACACAGTGACAGAGGCCAGATTGTTTGGTCGAACGAAATCGGATCCTTTTCTCACCATGTCCGCAAAAGACACAGTCTTGGCTGTAGTTGAGTCCTTGAGAGATTTTTTAATCTCGTCAATTTGTTCCGATAGGTCACAGTTTTCTCTCAATTCATCCATTATGTTGACGGCTAGGCGAGCTTGCTGCTTCAGAGCTTGATAAACGACAGCCATTTGCGAGACATCAGCTCCAATTTCACGGCTCAGGTTTGATATTCTAAGCTTTTGCTCCGAATTGAGTTTGCTTTCCGTTGCAATGACACATACTTATTCTTCTTTCTTTAACTGCTGTTCAATGCTTGCCATCCAGTTCTGAATGTCGGTTGTGGACACAGCTTCTGTAGAGAAGTCAGATTTACGGCTGCTTTCTATTGGTGAGGCACAGGAAGCCAGGTTGCTCGGGATATTATCCATTTTTATTCAAATATAAATAAATAATATGTTTCCATTATAAAATACTAAATTTCAAACTAAGCAAAAATAATTTAGTAGATCACTCTTGCGTTAATTCAACAGTATGTATAATGCACACGTCTGTTCACATCGAACGTCAATAGAAATGTCCAATGATGAATGAAATTCAATAGAAATGTAAAATGGATCATATGTATATGTATATGTATAGATGATAATCTACGGGGGAGTAGCTGTGAATCACAATTTCACGCGAACGAAGTCGCGAGCAACAGCTAGTTCCTCTAATATTAAAAATTGTGTAAGTCCATACACTAAAAAGGCATTACAAACTACAAATCACCAACCTTTTCATTGACAGCTAATCAAAGTAACCAGAATTTCTAACCACAAGCCACATTGCCATTACTTCTAATACATTCTAGAACTATAAATAAGCTTCTACACTCTCATAGGTAGCTAATGAAGCAAATATTCTCTGATTGAATGCACGCCTGCACTTAATTGTTAGACCAGTAATATTAATGATAGTCCATCTATTTACTTCTCCTCTGACGTGTGAGTGCTCTTTAGATACGATGCAGTGCATTGATTTTGTAGTAGAAGTTGAATGTATAGCGGTGCTAATTTTATTGATGTTGTATTTCAAGAACAAGCGTTGTTGAGTAAGGTTATTTCGAGTTTTTAGATTATGATACATTATTGATTTCTGCTTGATTTGTATTAAAAAGATTATGATCAACTAAAATCGAGGGTTACTCACCTGAATATATTGAAAAAGCTCCACTAGTTTCGAACCACAGAAGGGTTCTTCCTCATGAGCAGCGTGCGCGGTCGCGGCGACGTCGCGCAGCTCACTGTGACAGCTCAGTGAGCTGCGCGACTGTGATTTTAGTTAATTTAGTATGTCTCACGATAGTTATTTTAAAAAGATTATGATCAATGACTTGTTTAAGCTATACGTGGAATTATTGTCTCTCATCTATTCTACACATATAATAAAATCATAGGAAAGAGAAAGCTGTACACTGAATATTTATTTTAAAAAATATGGTTTTTATTATTTTTGTTTGTTTGTCTGTATGTATGTCTGGGCTTAACTCAAAAAGTACTGTATGCATTTACTTCAATTTTTGCATGAATGTTACTAACAGGTCGGTTCAACATATAGGCTACATGAGCCACGGGCGATGAGCTGCGAAGTCTTGGGCACAGCTAATAAGAGAATAATTTAATTTATGTGATGTAATGTATTTTGTGTGCTAGAAGTATAAATTAGGTGTTGGCGTAGCTTACCTTTCTTGTCAAACTTGAAGATTGGATTCAAAACTTTATGCTTTATTATAATAACGTTATGCCTTTTAATCACTGAAGAGGTACACAAAGGAGCACATAAACCAACTATGTTTCATATCATGAATTCCATGTAAGAGGAGATCGCATGCATGGAATAGTTACTGACTTTTGTCAGTTGGCTTATTAAAATAGCTGTTCATAAAAAACTATTTGATACCATCTGTTTCAAGCTACACAACAAAATTCATCAAACCAGCATCAAAACGTACAAAAAAAATGTGAAACATGCCGCGATCTTCACATACCTTTTTGGAAATTTCCACATTTTTGAATGCTTTTTGAATGCTTTTTGGTTTGAAAATGTGTGGATGCAAACCGCTTTTGATATGAGTTTGAACCAAACGTTTTTGACTGCTGCTTTTGAGAGCAATTGTTCTACGTTGATTTGAGAAAATGAAAAATGAAAATCGTGCTATGTAGTGTGCTGTTTGAAGTTAAAATTAAGGACTGTTACAAGTTCCACGTTGTATAAGTCAAAGCATTTATATATTTATTCTGTACATAGCTAGGTACTTTGAAGTACAAACAAAAGGCATCATCTTTAAAGGTTTTGGCATGCTCTGATCACGTTTCTGCAGTCCTTTTTTGGGTAGGATGCGTGGTTCTGGAGTTATGCAAATCAATTGCAAATCCATTTATTGTTATCTCATTCATTTCCGGTGCTCCTGACCCTCATCAACGCTCCATTGTTATTATCTATACTTCGAACACCCTTTTGGCGTTCTTATCTATTACTCACTGGTAACCCTCATTATCTTTCATTTCCTATGTCATCAATAAAACACAATCATTCATTTTAATTTTATAATTAATTTATTACTTTTTTCTACAAAATATGAGTGGAACATCTCGTCCACAAAAATATCATTGTACAGTGTGTTCCCTGTAAATATGTTCGTAAAACTATGCATTGAACATCCCTGAAACTTAAATAGCAAATACATTAAGCAATATTCACCACAAACTGAAGTCCAATCATTCTGAATCCTATCAACATTCCAGTCCCATCTCTTACAATTCCTTTTCAAAAACTGAAGATGATATCGCTCAGGTGTTCGTCCATATGAATCAAAATATTGACCGATGCCATTCGCATCGATATGTACAGCTATCCAGTGTGACCCTGGTTTATCATCCGCATCCAAATTGCATATTATATACGTTGGTACATGTGTATACATAGGTAGTCTATTAGCAGCATAAACATTATTTTCTAGACTGACATGAATCTTTTTCATATGCTTTTGTAATTCTAGTGTGTCCATGATATTACTGTTATTAACAAATTATTACAGTACTAATCTATTCAATGGTTGTCATACGAATGTTCAATTATAGTGATTTGTAAATATTAAATATCGCATTCTTTTGGGAATCACAAAACAAGTTCATGCCTGTTGCGATGTGCGATAAATTTGTTGACTCATAGAGTTCAGATAAGAATGGTGCTATATAAGATCGAACAGTTGCAGTCATGCAGTCAGTCTATGGTCGTTTGACCACAGTGGATTGTGTACGTCTACCAATACTACGTTTGTGTTACTTACTTCAACGCATCAATGGTCATGGAGGTAAGTGTTTATTCTATTGACAAACTTACTTGTATTTCTGTTGTTGTTTCCTAACGTGTGTGTGTCAGATTAAGTGTAAACAAATTGATATTAACGTGATAACTCTGTTGTTGCAGAGATCATTCAACTTCGCAGACGATAATGAAAATACCTATAAACAGTATTACTACTCGCCACTCTCTCCCCAACACGAAGAAGAGAGTGATGACATCGTCGTTATTAACACAGACGATGGAGGAAAAAGGAAATCGCAACCGATTGATCAATTTTTTGAAGTGACACCAAAAATAAAAAGGAAGAAGCTGCTATCGTCGACTGTGGCACGAGCTGCTAGAGATGGCGTATCATACATCTCTACAAATTCTGACGACGGAGACCAAGCGACGCATCTCATAAAAATTGAAATGTATGATATGAAGAAACTATCCAAGATTCCAATTAGTGATCACTGGAAGCACGCTACCACGAGGATTAAATATTACGTAAAGAATAATAAGGATAGCATCTACGACAACACAAACGGTCTCGTATACAATATTACAAAGACAATAGCAGAAAGTGAAAAAGTTAAAAAATACTTTTTTAACAATGACACTCATTAGTGGATTAGTGAATGTGATTCTGTTTACTTAAAGTACTTCTGTGTACTCATTAGATTTTTAGATGACTTTCCTAGCAAAACACTTAACTGTTACTTACTGTGCTACATACTTTTTTCTTTATTATAAAAATGGAAAACTTCAGTGAAATATGCATCAGTTCTTTCTTTTCCGCACCCATTGAGGAGAATATAGAACAATCCAACAGTGAATTCAATCAGGAGCTGTCTAAAGTTTGTGATGAAATGGAGAAGCGTGAACTGTTCAATTCATCGTATGATGATGAGTTGTATAATCAATGTTTGATGGTTGAAACAACGTTGATGTAAGTATTAGAAGTACAAACTCAATAAGAAATATTATTGTATTAATGTTTTATTTTAAGATTTGTCTAACAATTTTCTTTTTTGTTACAGCCAACAACAAGTTGGAAGAGGTATCAAACAAGGTATCACTGCCGATGAAAATAAGGTTACCAAGAAAGCAAAATTTGACGAAGGAGCTTCTACATCATCAATTGAAACCAATGACGTTGACAACAATAAGGTGGAATGT
The DNA here is from genome assembly GCA_038387885.1 of Spodoptera picta. Classification (NCBI taxonomy): domain Eukaryota; kingdom Metazoa; phylum Arthropoda; class Insecta; order Lepidoptera; family Noctuidae; genus Spodoptera; species Spodoptera picta. The sequence goes on along the minus strand of JAZHFQ010000761.1, from coordinate 7,898,830 downwards.
GATAAATGTCATGTTTATATTAATAAAAGGTATTTAAACAACCATTTAAAAAGCAATACACATAAAAATAATCTTTTAAAATCACATAATTCATTAACGAATGTTACAGTTGTTGAAACCGCTTTTGGCAATCGAATTTTAACATATAGAATTAATAGTAAAACACATCAGTCAGGGCAATATTTTGAAACGCCGGAATCGTTTTTAAATTCATTAAAAATCGATATCTTATTTTTGATAAATGAATGTATTCAACAACACACAATTTGTAAAATAAACTTCATATTGCATGCTGATTTCATACAACAAACTAAAGATATTAAAAATACGTTTGATTTTCAAACGTTTAATTACATAATATGTCAAGGAGATGACTTAAATATTTTTTATTCATCATTAATAGACACAGTAGTCGGTAAAATTTGTCAATTTGAAAAAAAAGATAGTGGTTGGAGTCTTAATCAAATTAAATACATAGATATGAATGTTAACAAATTCAACCCCCTACGTGGTAGTTCATACATCAACCTTCCTCAAGATATTAAATCAAAAAAAGCTGTAATCAATGTTAAAAATAATGATAATATGTGTTTCAAATGGGCATTACTCTCCGGTTTATATCCTGTATGTAAAAATGTAGATCGGGTAGCATCTTACGCAATTCATGGAAATAAATTAAAATTTACTGGTATTTCTTTTCCGGTTAAAATTGCAGATATATCAAAAGTAGAGAAATTAAACAATATTAGTATTAATGTTTTTGGTTTAGAGTATAATAAAGAAAAAAAGTGTAATTCTGTTGTAGGTCCTTTATATTTATCAAAATGTCGTACACCTAATCATATTAACCTACTACATATATCTAATGGTACTAACAATCATTACTGTTATATTAAAAACTTATCGCGATTAGTAAGTTCACAAATATCAAGACAACATCATGCAGTTTGTATATGTGATTCATGTTTACTTCATTTCCCATCAAAGGAAAGACTTAATAACCATCAACAATATGATTGCGCGCACATTTGTACAGAATTACCAAACGGTGTGGATTCCAAAAAGGATTGGTTTGGTAAAGCAACCTCAAATAATAAATTAAAATTTGATAAATTCGCGAAAAAGTTGGAAATGCCGTTTGTGATTTATGCAGACTTTGAGGCATTTTTGAATCCGATAGAATCATGTAGTAACGATCCATCCAAGCCTAGTACAATTAATATTCAAAAACATGAAGTGTATAGTTTTGGATATTACATTAAATGTTCATATGATAACAGATTATCAAAATATGAGACATATAGTGGGTCAAACTGTGCACAAGTGTTTATGAATCGCCTTTGTGAAGATGTGAAAGCAATAGTTAAAAAAAATAGTTTCCAAAAATGTCCCGTTCCATTATCAGATGAAGAGAAAATTAAAATTTCAAATTCAAACATATGTCATATTTGTGAAACTGAGTTAAATGAAGATCTTTTTTACGATTTTGATTGGCACACTGGTAGTTTTAGGGGTGTTGCACATCAAGTGTGTAGTTCTAAGTACAGAACCCCTCGTCATATCCCAATATTTTTACATAACCTCAGTCACTACGATGCTCATTTCATTGTCCATGCATTAAACCTCGATGATAACAAAGTTGAAGTTATTCCACAAAACAAAGAACGATACATATCATTTTCAAAACAGTTAACAATAAATAATCAACCAGTAAGTTTAAGATTCGTAGATTCACTGAAATTTTTATCGTGTAGTTTAGATCAACTAGCTAAAAATCTTAATGATGATCAGTTTACAGAATTAAAAAGGAACTATCCTAATAATGAAGATTTTTCACGTTTAAGACGGAAAGGTATTTATCCTTATGAATTTATGTGTAATAGTGATTGCTTGAAACATCCATCACTTCCTGATCAACACCAATTTTATAGTTCACTCACAGATTCAAATATTTCAAATGATGATTATAATCACGCAAAAGATATTTGGCAACATTTTAAGTGTAGTAGTATGTCTGATTATTCCAATTTATATTTAAAAACTGATGTTTTACTTTTGACTGATGTATTCGAAAACTTTAGAAAGCTTTGTATAAAAACTTATGGACTAGATCCTGCTCATTACTATACTGCCCCAGGTTTAAGTTGGGATGCAATGTTAAAATTTACAAAAATAGAATTAGAATTATTAACAGACTATGACAAAGTTGCTTTTTTTAAAGCTGGTATTAGAGGGGGTATATCTCAGTGTAGCAATCGTTTTGCTAGAGCAAATAATAAATTCATGGAAGATTATGATAGCGAAAAACCTAATTCATATCTCACATATTTTGATGCGAATAATTTATATGGTTGGGCAATGTCTCAATCTCTTCCTGTTGGTGGTTTTGAATGGGTAGATTCTAATACAGATTATAATGTTTCGGATAACTCTGATTTCGGTTATGTTTTAGAAGTTGATTTGGAATATCCTGATGAACTTCATGATTTGCATTCTGACTTTCCGTTATGTCCTGAAAACATATGTGTGGGTAATACTAAAGAATCTAAATTAGTTCCTAATTTAAATAATAAAAATAAATACATCATTCATTACAGGAATTTAAAACAATGCGTTGAAATGGGGATTAAATTAATGAAAGTACATAGAATTTTAAAATTTAAACAGAGTTCTTGGTTAAAGAAATACATAGACTTAAATACTAGTTTGAGAACGTTAGCTACATCAAACTTTGAAAAAGACTTTTTTAAATTAATGAATAATTCTGTCTTCGGTAAGACTATGGAAAATATTGAAAAAAGAGTAAACGTTAAACTACTAACTCACTGGGATAATCGTGGTAAAGTTTTAGGTGCTCAGGATTGGATTGCAAAACCAGAATTCCATAGTTTATCAATATTTTCAGAACATTTAGTCGCAATACAATTACGGAAAACAAAGTTAATTTATGATAAACCGATTTATTTAGGATTTTGTATTTTAGATATATCTAAGACCCTTATGTATGAATTTCATTATAACTACATGATTAAAAAGTTTCATAATAAAATTAAGTTATTGTACACCGATACCGATAGTTTGATATATCAAATTTTTACAGATAATTTTTATGAGGATATAAAACCAGATCTACTTCACTATTTCGATACATCAGATTACCCGGAAAATAATATTTACGGATATCCAAAAATAAATAAAAAAAAGTTAGGTTTTTTTAAAGATGAGAATAATGGTAAAGTATTGAAGGAATTTGTAGGGTTGCGATCAAAAATGTATGCCTTAGAAATAGAAGATAAATTTATAGCAAAAGCAAAAGGAGTTAACAAAAGTGTTACCAAAAAAATGAATATGGAAAATTACAAATCGTGTTTGTTTAATAAAAATGTATTATATTGTAGTATGCTTCGATTTAAGTCAATCAAACACACTATTTTTACACAAAAAATAAATAAAACATCTTTGTCATATAATGATACCAAACGATGTATTATGGACAACAACATTGATACATTGGCTTGGGGACATTATAAATTACGTTAAGTGTAATACTTTTATTTCTGTGTGTATATACAAAATTTGTTTTGATTGCAAAATTATGATATTACTATAATATTATTTAAAATTTATTGTTTGATTGTAAATAGTGCAAAAAATAATTGTAGTTTTTATTTCTGATAAGTACTAAATGTATTAGAAATAGTATACAAAACATTCTGTTTTTCGCAAATTATATGTTTTAGGTATATAATTTTGTCAATATATAGTAATTTTACACCGACATTTTCATTTTTATTTCATCCCTTTAAAACTCTAGACGTGTGAAATGTATCACTTTATCCATCCGTTTACTGCTATTGTGGCAGGACCAAGTGGATGTGGGAAGTCAAATTTTGTAACAAATTTCATAAAATCAGTTAAAGAAATATGTAATTGTGATTTTAATCAGATCACATGGTGCTTTGATGAAATGCAGCCTTTATATAATTTACCAAATGTTAACTATCATCAAGGAATTCCAAATCTTAATATGTTTGATGGTGAAAACCCACACCTTATTATTATTGATGATCTAATGAGAGAGTCTGATGGAAGAATTGTGGATATATTTACAAAAGGTAGTCATCACAGGAATCTTAGTGTATTTTATTTAACACAAAATTTATTTCATCAAGGTAAAGGTCAAAGAGACATTTCTTTAAACTCAAGTTATATAATTTATTTTAAAAACCCTCGAGATAAAACTCAAATAAGATATTTAGCACGTCAAGTGTCACCAGATAACCCAAAATTCATTGAAGACGCCTACAGGGATGCAACTTTCGAAGCGCATGGATATTTAATGATAGATTTAAAACAGAATACAAATGATTTTTGTCGTATCAAGACAAATGTATTCCCATTTAATGGTTACTGCACAGTCTACGTCCCCACGAAAGAGTTTAAATACACCAAGAATCAAACAATTCAAATCATTTCTAAATGATGCATCGTCGACTCACCACGCATAAACATTTGCTAAACGCTTTGCATACGCTTAAACCAAAATATCAAAGAGCGTTACTTAAAACGTGTGATGAAGAAGAAATAAATTGTATTTGTGAATGTATTCATAACGTTTTACAAGGAAAGATACCTCTCAAAGATCAAGATAAACAAAAATTGAATAAACACAAAAATATACTCCGTAAACTGGTGCATAAGTGTACACATAAACTAAGAAAAAATATTATTATACAAAAAGGAGGGGCTTTCTTACCAATAATATTAGGTGCAATATTGAGTGGATTAGTAAGTGGACTAGCCAGTTAACATGGAAAATGCTAAGAAAATGATACTTATTGAACCTGGATTGATTGAAAAATTAAAACAAGAAAATAAGGTTACTAGTAATTTGTCTCGACTAGATATTGAAATGCAAAATATTATGAATAGTAAGACGGAAGACCGAAAGAAGTGGATGTTATATTTACAAACACTACAAAGATACCTTCACTTTACCGAAGAGGATCGTCAACCACTCAGATTACCAATTTATTCTGATACATCTAATGAAGATTCAAATGGATCTAAAATTGGTTTTAAAAATAAAGATAGAGATCTAAAAAGTTCAGTTGATGCTGAATCTTTGTTAGAGGAGAAAGGATCTATTAAAAGTATAGAAAGTGAAGCAAATCCACTGTATTCACCAACACAAATACTCAGTTTAATTCCAAAAACTTATAATAAAAAAGGTGAGTCATTATTAAACTTAATTGGAATAAGTAAAAGTAAAATACGTTGGGACAATGAAGGCACAGTCATAATTGATAATGAAAAAATTCCAGGAAGTAATATTGTTGATTTAATAAATGATTCACTTAGACCCTTAAAAAAAGTGATCCGATAGGGTGGGATAGATTTGCTAAAGCATTAAAAGATATTAAAGTACCACTTACTTATATTGGAAATCCAAAGAGATGTGAGTTTATTAACCAACTTCAAGCAAAAGATCTGAACAAAACCTCTGAGATTGAAGTTCAAGAGTTTTCTACACCGAGCAGTGGAGATAAAAGATCTATAACTAAAATACGTAAAAAGATCGATTGGGAAAAATGGACCCCGTACTAGAAGAAATTAACAGGATTTATTATGATCCATCTAACCCCGCTGGTTTTGGTAGTATTGATAAATTATCAAAAGCTATGAAGGAGAAAATGGATAAAAAGCAAGTAAAGGAATGGTTACAATCACAAGAAACATATACACTACATAAACCCATTCGGAAAAAATTCCCGCGTAATAGGTACATTCTATCAAACATTAATGAGTTGTGGCAAGCTGATTTAAGTGATATGCGAACTTATGCTCAATATAATGATGGTTTCAACTACATACTTTGTGTTATTGATGTATTTAGTAAATATGCTTTTGCAAGACCAATGAAAAAGAAAAACTCAGAAACAACTAAAGAATGTTTTGAAAGTATATTTACTGAAAGTAATTCAACACCTACTCACATACAATCTGATAAAGGTACAGAATTTATTTCAAAAGATGTACAAAAATACTTTAAATCCAAAAAGATAAATTACTATACCACTAACAATCCTGATATTAAGGCTAGTATTGTTGAACGATTTCAAAGAACTCTAAAAATGAAAATGTGGCGTTATTTCACTCATAATAATACTTATAGATATGTCGATGTTTTACAAGATTTAATATACTCTTATAATCACAGCATTCACTCGAGTATTAAGATGTGCCCATGTGATGTAAGTTCCAACAATATTATGACAGTTTGGACTAATCTTTATGATAGAGGATCAAACAAACTTTCTTTAGAAAATTCTAAACCAAATTTCAACGTGGGTGATTATGTTCGAATAACTAAATATAAACATGTTTTTCAAAAAGGATATGAATCCAATTGGAGTGATGAAATATTTATTATATCTTCAATAATTGATAGATCTCCATGGATTGTTTATACAATAACTGATTTACAAAATGAACCAATAGTTGGTACTTTTTATGAAAGAGAATTACAGAAGGTCACTTACAACCCCACTTCACAATATAAAATAGATAAAATAATTGGCACTCGTTATTCGGGTAACAGAAAAGAAGTATTAGTGAAGTGGAGAGGTTATCCAGATAAATTTAACAGTTGGATTTTAGCTTCTAGTTTACAAGAAATATGAATAAAGAAAGTTTTTATTTAACTTTGCTCAGCAATAGTTCAATGGAATACTTTCCTGATAACAAGACCACAAATTTTTCAACAAAATTACCAAAAGCTATGAAATTAGAAGGTGAATGGTCGGTTGGAGTTGTCGAGTTTCAATATCCATGCACCATGTTTACTGTTCAAGATCATGAAAATGTTGTATACATCACAAAAACCATGATAATGCCTAATGAAGATAAACCATCAACAGTGTACTACAAAAAACATATTCCCGCTACCAACTACGATAACGTTGAACATATTTTAAAAACGTTAAATAGTATCAGAGAGAACTTGAAATTTCGTTATGATGAAATAACAAAATTTGTGTCTGTTTCTGTTTTGGATAAAAATATAACTTCCATAACATTATCACCCAAATTAAGTTTACAACTAGGTTATGAACCAAATACAAATCTCCTAGACAGAAATTTTGGGAAGTGTCCTGCTAATTTACACTTAGGGTTACCATCACAACTATTTCTATATTGCGATATTATCGATCCTCAGATTGTGGGTGATGTTATGACTCCGCTATTAAGAGTCATTTCATTAGATCCTTCAAAATACATTTATGGTGCGAATAAAATGCACATTTTCTCTCCACCTCACTACTTACCTGTTATGCGAAGAGAGTTCGATACGTTAGAAATAGATATAAGATCGAGCACAGGACAAAAAATCCCATTCCAGTTTGGAACCGTGTGTATTAAACTACATTTCCACAAATTATAATAATGTATTCTCATCAGGATCATCATAAATGTCCATACGAAAATTATTATTCTCATCAAGCTGGATCAGGAGTTGGAGTAATTTATAAGGGTTCACCATACCAACGTGGTCATGGTATTGGGAGCTTCTTAGGAGGGTTATTTAGATCAGTTTTACCTTTACTTTCAAGTGGTGTTCGAGTGGTTGGTAAGGAGGCATTAAATGCTGGAGTAGGACTTTTATCAGATATGGTTCAAGCCCGTCCTATGGAAGCCTCAATAAAAAATCGTCTAAAGCAAGTTAGTACGAACTTAAAACGAAAGGCTGATGACAAAATTGATCGATTTAACATGACAGGATCTGGGTATATAACTAAAAGAAAACGATTGGCCTCGTTCATTCCACCACTAACAGCGAAAGTGAAAGCTACGAAAAAACTTGGTCGAAAACCAAAAAACATCAAAGATATATTTTCAAATTAAGTATGTCTTTCCTTCATAATCATTCTTGTGAGTGCGTTAAGTCAGAATTAGATTTGTTTGCATTACCGTCTACACAAACAAGCATTGAAAATGGATTGTGGATTCATTATAAACCAATTTCATCTCTTGCTGATGATGGACCTATCGAGTTTCAAGTTCCTGGAACAGGCGATGACTACATAGATTTGTCTCATACATTACTCCACATAAAGGCAAAAGTATTAAATCAAGATTCAACAAACTTGATATCAGCTACAGCAGTAGCACCTGTAAATAATTGGTTGCATTCACTTTTTAGTCAACTCGATATCTATTTAAACCAAAAACTTGTGTCACCACCTAATAATACCTATGCTTATCGAGCATACATGGAAACCCTTTTAAACTATGCACCTGCTGCTAAACAATCTCATCTTACTTGTAGTCTTTGGTATGATGATACAGCAGGAAAAATGGATTCCACAGATGGTAAAAACATTGGATTTGTTAAAAGACAGGAATTAGTTAATGAAAGCAGGGAAGTAGAAATGATTGGTCATCTTCATGGTGATATTTTCAATCAAGATAAATTTTTAATTAATGGCGTTGAAATGAGTGTAAAATTAGTTCGGTCAAGAGAGAGTTTTAATTTAATTGCTGGATCAAATGATGTAAAGTTTAAAGTTTGCATTACGGATGCAACTCTTATTGTTCGAAGAGCACGAATTAATCCAAGTGTATTACTCGCACATCAGAAAGTTTTAGCTTCTACCACTGCTAAATATCCTATAACTCGTGCTGAAGTTAAAGTTTTAACTATTCCATCGGGTGTTCAAGGGAAAACTCTTGATAATATATTCTTAGGACAGGTACCCAAAAGATGTATTATTGGTTTTGTGAATAATTCCGCATTTAATGGTTCACTTACTAAAAATCCATTTAACTTTGAAAACTATGGTATTAACTCTTTCAGCTTATATATTGATGGTCAACAAATACCTTCCAAAGCTTTGCAACCATCTTTTAATAATAATATGTTTACATCAGCATATCATACTCTATTCTCGGGGACTGGTATTCACTTTCTTAATGAAGGAAATGCAATCTCTCGTGAACAGTATGCCAAAGGTTACTGTCTTTTAGCATTTGATTTAACTCCTGATTTATCAGCTAACTCATCAGCCCATTGGAATCTCATAAAGCATGGTAGTGTAAGATTAGAAGTACGATTTGAATCCTCACTAATACAAACAATTAACTGTATTGTTTATGCTGAGTTTGACAATATTATTGAAATAGATAAAAATCGAAATGTTACTGTAGACTATAGTAGTTAGGATTATAATGTGTGTTGTGTTTTAGATATATGTGTAATGCTTAATGCATTTTTGTGTGTGTGTAACTAAATGTAACATTATAAAATTAATAAAACAAATTATATGCAATATATTATTTTTTATTTCTTTATATACCTCCCCTATTTAATCTTAAACAAAACACTGTTCGAGTTTAAACTTTACATAAGCACATTGACTAAACCACTGAACATGCTGCTGCCAAGGATCATCGTCATCTTCCCAATCTTTTAAACCACCACCACAATGGAAACACTTGGTCCTGTCTCCATAGCCAGTATAAAAGAAACCGGCTTCTGCAAGATCTTCAGGCTTCTGCTGCATAACGAGAGGCCAGTTTTCGAAACTCATCAATCGTCTAGATTTTGAACTGAAAAATGGATATTCAGCTCTTAGGTACTGCATATTCTTCACTTTTTCTTCTCCAATCAATTTTGTAGTTTTGTTTTTCCATGAAGTGTTCTGTACACGTATACCGCACTCATCTCTTCCTTCTGCTATTGTTTTTCTCTCAGCATCACAAGGCGACAGCTCCTTGGATCTAATGAGTACACAGAAGTACTTTAAGTAAACAGAATCACATTCACTAATCCACTAATGAGTGTCATTGTTAAAAAAGTATTTTTTAACTTTTTCACTTTCTGCTATTGTCTTTGTAATATTGTATACGAGACCGTTTGTGTTGTCGTAGATGCTATCCTTATTATTCTTTACGTAATATTTAATCCTCGTGGTAGCGTGCTTCCAGTGATCACTAATTGGAATCTTGGATAGTTTCTTCATATCATACATTTCAATTTTTATGAGATGCGTCGCTTGGTCTCCGTCGTCAGAATTTGTAGAGATGTATGATACGCCATCTCTAGCAGCTCGTGCCACAGTCGACGATAGCAGCTTCTTCCTTTTTATTTTTGGTGTCACTTCAAAAAATTGATCAATCGGTTGCGATTTCCTTTTTCCTCCATCGTCTGTGTTAATAACGACGATGTCATCACTCTCTTCTTCGTGTTGGGGAGAGAGTGGCGAGTAGTAATACTGTTTATAGGTATTTTCATTATCGTCTGCGAAGTTGAATGATCTCTGCAACAACAGAGTTATCACGTTAATATCAATTTGTTTACACTTAATCTGACACACACACGTTAGGAAACAACAACAGAAATACAAGTAAGTTTGTCAATAGAATAAACACTTACCTCCATGACCATTGATGCGTTGAAGTAAGTAACACAAACGTAGTATTGGTAGACGTACACAATCCACTGTGGTCAAACGACCATAGACTGACTGCATGACTGCAACTGTTCGATCTTATATAGCACCATTCTTATCTGAACTCTATGAGTCAACAAATTTATCGCACATCGCAACAGGCATGAACTTGTTTTGTGATTCCCAAAAGAATGCGATATTTAATATTTACAAATCACTATAATTGAACATTCGTATGACAACCATTGAATAGATTAGTACTGTAATAATTTGTTAATAACAGTAATATCATGGACACACTAGAATTACAAAAGCATATGAAAAAGATTCATGTCAGTCTAGAAAATAATGTTTATGCTGCGAATAGACTACCTATGTATACACATGTACCAACGTATATAATATGCAATTTGGATGCGGATGATAAACCAGGGTCACACTGGATAGCTGTACATATCGATGCGAATGGCATCGGTCAATATTTTGATTCATATGGACGAACACCTGAGCGATATCATCTTCAGTTTTTGAAAAGGAATTGTAAGAGATGGGACTGGAATGTTGATAGGATTCAGAATGATTGGACTTCAGTTTGTGGTGAATATTGCTTAATGTATTTGCTATTTAAGTTTCAGGGATGTTCAATGCATAGTTTTACGAACATATTTACAGGGAACACACTGTACAATGATATTTTTGTGGACGAGATGTTCCACTCATATTTTGTAGAAAAAAGTAATAAATTAATTATAAAATTAAAATGAATGATTGTGTTTTATTGATGACATAGGAAATGAAAGATAATGAGGGTTACCAGTGAGTAATAGATAAGAACGCCAAAAGGGTGTTCGAAGTATAGATAATAACAATGGAGCGTTGATGAGGGTCAGGAGCACCGGAAATGAATGAGATAACAATAAATGGATTTGCAATTGATTTGCATAACTCCAGAACCACGCATCCTACGCAAAAAAGGACTGCAGAAACGTGATCAGAGCATGCCAAAACCTTTTTTTTTTTTTAGGATTGGTGCGACTGATTCTCCCGGATTTGACCTGTCAAACGCGTGAGCCAGAACCGGTGAATCATCACTACTCACCATCTCGTCTGGTAGTAATCGATGATGTGGGCGACGATGGAGCACGACTGCTTATGAGCAACCTGTTCACTCGGGACTTGAAGACACCTACGTCATATTTGACTTGAAAATCTCTTTCATTGATACTCTACTTTAGTAGTCGAGAAATTGTAAATGTTCTCGTCATCAAAGATCTTGGATTATAAGGATACAATCGAAGTCGATTAGAATTGCAACTGACAGTCGTTCCTACGTTTGTCCATTTCAATTACTTATGTTCAAATACTTAAAACGTAACTTTGCTTGCTGGTCGGCGTGGTGGCTGGGCAACGCGCTGCTGGCGCAACGTGTCGCGTGTTCGTTTCCCGCACGGAACAACTCTTTGTGCGATCCACTAATTGTTATTCCGGGTCTAGGTGTCATGTGTATGTGAACTTGTATGTTTGGAAACGCACCCATGACACAGGAGAAAATCCTAGTGTGGGGCAACATGTTTTTGAGAAAAAAATATAACCTCTATTTTGAGTCGCGCTTAAGCATAGTTCTGTCACTAAAAATGCTATGTAAAACGACAGAGATGGCACAATAATTAAGTACAACCTAAAATTTAGTAGCGTATTGGTATTCGGGTGTTAGTATTTAGACTTATAGTGACCAGATTGGCGATTTTAAAGAAGGGCCAAATTAAAATTACCCTTAACCTACGAGCATGCATGAAAAGATTGATGACTGTTATTGAAGCGAAAGAGGTATGTAAGAATCGTAGTAATTGGCGTTCCTTAGTCTCTGCCTACCCCCATGGGAGACAGGCGTGAAGTTATGTATGTATGTATGTATTTAGACTTCAACAAGTCTAAACAAGCCACTATTTTTCTTCGAAAACCCACTACGCTTTCACACAGTCATTTCCCACCCACATGCCTGTTTTATCTTTAAAGCCAACATTTAGACTAAAGATACACAAACACCTAGATGCTGCGTAAAGGAAACCAATAATTGTGTTCAAATAACCATCAAAGTCGATCAACATCGGTTCATGTTTGTGTTTAATTTAAATACGTCTCATGCTAAACCGCTTTCGCGTGAAAGTCATTATCGAATGTTTCGATATAATTATCGTGTGAATATTGAGTTCGAAGTACGTTTTTGTATGGGTGTTCTTGTATTAGCAATTTTGTCGGTTCATTGAAGTCTATTTTTACGTGTATAGACTAATTTACTCGCATTACTATTTCACAAATTGACTTGTTTAGTTTCAAGTCGCGCTAGGGCACCTGCCCATAATCATAAGTACGCATGAGCATCGCGCAATCAAGTGACATTTCCTTGTTGTTATAACTTAGTATTCCCGAGCTACTCGAATAACGTCATCAAGAGTATTGTGAATCAACTGTGTGACCCAACTAAGCTGTGAAAGAAGAAAATTAATAAACGTACAGTAATCCAATCGACTTGTGCAAAAAAACGCCAAAAACAAAAATAACTAAAAAATTTAACTAATATTACAATATGTGAAAGTATTTCTATGTTTGGATATTTATCCGTCAAACACGCTGAAACTGGTGAACGGATTTTGATAAAATTTGGTACTTTTTTTTAAGGGGGGAAAATCATCGAATGACTGCTCCCGCCTGGGTGAGGTGGGAGGGAGTGTCAGACTCTTACTGACTAAAAACCACCCTGTTCCCTCTCCTGCACGTTGAGCCGGAGCGCCGGTAACCCGTTAGGTTCTCCGCGACTCCGAATTCTGACTCCGGCATCAGCCCTGTTTGGCCCCATCCGTGGTGGTCTAGTCTAGAGTATGGGCTGACTTAGGTGATAGGATACTTTTTATCCCGATTCAATGGTCCCATGGCATATAACAGGAATCATATCCTACCCGGACGAAGTTGCGGCCAACAGCTAGTACGTCTATATGTATTTTAAATGACGTTCAACCTCCATCAAATAAAACAGTACACTTGGCAATATATTAAAAAAAGCTTTTCTTTTTCCCTTTCACAAACAGGAAAAAATCCTATTAAATTTAAAATTAATTCAAGCTGGAAAGCGCAAGGAAAAACTGCACCGAGCCAGCGACAGTTTTAATAATTTATGTCACAAGAAAATAACTAGTTTCTAACGAGAAGAGATTAGATTTGCCGTTCAGTAAGCGAATCGGATTTGCTTCAGTATGAGCCTCGACATTTCTTTCTGATAAAGGTAGTTTGTTGTTGGTGTATAACGTTATTTTTCTTCGTCAGAATTTTCTTTCGTGTTGTATGTGTAATAATTACAAGCATATACTTCGAACTCAGAGCCTTCTTTACTTCTTTACTTGTTTTTTTTTTTATGGAATAGGAGACTAACGAGCAGACTGATCAACTAATGGTAAGCGATCAACGCCGCCCATGGACACCCGCAACACCAGAGGTTTTGTTGCAACAAATCGGCTATTCTAAAGGAGGATGAAACCTGCGCCGCTTTGTACGGCATTCGATTGGCCAGCTACTGTTCCAAACATCAACGTTTTAAAACACGATAATATAATCTATTATAAATAGTATAGCAAAAGGTTAAATTCTTTATTTCTTCTTCCATTTTACAGTTTCATTATCATTATCAAACTTAGTCAAGTTTCTTAGTAAGTAGTCACTTACAGTGAGCTTAAAAAATCAGACCGAAATGCAGCTTTAATGCAGTTTTTCTTTAGAATGAGGAAATAATTCCCAAACAAGATAACGAATCAAAAATCTGTGGTAAAGTTTTTCTCTTTATTTCACCAATGCTTCTAAGAACTAAGACTGCCTCATTGGCCGATTGATCTAAAGTGTGACTGCAGAGCAAGGGGGGGGTCTCGGGTTCGATTTCCGGGTAGGGCAAAGTATTACAAGGTTTTGTAAAAAAATCTCAGTAGTAGCACGGAGTCTGGAAATGTGCCCAGCATATTATTATGGCAACAGGCTCACCCCCTATTACAGGGGACTCATAACATAAATAGTGAAAAGTGGGTGTTACATTGTACAGTGGCATTCAGTAACGTAATGTGCACCTGTGCCTACCCCTTCAAGGACAAAAGGCGTGATATTATGTTATGGTATGGTTCTAAGAACTTTGAACCAACGAGTAACCACATTACACCATAGTGAACAATAGTCCTATAGTTTAGTCCCAGGACTGGAAAAATTTTGTTGAGATTACAGAATAAAATGTTCTATTAAGATGTTCGGATGTTAAAGGAGATTTGCTTAAAACCTGAAACGTTTTTATTGTTATTTCGCTTTTTATAGGTACTTCAGCGATGTTATGATAGGAATTTTTGCTAGCTTTAGACTTTTTGGAAGAAGAAAGGCTTCTTTGTTAATCAGTTTAGGCTAAAAGGGTTTTTATTGAGTTTTATTCATTTAACTCGTCGAGTACCTACCGTCATTATAGACACAATTAGGTATAGAACAATAGGTTGCGGTCACCGGTGACCGCTTGGTGTTTGACAGTTTAATCAACTAAGACTAAAAGGTAATATTAGAATTATTCATCTCTCTGTATCTCAGTGACGCTTTTTTTGTGGGGGAAAATCATCCAATAATTTCTCCCGCCTGGGGTTAGGCGAGAGGGAGACTCTTATTGACTAAAAACCTACCCGTTTTCTACTCCTGCTCTTCGAGTCAGTGGCCAGGAAACACGTTAGGCCTTCCGCGGCTTCGTATCAGGCATCGCCCCTATTGGGCCCCATCTGTAGTAGTCTGATGGCTCCTTGAGACGCGCGCGGAACGCGACGCGCTGTACGGTCGGTAGACCCATGCGGTTTGATTCTGATCACCGCCCGACTAGCTATCCTTGCTCGCCGTCTATCAGTGACACTGGATACTCAATATAAATATAATATCCCCAAGTCTGCTAATTTACGAATGGCTCAATTGAATATCAATTGAATCTCAGTAGCAGTTTTATCTACATTTGGACCAATAAAATTAATAAAGACCAATGGTTTTCCAGTGACATACCATTGAACTGCTATCGGAATATTTGCTAGTCTGCTCTTCAATCGTTTTACAGTTGTAAATCGATTGTGGTCTAAATCGGTATTCTACTCTTAGTTGACGTTTGTTTGACATTTATTTCAATGGACACTCAGTGTCAATTTTGCAATTGAAGTACGATCGTAGTACGATTAGACAACAATAGATATTTATAGTACTTTGCAAGCCACCACTTGACAAAATATATTTAAAAGATGCTGCGGTCATTGTTACGATGGCGTATTTTAATGGTAATGCGCAAGATCGCCGTCGTCACCTATTTTAAAACATCTTAAAATAAAAATAATTTAAAACTAAAATATTTACACCTTAAAAAAATACTAAAAATACATCATAATGCATCAAAGAAAACATTTTTCTCATCGCTACCGTGAGGTAGGGTGCCCAAAAGACTGGCAGCATTGCCACGTTGAATGGCAATGCTTAACCTTTGCCCAAGGTAGTAGCCAGCCCTTCGATCACCTGAGGCCTTAGTACGAGTTTGTTTTACGTTTAAAGTAATCGTAACGAGTACGCGTTCGGCGCTGTGGTTGGTTGGTCCATTGGCGCCGGCCGAGTGGTCGAGTAGTCGCAAGTGCGGCTGCCGGGCAAAGGGTCTCGGGTTCGATTCCCGGGTCGGGCAAAGTATTACTGGGTTTTTAAAAAATTCTCAGTAGTAGCACGGAGTCTGGAAATGTACCCGGTATATGGCAATAGGCTCACCCCCTATTACATGGGACTCATAACATAAATAGTGAAAAGTGGGTGTCACTTCTGTGTGCACCTCTGCCTACCCCTTCGGGGATAAAAGGCGTGATGTTATGTTATGTTATTTAAATTAATAAAATAGTTCATTCACTCATTCAGCTTCTTGATAGATTTTGAATGGCAACACCTTTATCTGTTCAACTGAGAGTCAACTACAATTACACTACGATTCCATTACGACTCTATTGAGTTTACATTCAAGTTTTTCCAGAATACCAAATTTGTTCTAATCGTAATGGAGTCGTGATTGAATCTCAATTGAATTTCAATAGCATGTGAGTTTAATAAAATTAGCAGACTTGAGGCCCAGGATGATGAGGTGTTCTCGTAATAAAACACAGTTTTACGTAATACCCACTTTTCGCCAAGATATTATTTCAACGTGCCCTCGAACTTGTGCGAATGGAAAACTAAAGTGTATACAAAATTAAACAGTACAACATTTACTCCATCAAAAAGATTCACAGTCAATGATAAAAGAAATAACAACTTTACAACAAAATTAACATAGCAACACAAAGCAAACTAACTCATAAAACGAACACGATAAAATTCAATTCTGAACAGCAAAAAACGAAAAGCAGAGATACGAACGCCGTCGCATATTTCAATCGTATCAGTCATTATTTAAAACGGATTACTTCGTAGATACGTAGTATGCAACGTACTGCAGTTTACACGTAAAATACATTCGTACATTCAATAAACGAGTCGACGGTGAAACGAAAAAAATATACGAATTTTTCCCTACCTACGTCAGATCGGCCAGGCACCGGAATTTTCATTCGAATCCGTGCCGATTGGTTTTGTATTATGGCCGGTTTGTGCCGTTCCCATACGGTTTTCTGGTTAAAAAAGGACCGTCGCGCGCGGGGGTTAATTTCGTTTTGCGCCTGTGAAACTCGACTTGGTGATTGGCGTGAATCGGAATACATGTTCGTAGACTTTTGAGGTGTTTTTAAATTAATGAATATTGAGTCTGGCGAGTAATTCCGGGTACTATATTTTACTAGGTATGGACTTTTAAATTCTCAGTAAAATCACTTAGTGCCCAATGTATGACAAATACTCGCTTCCAGGACTTAAAATAAAATTAATCTTTAGAATTAAAAAAACTTCAAATGATACTGTTTTTATTTTTATAATTAATTGACTTAGAAAAAGAGGGTTTTCAGTCTGACTCGTACATATGTATATCTGTTTGTGCGCGGTTTTCTTGCGATTGGCTGGGCCGATTTTTATGCGGATTTCAGAAAAGTGTTCATTACACTCATGAGAAGGTTTTAGTATGTTAACTTAACGACATCAACAACGATTTTTGGACGTTGAAATCCATTTTTAAACGTAGTTTATAAAATTACTAGGGCCCCGGCTTCGCATGGGTGCAATATGCATGTATTATACATATAAATCTTCCTCTTGAATCACTATCTATTAAACTGTCAAACACCGAGCGGTCACCGGTGTCCGCAACCTAACCTTATTCTTTAATTGTGTCTATATTGACGATACTCAACGAGTTAAAAAAATCGCATCAAAATCCGTTGCGTACTTTCAAAGATTTAAGCTTATAAAGGGACATAGAGACAGAGAAAGCGACTTTGTTTTATACTATGTAGTGATAATAGTATAGATTAAAAATGTATTATCTTGTAATCTGTTATGACAAACATTAATTTTAAACTATAACAAAGTTCACCATCAACCTATTGATACAGGATGTCCATTTATTAGTTAATGCAGATGGATGACGAGATACATCATGTTCAATAATTTAACCAGCGAGGTAATGTGTTTGCTGTAGCCTACCGTTGATTGATCGTTTGAACAGGCCTTAACCGAGTGCTAGATTAATACGCAATCATCTAAGGGTTACGTGGAAGACGTCACGTCAGCTTAACGAAGGAAGATTAGGGGTTATCAATTTTGTTCGTGCTTAAAAAGAAAGTTTAATATGAGGTTATTGGTTTTGACGATGACGTTAAATATTTTTATGATTTTTTTTCACTTTGTTGAGTGACATGGCTACCTTTTTAGTGTTTGGATGATTGCTAAGATCGTTATTACTAAGTAAATTATTTCTAATATTATTGATCCAACAATCAAACTACATAGAGGTATATATGTAGTTTTGTTTTTAGGATATGGCGTTAAATTGTACCTTTTATTATTAAATAAATAAATAATAATAAGCCCAAAGTCTCATATTCAAGCAGCTTTTCTATATGAAAGATTTTGATAAACTAAAATTGAATCAAATTTTTTCTAAGTTTCATTCGGTAAGTCCACAGATAAATGCAATGAAGGTAATCCAAAAAAATACGTTATATATCTACACCTCTGTCTACCCCTTCAGGCAAACATATTTAATATTATGTACACCACACGTAATACTTTAAAGTGCTGTTATTTAGAGGTATATCTTGTCCCCTATTTCTCTTATAATCCGACGCGTGGTACGAAGTCCCATCTGGTCATAAAACTGTTTTGTTCCAACTAAGATTAGTTGAAGCTCCACTATATTTTGACAAGTTCACACAAACCAGGATTACTTAATAGTGACAAAAAGTTACAATAGCTAACAATATGAAAATATAGTGACATAACAAGAAACAAAATGAATTAATGTTAGTTGAAAGATAAGGCTTACTCACGTGAGCTGAACAAGAAAAACTTCATATCTATACTAATATTATTAAGCTGTTTGAAGGTGGTAATCTCCGAAAATACCGGTCCGATCTGTAAAATTATTTCTGTTTTGGATAGCCCATTTATGGAGGAAAGCTATAAGCTATAAAATATCACGATTAATAGGCGCCAAGGAGAGCGAATGAAACCGCGCGGAAGTATAAATAAAATAAAATAGAATATACTTCCTTACTACAACTTATTTTATATTTAATAGTACTTGTATGACTGAGATTTGCTCGGTAGTTTTTTAAGCATACACAAATGTATAAAAAAAATAGAAAGGACTTAAAAAATCATACATAATATAAAATTAATTAAAAAACAGGACACAAAATAGAAAACATAAAAAGAAAATATACATTCAGAGCAAAGATTGAACCCGAGTGTCCTGCGTGGAAGGCACCCGATATCCCGACTAAGTTATTTAAACGTCTCCGCCATGGTGAAATTTAGCATAGTATTCTAATAAGTATTATGATTCAACGAAAACACATACAAAACAAAATTTTCAATTTATAGCCCCCGAACCCTTCTACATACAAAATATCAAGAAAATCGATGGAGCTGTTACCGAGATTGTTTATATTATATTATATATACAAGAATTGCTAGTTTAAAGACTACTTCAAAGTCACACCAAAGGCCCAGTATGTAATGTACCTATAAGGTGAATTATGAATGGGCGGAAGAATTAATGCGATTTGAATGGAAAAAAAAATCGTCTTTGGTCAATTTTAGAGTACAGAATGTAATATCAACTTAATCGAATTTATTCAAAGGTAGTAGCAGATTATAGAGGTATTATACTATTATATTAAAGTGCCCTATACTTACAATGTTAATAATTCGGAATAGGGTAGATGCCTAATTATTATTTTAATGTTCGTCTGGTAGATTATTTCAAATCATTAGAAACGTGTTTTTATTTTCTTACAGAAACGAATACTTTCGACGATATTTTGATTAGAAATGTCGCGTGACGTCGTCACTTCTATGCACATTTTATACGTAGAAATAACGTTTTAGCCCTCACTCCTAAACTTTAATTCGTTTTATCTAAGTATTGTTTTATTATACGACAAAATAAAAAAATACGTGTCTAATATTTTTTCATTACCTAACTTACGGACTAATTAGATTTTTAATTTTCATACCCTGTCATCATCCCAATTACAAATTTTTAAAAGGTTTTGGTTTTATCTGACAACACGTTGCTAAAACTGAACAACGAACTTAAAATTCAGTACACAACAATTCTGCTTTTAACCATTCAACAGTCCTTAGTTGATTATCATCACAACAACCCCTTTCCCTTGTAACGTTACCTACGCTTATACCAGTTACAAACAACGATGTAACTTGATAAGCATCGTTAGCCCACTCAGTGGAACTAATTAATTAATTAGATTGCTTACTATTATCACTAATAACTGCGTTAATTAGGTACAAAGCCTCTACTAGTGGGGTGGGGAGATTATTAGTATTAGTGGTGGATGTTTTAATTTTAATAAGTGGACGTGACAGACATATAAAGACATATAAGTGATTTGTTTCAATTAAACCAGTAGATTAGTCGTATTTCTATTGAAACTAGTTGGTATCTACATCTACACTAATATTGTATTTATTTTTTTTATTAACGCTTCATGCACAAAGGTGAGGTCCAGTCCACCGGAGGAGTCACAGGTGCATTGCCGGCCTTTTGAAAAGGAATACGTTCTTTTCTTGAAGGCTACAGAATATCAGAAATAAAGACTATCGTAATGATGTCGCGCAAAATAACTTAACCTTACCTACATTACTTCAAACACCACTAGGAAAGTACGAACTGATCTTTGGGTTATGCAGAGAAGAGTTAATGGTAGGAGCAATATTATAAACAGGAAAGATTGGTTTCAAAATAAATACGAGGAATCTGTACAGATTCCTCGTATTTATTTAGGAATCTGTACAGATTCCTCGTATTTTTAATGAAGATAGTTGTTTTCCATATTCACATCTACACTGATATTAGATTTATTGTTTCCTTGTTTGAATTTAATAGGCTCCAAATCTATTAGACCGATTTGAAAAATTCTTTTCCCGTTGGAATCTTACATTATCCAAATCGAACATATTACATAACATATAGGCTATATTTAAAAAGAGAAACATAAAGGCAAACGAGGAAAAATTTAGATAATGTAACCCAATGTTGATGTGTGAAAAATCTACCAAAGTAATCCTTATATTGCTTACGCTGTTATTAAAAAATGAAGATTCTGCCAGAAGTTATTTTTCTATGCGGGCAAAGTCACGGAAAACAGTAAGTATCCAACATAGATTGTAGATTTTGTTTAAATGGTTATAAAAAAATGATTATGTACAGGGATAGACCACAAGGACAAAGTCCTGAAATGGCGATAAAAAAATTACATATCACGAAATCATAGTACGAAATCTCAAAGAATCTCGTATTTTTCACAGTAATATGAAATGTAAATTATATTTGATTATAAATCTACTACTAAGTACTATAAATATAATGATATTCAAATTTTATAATTTGGATGATGACGGGGTATGAAATTTTAAAATATAATTAGGCCGTAAGTTAGGTTTAGACATTTATTTATATTTTGTCGCATAATAAAACAATACTTAGATAAAACGCATCAAAGTTCAGGAGTGGGGGTTAAAAGGTCATTACTCCGTATAAAATGTACAGAAATAACATCAAGCGACATTTCAATACAATATATCGTTGAAGGTATTCGTTTCTGTAAGATAATATAAATTCGTCTCTAATGATTTAAAATAATCTACCAGACATTAAAATAAAGATTAGGCATCTACCTACTAAATCACTATAAGTGATAAGACCGCCTTTGTGCCCATTACTATTTTTATTTATATTTGTCATTTCCTTTTCTGTATGTACTGTATTATTATTGGTGTACAACAAAGTTATATTCTATTCTATTCTACCTTATTATACGTGTTATATTCTCTTTTATTTAGAACCAGTAAAGCATATACATTCACACATCAGTCGATCCGATTGGATCTCATTTTCTATTCACACATGAAGTGCATTTAGTTAGCTTTGATTATAGTTACGTGTATTACTGGATACGACTATTTCACTGGATATTCTAGATACTATTGATTTCACTTACGTTTCACGTCAGTTCTCAAGCAGATCGTGGTATCACTCCGTTCGTACCAGACCCATACATAGTGAAGCTGACTATCGAATGTCGCTGAAGTGACTCTCGAATGTGAAATTTTAAATTTCTTGCATAGAGACATACTACGTTACAATTATAATATACGTTCTCACTGCATCATATAAAAGGATGCTAGTAAAAATGACAATGGCATTAAGCTCACCTTGTATTCTAGTTGCCAAAAATTAAATAAAAAAAAATAGAGAATGTTACACAACTGATTCAAATATATCTACATAAACATGTCATCTATTTAAATAGATTACCCGTTTCGGGAATAAAGCTACAATAATATAACGTCGCTTTAATTATCTACTGGCATTAATTACAAGCAGATCCCACGGTATAATTTCGTGTGTGTAGTTATGGCAAATTTCGTTGCCTATATTATGAAAATTTTGCAGAAGCGTAAAATAGGTCATACAGGTGCTCTCCAATTTCCGACTACTTATGCAAATTAGTGCTACGTGTCATTTTCAGTGGGACCAATATATACCAACCAGTCGGCTTGACGACGTAAATTTTATTATTAGGATGGGAAAATTAAAATGACGTTATATCATTCTGTGTGGTGTTCTGGTGTGTGTGAAATTTTACCTATGTGTACGTTATCTACTTTTTGAACTGTATGGTTGGTGTGTTTGGTTAGGCAACCAACTCTGGTTCTCTGCGAATAAATGATTAACGTTAAAGTTTGTTCTGTTGGGATTCTGTGTACTAAAGACGTAAGAAAATGTCCCAATAATGAAATTAAACTATGGTACTTACATTAATCCGTTAACAAGGCTTCAACTAATTGTTAACTTAACTCACATACAAACTGTGATACAATATTATCTTAACTCACAGATTTTATCATCTTAAACTAATATACCAACAAACAAAGCAAGAACCAATATCAATACGTGATATGTAATCCACTCGAGTCTACGACTACTACGCGGCTACGCGTTCTCGTAGCTCGTAGCGCGTAGCAGATTAGTTTGCTACGATGCGTCTCGAGAGAGCTACGTGCGGTTATCGGGTTAGCGTAGCATGTTCCTATGGAATATCATTCTAAGTTATAGCTTTGCTAAAATGTAGGTACATGTATATATGTAATGTATATACAATACTGCCACGTTTAGCATTATCGTTGGCTATACATTGGTTAGATCAAAGGTCCTGATATTGATGTTTATTATGTATTTTACACAATAAGTCAATGCAGTTGATTCTTGGAAATTATAGGAAGTACCACTTGATTATTGTAGGCTACTGTGTTAGTGAAGAAATAAATTAAAACCTTTAGGTACGTATCTTAAAAAAATAAATAAAAAATTTAAACCCAATCAAAACTCCTTGTCCAAAGACTTCTAATGTAGAAATCAAGATTTTATGTTGTTATCTGAAACTCAGAAATTTACGCTTTACGCAGTTTACGCTTTTCTGAAACAGAAATAAAACAAAACACTACAATTCCAAATATTACAATTCCAGTTCTGTTCAAAACGATAACAGTTCATCTCTTTCTAATCTCCCGTGTAAGAAAGGAATGAGCAACCCTATCATTGCTAGGGATTAGTGAGGGTTATATAGGTGGAGTGACCCTTGTAATCCTCTGGGAGGGATGGGAGTTTTATGCTAAGGATTGCTATGAGAGGTCGAGATTTTTTTAAGAAGTCTATTTATCATAATAAGTGCGGTTAAAAAAGTGGTCCTGTAATATTTAGAGACTACTTCATAACCGGGTTGTAGGTCGAATACTCGCTAGCGGTGACTGTCGAGCAAGTGGTCTGGGGTTCAATTGCTGGGACAAGTTTTCACCAGGCGAGATAGTAGCCGAACGTTGGCCGATAAAATATTAAAAAGTAGGTATATTGCAATTCAAAATTGTTGGCTTTTCGGTGTTTTCTTTGTGATAGGCTTAGTTCGTACAGGTCACAATTCACTACTAATATTATAAATGCGAAATGTTGTTTATATATTTCTTAATTAGTTTCTCCTTTACGTCAAAACGGCTGCAGGGATCAGTATTACATTTAGAACAGGGGTAGATTATTGTCTAAAACAACACATAAAAATTTACCTTTTATCGCACGGTAACGCGGGCGAAACCGCTGACAAAAGATAGTAACTCATAACATAACTGGTGTAAAGTGATTGTTCTATTGTAAAATCACTTTTATGTTTAGGGAACTCCAGGCGAGTTGTATAGTGCTTTGCGGGCTTCCTACCCAACAGTTGATTGTTGAGATTTTCTAGAGGTATACGTGTTAATTCGCATGTAAACCTTATTAGTGATGTAGCATTTTAGTGACGTCATCCGTTAATTTGTTTTTCATCGATGGTCTATGAGTACGCTGTCATTTGAACATGTGTCGCCATATGTAAATGTGTGCGTCTGCATAATCTGTAGGGGAAAAGAGCGTGGAATATTTATTATTAATTACAAATTATATCAGTGTTTGTGGTACGTCTATAAAGTGGAAATAAAATGTGACCAATTCATAAAACCTTCTTTGTACATTTATTTTAAGGTTCACCCAATCTTTGTACCTTTTCACATATAGAGCACTGAATAAATATACGTAGTTGATAAAGACGTTTACAATGGAGGAGATATTTCAAGAAATCTTCTCACAGGAAGCCCGTCGGGTTTCCTTATCCGCCGGAAATGAGCCGCCGGAAGCTACGGGCAACGGCCGCCCACGTTTCACTTTGCGGCTGATGGAAGGTAACACACGAATAAATACTTTGAATGAAAAATTGTATTAGATGATTCGAATGTTCTTGATTTTTGGTCGATTTTGTCAAATGCAGTAATGGTTGTGTTGTTACTTCTACTTTTATAAAAATCAAAATCATTTACTATTTAAAATGGATTTGAGACTGAATTATGTAGACAAATACACATACATTTTTAATCTTATTATAATTTTTTAATACGCAATTATCATTAACTGGTTTTATTCACGTATCAACCTAAGACTTGCGTTTATCAGTCATAATTATTTGCAACCACTCTAATCAAAGCATAAATTTAAATTCAAATATATACTTCAGAAATATTTATCACAACAAAAATGTCTATAAACCATATTTTGCAGGTAATCTATGCCATGTATGTGAGTATCTACCACAAATTACCATAGTAACAAATCTAAACTTAATTTAAAAGGAATTTATTCAGTCGTCAATATCCAAAACAGTAATTGAATGCTCGGATATTGGGAGTATCGAGCATTATACGAGTAGCTAAGCTTCTCGATTACACTCAATCGTATCTATATAATGTAGGTATATTGCACAATCATACAATAAGTACGAACGTGCTTTTAAGATAAATATACATGATTAAATCATCAAGGGGCGATTATTTCAACGCCAGATAAATTTTTACTGCGGTATAACTTTGAACATTTGACAATTCTTCCTTGCTGCAAATTTAAAAAAAAATCTCTTTCTACAGTTAAGAATTAACTGATGATTGAAAAATCGGCCTTTAGATGAAATCTGTAATACATTTTTTTATACAAAACAAGAAAACTAGACTACCTATTTGTAATAATAGAAATGTGATTTCAAATTCCTTGGTTAAATTAAAAAAGTGTAAGTACCATGTCAATTGTAAATTAACCTTTTTTACTTTACAGTTAAGGTTGAACTGATGATTGTTAAATCGGTCCTTAGATGAAGTTTATAAAAATAAGTAGTACTTTATCTAAAACAGAAAAACTAGACAATTTTTACTCCTAGAAATGAGATTTCATTGAATTTTAGAATTCCTTGGTTGAAAGATTGTAAATACCTCATTATGTCAATTTTAAGTAAAACTTCGGTGTGTAGATACAAGTGACATGAAATTACGCAGAAGACTGTGATCTAATCATATTTAATAGCTACTTTAACTTAAGAGGTATAAAATTATAATTTGCCACCATTTACTAGTCTTCAAAAACTAAGTAAATAAAGTAAAAGTAAAATTTATTCATAACTCAAAAATGCAAAATACAAAATATATCTTAAATAATATGTGATCTCATTAAGTTAGATGCCTGCAGAGGAAAATTCTGTGTATATATATAAGAATCTTCTTTCGCCTATAAAGGCGAAAGGAGATTCTTATAGGAGGACATATTATTTTTATAAACACAAATACATATCTACTTATCATTATGCAATCGTAGACAATAAAACTTCACATAGCAACTTTAGTATGAATCAATAATGAAAGGAAACGTAACTGAAAATTATTGCATATCAGTAATTATATAGGAGCTCAACTAATAGGGAACAGGAACCCATTTTGGAATTCAAAATGGACAGATTATGCAAATTTGAGGTCCTTCATACATTGTTCAAATTTATTGATGGGTCTTGAATTTTAATGACAAATTACCTCTATTGTCTATATAATTCATGGGGGCTCATCGGTCTAATAGTTATGAAGTAGTTGTTTACTAAATTAATATTCTGATTTGAGTCTTGTTGTGCCACGTACATGAATCAAATGGTTACAATATTTTTAATATTGGTTATATTTTAAATGATATTCGTTACAGAATAATAATTTAATAATTCTTTTATAAACTGTGTTTAAAAAAACCATTTATACCCCTTTTATAAATCGATTAATTAACTCGTCGAGTACCGGTTTTGCAGACACAATTATAGAACAATAGGTTGCGGTCACCGGTGACCGCTTGGTATTTGACAGTTTAATATACACATAAACATAACATCACGCCTTTTATTCCCGAAGGGGTAGGTAGAGGATGACTACAAATATAACTCATAATATGAGTTACTTTATTTACAAGATATTATCTTGTTTGTTGTCTAAATTGTCTTATATCTATACAGGTAAAGTTCAAAATATACCAGAACTAACCCAACAGTAAATTATATGATAATGAACCAGCAATGTACGTAACACTATAATTGAGTCGACTACACTATCCATAAAATAGTTGACAAGACACTTGTAATAGTCTTACGCGACGTTCTAAGGCCCGGAAAATTGGGATCAAAGGTATATGTAGATAGTTACACGTGTGCCGTACTTGAAGGTGTTTTGTGTATAGGGTGGGTGTTTTAGGGACCGGTAGAATGGCCTAAATAATGTAGATATTGCCAAATAACTAGATGTTGGCGGTTATTAGTTAAATAAGTGCTGTTTTATTGCTTTTTATTAAATGCTCAATCATTTATTTCAATTAGACCAAGAAGGCACTATTACACGTCATCAAAAAAATTATAAATGAAGCTCTTTGCTCATTCCAAAGTGTAGATTTCTATGAAGAAGAACGAGCAAGAAACTCAATAGTTACTGTTTACTCTTTTTCAATCAGGTTCACAATTAAATTGACATGTAAATGTGCTGCCTTGTAGCCTATTTGCAGAAATAAATTCTATTATTTTGACTTGAAAATTCTCTAGTTACATAGTTTGTTGGTTCAGTTATGTAAGAACAATGTAACAGCAAAAGCCAGTCAAAGAGTATTTTATGAATACCATTGTCGATAATATTTTATAAACAATACTATGTAGTGACACATGATCTTTCCACTCCATCATTATCACTAGTTAATATAATAATCTATTTTTTAAAAACAAACATAATAACGTTATAAGAACAAAAGATGTTCAAGAGTTCACTGACAAACTGATGGAATGAAGAAAAACAGCGTGAGGAAACCTAAGCTTATAATTTGTAATCATAGCTTGAAATTGTCAACCCGCATTGAGCAAGCATAGCAATTAATGAAAGAAAGAAGAAAGAAAAAACATTTATTTGGCAATTACACGCACAGAAAACAAAGAATATAAAAAAATAAAAATACATATATATATATAAACAAAATACTAATAATAAACTTACAAGAATAGAGATCAGAACAGAAAACATCGCAATATAACAAAATAATAATACGATGATAACAGAATTTTGAATAGTCAAAAAAAAAAATCTAGTAAACAAAATAATAATATTAATTTGCGCGTGCTCATGCCAAAAGGGCCTCCACCTCAGCATATAGTTGGACGTTTCTGCCCAACGCTGGTTTTCAGGTGGCACCCTGCAGTGACTCACGGACGGCGGTACCGGCGGTAACGCTCAAACCTTCTCCGTCCTCTCGCGTCCGGGCCTAGTGCAGGCCATGATGCGGAGCGAGGGGGACTGGGATGCCGTCTCCTCCTTTTGCGAAGCAGTGATGCTAGCTAAGGCGCGTTCCGCGCGCGCCTCAAAGAGCCATCAGACCACCACAGATGGGGCCCAATACGGCCGATGCCGATTCGGAGTCGCGGAGAACCTAACGGGTAACCGGGGCTCCGGCTCGACGTGCAGGAGAAGGAACGGGGTGGTTTTTAGTCAGTAAGAGTCTGACACTCCCTCCCGCCTCACCCAGGCGGGAGAAGTCATTCGATGATTTTCCCCCCTTAAAAAAAAAAAAAAAAAACCTTCTCCGTGTGAAAAGAGACCTTTGGTCTGAAATATCCACTTATAGGCTGGTGATGTTGATGTTGATGATGTTCAAAGAGAATCACCCATTTGTAGTCAATTCTAAATAACACGTCTTAAACTGTCAAACACCAAGCGGTCACCCGTGACCGCAACCTATTATTCTATAATTGTGTTTATAATGACGGTACTCGACGAGTTAAATTGCAAAGTTACCAAATTAAAAACATTCTTATTGATAGACCAATAAAAAGCAACCAATAAACACAAAACAATAGCAAAATACGAACAAAATTCCAAAACAATCTAAAAATTTCAAAGCAGCCAAAGGGCCTAATAATATTCTGTTCTTCACAAATAAAGTCCACCTGTATACTGTATACCATAACATACTTACACGCCAAGAGCAGCGACTAAGCCTGCTCTGGAAGGGTAGGATTTTCTAAATCAGTTGCGTCGTTTAGACTACGTGAAGAGATTGCCTGAAACTGAAGTCCCCAATATAAAGTTTCTGAGAAGTAGTCGCAAAGAGTATTTAGAATGGATATGAGTTTGGTTCCATGAATATATCGATACTTCTGATGTGGAAAAATGGTGTTCTGATGGTATACGTATTTATGGTGGAGCTTAAAATTTCCATTAAAATTTGACTGCCTCGTTGGCCGAGTGGTCGCAAGTGCGACTGCCGCGCAAGGAGTCTCGGGTTCGTTTTCCGGGTCGGGCAAAGTATTTCTGGGTTTTAAAAAAAATCTCAGTAGTAGCAAAGAGTCTGGAATTGTGCCCGGTATGTGGCAATAGGCTCACCCTCTATTATATGGGACTCATAATATAAATAGTGAAAACCAACCAGTAAATAGTGCCTACCCCTTCGGGGGTAAAAGACGTGATGATGTGTTATGTCAAAATTTCCAGTACCTAATTTCATGAAATTTGTTGTTCTGACCAATATTTGGCCATAGATTTGGCCATTGTTTGTTACAATCAAACTGATAATACAATATTAGTGTTAAACAAGAAAATTGGAAAGATCCGATAAAATGTCACTTAGATATGACTGAAGCACAAAAATTTAAGTGGTTTTTTTTTGTGTACGTGTGTAATGGGTTACCACGTTACCAGACATACTTCGTGTCAATGTGTATATATTCTGCGTGCTGTGTAACTCTATAGTAGGGCTCACAGTCGTTATTTGAAAAGACTGCGTCCGCCTTTTTCTTCAAAGTCCTTCATGTCATTTGACTCCGGATACTAGACTGATAAAGACTCCTCACCTTTTTTGCAAACCGATTCAAAGATTAACAACCTTTAGTATCATATCAACTTACACATTGAGAATCTTTAATGTCAATGGTTGGATTTGCCTGTCTCTGATCATAGTGATTTGTAAACCATTAAGTATAGAGGTATAAAGCATGTTGTGCTTACCTATAATAGATTGATGCACTAGTATTTAAGTTTTCGTATATGTAACCCTATATTCATCATCAACAGCCTATAAATGCCCACTGCTGAGCAAAGCCTCTTCTCACACGGAGAAGGTTAGAGCGTTAATCACCACGCTTGCTCAATGCGGGTTGGCGATTTCAAACTTATAATTAGAAATTATAAGTCCAGGTTTCCTCACGATGTTTTTCCTTCACAGTTTGTCAGTGGTGTCTAAATAATCTTAGAAAGTACATATAACTCAGAAAAAGTCACATTGGTACTTGCCGTTGGTAGGTTTCGAACCCGCACCCTCATGCATGAGAAGCGAGCGTCTTAAACCTCCAGGCCACCACGACACCCACGACACACAACCCTATATTGTATAAGTGTAATCAATTGTGCGTGAGCCAAATCAATAAAATAAAATAAAATAAAATCTGTAAAGCGACTAATACCGAGAAAAACAATCAAATTACATCACGAAGTCTAGAATTTCTTTAGTCTAGAATATATTTTTATGGTATACTAGAGATTACAGCCACGATTTATTCAAGCCCATCAAACTAGCGACGGAGGCTTTCGACTAACAATTTCGACCTTTCAGTAACCTTTGGTAAGCCATACCCTTACTGTAATTAAAGTTAAGGTTAGGTTAGAAGCTTGGCCTTATCTAAGTTAAGCTAAGATCGGCACTAAGATTAAGACAATGGACATAGAGGTATATAAAGTTGGTTGAGACAGCTGTTTGGTTGTCTCTGCCAAAACGTTCATACAATTCGAAGTTTGGGAAGAGATTTATGGAAGGAAGTTGATTCATTAATTCTGTGTTCTTGACTTATAAGGTTATGGCTGTTGCAGGTGGTGGGTGAAGTTTTTTAAAGGTTTTTTCAATGGGATCTACATTCACTGATAGCACAGAAAAATAAGCAAAGCTTTTCTGCTTTTAACTCCTTTCGTCGTCGATAACTAATCTAGGATTGTATTATGATTCTCATCAACATCATCATCTCATCTAAATCAATATTAATATTATATAATTATAGATGAAAAGTTTGTTTGTTTAAATGCGCTAATCTCTGGAACTGCTGATAATACTGCAATATGAATAATGTAGATATTTTTGTGTTGGTTAATGCATTTTACGAGGAAGGCTAGAAAACATCATGCTATGACTAATACCAATGAACTGCATAGAAGTAGCTAGTTATATGATATAATATTATGTAACAACACACAGAGGTGCACATTACGGCACTTAACGCCACTGTACAATGTATCACTCACTTTTCACTATTTATGTTATAATTCCCATGTAATAGGGTGTAAGCCTATTGCCATATACCGGGTACAACCATACTCCATGCTACTACTGAGATTTTATTTTAAAGCCCAGTAATACTTTGCCCGACCCGAGAATCGAACCGGAGACCCCTTGCCGGCAGTCGCACTTGCGACCACTCGGCCAACGAAGTAGTCATGATATAACTATACATTCAATTCGATACAGCAACTAATATAAGTGTAATAGAAGTGTAAATGGATAACGGACGAAAACGATCTGAACTTCAGAGTAACGTATTAATTATCACATTGGGTAAGATCGATGTGTGTGGGAAGCTTAAAATTGTAATCAATTTCCAGGCATATTCTACTTCCAATACACTAGACGAGTAAAGTAAACCCTTAATCTCTTTTCTACCCAATTAAATTCGGCTTTTAGGTAGCTAAGGATTAATTTTACTTAAGCGAGATTTCCATTACCTAGGTATAATCGATGTATAAATTTCACGATTACTTGTAATTTGAGTGAGGTGAGATAAGATCATTAAACTTACGGATAATAATAAAATGTCTAGACTGATTTTGATCAAGGTAGTCTTAAGATGTTTTGAAGTATTTTATTTTCATCATAGTGTCATTATCCGATGGGACGGCAATTTGATAGGACTGGAGAGACACGAAACGCCGAACAACCAAAGCGTCAATTAAGACGGACACGAAATACCATGCTACTATGATCTTGACACAAAATCAGCCACAACCTAATTCAAAAGCTACCTGGAAATCTGACAGTGTTAGAAAAAGTCGTTAATGCTTTTTTTATATCGTAGTACCTCAGTTTTTTTATGGAATAGGAGGCAACCGAGCAGATGGATCACCTGATGGTAAGTCATAAGCGCCGCCCATCGACACCCGCAACATCAGAGGAGTCACAGTCAAAAGGAACACGCTCTTTTCTTGAAGGTTTGAAGGTCGTATCGGTTCGGAAATACCGCCGACGACAGATCATTCCACAGTTTTGCTGTGCGAGGTAGGAAGCTACGTGAGAAGTGCACAGTTGTGGCCTGCCAATCATTTATATGATGGGGATGCATATGCTGTCGTGAGGGTCCATGGCGAAAAGATGCGGCAGGTATAAGGTCAAACAATTCCTCAGAGCACTCCCCAAATCTTACTACACTTATCAGACCAAAATTATCACCCAAGCATGAGATCAAGATGAGGCGAATGCTATATGTAATATGAAGATTTATAACAGTCGTTACGGGTCTCCGGTTAGGGAAGTATGACAGTAGGCTTGACCAAGGATTACTTCTAATGATTTATTGTGGAAGACAGGCGACTGAAATACTAACTGGCAGATCAGCTGGATTCGGTTAAGGCTTAAGAACCAACTGTATAAAGATATTGAATCAAAATTGTTTTATTGCATTATTTATTAAGCGCAAGCACACATACACAAGCACATAATGTAAAGACAATAGATAAGACACTGGAAAAAAAATCTGACAGCAGTGTCGCTAATATAAATTAACAATAATACATTGCTATTTCAATAACAACTCCAAGCTTTCAAGTTAAAAATTCTTGCCAATAATAAAAATGCGAAACTGCTTATGGCATATTTTTATTTTATGGTACTATAACGTCCTTTTGATGCTAAATTCATATACGAATTTTGATTAATTTTAACATTCCATCTATTTGACATATTGGACCATGGAGATGGATTTTTGATACGCAGATAACTATAATGTTTTTGACGAAACTCCTTGCAGCTTATGTTCAATTTCTTACACACCACCATGACATTATTTAATGTAATCAAATGACCTATGAAAAACCACCATACAAATCTTAGCACACCCTTTCAAAGAAAACAACCGCAATATTATCTCATGAATTACCAGTACCTCAACTTCAAAGAGTAAAAAGTCACGTAAATTTTAGCTGTATTTATCCTTTAAACTTCGTAATGGGAAGTCAAAATCCTTCAAAGCGTATAAAGAAGACATCATAGGCGCCTATTTAGAATTTTAATCAGCACTCTACAATTCAGAAAACTCCACTAATTAGCCTGTGACGGAAACGAAAAGGAAAACGAAGACTTTTTGAGATAAAAAAAGATTTTTTTTTTTAATCTAGGCAGGGATACTTCGCGCTCATTAAGTTTGTTCTCCTCAGCTAACGAGGAAAATCATTGTCACCGTCATAAAGATTGGCCGTCGATTTTTGTGAAAATGAAACAAAATGGCTTCTTTTTTTTTGTTATCGGGATTACAATTTCACAGGGTCCAGGTAGCCAGCGCGGAACAATGTTCCGACAATGATATAGAGTCGCTACTTTTAGAAAAAATCTCCTTTGAAAATGTGTACGGAATTTTTGTATTGAAAAATTGATGTTTTCATTGTATTGATGTATTTTTGATGAGTTCGTTTTTGGAGCTCGTGCGCTGGCTTTAGGCTTTTGACATAGGATTATAAAATTGATTTGATAGAAGGGTAAACTAAATCTATTACGGAAAATGAATTTTGAATTTTGAGATCGCCAGTGGCTTATGCATATTTTAATAATATACTAATCGCTTTCAAAAAACAGATATTTTATATGTTCATACTTATTTGTATAGAGGTACTTCTTATCAGGCATTTTTTCTTGCCAAGT
Organism: Spodoptera picta; assembly: GCA_038387885.1. Lineage (NCBI taxonomy): Eukaryota > Metazoa > Arthropoda > Insecta > Lepidoptera > Noctuidae > Spodoptera > Spodoptera picta. The sequence continues at coordinate 7,864,822 of JAZHFQ010000761.1, read as the reverse complement.
CAGTTAAATTTCAAATCTCAAGATTATTGAAATATCTTTGTGGAAACCAAAATTGTCAACCCAACAGAACTACCTAACCTTTGTCAAATAGCATTTAAATGCTAACCGAACTAACCAATAGGAAAGTATGAAATAATATACGCGTATGGAATTGAGATTCGACAAACAAATCCATTAACGCTTTTGACTGACGTTGAAGTGCTATTTATGTAGAAGTACAGAAAATATAACCTTCATAAACAGCACTCGTTTACAAAGAACTTTACGAGCAACTAAAAAATAAACTAAAAATGTCAACTAAAATATTAAAACGCTCAAGAGTTTAGTAGTTCTAAAAGAAACGAGGTTTTAGTGAAGTAATATGTCATAAAGTAAATGAGATGATATTTCGACGATAAAGCAAGCTATGAACTTTACGACAAAACATAAATTATGATATGTTATGTTATGTTTACTTCACTGCTTCTAAGATATGTTGAAGAATGTAAAATTATTAGCGTACTTACATAACTTTGTTGTTCTAAGATGTTGACAGAAACGAACTTATTAATAATAGTGGACCGACTCTTCACTAGTCATGCATTTAGACCAAATATAACATGAAGCGTGTCTTTATAGAAGAAGTCACAATTTAAGACCCAGTACCATGACAACACGGTGACAGTACAGCACGATTGGTGCGGTGGCTGGGCAACCGGCTGCCGTGCAAAGTGTCGCGGTTTCGATTCCCGCATGGAACAACACTTTGTGTTATCGACAAATTGTTGTTTCGGGTCTGGGTGTCATGTGTATGTGAACTTGTAGGTATGTTTGTAAACGCACCCATGACACAGGGGTTAATCCTAGTGTGGGGCAACGTTTTTCTTAAAAAGAAAAAAATAATAATAAAAATATTTACGTAGATAACTTAAAAATCCAATGACACTACTAGACCTGAGAATTACGACTGTTGAATCATATTCTCTCACGAGCAAACGAGACACCTGAACAACGACATAAAAAAAATAGTTACCCTGTCGCAGTAGTCGAGCTGTGAATAGAAAGCCTTACTCGTTTCTAGGCGGGCTTTTAAGACGATATTTCGTTAAGTGCTCTACATAGTCACCTGATGAACCTTAATGACTTGGTTCAAAGAGAAATGCATTTTACTATAACGGTAAAAGGTCCACTATTTTGCGTACAAGCACTTACTAAAAGTACTTGCACCGTTAAACGTTTTGTTACTATCACTGTTCCTCATGCGGGTATAGTAAGAGGTGATTCAGGGACTACACATTGGACAGAATCAATAACATTCATTCTTTTATTCATCTGTGGTGGCCCGGAGGTTTAAAACCGCTTTTCATGCATGAGAGTGCGGGTTCGAAACCCACCAACGGCAAATACCAATGTGGCTTTTTCCGAGTTATATGTATGTACTTTCTAAGATTATTTAGAAGATGAAGGAAAATACCGTGAGGAAACCTGGGCTTATAATTTCCAATTATAAATTTGAAATCGCCAACCCGCATTCAGCAAGCGTGGTGATTAATGTTTAACCATCACCATGTGAGAAGAGGCTTTGTTCAGCAGTGGGCACTTATAGGTTGTTAATGATTATTCATTCATTCAATCAATCATATTTTGAAATTTATTTTAAAACTGTTATAATACGATAAAAATGTAACACTACTCGATTAACAAATGACTACTCTTTTGGGAAAAACACATGTTTTTAAAATCAAATAAATTTAAAATTAGAATTCTTAGGCAACAAAAATTGTTGTTATTTGAAATAGCAAGTACTGTAGAACGGCAATTTTATGGATGACCTATTATTATTATTCTATATTATACCCTGGGCGGTCATCACACAATGGTAATATTTCTTCCTGACAACCTTTGATTTTTTTATCAAAACCAGAGTATAGTTAAGTAGATAATAAATAAAATAAACTTTTAAACTGTAATCTCTAGACCGCTTAATAATTGGGGAGATTATGGCAAATCTAATTACCTAGGGGAGTCCCATAGACCACAGTTTGCTGTAATGAACTGTTAATGATGAAAACAAAATATTTCCAAAAAAATACTACCTACTCATAAATATAACATCACACCTTTAACCATCGAATTGGTAGTTAGAGGTGCACATTACGGCACTTAATGATACTGTACAATATAACACCCACTTTTCACTGTTTATATTACGAATTCTATGTAATAGAGGGTGAGCCTATTGCCACATACCGAGCACAATTCCAGACTTCCTGTTACTACTGATAGAGAACCCGATAATACTTTGAGCGACTCAGGAATCAAACCCGAGCCCCATGCCCGGCAGTCGCACTTGCGACCACTCGTTTACTCGAATACTACTCGTTTCTTCAAAATTATTTTTAACATTCCAAATTATTATCCCGTCCATTTTGATAACATAAAATTATTGAACAATCTAAACTTTCTTCATAAACTCACTTCACCCGACTCCATTCCGAACCGTGCAAACAAACTTTGGATCTGAAATAAATTTAAAAACAACTCTAAAGTCATTGATATAAAGTTTCAACTACAACTGTTCAGTCTTAATTGGCGCCTACAGCTTTTGTTTGAGCAATTCTACCGTTAAATACTGGCTTTGAACCTACGTTAAATCTGTGTTTAGTACGAAAATAGAAGTGGAATTTATAGTACCAATCGTATAGAGGAATATCATTTTCTATTCAAATCTGGTTTTGTTATAGGGTTTTCTTTTTGTGTGTGTCTGCATTTTTGTGATAAATATACCTATCAGATGGAATACTTCTATTGCCGATTTGAGAACTCGTATGTGGACGTGATCGGCGATGGCGACCTCTAGCGTCTGGCCCTAGTGCGGGTGATGATGCGGAGCGAGGGGGACGGATGCCGGCTCCTCCTTTTGCGAAGCAGTCATGCTAGCTAAGGAGGAGGCGAAAACCTCTGGCGTTTCTGGAACACTAGAAGTGTAACATGTGTGTGCGTTATCGGACTTTTAGAGATTAGGTTTTCTGAGAGGCCGTGGTTTCACTTCAGTGGAGCCGGCCCATTCCTGCTGAAACATGGCTCTCCCACACTATTTATTCTCTATTCGAAATCACACTTTGAAACGAGCACCTAGCTTCAGTGATAGCAGACTCAACTTAATTTTGACTTTGTCTTTCACGAAATATTTTGGTACTTTTTGTACTTTTCTATTTGGCACCGTATAGGAAATCTTTTAACATTTTCTTTACATCAGGATTAAGTTCCGATAATATCAGTCTATTATTGGGACATTTTGAAGTACATTAATTAAGTAGGTATCTATTTCTTGTTACTAATTATTTAGTAGACAAACTAAGCTCATTGAAACGACATGGCTTTATTAGAATCGTGTTCAATTTAATTTTATTTACTGGATACATAGTTTGAGAAATATAGGTTTCGATTTCAAACCAGTCAACGTAACTGAAGATGTCGATATTTGTTTTACGTCTGAGACCTATAATAATTTTTATAATTATAATCAATCACGCTGAAACTTCTGAACGGATTTTGATGAAATTTGGTATACAGGTAGGCTATAGGCTAACTTAGGTGATAGGACTTTATTCCGATTAAATGCTCCATGGAATAAAACATGATTCTACGTGGACGAAGTCGCGGGCAACAGCTAGTAGTGTCTAAAATCGCAAGGACGAGATAGCTGTTTGCATGTACCGCAAAGTCATACTCGGAGCGATTGCTTAATTAACTGTTCCAAGTCTCGTTACACTTTGGATATCAATGGTGTAATTTCAAAACCCTCTAAATCATTCTGAACAAATTTTTCACAAGAAGACTATTTTGTCTATATTGTTCTTAACTTAATGCAAATGAGAATATTTGATATTAATTTTTTTGTCATGTCATGGCAATCCTAAAAAACGTAAAAAATTTAAAATATCTATGTGCATTTTCAATCAAATTAAAGATTGAAATTTACTATACAGGAGTTTGCAAGCAACTTGCTATTTTAGCGGATTTTGAAAATCAGCTGTCATACCATAGAGGGTTTTGCATCTAACCATAGACTGCTTGGTGGATGACATTATGCAATAAAGTAGAAATTTTTACAGTGCGTGTTTTTAATCCGAGGCAAAGATTTGACAAGTTGAAATGTCAATCTATAACAAAAGTGGACATTTTTCTGTACAATTTTTCTGTAGTTCGACATTTTATCTAAGCAAATCGTTGCCTAGGATTAAAAAACGCACTGTACTGAACTTTGTAATTGAAAGTATGTAAAGCTAAGGTATAAAATCAAACTACAAAATGCGTAGGTATTAAGTAATTTTAATGAAAAATAAAAATTAAATATGTACAGATACATCTTCGAAGCCATGCTCACAAAGGTCGTTACTGAAGTCATTATTAATATCAGCATCGGGTATGCGAGGCAGGTTTTCAATATTAACATAGTATTTTAATTCCGGTAAATTTCTCCATTCATGGCCGAAATGCTTTTGTAGTAAATAGCTCACATCTTTGGCTTTGCTTTCTTTGGGTAAAATATTGGGGGTTATGGTCAGAGGGGTAATCATAGTAATTTTTTTATTTTTTTTTGTAATAATTTTTTTGTTATTAATTTCATTCCGGTAGGTCTCTTCTCCTTGGACCATGATATTCTCGGTTTTAGTACGAGTTAGGAAAAATCGTTTACTTCTCATGAATGGAAAGTGCCAGGATGAAGTAGGTTTTATCACGGGCTCATAAGCAGCTTTCCAATCGTAGACTGGTATCGTTTTTAGATCAATGCATGTTCCATTTTCCTGTAATACTTCCGTGTATTCCGAGGGAGAAACAATAACTTCTTTGGTTCTCAATGTCTTTTCAATCTTCGCAAACACCCGGTCGGGAGGAATGAAGGAATGACCTACCACTGGAAAAATTATTTCAATTTTTTTTACATTGCGGGGTGCTTCACTGTATAGCCATTTTCCAAGCATACTGATCATTCCCGTATTTTTGTTTTGTCCGGAACATCCGTCACAAACTATCCTTAGTATCTTCACTTGCGGCTCTATAGCGATTCCTTGTAGAAAGTGATAAACTGCACTAATAATTTGGTTGCTGCCTTTATTATGATCCAACTCGGTCCAATAATATGAACGAACATTTTCCTTAGTGAGTTTTGCCTTAGAGTTTCCTTGTACAATAGCAAAGTGGTAGAAGTTAAACTGCCTGCTAAAATAAGCTGACTGATCAGGCAGTTTTGGAAGCGGTTGATTTTTTTGGCAATCAAATGTTATTGTTTTTATGCTTTCATCATCCTCTTTTAGAATATTATAAAATGCTTTGTACTTAAGCCGGTGGATCCTCTTCTCTACCATCAGCTCATTTTTCTTCATCGGGTCTTTTTCAATATTTAAACGTTCTTGTAACGATATGCACGTGGAACATACATCGGTTCTGGGAGACCCAAAACCAAAGTTGTAGGAAGTATTTACAACTTTTCGAAAAAAACTTTGCTTCACTTTTAAATCCCCATCTCTCTCTTGGTTATACATTCGCCACATCTTTCGAATATTTAATCCTGACGGCAGATATATTCTGCTTGTTTGCGATCTACAGTAGTGACTCTCAATACCTTTAACTCGTCGAGTACCGGTTTTGTAGACACAATTATAGAACAATAGGTTGCGGTCACCGGTGACCGCTTGGTGTTCGACAGTTTAAACTTTTCAAAAAACCATTCCACAGACAATCTTTTCGCTTCAAATTGTGCACTTTTTCGATCTCCTCCTCTATTTTCTCTTAATGGCGAACTTGTCGAGTAAAAACGGTTCATCACCCCCTGAACCCGATCTTTTTTTATTTGTAATGCGTCCAAAAATGTTTTTTGACACACAGGTTTTTGACCACCTCCGGTGATAGGGATATTGTATTTAATGGTCAACTTTCTCTTACTATTTGGAATCCTTTTTTTAGGTTCATTAACACCACAATATCTTAGCAAAAAATTGTCTTGATCGAGTTTTGTTTTACATTTATAAAAACGTACGTAAAATTTCCGAATATCTTGACAAGTGACAAGGTCACAGCCAAAAGCCTTTTGATTATGACCACAAGAAGGAAACTTCGGGAGTGATTTTGATTCATATCTGAAACAAAAAAAAGCAATAACTATGTGAGAAATAAAAATAATGAAAATCGAAATGACCCATATAGGTATATCAAACGATATAGGTATAGCAGACGGTAGTAGAGGAGAAGATCCACGAGCTTATATAACACAAGGAATCGTAATAGATCCACACGTAAAGATATGTTTATTAATAATAGTTTGTGACGGGCGTTTCGGGTAAAATAAAAATACAGGAATGATAACTGATCATTACCTACCGTATTTTTGCTTGCAATATGGCTAAACAGTATTCCAAAGCCAACCAAAGATGTAACCGATTAAAATATAGAAGTATTAATTAATTCGTGCATAAAATAAAAATAAATTTGGCTAATTTTAGACCCACCGCATTTTTTGATGACGGTTGGAAAAAGAAAATATTTTATACTATGTACCTACTTATTACATTTGTATGGTAAGGTTTGATTTTTCATAGTTTTGCACGTTAATGAATAGGTACAAGTTCATCATCATGATTATTATCAGCCCTTTTAATATTCCCACAGCCGGGATAGGCCTCGTCTCTGGAAGAGGGAGCGGGCCGTGATCCACCACGAGGGCACAGTAAAGGTATACACGAACAGTGGGTATTTCGACTTCATAAAAACAAACGAAACGCGAGTTATACCTACGCGCCGCGATCTATGGGTCATTTCCTTAGCATCGTGTGGGAGTAACAATCGCGCCGCGGTACTAAGGAATGCTCCCAGAGATCGTGGCGCGTAGGTATAACTCGCGTTTCGTCCGTTTGTATGAAGTCGAAATACTGTTCGTGTATACCTTTACTGTGACGAGGGCCTAGTGCGGATTGTTTAATAAAATATCATGACTTTAATCATCAATATTGTTGAGTAAGAACACTTGATTGCGACTCTAAATATAATTTAAACAAGTACAGAAACCTTTTCTATGTACTCAAAGTACATACCTTCAAAATTCACTAGGTACATATTGCATACAACTTTTCAACGAACTTTTTATGAAGTTTAAAGGAATATTTTACTCACCTTTTTCGGCGCTCCTGTTCTCGTTTCCAAGATTGTGGATTGCGTGGACGTTTCCGAGCATACTTAGGATCACATTTTTTAATGAATTGCGCTAAATCTTCCATTTTTTCATGTGAATTTTAATTAAAATCCGCGAGCAACTATCAACATCACAACGAAAATCGCCATACTTTTTTAAAGGTCACGTGACACAAATGCGACGCTGTCATTGGTCGATTTTATTTTAGAGGACTTTGATTGTAACATAGGATATTTTAGCGGAGTTTGCAACTAACATTACTTTTAAGACTGATTTTACTGTGTATTTAAGTGGGTTTTGAAATTTAAAGTATATACATATTGAAGGTAAAATTGTAAACTTTAATATGGTGCAATAATATGTAAATGTGCATGAAGTCACTTTAGGGGGTTTTGAAATTACACCCCTCATATCTCAACTAATCTAATCAGGAAATTTGTTTTTGCTAGCCAGGAATATTTCTTTAAGTAGTTATTTTGGGGTTTCATGAACATGTGGAATGAAAGTATTAAATTTTCTTATTTACCGAGTGGTTAAATTGCCGGCTTGTGTACATAGGGGATATGTTCAGTTTTCCAAACTACCTGAGTTTGGAATCACGAAATTTGGAATTGTGCCCAATGTGTAACTTCGAAACCTACCAACGGCAAGTACCAATGTGACTTTTTCCGAGTTATATGACGTACATACTTTTTAAGATTATCTAAATACCATTGACAAACTGTAAAGAAACATAATCGAGGAGGAACCTGGGCTTATAATTTCAAAATATAAGTTTGAAATCATCAGCCCACATTGAGCAAGCGTGGTGATTAATGATCAAATCTTCTCCGTGTGAGAAGAGGCTTCGGTCAGCAGTGGCCACTTATAGGCTGATGATAATGATAATGAGGATATGTCCAGCTTATTTGATTACACTATAAACTGGATTATACTAAAAAAAATTCACTGTAAAGTTTTTTTAAATATCATGATGACAATTCCCAATAAGTCAATATACACAACTAAAAACAATTCATCTGCAACGAAAACCAAACATCACATATATTTCATATACACTAAGCCCACAGAAGAAACATGGCCGCTAAAATTTCTCTTACGAAACTACAAAAATGTCTGGTCTACATTTACTGAAGCAAGCTAGTGTATTTCGCGCCCCTATTTTTGTTTATACGCCGGAGGCTGGGTGCTAACTAGCGCGGAAGACCTTACTATCATATCCATATATAGAACATCTTTTAGCAGGGAAGCCGGCGTTTTGTTTAGATTTTCTTGACCTTGGTTGAGATGTAAGTTTTTGAAGATTTAGGTTGGATGTCTGTATTATTTGGTTGTATGAAGATTTGGAATCGGTACACTATGTTGGTTAAACTTATAAACATACTTATATATGAACTTGTTTGGTTATGAAATCTACTAATAGTATATAAGGGTTTTTAGTCAACAGTGGCACAGTTAGACGCTGATCATAAATACTGCTTTATTAATTAGTTGATTCACCATTGTGACTGCTGAGCGAGGGTTATCGAATACGCTGCCCGAGTCGATAAAGCTTAGTTGGGAGTTTTCAAAAGTGTCTAATAAAACTGTCCAACTACAAAAATTTGCGTGTATTCCCATATACCTCGTATATCTGTACCAATATTATTTGGGTGTATTATAACGATCAAACATCAGCTACAACCCAAAAATATTAAATTCAGACTAAGGCTCGTTGCCTTATTTCTTCTCGACCCATTTTCTGGTTAGAAGTATAATGGAAACCATCAAAACGATTTCATTCTCTTCATCAATCATAGAGGATCTTTCGGCGACACCTCAAGATGGTAGAAAGTCATGACATGAGGACTTATCGTTTGAGGGATGATCTGAAATGAAAACATGAATGATGAAACAGCTCGCTTTGTCATTGGTGGAAAGGTTCCCAAAATTTTATGAAGGAAGAGTAAAATGTGCCACCTAAATTCAGGTGAAAAGTGGTACATTTGGTAATGACCTTGATCTATGTTTAGATATGGACGTTGTTCCTTTTTTTAAAACGTTGCCCCACACTAGGATTTTCTCTTGTATCGTGGGTGCGTTTACAAACATACAAGTTCACATACACATGATGCCCAGACCCGAAACAACAATCTGTGGATGTGTGTGATCGAAGAGTTGTTCCGTGCGGGAATCGAACCCGCAACACACTGCACGGCAGCCAGTTGGCCAGTCACCGCACCAACAATGAAGTCTTTAGTTACAATCACCTGATAATGATGAACATGATATAAAATGAAAGAGTTGTATTAACCACGTGTTTCGCTATTACTACAAATTACAATTATTGATCTTTGATCGGAAAACGCAATTGTTAATCTTAACATTTATGTATTATCCAAAAAAACATTAAAATTGCGATATGCGTTCCTTAGTACCTATTATATACTGCACAAACACCCGAAGCTTCATCAAATAAGAGGGGTGACAGTAATATCATAAAGAAATAATAAAACTTTTACAATATAAACATTATAAATACTTTATACGCAAACGTACGTTATTTAAATCTTCAAAGTATACAAACGAAATTTATACGAACAATCCGAGAGTTCCCACGATTCTTTAGAAAAGTTAAAAAATGCAGATCCCCAAAAAATATACCATGAAAGTTTTGAAGCAATTTTTTGCCTCGGCGAGTAAAGAAAACGAATGATCCATGTATATTGGCTGAGACAGGCAAAAACTTTTTGCGCTGTAACCGCGACGCTTTAGAAAGTCGTCTGGCAATTGTTGTTTTAGTATTCAAGTCTAGGAATTGAAAGATTTAATGAAATGTTCTACATGATTTTTATTCTGAGATAAAATTTTGTTTAATATAACATTGTTTGAAATTTATAGTAATCAATGTTTAAGGTACGCCGCCATTGTTAGTCGTAAAGTCAAATGGAGTTTTTGAAAGATCGTAAGGGTTTCTCTTAAGAAATGTTTTTTTAGTAATATTTTGGCATCGAATCATTAGGAGTTCATTCAATTTACGATTTCGCATCTTACTACTTTCAAAGACGTTTTGTACCAAGAAAATGTCCAAATATATCAGAACTTTCAAAAATGCTGCCTAAAGTCATATACGACCTATTTGCTAGTGACCATAATACTGCAACAGCAAAACTTCCAGGCAATCTGAGGAATGGTTGCCAACAAGCCGTCCAGCGTCCCTTGAGCGCGACCAATATTTACAATGTAGACTAATTTTAAACTTGGACAGGTCGTTCGTGTAAAATATTTTTCGTTGAGAATAGTGGAACATGGAGGATACCGGTACGTGGGTGGGTAGGTGAAGTGGAAGTGGGGAAACTTGGAAATAAAACCGGCACTACCGTCGTGTTACCGAAGTTGGGGATTTAACGCTTGCTGCGACACCGGGCTGGGGTATGGCGTGGTCCACAAGCTTATGCCGTTTTCAGTAATGGTCCCCTTGTCCAATCTCCCCAATCTATGAATACCAACCGATCTTCAGACTCCTAATCTCCAAAAGGCCAGTACCGCACTTGTAACGCCTCTGATGTTCCAGGTGTCCATGAGCGACGTCGAATGCTTACCATCAGGTGATCCGTCTGCTCGTTTACCGGCTTATGCCATAAAAATGATATTTTTCTGCTTTGATCTGACTGTCTATCTTGTGTAGGGTGAAATTTAAACTCATTAGATACATACTTCATCATATAAAGAACTTCAAAACTCGAATCCGCATTCAAATCAGAAAAAAATGCTTTCTATTCAATTTTGTACCCAACATTTATAAGGAAAAAGATTTTATAGTCTATTATAGGAAAATAGGTTTAATTTTTAACAAATCAAGTGCATTTAAGGGACTTACGAAATTATAAAATTAATGCATATGAAGATTGTATAGTTGGCGTTGTTGGCACTATGACCTTGAAAAAAAAAAATTTTTTATACTTCCGCTTCAGCTTTTACTTTACACCCGACGCCGTGCTCCAGTTTCCAGAGGGATCTCGCGATGACAACGTTCTACGGGTCTTGTGCCACTCTACAGCTATCTCCACATATACGATACGACAGAAATCAGTTTACTTTTCACAATTCTTAGCCCGCGTTTGTTGGCTAGAATTAGCTTTTTCGAAAAATACTGACGGTGGAATTGAATGGTTGAAGAAAAATAGATTGTTTTCGTGTAACTTTAATACATAATGATCTTATCGAATAAGCTATTGTTTCTTAGATCTAAAATGACGTAACTGATATTATCTACTCTAGTGTATTGGAAGTAGAATATGCCTGGAAATTGATTACAATTTTAAGCTTTCCACACACATCGATCTTACCCAATGTGATAATTAATACGTTACTCTGAAGTTCAGATCGTTTTCGTCCGTTATCCATTTACACTTCTATTACACTCATATTAGTTGCTGTATCGAATTGAATGTATAGTTATATCATGACTGCCTCGTTGGCCAAGTGGTCGCAAGTGCGACTGCCGGGCAAGGGGTCTCGGGTTCGATTCCCGGGTCGGGCAAAGTATTACTGGGTTTTTAAAATCTCAGTAGTAGCACGTAGTCTGGAAATGTGCCCGGTATATGGCAATAGGCTCACCCTATTACATGGGACTTATAACATAAATAGTGAAAAGTGGGTGTCACGTTGTACAGTGGCATAATGTGCACCTCTGCCTACCGTTTCGGGGATTAAAGGCGTGATGTAGTGTAATGTTATGTATGTTATGATATTATCTAATCATGCGTGTGTATTTTTGATGGGTCCTTAAATAATTCATTCATTTTATTTTGGTTTTCTCTTTCTCGTTTAAAGAGTAACCATGTAGTCTATTGCTCGTTTTTCTCCATTCGAAACTGCACTTTGGAACTGAAAAACAGACAGACACAGGGATAATTTAATTTTTGACGTTTCCAAAGTTCCTGATTAAGGTTTAATGTAAATAAATATCTTGACTTTGACTTTCAATCGGATTTTTTTCTGTTCATTATATTTATGACTCGGGCAGGGGGTCTCGGGTTTGATTCCCGGGTCGGGCAAAGTATTACTGGGTTTTTAAAATCAAGTGGGTGTTATATTGTACACAAAACACCGTTAATTAGTTCGCAGCGCTACACATCGACGCTAGTATGACTACACAATATACATGTGTGGGTAATTTCATATTAATAGATATGTATAGAAACATTCGTCTATCACACACATCTTGGTATTTAAATATCATTTTTGTGTCGGTATACGTAATTATTTAGTAAATAAGTTTAAATAAAAACGAGGGTAAAGATAAACATAACTTATAACAAACTTTGAATAAATCGAAATCAAATAATGAGCAATCGAGCTATACAATACCCATATAAATATAGTGTTTTCTCATCGTATTTTTATGTTACTGAATGGTATACAATATTTCGATGATCTCATTCACAGTGCGTTTGGCGTAATGGTTATCACCTCCAGTAAAGTGCCGCCGGATCGATTCCAGCATTCACAAGTTGTTTCAAGAATTCATTAATCAAATATTTAAAATTTGAAACAATGTTTTAATCTTTTCTTTTTTTTCTATCCTATTTTTCTAAATCTTCTTATGTTAATTTTAAAAGTATAAACTTTATCGCATGATATTTCCCAATTCGACTATAAGGTTTATTGGCATATTGATTAATTATTATTTAAAGAACTTTAAGAACTTAACTGGTATGATAATTAATTATTATAGATATTGAATATAAAACCACTTATTTGTATAATAAATAAATTAATTGTAATAAAAGATAGTATTGTTTTATTTACCGACTTATCTGCTTCTTTTATAGCCTGATCTAATATTTCAAAAAACAAAAAAAAAAATAATAAGAAAAACTACATAGTAAAATAAAAAAAGAATCTTTCAGCTGGAATAGAACTCACATCATCATTGATCATTGAAAGACGATAAAAGCGTGCTCATTAACCAGTCGATCACGAACACTACGTTAATACCCGTCAAAATGTCGGGTCATATCAATGATTGTAAATAGTTTTAAACTTACCCGTGAATTAAATTATAAAAATACATATACCGACACAAGAATGAAAATACCAATGTGAATGTGGTGGACGAATATTTTTATACACAGTAATATGAAATTACCCACACATGTTCACTGTGTAAAAGATAGTAGTGTCGATGTGTGGCGCCGCTAACTAATTAGCGGTGTTTTGTGTACAATGGCATTAAGTGCCGAAATGTGCACCTCTGTCTATCCTTTTGGGGATAAAAAGGCGTGATGTTATGTTATTAATTACATTTATTTTGTAATAATTTTCATCCCTTTGCATGCCAAAATGGTAGAATGTACAAGGATACCTTATTAGTATTTTGATATCACCTTATTCTAATCAAATAAATAATTATTCTATTCAATTCCTTTTTCATTAATTACTATACCAATAGAGATGATAAACAATACATTCCAGAAACAACATGTATCTAGATACATACAGTACAGTCTTACCTACATAAATACACTTAAAACTTAATCGAAGAAAGAAAAAAAATACACTCACTTTTTTTAACACAATGTATCATAAGTAGCATTTAAGACGTTTACAATATTTTATTCAAGCAAACCTTTTTGGAACATGTTGGAACTTTGCTACAAGTTACACTTGCTACGGTAAATGCTACTTTCGTTACTTTAAATATTAGAGGTATATTATGAAACATTGTTAGACAAGATAGATGTTAATAGATTTACTTTCCAGCTCCAGGTGGCAAGTTTATGTTGAGTGTGTTTTTTGAAGTTATGAGAATGTTAACTTGCCTTTTAAATTTTGTCTACGGTCGTTGTATAGTTTTATTTTTGTAAGAAGTTTTCTCTCGTCTTTTTACATGTATAGGTAAGTTTTATGGTAACAATTAACTATTAACTTAAACTTTAGTATAATAAAATAAGTAATTTATTTTATCCTCAACTTAACCTATTAACTTGAATTTGTTAATATGTATATAATGCATATACGTTGGTACTAAATTCCTCAAACAAATCAGAAACTATTCCAATAATTACTTCACTAATCAGAACGCCATCAATCTAACACACAACAGCTGTCAGCTCGCAGTCAACTCTTAAATTGATTGAGATGACAGCTAACCCAAGTGATGTTAATACACAGAATTACACATCCAACTACACAAATCCAGTATAAATTGACCCTTGGATATCCAAAAATATTATACAAAGGCAGACCATAATAAACTGGTCTATCTAGTCGCCCAACAAGCTATACCAAACTTAACAACCTCCATAACACATTATCAACCCTGTAACTTGACACTAAAGTTGAAAATCAATGGGTTAGTCATATCGGTTTAGTATAGCTTTATCTGCTGTCTATACTAGAATTAAGTCGGGAGTTACGTTGCACGTTGCAGTAACCTACTTTCGTACAACGATTGAACATGTGGCTTGACAAGAAACCAATACGATCGAGAATTAGTAGGCCGTTTTCTCAGAATGTTGTTGTACTGTGTATTTCGTTATGTTGGATTTGTTGTATTGTTTTCAGCGCATTGTTTTAGTTAGGGTGAGTGATTCAGGTTTCGGGTGTGAGTGGCAAGTCAAAGTGTTATTGGTTTTCTTGACATTCTTGGTAGAAGCTCGTGTGTTAAAGTGATTGTTGATAACTAGTAAGTTTAGAGTAGTTCATTGGACTTAAATATTATGTATATTTTTTGTCATTTTACTTAGATCAACCGAAAATACTGCTGTTTCGAAAATAATGTCATTCTGAACTACAGGTTAAATAATAATAGACTGAAGTAATAGCATTCATTACTGCGATTCTAGGCACAAACAACATTTTACATTTAACCCATATCTTCCCACCGCCCCATTTAAGGTGCGCTTATATTTTTATGTGACAAGGCTACATTTTCACAAGTGAGAGTAGATGCTATTTTTTTTCATAAACTAGACACTTTTGCAATCAATCTAATATTAGTTAACAGTAACTGTGTTGTTTCGTTATATTTTTATAAATCTTCAAGTTTTGTGAATTTCAACCAACATGAGTGCCCGCAAAATGTATGTAATAACTTTCATACTATTTATTTATAAGTATAATGATATAATGTTTTTAGTAGGTGATTTGTTACACTCTTGGATAATATTATGAGCATAATGATATTTCGTTTCCTTTTATGACTTTTACAAGGTTATATAGAACGCCCCATTTGAGGTGCGTTGGGAATAGAAGGCATCATGGTTGATTGATGCAAAGATGTTATATGAATGTAGTTTTTTATGTAATCAGAGTTAACTTTTCTTTTTTTTTTGTTACAGTTTGACTGTTCATGAAATTATATCGTGTTTAGAAGAAAATAGCCGTACAATTTCTGCTGACATTTATATCACACCTCCGGAAAATGACGATTTGAGTGATGAAGATAGTGGAAGCGAGGAAACAGCGGATATAAGTAATCTAGCGCGTCGGCAATTGTTAGCCGAAGCTGAGGTTCGACGTACGGTTCCATCGTCGGAAGGAATTTTGGAAAATGTGGACGGTTTTGATCAGGAAGAAGAGGAGGAGCCCCCAACAACATCTCAAGCCATAGAACGACCTGCAAAAAAAGTTAAGACTATGGTTACAAGGAAGTGGAGATATACAGATATATCAGTAAAACCTGAAAAAGAAACCGTAATACCCAACTTTGTTATAGATAAAGATAATCCATTACAGTTTTTTGAGATGTTTTTTGACAACGAAGTTTTTGAACTACTGCGTTCTAGTACCGAAAATAATGCTATTGCCAAAGGACACGTAAATTTCAGACTCACGATTGAAGAAGTAAAGAATTTTATAGGAATTTTACTATTGTCTGGTTATAATAACGTATCGCGTTACAGATTATACTGGGATCAGAGTATAGATACTCATCACCCTGGAGTTGCTTCATGCATGACGCGTAATCGTTTTGATGAGCTTCTGCGATTTTTTCATGCATGCGATAATAGTAGTCTCCCTCCCGATGACAAATTTGGTAAAGTAAGACCTCTTTGGGATATTATGAATGAAAGATGGCTAAAATTCTTTCCCGGTGACAAACATTTGTCGACTGATGAATCTATGGTGCCTTATTTTGGAAAACATGGAACCAAACAACACATACATGGTAAACCTATACGGTTTGGTTACAAAATTTGGTCACTTTGTACACGATTGGGTTATCTCATTTATGGTGAACCATATCAAGGGGCTAAAACCGGCAATACCAATCCAAATCTTGGAGTAGGTGGTTCCGTGGTGACTAATTTGATTTCCAAGCTGCCAGCCACAGACCATTATGGTTTTTATACGGATAACTTTTTTACATCTTTGCGATTACTGGATGAAGTTGGTCAGATGGGTCACGACATCACTGGAACTCTTCGGGCTAATAGAACTGAAGGAGCGCCGCTGAAAGATATAAAAAAGATGAAAAAGACTGCTAGAGGTTCTTTTCATCAAATTACGGATGTATTATCAAATTCTACATTAGTGCGTTACAATGACAATAACATCGTAACTATAGCTTCGACAGAAAGCGGTGTTCAGCCAATCGGCAAGGTGAAAAGGTGGACCAATAATAAACGAATTGACGTAGATCAACCTCACTGTTACCAACTATATAATAAATACATGGACGGAGTCGATAGACTTGACCAAAATGTTGGTAAATATAGAATCGGTATTAGACTAAAGAGGTGGTATTGGCAAATGATGATGTTTCCGATTAATGTGTGTGTAAATAACGCATACCAATTGTACCGGCTATCGCCAGCAGGTCAAGCTAAAGATTCTCACGATTTTTTATCATTTACAAGATATATAGTAGTACAAACTTATTTATTCTTGGCAAAGCGTCATCGTCTCTCCCAAAACGGATCGGCAATAAAACAGCTATGCCTAAAAAGAAAAATCTGCCTGATTCAATAAGATTAGACGGTAAGGATCACTACATAATCAGAAATGAAACACAAGTTCGGTGCCGTGAATGTCACAAGAATACTAAGTTTAGGTGCAGTAAATGTGGTGTGGGTTTGCATCAACATTGCTCGAAATCCTTCCACACTGAAAAATAAGTTTTTTTTTATTTGTTATTTTTTTTTAATCCTATGTTTATTGGTTTCATATAATTTGTTTCATTTTTTCCAATTTTCTTGTCATGTTATAAATAAACGAGCTCCAACATACATTGTGTGAATTATTTCTCTATGCATAATCTATAGGCATATTTTCCCAACGCCCCATTTAAGGTGCGGTCCTGAAATTCAAGTTCTATAAAACGTATAAAAAATTAATGCATATTTTTGTGTGTTATAAGAGCTACTTTTTAGATATATATAATCAAAACTACTTTTTTTTAAAAAAAATTAATACCTTGGGAAGATATGGGTTAAGTATATTATTTATTACATAGTATTGCCATTTTTATCTTTTATGTATTATATGTAGTCTGTAAGTTTCATTGATTGTTTAATTTGTTTTTTATTGTTTTTCTTCTATTTTGGTTTTCTTTTATTGTGCATCTACCACCCATTACTAGATTCTTTTCAAAAATTCCATCCAAAGGTTGTCTGGAAGAAATCGCCGCGTGTGATAAGACCGCCCATTGTACTCAAATTACTATTGCAATGTTTACAATTTCTTTTTCTGTGTGTGCAATAAAGTATAAATAAATAAATAAATAAACAACCAATTTAAGTCTTCTTCGAAAACCAAAAGATATAATATCCAACAACGAGAAAATTAATATCATTGCCAAAACATTTCATTAAAAGGAAACACGACAACGTAAATAACCGACATTTTATTCATACAAAATACATTTTAAACTCCTTTAAAAGTACATGAAAGCGTTGAAATTTCTCATATGGGTGAGTTTCCTTTGCTTAATAGAACATTCGAGAAAGTTTTATGTTAAACATAAAACGTCAACCCAAAAATAGATTTTCGGCCTTAAATACCCCATACTGGCATGAAAGATGAGAGCAATACACGGTTTTAGAAAAGTTACGTAAAATTGAAAGGCTTAAAGAGATTCTATGGTCAGAAATTTGTTTTTAAAAGGGGTCGTTTTATTTTGTGTTGTGTGCGGTTTAGTATAGAATTTAAATTTCATTGCATGTGCATGAGTACCTTTATTTGTGTGTGTTTTTAATATGACTGCCTCGTTGGCCGAGTGGTTGCAAGTGCGACTGCCGGGCAAGGGGTCTCGGGTTCGATTCCCGGGTCGGGAAAAGTATTATTGGGTTTTTAAAAAAATCTCAGTATTAGCACGGAGTCTGGAATTGTGCCCGGTATATGACAATAGGCTTATCCCCTATTACATGGGCCTCATAACATAACATAAATAGTGAAAAGTGGGTGTTACATTATATATATAGTGGCATAATGTGCACCACTGCCTACCCCTTCGGGGATAAAAGGCGTGATGATAATTATGTTATGTTATGTTATGTTTTTCAATTTGAAACTGTTAGAAGTTGAAGTTTCTGTGTAAAGGAGCTACTACCTCCTATTAGTTACGGTGAGTTAAGAATGACTAAGCAATTTTTGCAGTGGCTTCAGTACAAAGTGCAGCTTCGTTTTCGTGCTGTGTATGAATATAATCCACAAATTATTGTTGTAAGTCTGAGTATAATGTCTATTTGAATTTGTTTGTGGTCGCACCCACGACACAAGAAAAAATCCAAATATTAGACCAAGTTCCAAAATCACAAACCAATAATGTTGGTTTCCACTTAATCCTGCAAACATTTTTTCTGATATTATGTTAAACTCCATTTTTTCAACGGAAATCACGCAACACTTCCAATAAAATAAAGAATACAAAATTCATAATGACTTTAAAAACCATTATCGTTTAAAAATCCGCTCCCAATTACGTATGTTGATGAGAAAGTAATTAAGCATCCATGGAGGCTATCGAAGATTTTCATTATCGACCAATTGACGTTGAATCTCAATTAAAATGGAATTCTATTGTAATTGTACATAGAGTAGATAATTAGAAGACACGCCAATGTATTTAATCAATAAAATTAATGAGTTGTTTATTAGAATATTTCTAAGAAAGAATGTAATGTGTTAATTGAATTTGGTATATATTTCATTTTAAGTAGGCAAACACAGTGTAGGGCGCCCTCAAGCTAGCTAGGCGGAGCGCCCTCAAGCTAGAGTGAGCAGTGGTTGGATGAGAAGAGCTGAAGACCGAGCTCAGTGGCGTGTCATTGGAGAGGCCTAAGTCCAGCAGTGGACGAATATGCTAACTTTATTGTCTTAGTAGCATTAATTGTGAATCGCAAAGTTTTTGCTACCAAATGGCGAAATGTTATTCTTGAGAGCAATAGTAAATGTCTAATAATAGTTTCGTAGACCTGAGTGAGTTAGTATAAGCACTTTTTGATCATTCATTAATTCATTGAAATCGAATAGAAAATAAAATCATTGTATGAGATTGACAAACGACAAATTCTTTTAAAGTTTATGACCTTTATCTAGCACGAAAACGAAAACTGACATCTACTTAAAAAAAGTTGCATCACACTAGGATCTTGTCCTGTGTCGTGGGTGCATGTACAAGCATATATATAAGTTCACATACACATGACACCCAGACCTAAAACAACATCTTGAGGATCACACAAAGAGATGCTCCGTGCGGGATTTGAACTCACTGCACATTGCATGGCCGCCGGTCGCCCAGACACCGAACAATTATGTAGTTACTATTGTTCAACCATTAAAAAACTATCAAAGTTTATTATTTTGGTCTATCTGTTTATTTAAATGATCTCCGGCCACCACACTGAAAATCCATTGGTAAATGCGTCCGAATCGCTAAATTATTGGATTTATCTCGCATTGCCGAGTGTTCATTAAAAATAATGCGTTGATTTATGTTTTTGAACCGAATATTTTACTGTATTGGTTCTTAAACTTCGTAATTAATGAAATGTGGTTTTGTTCGTATTGAATCGCTTTTCGACTGTTATTTATTAAAGCGAAGTTTACTTTACACTTTGTGAATACTTTTAAAGCAAAGATGGAATATTTGATTAAGTTTTAAGCTTTGTATACACTGGGTAACAATTGACGCGCAACACATCATACTGAACATCATGCAACATTTCCAACCGACACGCAACCTGCTGTCAAGCAACTAAATAATGACGCACAGTGAAGTCGTCACGTGATCAAGCATCACTTAAATAAATATCAGTACCTCTGGTATTTGTTGGAAATTACCGTGGTAAAATGAAAAAACAATGGAGATTTCAGCAGATTTCAGCCGGCTTTATCGAATCACCGTTGACATTGCAAAAATTTATTTGACAAGCCAATTTCTTCCTTTTTTAACTAACAAGTTCAGGTTCTGTTTACAATCGTTAAACAATCTTTCTAACAGTATCACCATCAATATTCAGATAGACATCATAATCATCATCATCATGCCTTTTATCCCCGAAGAGGTAGGCAGAGGTGTACATTACGGCACTTAATTCCGCTTACAATGTAACACCCACTTTCACTATTTATTTCATAAGTCCCATGTAATAGGGGGTGAGCCAATTGGCGTACACCATGCACAATGCCAGAGTCCGTGCTACTACTGAGAAATATTTCAAACATCCCAGTATTACTTGGCCCGGCCCGGATAGTGAATCCGAGACCCCTTGTCCGGCAGTCGCGCTTGCGACTACTCAGCCAACGAAGTAGTCTAGAGACAGTTTAGAAGCAGTTTAGATAGACAAAATATTCAAAAAAGTTCCAACTCACAACTATAATAATCCAACATGTTGTGCAACACATCGTGCGTCAAATGTTGCCTAGTGGATACGAGGTTTAAAATAGACAACACTCAATTTGCTTAAAACTGAAAATTCAGAAAAGCCTTTAACTTTTACCACGTTTTTGGTCTTGAGGTCGCAAGTTTCAGCGCTGAACAAGGTTTCAGTTTCAGACAAAAGCTTTATTGAATTTTTAGATTTTCTTAGAAGTAGCGTCAAGTCTTTTGAGCTCAAATCAAATTCTAGACTCTTTAATACTATTACTAAATTATTTTTCTGTCATACTTACATATTATTTTTTTTTCTTACACATTATTGAACGATTCTCAGATGTTTGGGCCTGATTCTCACGATTCAATATATTATAATATACGTATAATAAAATGGTGGAAAAGTAAAAACTGTATATTGATATTTTTTTTAAAAGAATGCTTGGGTCATGATCTACAATTGATACCAAAGCCAAAAATATGTTTTTCGAATTTTTGTCTGTATATTTGTCCGGGCTAAACTCAAAAAGTCCTGCATGGATTTACTTCAAATTTTATATGAATATTGCTAAGAGGTCACATATTATCACGCTATCATCTACGCGGGAGGCGCTTTGAATCTAGTATAGCTAGTATTTAAACTGTCAAACACCAAGCGGTCACCGGTGACCGCAACCTATTGTTCTATAATTGTGTCTACAAAACCGGTACTCGACGAGTTAAATAACTGTAACTAAATAATAAAATGCTTGACCTACGTTAGGTACGTCATTGATAGCCCACATATTGTATTTATGACAATAAATAGCGGTATCAGGTCTGTATATTTAAAGCATAGTCTCAAACATTCTTCCAAATATTTACAGTCAATCGTCTAAGAAAATGAACTTAGAATATAGAGGTAGTATCTGCGACCATGATGGCCCAAACTAGGGTCGGCTGCGAGAAGTCACTATCGCCCATCATATCCCTGAGAGCACTATATACTATCAGCCTATGCAAGGCTGAATACTGCCACGGGGTGGCTTTTAGTCAGTAAGAGTCTGACAATCTTTCTCACCTCACCCTGGCGAGAGAAGACATTCGATGATTTTCTCTCCTAAAAAAACTACAACTTACTATGAAAGACATATAGCAGAGAATACATTGTCTCGTGTAGATCCACACTTCGGCAAACAACGATACAGGTTCAACTATCAGGTCAGTAAATAGAAACATAAAGTCATATCAGGCTTAACACAGGTTTCGACCTGAACAAATATGTTTTAACAAACCTACGTCATCTTGTACCTGTCGTTGTAATCACGAGAGAAATAGGAAAGCAACCAACTCAGGTTAATGGGGAGGCCATTAATTTCATTACGGTAACTGTGGAGTTGTGCCAAGGCGGTCTAAATTGGAGGATTCGTTTACACCGTGGTGTAATCTTGTTTTAAAATAGAACTGGTTCTAGAAGAACTCTTTTGAGCTTTTTTTTGTAAGAAAAAAGAGAAAGAATTCGTTTAAAAATGAGGTTCTAAGCTCGCGCCTCAAAGAGCCATCAGACCAACACGGATGGGGCCCAATAGGGCTGATGCCGATACGGAGTCGCAGAGAACCTAACGGATTACTGGGGCTCCGGCTCGAAGTGCAGAAGTAGGAACGGGGTGGTTTTTAGTCAGTAAGAGTCTGACACTCGCTCCCGCCTCACCCAGGCAGGAGCAGTCATTCGATGATTTACCCCTTAAAAAAAAGCAAAAAAGTTTGACATGTGTGTATGTATGTTTGGGCGCGAATATCTCGCGATTGCTTGAACCCATTTTGATGGGGTTTTCAGATAAGTGTTTGTTACACTTAGGAGAAGGTTTCAGTATATATATCTATAATCAACTTAAAAAAGAGGGAATGGACGTCGGCTTTTTAAAACGGATAAAATAATTATTAAGTCATTACGTTTTAGTTCAGATCTTGCTTTCTTTAACTACTTTTTGATATTGCAACCACGCGGTGCAAATAAAAGAAGTAGATATGTATGTACATTGTTTTCACTACACTTCACTACTGTAAATCAGCCAAACAGAAAACTTCCAGACACAAAAAACACAGGTACCAAAAACGCTTCGTTAGTTGCGACATAAAAGAAAGAAAAATATACAGACAAATATGTTTTAACAAAATATAATAGGGATATAGTAGAGATAGCAAGGAATAACAATTCTATTGCTCACTTAGATCAGTCTGTTATTGACGTAAGCTTCAAATCTACTATGAGATATAACACCGTAGAATTGGTCAAATCTCAACAAAACGAACTACACAAACCAAACACATCGAAGAAATAAAAACGTACACAGACCACATAATCCCAAGAGTATATTTATCTTTCGAAATAGATCAGGGTTACAACTGCATCGAAATATACACAAGGGATCAAAATACCGAATCACACGGACACGAAATTGGTTTTCACGGATTTTTGTCCTTCACGACACGATTGAGGAAAAATGTCCCTTGTGGACGGAAAAGCCTTTAAAATCATTGAAAGTGATTTGAAGAGGACAAACTCGGGACACTGTTAACGTATTAGTGATATTTGGGTCAGAGATCGAGTTTTGTCGTACGTGTCGTTTCGAATTTTGTAAAAATTGTCTACTTTTTTTGAATGTACAACATAACATAATAATATCATGCCTTTTATCCTCGAAGGGGTAGGCAGAGGTGCATATTACGGCACTTAATACCGCTGTACAGTGGTATTAAGTAATCTTACAATGATACAATGTAACACCCACTTTTTACTTTTTATGTTATGAGTCTCATGTAATAGGGGATGAGCCTAATGTTATATACCGGGCATATTTTCAGACTCCAATAATATTTTGCCCGACCCGTGAATCGAACCCGAGACGCCTTACCCTGCAGTCGCACTTACGACCAATCGGCTGAATGTATTTTTATGTCATCAATCAGTCTCAATACTTTTATTATTGCATTTTTGCAGAAACAATGTACTTACTTAAATTAAAAATGACATTATAAAAGGCAAAGGTAAAATGAGTGCAATACTTAAACCCATTCGTTATATTTACATTTGCGCAGAAAATATTGCAGTCACCACACCTGTGACAATATCTTCTAGCTGATATTATAATGAAGACTAATATACTGACATAAAACACAAACAGCTCATCAACCCACCACAAATCCTCAAATATTATAAAAACGATATCACCCCTTTTACAAAATAATCAAAGTTCAAAATTCATCAACGAATTAAAGTAAATTTTGAAGCTATTCTACACAGCCTACACATGTAAAACTGACCTACATACATACAGATACAGGTCTGTCTGACCCACAGTCGCAGGTAAAGGGGTGGCTAAGCAAACCGGCTTATCGGGACTGTCTGACAAGCGTGGATTTATGTGCTAACTTTATCTTTTCCGTTACGTGCGCCGGAATGGCTGATGGCACTGTATTCTTGATCTGCGTTTAAGGATGAAGCGTTTAACTTTTATAAAATTTAGATTTAGAAAAATTATGTTCACAATTATTTCTACTAATGTCCACTGTTAAAAGGATTCCTTATTTTGTAGTATGTATGAACAATAATAATAGGAAGTGTCTATAATATTAATTCACGATAGTCCAAGGTGGACTTACTAAAATGTAAGACCTACTTTTCTGCAGCTGTATTGTAAGTTACCTGACTGCATGGATGGCACTATCGCTGGGCAATCGGCTGTTACGCAATACTTTGTGTAATCTACAAATTTTTGTTTCAGGTCTTGTTGTCATGTGAGTTATGTTTCTGACACCGACAGAGGGTGCAAATGGAAACTATGATCATTTTACTAAATTTATTACAATTAAAATTACATGATAATTCCTAAAGTCTAACTAACCTGCGAGCGAATGCGTTCGATATTAGAACGACACTGACTTCTTCTCTTAAAATTATTTCGAAAGGTTTTCAATAAATCCTATTGAGGTTAAATTTAGTGGGGTGATTGATGATGCAGCGATTCGCAGCTGGGCACGAGGCGGTGACATGAGGTGACGACTCAGCAGTTTAGGTGTTGCAATACTTCGTTGCATCAAAGTAGGTCTAACGTCCTGATTCAGCAGATATGCTCCTCGTGGCACGGCGTTGATCACGGTGTAGGTACATGTGTCGGCACCGATACGTAACATGTGTATGAGAACTTGTATGTTTGTAAATGAACCCACGACACAGGAGAAAATCCTAGCGTGGGGCAACCGCGTACCGAAGACTTTAAGGTTATAAAATGTTGTTTAGGTACTATTTAAGTAAATCATAAAGAAACTCAATAAATACAACTTCCACACGTACATAAACCATGAGTTCACTGATCTAATTCCTTTAATCTTCCGTCAACTTGTGGACTAAATTGAATCTAATTCCAATAAAAAATATTAAAGTTGCCGAGTAATCATTTAGTCAAGAGCCGACATGACGAGCCCAATTCGACATTTATTTCGTAAGAAAGGATAAAAGATATTATTTTGAGGACCAAAATAATATTTCATTCGCTTTAATATTCTTTGCATGGCGAAATAATCCTGCTTTACAAAAAGAAAAAGATTACGGAACGAATAGGAAACTGAGTTTCCTCGAAATTGTAATCGGACAATCGCGACGGCGAAATTCAATTGTGGTTATTTCAGCTTCGATATATAATTATTTGGGTAAGTTATTTTGTATTGGAGTTTATTATTTGCTTAATAACTCGTCTACTTAATTGAGTTAAGAATAGCATTCATTGATGAACTACTTAATTAATATAATTTCACTTCAAGATCATAGTTATTAAAAAAACAAATAAAGATGTGGCCAAAAATACATTAATGTAAAATAATTAAAATTAATACACATTACTTTGTATTCTAGTTAGCAAATAAAGCGAATTACGTATTATGCCTATTTACAAATCTTTATTAAGGCCTGTTAAAAGATAAATGTCTAAACGCTAATTTAAAACACGAAAAAAAACCTAACTTCAAACGACAGTTACCACAGTGCCATCGGCTCTTACAAAAAGAATTCGTAAAATACCTTTCTGGCATTGCATCACTTTATATTCCGAGCCAAAGTGTATAAACTCTGCGCTGACAACGAATTTCAATGTATTTGACATTGTACCGGCTTGAAATTCAGAATTATCTTTGACATTTTCTATGAAGCTCTGCGCACAGCAATCACCTGAGGCGTGGCACAAATTGTCGGTTTCAATATCGAACAGCACATCTGTATTGAAATGGTTGATATAAACCATTATTATTGTTTCGGAGAACAATAGAGGGAGATTTCAATTAGGGGATTGTGAAATTATGGATGCAATTATCTAAAAAGGCTTTTGGCTATGTAGTTTAATTATGAAATTAATTTGCGGTTGACAAATGTTATAGTTTCTTTTTTTCAGTCACATTGTCGAGAAGTTGTAAGCGCCACTATCGAACAGGAAATTCGGTGATTTTAAGGCGCGGTATAAGTTAAAATTAAGCCTTCAGTTTTTCGACAATTTTCTTTAAATCTCACGAAGTTTAGAATCGTAAATGGCAATAAACCCAACTTTATTACATGAAACGTATCCCTTAACTGGCAAAAGTGGATTTCTTTGTGAAATGTACCATTATACGCATCTCTGCCTACCTCATCAGACACTTAAAATTATGTTTATTAAAATTACAGCCACTACCACAAACACATATAAAATTAATCTCATTAGCCCCAACAAAATAAACTTCTTTCCCCAAATCCAGCCATCCATAAATCACCCCTAAGCACTATCGAACATTGATCGCTTCACCGTCCCACCTCCCTATTACTGTAACTTAATTGCTTGTTCAAATTAAACCGTTGTTTAATCGTCACTTACACACCTACATAAACGACAAGCTCGGACTAATCTAAGTAATCCGTGAGAGACTATTAGTCAAGCTAACCGTAGCTTACTTAGCGAGGATCAATTAAAACGTAAACACTAAGCTGGCATTTGTAAAAAAAATGATGTAATTATTTAGTAATTTGGTGATAGACTTTTGGAGTAATGGTGGTTGGTGGTAAAGGTAAGTTACTGTGTGGTACTAAAAAACAAAAGACTGGAATAAATAAAACATTTTAACTAATTTCTGATAGTGCATTTGTCCTCGTTCCTGGGACAAAAGTAATTCGAACCAAAAATTGTGTTCACATAACATAACATCACGCCTTTTTATCCCCGAAGGGGTAGGCAGAGTTGCACATTACGGAACTTATTGCCACTATACAATGTTACACCCACTTTTCACTATTTATGTTATGAATCCCATGTAATAGGGGGTGGGTAAACCTTAAGCCTATACTTTTTTAACCTTACCTGCCCGGGAATCGAACCCGAGACTCCTTGCCCGGTCCGTTATCCGTTTTGTCGTTTATGAAGTCAAGTTTAGCCAAAAATTGAGACCTTTTTTATTATTTACGAGGATTTAGATTTAGACTAATCTAAGTAATGCGTGAGAGATCATTAGTCAAGTTAACCGTAGCTTACTTAACGAAGATCAATTTAAACTCGGTTTAAATATGGTTGAAGAGACTGATATATTTAGAGATGTGGTGATGGATTTGTAAGGTTGTTATGATTGGTGATGAAGCCAAGTTGATATATCGTACTAAAATAAAATTTTGGTAAAATTCATCATGTCAAGAAGTAGGACTAGGAAACTATTAATTTTAATGAGAAATCATCAATAACATGATTTCTGAAATAGTCTAAAATAATATTGCTGCTAGCGGTGTTGCCCTCGACCCTGGAATAGAAGTAACTCGTAATAAAACTTGCTATCTCTATTTTGTTGTTTATGAAGGCAAGTTTATAGTAGAGGTACATCTAAGCAATCTGTGAAATACTATTAGTCAAGCTAACCGTAGTTTACTTAACAGGGTTCAATTTAAACGTAAGCACTAAACTAGCATATGGTTGAAGATATATTTGAAGAGATGGCGATTGATTTTTAGGTGAATAATGAAGTTTATTAGTATGATATTACTGTGACACTATTTTCAACCGACTTCAAAAGAAGGAACATATCAATATTTCCAGAACTGCCCAGTTTGGCCCTGCGCAAATACTTTATGTATCGTGCTCCCGTCTGGGGACGAGAGGGATATGTGGGACTGTCCGGGAGAAGTCGGCATACCCACCAAAACCCAGGAGCACAGCAGTGTCGCCATGTGAGGGGACCTGACTAACCTAACTAACCTGACTAACCTAACTAACTTAACTCCAGGCTTGAATTTATATAAATTTCGTATCGTGATCGGATCAACTCGGGTGACGCGCGGGACTTCTGTGGGGATGAAATACGTGTTTGGTTAAATAAATATGTGTGCTTTAATTTCATTACTCTTATCTTCCAACAATTCGAGCAGGCACCGACTTCACTACTACAAAAAATACCTAGTTGGTATATCAAAGTTAGTTTATTTAAGACAGAAGTTATTGTATTTTTTTTACATTTTAGTTCTTTTTTATTGTTTCTAAAAATACGTAGGTAAGTTAGTTGCGTAGAGTTTTGAAGTCAGTTTTATTTTTGTTAAAAATATTTTTATTATAATCATTTTCACTCACTTTCTGCATCATTTGAGAAATGTTTTTATCAAAAACGTTAGATTGAAAATGTATAAAGGCAAATGTCTGCCGATGGTTAGGAGACAATGCACTGACACTGTCGGTTCTTGCACTCAAACACATAACATAACATAACATCACGCCTTTTATCCCCGAAGGGGTAGGCAGAGGTGCACACAGAAGTAACACCCACTTTTCACTATTTATGTTATGAGTCCCATGTAATAGGGGGTGAGCCTATTGCCATATACCGGGCACATTTCCAGACTCCGTGCTAATACTGAGAATTTTTTTAAAACCCAGTAATACTATGCCGACCCGGGAATCGAACCCGAAACCCCTTGCCCGGCAGTCGCACTCGCGACCACTCGGCCAACGAGGCAGTCAGGCACTCAAACAGAAATCATATAATTTAGTTTCAAGTAGTCATTAATTCATGCTTGGCATCGTTTTCCACCAGACTGTCAGCCACAATAGATTGTACAATGGCTCATGTTACACTAACTTTATTCAAACTGTCAAAGAATTCAATGTTTCATGTAGTAAATACTAGTCTATGTAAATCAGAACCAAACCGAATGAAATAACCAAAATATCTTTCCTAAGAAAATATTAAAGTATTTGCAGTTTTTACTGTAGCTATATATATAATTTTCTCCCTCAAAATTGAATCCTATACTTCCCGGAAAAATCCAACACCGTGAATCTGTACCAGATTCGTTCCAAATTAACGCGACAATAATATCGCTGCATTCTCGTCACACGGAATTACGGTACCGTATTTAGTTCCGCGCAGTTGCGAGTGATTCCGGGCCCACATACAGTTGTCACGGTCCGAACAATTTATCGTCGTGGTCGAGGAAGTCGGTCCGAAAGTTACGGACTAATTCGAACTATTTCGGGACATAAAAGCCACGCTTAATATGTGGTCGGTATTTAGGGACTGTATTTTGTGTCATTTTCTTATGCGCAGTTTTTAGTGCTTGGGTAGTGACAGCAAAACTGCTATGTGAACTACATTTCAGTATATTTTGTTTAAATTGCGATGGTATTTTCTTCAGATATATTTTAGTCAAAATATTTCTCATACAAAAACGATTATCAATCTATATTTGTATATAATTTTGGTAGCTTAAGTTATGGATATCAAAATACAGCAGCAAATTGACACAACACAATTGTTTCACATAGTACTACGGCGTAGAGCATCTTGCTACGCCGTAGTATGCCGTAGTATCTCGTCACGAGGCTAAAGGAAATTATGCCCCTTGGCGTTTCGCAGATTCAAGACCGAGGTAAATGAAAACTTTAGTTTAGTAGAAGATTGCTAGAGATTAATTTACAGGCCAAACCAGCTAAATAAGTAATCCGTCCTTAGGACTTCTTTGTTAACTTCAACAAATAGTTGTAGACTAGTAATCAAAATTTGATATTTACATACGTAATTGCACATTTTTTAATAATGTAATAATAATGGTATTTTCTGATATTTCTTGCCAGGAATAAAATGCTATAATAATAAACATAATGCTCAGTATTTTTGGTTTTCTTGTAAACCACTAAAACATAAATGAATGTGCAGCTACTCTCCGATAATACCAAAAAACTATTATTATATAGAATTTCTGTATTCTTATATAGAAGTGTGGGAGAGCCATGCTTCGGCACGAATGAGCCGGCTCGACCGGAGTGATACCACGGCCTTACAAAAAACCGACGTGAAGCAACGCTTGCGTTGTGTTTCGTCGTGTGAGTGAGGTTACCGAAGGCCCAATTACCCTCCCCTTCCCTCATTTCCCCAATTCCTGAATCCCCAACGATCCTCCAACTCCTAATCCCTAAAAAGACAGTAACGCATTTGTAACGCCTCTGGTCTTCCAGGTGTCCATGGGCGACGCCGATTGCTTACCATCAGGTGATCCGTCTGCTCGTTTATCAGCTTATGCAATAAAAACAAGAAAAATCTAACAAAAACTAATCTCTGTTTCTAGTTACTTGTTCCAATAGGCGTGTCTGCCACAATAAGACGGATCTGCAGCCCAAACACTGCACCAAGTTGAACAGTAACTGATTACAAGCAGCGCATAAACTTGTCACGTTTGCTACAATTTATGACTAGCAGTTTAGGAAGTGGATCTAGGGCGGATCGTAAGCTATACACATATACATGATGTGATATATAGGTATAGAGATGTATTATATACATGCACGTCTGCTTGCATTATGTATGCTGGTTAAACTTTTTGTCATCTTGAATACGTAGACAAGTTTTTAGTATTTATTAAAACAAAGGGTTTCCTTTTTCTTGTATAGAAGCACCATTTTTATACATTGTGAGAACCATGTTAAACTATAACATATTTTTGTTTTTTTTTTATTTGTATAATGCGTCAAGCATGTCTTTGTATTGTTCTCACAATTTATACGTACAGTATTGGAATATGTATCAGAGACATTGTAGACTTTTTTTAATGATAAAATTGAATCTACATTTTAGAATGAGTACCTAGCTTCTCCTAGCTTCATTCACGGACTGACTGACAGACTATTATTTATTTTTTATTTGTTGACGTTTCAAAAGTACCAAATTAATTTTTTTTTTTTCTTCTTTGGCAACCGAGTCTCCACAATGGTGTTTTCGACTATACTGCCAGTGTCGAGTGGAGACGGCAAAATTATTGGACCGTCGAACTTTACTTTGTGGTAGTTTTTAGTTGTTAGTAGCTGAAAGGACAAAACAATCGGGTTAGTAAACATAAACATTATCAACTATTTTATTGTATAATATATACAGTGGTGTAAAAAATAGTTGGGGGACATACCTACACAATATAGACAGATATTAGTATACATCATTGGACACCGTCACATTTTGATCTCATTTCCATTCATAAATTTACATACACAAATAATTACTTTGTGGGAAAAGTGAGTTAAAAGGAGGTGGAAACTGATTGGGAGTGGGATTTGGATACTGGGAAGTTTTTTGTAGAGGTCAAAGGATTGGGAATTTAAAGGACACGAAAAAAATATGTGATCTAAGGTTCCCTCATCAAGGCCGCATTCGCACGGCGAGCTGTCGCGGACACGGATCTTGTTGAGGAAGACCGGACTACTACAATGGCCGAGTCTGAGCCTACACAAGGATGAAACATTATGACGGGGAAGCTTAGGGTACTTGGAAAACCAAGGTTTCCGTCGGATCGGCCGGGCTGGACAACTGCATAGTAGGGACCTTTCCGTTTGGAAGTTTCTACCCACACTGCAGCCCATGAGTCAAACAGCTTGTGTTTTGTGTCGGCACGTATATCATACCCGTACACAACGTAGTGTTGGCTTTCGACATCATTCGAGGCCGCAAATTTGGCTAATGAATCCGCACACTCGTTACCGCATATGCCAGAGTGACCAGGAATCCAAGCGATCTTTATCAATCCAAGCGATATTTATGCCATCTTTGAAGCAAGAAAAAAGAAGCGCCTTTATCTCAACAACCAAACTACTATGAGTTCGGGAATGGAGCTGGTCTTGGTTGAAAGACTGTAGGCTACTTCGGGAGTCGGAAAAAATAACAGAATTTTGAAGGTTGTGTGCTCTAATAAATTTTATTGATTCCAAAATGCCAACAAACATTCTCCCGTGAAGACAGATGCTTCCGGGGGACACTTGGAGAGGAGGGCGATCTTCGAATTTTGGAAGTACGCTGCTACTCCTGTACTTCCATTTCGGGATAGTTTAGACGCGTCGGTGAAGAAAATACCCAGCCCCTCCAGTAATTGTTCAAAGCGCGCCCAAACTCACCCGCAGCATCCACGGAGGATTTTGAAATGCCGAGTCCTAGAATTATCTTTGGCCTGAAGTGGATGGTTATCCACTTCAGGCCAAAGATAATTCATATACGGAAGAGAAAACCGGGAGTACAGGATATTGCCTGATGGGTGCAGAGAGGTTTTTAAGCTCCCTGTACCTGACAATCACGGGAGGGACAGGTTTATTGTTCCAGTAGGAAGAGGACCTATAGGAACAGTGGATTTATTCCAGGATAGGAAGAAGCGGGTGTGATGAGAGGGAGAGGACTTTTGAGATGAAGCGGTCTGCCAGGTATTGTCTTCGAAGGTTGAGGGGAGGCTCTACACATTCAACCTGAAGAGCACTTATGGGGGATGATTTCATAGCTCCGATAATTATTCTAAGGCATTTGGCCTGAATGGAGTCTAGTTTTTTTAATGCACCCTTATTGCAAGAAACAATAAGGAAGCAACAGTAGTCCATTACACTTCTGACCAATGCATTATAGATGAGCTTCAATGAGTAGGGGTGTGCACCCCACCATACCCCGACCAGAGCTCTGAGTATCGATACTGAGCGTTCACACCTTGCAACCACAGTGTTTATGTGATCCGCCCCAGACATCTTTGAATCGAGATAAACCCCCAAGAATCTAGCACTGCTTTTGATTGGGATATCCTGACCGTCTATCTCTACACGAAGATCCGGAGTGCGTCGTTTGCGTGTAAAAATGACAGCTGAGCTTTTTGGGGCGCTTAAAGATAACCCGTGATTCAGAAGCCATTGGTTTAATGAGGCCAAAGAGACGTTGATGGAGTGGGCGGCGTCTGTTATAGAGCTGTTAGTAACCATTAGTGCGATATCGTCAGCATACTGAAGGACATTACAGTTAAAATTTAGACAGGAGGGAAGGTCATATGTATAAATGTTATAAAGGATGGGGCTAAGGACTGACCCCTGAGGTAAACCTTTCCAGGAGGACCTCCGTACTGGGTTATTCTCAGGAGTTCTTAATTGGAGGGTACGATCGGAAAGGATGTAGGCTATAATACGGCAGATCCTACTCGGGATTCTCAGCTCTTGCAGTTTCTGCCTGAGAAGGGGTAAGAGGACAGAACCGAGTTACCGAGTTATATGTACTTTCATATATACTTTCTAAGATCATTTAGACACCACTGACAAACGAAAAAGGAAAATATAGTTAGAAAACTTAAACTTACAATTTCTAATTATAAGTTTAAAATTGCCAACCCGCATTGAGAAAGCGTGGTGATTAATGCTCAAACCATCTGCATGTGAGAAGAGACTTTGTTCAGCAGTGGACATTTATATGATGATGACGATGATGATGAATTTTTCATTTTAGAAAAATGTAGTTTACGTTAATTTTCGTTAGAGTTATCTGTATGTCTGAATAAAATTCCAGGTTTAGTTAAAAAAAAACTAAATTAAAAAGTTCGTGAGACATACTAAATAAATTATTTATAGCCTCTAACATGGCTTGAAACTAATCGAGTTCCTCATTAAATAATAAGGCGAAAACATAATAATTAAATTAAAAAGCAGTACTAATTGGTAATTAGTTAAAGTTCAGTTCAGTTTCTGCACTTTAAAAACTAGAACCTACGAAAACGTCTCTTACTAAACTTACTTTCTTTCTTTATTTTATTTTTACTTGAACTTTGTTCAATTGTTTTGACCTAAGTAGATGTTTTTTCTTAACGATTTTAAGTTTAAAGTTTAAAAGAGAATTTATTTTATCCACTTGAAGGAAAACTAATGAGGTTATTGACATTGTAGATCAACAGACTAATAAAATTAATTTGAATCTTATGTTTAAAGGCTTTTTTTTTTTTTTTTTTTTTAAGGGGGGAAAATCATCGAATGACTTCTCCCGCCTGGGTGAGGCGGGAGGGAGTGTCAGACTCTTACTGACTAAAAACCACCCCGTTCCTTCTCCTGCACGTCGAGCCGGAGCCCCGGTTACCCGTTAGGTTCTCCGCGACTCCGAATCGGCATCGGCCGTATTGGGCCCCATCTGTGGTGGTCTGATGGCTCTTTGAGGCGCGCGCGGAACGCGACGCGCCGTACGCTCAGGTCTGTTTCTGGTCGGACGGGGAGCCACCCATGCTCGCCGTCCGCAGGCCCGCGCTTACGGTGGCCGGAGATCGTCTCGCGATCCCCGACGCCCGGTGTGTCCTTCGCGATGGCTGGGTTGCGAGGAGGCAGCGCTTCGCTGCCTCACGCGTCCCGCCTCCTCCTTAGCTAGCATCACTGCTTCGCAAAAGGAGGAGACGGCATCCCAGTCCCCCTCGCTCCGCATCATGGCCTGCACTAGGCCCGGACGCGAGAGGTCGCCATCGCCAATCACTTCCCTGAGGACACGGCGGTGCTCAGCCCACGAAGGGCATTCTCCCACCGTGTGTTCCACCGTGTCCTCAGGGATGTTTAAAGGCTTAGGGCTTATTCTGTTAGTGATTCTCAAACTCAATTATTTGTTTGTCAGTATTCAATGATCAATGTCTTTATAAAAGAGACGCTGAAAATTATACTGTATTACCAAAGAATAGGAGTAAAAATTGGTCGAGTTGGAAAATTTATAGTTATTTGCTTAACAGTAAGCAAATAACTAGAACTAGAAAATAAGTGTAGATTTGTTTTTTTTTAATAGTTGAATAATATTAATGACTATTTTATAATAAGAAAATCCATAACTATGAAATAATTTTAGTAAAAGAATATTTCGCAGACAAACACGACATTAGTATTAATAAAGTTTCTTATTGAAAAGCACTAATCTAATACAAATGCGGAGAGGCACTTCTATATTATATTAATCTTTTCAAACGTACCATACATAATTCAATTCACATAGAAGAAAAAAATATTTTAGTAGTCCTGAACTCCGATCACGTATAAGCATGATTGCCGTCCATATTGTGAAACATTTATTTCACTAGACCTGTTCCAGGGCGCTGAAAAAGAAAATTCTGGAAAAATATTATTTTTGTACCTACTTCATTCGGTTCTTGGTCCAAAACTGGTATTGATCACAAGGTCAATAGTTTTTGACTGTTAGGACTTTCAACATTGGACTAGACTTAGGAGAAATAAAATTAACTCCAGAGTTTAACGAAGAGCAGATATATGGCAATTATTGACAAGGATAAAAATCGTAAACACACAAAAATATGGTTTTATGTACGCTTACGTAAAACGTATTGTTTGTGGGATATATTTCTTTTTAAGTTTGTGATTCGACCGGAGTGATACCACGGCCTCACAGAAAATCGACGTAAAATAATGCTTGCGTTGTGTTTCGTCTGATGAGTGTGGTTGTCAGAGGCCCAATCACCCCCTACCCCAATCTTCCCAATCCTCAACAATTTTCAAATTAGAAATCTCAAAAGGCTAATAACGCACTTATAACGCCTCGCGTGTTTCAGGTGTCCATATGCAACGACGATTGCTTACCATCAGGTGATCCATCTGCTTGTTTCCCGGCATATCCCATAAAAAATATAATATACGAACTTTCATTTGTCCTTACCAAAAAAAACAGTTATTAGTTTATTTATTATTTATCAGTCTCCTACACCAATTACGTCACATCTCTCAACATCCAAACTGAAATGCAAATAATACAACAATCTAGGTAACCAGAAAGGTTTTCTTAGAATCAGAGCAACCCCCATCATCCTCTCACGTATGTATAAGTGCCATCTACAAGAAACATTAATTTCACTCGTCCCGACCTCCCGCCAGAAAAGAAATCCCTCGGAAAAATATAATGAAATAGTCCTCTCTAATCTCACGCTTGTGTTGGGCAGATAATGATGTCACGAGGGCCTTAGCCTGTGGTGCAATTGAAGGAATTAATCTTAATAATGAAGTGAATAGTGGTCTGTTATTTGTTTCTTAGTTTCGGGGAAAATAGTTGGGGTAAGTAATTATTGTGGGAATACTCGCTTTTGGGTGTTAAACCCAGAAGAGTATTATTTAGATATGTGTTTGAACGATAATGGTTTGAACAGTCAATTCTCTATGGTGTATATAAGTTTATCTTTATGCTTATTCTGTAGTGATTTTAAACACACAAGCAACATGCATTATACACAGAGACTTATTTACATTATGTATAAAATAAATAATAGGATGCATCCATGTCATATACATATATAAAGCTGTATGAAAAATTCATAAAATAATTGAAAAAGGACGTGTTTGCAAGCGTATTTTATATACTGAAAAATTCGTGATTTGTGAAATTGTTGTAGTGATACTGTATTAAATTGTATTATAGCATTTATTTACAATGCACTACGGTCCATTTAAGTTTAATTTAAGATGCTCAAACGGTACTCAATATTAAGACGCGCTTAAGTATAGTTCTATCACCACAAATTCTTTGTGAAATGACAGAGATGGCACGATATTTAAGTACAATTTAAAATTGAGTAGCCATTCAGTATCCGAGCGTAAATCATAAGTACCTACACTTTTATTTTTATCATGCGTATTTAAAAATTTCATATCTAAATGTACGCGCTTATCACTTGGCACATATCTATATGATGTGCTCTAATCAACGTGGTTTACCTATTTCTAACAATATAGACTCATTATAAACAGTCCTTTACTTGACTATGGGCATAGGCCTTCCCACATATTAGAGGTTTTAGAATATCTATCGTGAGACATACTAAATTAACTAAAAATCGTGGGGTAACCCCACGATTTTTAGTTGTGACGTCAGCAAACCGCGATTTTTGGTTAATAATAGAAATTGCCAAAATATCGCTTGCCAAGCGGGCTAGAGATCGCAGTCAGGTTTAAAGACCACTGCAGCCTGGTCACTGACAAATTTGTAGTCCCTTAGTTGATTACTACAACAGTCGTTTAAAGAGTAGGATTAAATATAGATATCTTTTGCATAACGATTGTGGCAAACCATCTTCATATCTTTATGTAAGTCGAACCTGTTGTTTAGCAGCAGAGCAAGCTGTTGAAGATAGATATTGATGAGGGACATCCAGAACACCGTATTGCTGAATCACTACTTTATCTAGCTACAAATAGATGATTCCCGTTTTCACCGTTAAGAGGAATTTATGAAAATCCTCCCTTTGTGTTCTTATCTGTACTCCTCAGAGAACATTAGTTCAAGCTTTCTAGGTTCAGTAGTTTCAGCTGTACGATATCTATCATTCAGTCAGTTACTCAGTACCAGATTTATTACAATTTTCTCAAAAGTACGCCATTATCTCACATCTTACACCAGAGTCTAGATTTTACTCAAGTCGTTTACCAAGGGATGCCTTCTTGGTAATATCATTTCGTTGATTATGACCTCCTCCAGCTCTCTTAGTACAATGGAGGCCGTTTTACGCGCTCTTCACTAAATTGCACTATTGCTATAATTTTTTATGTTTTCTCTGTTACTATAGTAAGGAGGTCTGTGACTGTGATGGGATTGTGTTGTGAAATGTTATGGTTTGTTTTTGATTACCGCCTCGTTGGCCGAGTGGTTTCAATTGCGACTGCCGGGCAAGGGGTCTCGGGTTCAATTCCCGGGTAGGGCAAAGTACTACTGGGCTTTTTTTAAAAACTCTCAGTAGCAGCACGGGATCTGGTATTATGCCCGGTATATGGCAATAGGGTCACCCCCTATTAAATGGGACGCATAACATAAATAGTCAAAAGTGGAAGTTACATTGTACAGTGGCATTAAGTGCCTCAATGTACACCTCTGCTTACCCCTTCGGGGATAAAATGCGTGATGTTATTTTATGTTATTTTTGGTTGCACTATCATGTAAATAAGGTAAAAAATTTGATTCTAATTTAAAAAACAGCTGATAAAACATACAAATAGTTTAATATGTTATTAGATTTTAATAATAACCTAACATAATTTTGTCACCAAGCAATAATAACAGCTTTATATATGTAATTACAGTTTCATTTTCTTTACAAAGAAGTCATGTTAACTCCCCAGTCAAACCAAACCACTGACAGCGTATATATTATGCCTAAATATTACAACTGCTCTATTAATTAGTGTGAATCAGTCAAGATGGGGAGTTAGGGTTGTTAACTACGACATATACTAAAAACAAAAATCTCTTGAACACCTTTCTACCTACCTAGATTTGTTAGGTAATTAAGTATCATGAAATACAGGCGGACCTTTGGGGCTACGGGTGCATAAAGTAGAGAGGTACCCATCCAGTCGCTTCAAAGAAGACGGTGGCACAATGGTCAAATGCCGCCATGCACAGTTCGGTTCAAGGGAGACACCAGGCGCCCTAAGGATGTGCCGTGCAATTATCAATATATATTCTTACATTTTTCTGTCATTGAGTTAGGCAGTGACAATTAACTGACACAACACTACAAATATTTATTTATTGCAAAATGTATATACATAGCGGTATTATACTACTAGTACAGTACATCACCCTGTTAGGGCGCAGCAATTTAACTTATAAATAATAACTAAATAATCATCTAATAATTATATTATGTACTTAATCTATTCATTATTAACTTAATTCTCACTATAAACTTATTATTATTAAAATTTCTTATCACTTATATACCTATATGATACAAATATATTATTTTATACATTATTTATTAGACATTTTAATTATAAACATTACAAATAATTTAAAGTAGCAACATTATTGAAATTATAATTACATATTAAAAATAAAATTAACTTAACAAATACAGTATGTTTATTTGCCCCCCAGCACAGAAGAAATGATGAACTATTTTTAAAAGATTACACAAAACTAAATCATCATTAATTCAGATAAAGCCATGACAATACCCAGGTTAGGAAAAATAAACCGGTGGGTTTATTTCACCACCACACCGGTAAAAACAATACAATAAATTAACACAAAATATAAGACCAAAAAATACTTATTATTTACCTCCTCACGTATTTCCGAAAACGATATTTTTCTCATCCTTTTCACAAGCTTTTTCCTCATTAAATCTAAAGGTGCAGCCCTGTACCGACCCCGTTTCAGCTTAGTCGGGTATTTCGCAGTTTCCAAAGCCGGCCAACATAATTAGTTTGTCTTGTTGGGTAAATTATTAATTAATGCCTAAATCATTTTGAACAATGCTGCGTTTTCGAAGTGGCTATATCAACTTTTTGCGTGTTATTGTTGTGTCATTACTTAAACTCCATAAAAAGTATTATGAAGGGCAGTAACGAAACTGTATTAATTTTTAAATATAGAGGTACGTTGTTATGCAAATATTTAATCGTAATATTAACTGACATCAGCCTAGTTGTTCTAGAAAGTTTGTCGTAATATTTCGGTTTTTCGATAATTTCTCAGTAAATGTTATATTACTATATTAGGCACTGACTTCAAAACTGTGCCCGTTATATGGCTTATAGACTTAGTCCTTATTCAATGGGACTCATAACATAACTGTTTAACTATGTAACGTTTTATGCAATCACTGAATTATTTATTTA
The DNA here is from genome assembly GCA_038387885.1 of Spodoptera picta. Classification (NCBI taxonomy): domain Eukaryota; kingdom Metazoa; phylum Arthropoda; class Insecta; order Lepidoptera; family Noctuidae; genus Spodoptera; species Spodoptera picta. The sequence continues at coordinate 7,824,942 of JAZHFQ010000761.1, read as the reverse complement.
CGTAAAAAAGTCTCATGCATTTCGATAATTACAATTGGAAAATCCCAATAATGCTATTAACTCTTTAACTAGATTCAATAATTAACCCCGAAACCTAAGTGCTCAACAATGATTCTAGGTAGTTAAACGAACAATAAGGTAATTCAAAGTGCTAATAAATAAACGCAGTTAGAGCGAAAGGAAACACGAAATAAATGTTCCATTACCCGTATTTATGTAACGGCTGGTAGTTCGGTAGCTAGCAGATCAAACTACACTAACCTCACTATATTTTTCATTGAACTTTCAACTTTATATCACAACGAATAAAGTTAAAAATGTTATACAAGTTGGACAAAAAGAAGTAGGTTACCTTGCTGGCCAATGTTCACCTGGCTATTCATCGAGCTATACACATCCATTATATCATGGTCTCATTTCGTACGAGCTTTCCGCATATTCCAAGGTCAGTTTATACTGGCAATGTGTAACTTGATGAGTAGCCGTGTCTACCTAGGTAATGACTAGGTCTAGCATGTGGTTAGCGCCTGGAATTGAACACGAATAACTTTTTAGTGGGGTTTTACTATGTAATATTAGTTTTGGATTTAATGGAGCATGAATTTTGGAATTACAATGGAATATTAGTAGAAATTAGAATTCGTAGCTTTCTGCCTCGTATAGCAAAACTGTGGAATGTTTTATCGTCGGCGGTATTTTTGGACCGATACGACCTTCAAACCTTTAAGATAAGAACGTATTCCTTTTTAGAAGGCTGACAACGCACCTGTGACTCCTCTGGTGTTGCGGGAGTTCATGGTCGGCGGTGATCACTTACCATCAATTTCTGTGATCCGTCTGCCCGCTTGCCTCCTATTCAATAATACTTAAAATGTTGGTTTCACGAAGGTTGGCAGTTCTGGTAACTTGACTGTTCAAGGAGTCACATACGACTCACGATGAACTTTTAGAATAAGTTCACGAGTCGCAGATGACTCATTATTCGTACAATTTTGGTGTGTATTTTTGATATGAGGGTATTACCGAAATCTAATCAAAACTACGTGTGGCAAATAATCTAACCTTTAAAATAGTACTGAACTTGGGGTATTTGTAAATATTATTGTATGGGGACGGTTAAGTTGCTAGAATGGAGGTTATGTATCCGCAAGTAGGATACCAACCTCTAGGTGGACAGACGACGTGAGAAAGCTTTCAGAATATCGCTGGACGCAGTTCCAACTGGCCACTCTGAATCTGGGAGACTTGGAATTAAAAACATTGGAGATGAGAGAGAGAGAGAACAATGTTCAGCAATAGATAACTTGTAGCTTATGTGGTGAGAAATTTCACAATTTTCTCCCATTAAACACCCCAGATTTATTCCAAAAGCGTCTGCTTTTGGAATAAATCTGGGGTGTTTTGAAAGTGATAGTAATTCTTCAAGGCCAGAGGGACGACATACTCCATCGTAGACTACATCATCGCTTACCACCAGGCGAGATAGTGGTCAAACGTCGGCCCACCAAATATAAAAAAAACTAACGTAGTATTTAATACAGTGAAGTGTACACTAACGCTAAATAAAACTAAAATATCCACTAACTAATACACAACGAGCTCTATAAACCATCTACTAACTTCACTATACCAGTATGTGTGTTTGTTCCACGTCTTTAAGTGGAACACGGTGCGGAATGCATTATACAACGGTCAAGGACAAGTTGTTTTCATTGCTAGCTCTTGGCGCCGTACGACTTTACTTCCAAGTTTATAAATAAGATTTTAAATTGAATCTTTCTTGGGGTTTTAGCTTAAAAATGTTAGAGTTAAAATGGTGTACCATGTTTAGTTACCTCTAGACGTGTGATTTTTAATAAGCTTTCTTGACTTTTTCTTTAGTAGAATTTGTTGGCCGAATAGTCGCAAGTGTGACTGGCAGACAAGGGGTCTCGGGTTCGATTCCCGGGTCGGGTAAAGTATTACTGAGTTTTGTCAAAAAATTACAGTAGTAGCAATACGCTCACCCTCTATTATGTGGGACTCGTAACATAAACAGTGAAAAGTGGGTGTTACATTGTACAGTGGCATTAAGTGCCGTTATGTGTACATAACGGTAGGGGTAAGCAGAGGTGTACCTCTGCCTACCCCTTCGGGTATAAAAGGCGTGAAGTTATGCTTATTATTATATAATTATTATGTTTTGGCCCGATTTTTCAATCATCGATTAATTTTTAACTGTAGAATAAAATTGATATTTGAAAGTTTTTAGTACAGAAGAAACGTCAAACTTTCTAAGTTATTCCTCAGTTCAAATTAATCTGGTGTTGGAAGAATTGACCCTTAGTAAACTTTGATTGAAATTCAAAACGAGATATCAGTATATTGTGTGGAATAGAGCTACTAACTGCCATTGTCACATGAACTACAACAAACAATACAAGAGATATTTAAGTCTGCCTATATACCTCTACTTATTGACTAAAACGAGAGAATTTACTACAAAATTTATTACCGGCTCGACCGGAGTGATACCACGGCCTCACAGAAAACCTACGTGAATCAACGCTTGCGTTGTGTTTCGTCATGTGAGTGAGGTTACCGGGGGCCCAATTACCCTCCACTTTCCCAATCTCCCCAATCCCTGAATCCCCAACGATCCTCAAACTTCTAATCCCCAAAAGGCCGGTTACGCACTTGTAACGCCTCTGGTGTTCCAGGTGTCCATGGGCGACGCCGATTGCTTACCATCAGGTGATCAGTCTGCCCGTTTCCCGGCTTATGCAAAAAAAAAAAACCAAAAACAGTCCAAATTCCATTGTATGTTGATATTCAATATTTTTATACATATTTTAAATACATTCTTGATTTTGGCTCAACTTTAAAGGACTTTACTCGCCAGATTCTAGTATTCTAGCATTTAACCAACGAAAAATTCCTATGAAACAAATTAATTATATTAATTACAAAAAAAAAAACAGGAAAAACAAATGAACAGATACCCACAGCCATCTCGTTCTTACAACCACCTACAAATGTATAAGTACTAAGATACACTTCACACGACCTAAACCATTTCGCACGCTTTCGCCTTCGCACACGAACTTTTATACTCAACGAAACCGCAACGCAAGCGTTCCGTCGACACCTTAATTGCCTTCATCGGGTGTTTATCACGCCACCAAACTGCGTACTCCGTATAAATTGTTCTCTAGGTCGTTGGTGATCTATCGCTTGTTTGTGTGTAGCACACTTTATTTTTTTCGAGGCCATATTGTATTTTTGGTAGTAATTAGAGGTATATTTGCAATTTATTATGTTCTGATTGGTTTTTCGAAGATGGTAAGAAAAAGGTGAAAACGCCTGCCAGTATTCGGAAATGCCTGATTGAAAATAAGTTTATGTCATAAGTTTGCAATCACTTAGTCCTTATATCAATGTATGTGTACCAAAATAAATTCTATCGGTAACTGCCTGCATACCTGAACAAAAAGCAGTTTGTATTATTCTAGAGTAGACTATTGTTTACTTCTATGCTAATTTTCATCTATCCGTCCATCAATATTGACGTGGAAACATAATGGAATTCTCTCCGAACAATATTAAAGACCGCTTATATTAGCAACTTTAGCACAAAACAACAATATTGCACTTCACCCTAACATGTAAATAAAAGGATAAACTTCGCTTTTGGAAGATACAAAGTGCTTTAAAACTATGTTCATACGCTCGATAGTCGCTCAAACTTCACACGAACTCGGCTTTCAAACTCTCCCATAACCAAATCTCTTAATCTAGAGGTACTCTCTACTCGATCTTCTACAGAGCCAACTATTTCCTTCTACACCGCAAATTCAATATAAACTTTATGTATACAAAGTTAGGGTATAAATTGCGAATTCGTACCGTGTTTTAGATTTATGATCGAGAGTAATTTGTTTTAAAGGAATTAGTGGACGGCGGAGTGTAAGGCTTGAATTTATTTTGCTTGTTCTAGTAGATGTTAAGTCGAGTACTAAACTTGAGATATTTGTTTACATACTGATTTCAGTTGGTATTAGATTGGACTATTTGATGTCTTTTCTTTTTTGTAGGATTGCAGGCAGATTACATGAAGTCGGTTATATCTAAAACTTTCTCCAAAGAATAACACTTTTCAGAAAACCACATACATACGGGTCAAAATGTAAAACTCCTTTTTTTTGGAATTCGGTTAAAAATGCACGTATCATACATTTTTTTTTTTTTGAATCCTATAGTCCCTTAATCTGCTTCAAGTATAGTTTCATTTAAAGCAAATGCCCTTTCATCCAACAGATTCAATTCATCCCATTTCACAGTATTTCGAAGATGAGGTAAGGTAGCATCGCTCCAGTGCAACCACCAATCCGCCTCTAGACCGCCGATTATGGTAATGCCAAGATCGTTAGCCGTAACTGCGATACCGGCCATTTGTGATTCACGACTCAATGTATTTTGTGGCACATTTGCGAAATTAGCCTCTAATTTATTACTGAGATACGACTATGTTATACAGGACGTAATTGTTTATTGGATATTCAATTTGATATGGTCTCCAATGGTTGGTGGTGTTCATAAATGGCTGTGGACGTTTTGTGGCGGATATGATGATGATGATAAATAAGAAGAGTTCTTCTCGGGTAAGCGATTATTGAAGTTTTTAATGAATGAATTAATTAATTCTTAACGTTCATTGGACAATACTTAGGTAAGGTAAGAGATTTTTTACTGTAACTAAGTTTCATCACTATTTTGTGGTAGAATAATGACCATGTATGTATTTATGTTTGTGTGTGATTATCTCGGGATTGATTGAACAGATTTTGATGTGGTTTTTAGAAAAGCGTTTGTTATACTTAGGAAAAAGTTTTAGTATATTAATTAAATGACTTCAAAAAAAGGTTTTTTAACGTAATTCACAAAAGAATTATATTCTATCATCAATTAACACTACCATCTATAAATGCGCGAAAGCCTTTATTGAAATACTAGTAATAGGGGATTATGGAACGAAAAGGACTCTACTTGAGTGTTTTGTACATATTACATATACGTTGTGTACGTATCTTCAATTACCTTAGTCGTTAAATTAATCATATTAACATATTGTATTGTGTTTATTTATTTATTAGTTACACAATAAACCAATTAACTAACGAAACAAACAATATTGTCCTCATTCATAACACTACTATAAAATATTAAATTCCACGAAGCTACTAAAATTTCCTTCCACAGCAAAAAGGTATGGAACGCCAATTGGCGTCAGGCGACATACCTCCATGCCTTTATTATCTTAAGCGCACTTTTCCCACCCCATTCTCCCATCACGACCTTCGAAGATTGGGCCAAATATTTATTTGTGCAATCCGGAAGGACGGTCTTTATTACTATCCATTTAGATATAGCGTTGATTGTGATAGTAAGAGTCCCATTAATGGGAGAGGGGGATTCGGATATTCAGAAAATACAATGCGAATTGCAAACAAATGAAAGTCGATGGTTTAATTTTGGATTGTACAATGAGTTTTCTTGTAACTTGATAGACAATTGGATATTGAGACGTTCTATTACGTTTTATTAACAGCGGGCAAAATGCGCAGTAAGCGTCCAAAGTCGCTGGCAAAGTAAGGTGCCCATTTTTTTTCGCGCAATCAAGCGGATAAACATTGTTTTGTTTTTGAAAGGGTTTTTCAAGGTCGTAGTGATTGAGTTCAAACTGGTTTTCTATACTCTAGTATTTTTCTTAGAATAGGAGTTCGTTATAGCCATTGATAAAATCGATTTGTTGACTTTCAAATCTCAGGAAACGACTGTTGAAGATTTTATGACACGACCAATGACCATGACAGACTTTCACAGTTAGTTTTCAAATGTTGGGAATTGACAATTTAACATAGGTTCACAAATTAGTTAGGCATAGATCATTCGTATTATTTTAAATAGATGCAAGTTTATTTATTCCATTTAAACCTATTTTAATGAATGTGGACCGGGAAGTAAACAACTAGAACAATTAGAAATAAATATTTGAGATTTTTTTATTCTGTTCCGTTTCATTCAAAGAAAACTATTCTTTAAATACCAAACAATTTGAAATCAATATCACGTTTCAATACACAATGTAACTGGTTCTTAGTCTTGCCATACAAATATAGACTTTATGTTCTACATCTAGAAGACTAGATACATTTATCAAGGTGCCTAAGAAAATGGTTTCTTTGTTTCAGTTTATTATTTTCTAGGTTACGGGAAGCGAGGAGAAAAATTAAGTTTTTCTTTAGATAAAATTCTTTTGTAAACTTGGTATTAAATTGCTACACTGTTGGCAAACAATGGTTCCACTGTTTGTAATTATATTTTGTTTTATAGCATTCTTTTTAGTTTTAAGATATTTATTTCGATAGGTTAAAATAGCCATAAAGAAAAATAGATGAATAATCTACCTGACGCCTGAATGTTCACTTCAATGTAAGACTCGTACACAAAACTGTGATGCGATACGAATTCGCAATGCAAAAAATTACGATGCGAATTGCTGCGATGCGATTTCGTGCGACAAGGCGGCTCCCAGGGTGACCATTCCCTCGATGATCGTCAAACGTACTAAACGTATTTTAAATTGCAAACTAGTCGTGACAATGATCGTAAAATTAAGTGTGCACTTCTGTTATTGCTTAGGAGATACAGGAAAAAGAAACAAAGAAGATTTTGGAAAGATATGATTTTGATGCGCGATGCGAATCAAGTTCTTGCGATGCATAGAGGGAGCTCGCAGATTTTGTGATGCGACATAGCATCGTAGTTTTATGTACGAGCCCTTATACCTAAATAGATAAGTTTTTGAAAACATTTATGGGCTCCCTTTTCAAATCTAATAAGTGCGTAAATTCTAGTATAGCACAAAGACTTTACACACCCAATATCAATACATACGTACGTACAAAAGGAATATACACGCAAAGAAAACTGCCTACTTCAGAGCTCGCCTTACAGAATTTATTTCAGCACAATATGTAAAGCGGATTTCCTTTGTATACGTAAATAATGTATATGTGTAGTGTTCGGAATATTGTGAACCATTTGTAATATTATTTTCAAAAGGAAATAAGTGAACTGGGGAAAGAAATGTTTTTGTACTTCTGTGAACAGTGTAAATTGTTATGATATTGTGTTGTGTGTCGTATTATAAAATCATATATGGTGAAAGAAAGAAAAAAAAGTGTAGGAGAGCCATGCTTCGGCACGAATGGGCCGGCTCGACCGGAGTGATACCACAGACGTGAAGCAACGCTTGCGTTGTGTTGCGCCATGTGAGTGAGGTTACCGAAGGCCCAATTATCCTCCCCTTCCCCAATCTCCTCAATCCCTGAATCCCCAACGATCCTCAAACTCCTAATCCCCAAAAGGCCGGTAATGAACTTGTAACGCCTGTGGTGTTCCAAGTGTCCATGGGCGACGCCGATTACTTACCATCAGGTGATCCGTCTGCTCGTTTACCGGCTTGTGCCATAAAAAAAATAAAGAGAGAACAATAGTTTATTTGCATCGTTATAAAAATTAAATAAAAAAACAAGAAAAATAGTATAAAAAAAACCGATTAATGTACAACTGTACGCAGTGCAAAAAGGCCATTCAGCAAAAATCAGTGTAAATGCGATTACTAAGGATGATAAGAGATTACGTAAAAAGTCGAATTCGAGTTTTAAAAATCGAAAATGGCTGTTGTCGCATCAAACAGTAAATCTTTGCTTTTCCTACACACTTTGGAATAGTCACCTAACACCTGTACGGTACCTACCCACATAGTATATTTAATTTTGTTGATAATAAGTATGTTTTTACGTTTTAAAATGATGCCACTGCCTCGTCGGACGAGTGGTCGCGCCTGCGGTTGCTGGGGAAGGAGTCTCGGGTTCGATGCTCAAGTCGTGTATAATATTATTGCTTTTTTTAACACAATAATAGCATAGAGCACGGTCTCTAGAATTATGCCCAGTACATACCAATAGGCCCACGCCATGGGACTCATGACATAAATAGTGAAAACTGGATGTCATATTGTACAGTGGTAATAAGTGTCGTAATGTGCACCTCTGCCTACCCCTCCAGAGATAAAATGTTATGATGCAAAATAATGCGGATCCTGAACTACATACGACTTCATAAAATAACATGCTCAACACTTAAACATCTAGTTGATAAACACGACTATCACTTTCATAAATTAAAATCAAAACTTCAAAGGTAAAGAAAAACAAAAAATTAAAACTACATTTTTTCCTTCTGCACTGCAGTTCCACTTTCCTTTGTTAACTATTCTTAACAAAACAAGTCGAGTTCTAGTTCGCAGTTCAATGCAAAGAGATATTACAAAGAACAGAAGTAAATGCAAATACAAAACGTATTGTGAATCGTATCGTTTATTTAATAACTAGCTTATACCCGCGGCTTCACTCGCGTCACAAAAGGATAAAAAGTAGCCTATGTGACATATACCAATACACACAGCGCCATCTATAATAATACTTTTGTGTTCCCTCGGTAATATCAATTTTTCCGGGATAAAAAGTACCCTATTATTTAATCTGGACTTCTATCTTTACTTCTGCAAAAATTCAAAGCAATCGATTAAGTAGTTACGGCGTGAAAACGGAACAAACAAACTCAATTTCCGATTTATAATATTAGTAAGGATGTCGCTTGGATAAAGAAGTGCAATAGAAAATATAATTGAAGTTGAAGCTATTACTTCAATTAGTTAACTTTTACTAACTAGTTAGTGAGATCTGTTTATGAAATTTTTGTAATGGTAATAGGTATGTCTAGGTATCAAATTGCAGAAAATTATAAAACAACATAACATTTAACATTCTTGTATAAACAACTTCGCATGGGTACGATATGCATGTTTTATACATATAAACCTTCCATAAGAATACCTCTATCTATTAAAACCAACCGCATCAAAATACGTTGCGTATTTTTAAAGATCTAAGCATACATAGGGACAGACAGACGGCGGATAGCGACTTTCTTTTATACTATGTGGTGATGTTTGAAAAAACCGGTTTCATCCACTCTATATTTGAAGTTGGTAAATGTAATAAACACTTTACTGAACATAATACATACACACATACTTACAAACTATATATATGGATGTCATGTATGTATATACACATACTAGATACAGGTGAAATTGAGAACCTCCTTCCTTTTTTAAAATTAAATAAGGTACATTCAATGTCGGTATCGCTGCATGATACCTCTGGAGTTTTAAGACAACTCACATACGCTTAATATCTCCCCGTACGATATAAAATCGAAATGACAAATAGTCAATAAGCTCACCCCCTACTACATGGGACTCATAACATAAATTGTGAAAAGTGGGTGTTACATTGTACAGTGGCATTAAGTGCCGAAATGTATGATGTGTGTCTCTGACTACCCCTTCGGGGATAAAAGGCATGATGTTATGTTACAAATAGCCTTCAATACACACCTATCTAATAAAAACAGAAATTATTTTACAGTCTACTGATTTCAGTACAACGAACAACAAAGTAACATTTAGAGCTATCAAAACACAAAAAGAACACTAAAATGCATAAAAGTTTTTTCTAACCACAAACGAGAAGCCGTGCACCTATGTATAAACGAAGCTCTCAGATGCACTCCCATATTGGAAAAGTTTACAAAAACTCGACTCGATGCAATCGAGTTCAGGCCGTTCGTTACAGCAATTTACTGTGCGCTACAAAAGCAATTAAGGCTTTTTTGCACACCCTGTATGAGCTAGTAAATATTTTGTCTGAAATTTTGCTCTGGATATAAATAACGATATTTTTCAAAATGTGTCTGATTTATCTGAAAGCGAAAGTACGTTTCTTTCGAATAAAATTTATAAATGGATAGAACATTAAAAAGTTTTGATTTAGTTATCCAGTATACACAAAAACATTGTGAAATATGTCAAGCATTTCAGATTGTTACATTTTACAAGCACATATTAAAATAGTATTATTCTTTTTACGTCACCAAGAAGGAAATACTAAGATTATCTTTCGACAACTTCAAGGTATACTGTAGAAAGTAAAGTCAATATCTATCAAAATAAAAAATACTTTAACGCATTAAGTCCGCCATTCACTGCATTTTTTGTGAAGAAGTTAAACAACAATAAATGCCAACGTCCATACCATGTTGAAAACACCGGTTTTCGTCCGATCACCGAAGTTAAGCAACATCGGGCGCAGTCAGTACTTGGATGGGTGACCGCCTGGGAACACTGCGTGACGTTAGCTTTCGGCCGATGCCGATTCGGAGTCGCGGAGAACCTAACGGGTAACCGGGGCTCCGGGTCGACGTGCAGGAGAAGGAACGGGGCGGTTTTTAGTCAGTAAGAGTCTGACACTCCCTTCCGCCTCACCCAGGCGGGAGAAGTCATTCGATGATTTTCCCCCCTTAAAAAAAAAAAAACCATAAATAAATAATTGTTTAGACAAATGAAGTGCCCAAGCAAAACCACAATACAAAGCTAGTAACACAAAGTACGAGAAGATCTAACACAAGCATTTAAAACAAAGGAAGTACTCTTAAATCAAATGTTCGTTGGAGCAATTTTATCTATCTCGCACGAACGGAATTAAGTAGCTAGTGAACGATCTTCCCCAATGATTTACTGCGTCGACTCTTCGACTACAATGTCGTAGAACAGGGGAATAATAGCTCTAAATTTTGCTAAGGTACGCTATTTTAGAAGGTAAATTGTGAATTCCTAAGTCGACATAATTTTCAACGAAAGTATTGTTAATTGAGTTTCGATAAGGGTTTTCGCTGATTTTGATAAGGCGTTTGATTAATTGCTGATTTAATTCTTATGATTGTTTTTGTTGTACTATGAGTGTACGAGTGTAGTATGAGTGTACTATGAATATTTAGGTACTATGAAAAAATGTCAAATATATGGGTATTGTTCTAAATCATCCCGGCAACAAGGGTAACCTGATGGGAACGAACTTATGGACGATGTAAATTGAAAGACCTAATAATGTTACCAACCAACACGAAACGTAAAGGAAGACTGACCGTTTAGTTTCCAAAAAATGAGCACCTAAATTCTACAAAATTGGTCATCTATAGTACAAAGAACTCTATTCACATAACTTCAAAGTACATTTTCATTTAGTTCACTAACAAAACTTGAATAGCACTAACAAAATTAACATTACTCGTCAAAAGATTCGGATAATTCATTTAGTCGGAAACTTTCTTCAAAGAAATGTCTTTTTGGCAGTTTTTAAAAAAGTCTAATCAACTTAAGTGAACTTTTTATTCTCAGACTTTGGAATGACTACTTACAAATCATCTTTATAGATAAATAAAATTGGAGTGCCTGTTTGTTATATTAAATAACACTTTTTACTACATGCATATGAATTTTATTTGACTGCACGGTTGGTGCAGTAGCTGGGTCGGGTCTGGGTGTCATGTATATGTGTACTTGTATGTTTATAAATGCACCCACGACACAGGGGAAGATCCTAGTGTGGGGCAACGTATTTTGAAAAATAAAAGAATATACATATCCATATGATACACCGTAGCAAAATAACAATTTTACAATTTTTGTCTGTGTATCTGTTTGTACTGGCTCATCTCTGGAATGTCTAGACCAATTTTGTAAGACTTTTATTGGCAGGCACTAGATGTACTAACTAGTAACATAGGCTACCTTCATTTTGGAAATGTGAAACAAAAAAGAAGTGTGTTCTAAAATGCATATTCTACGCAGACGAAGACGTGGGCAACAGCTAGTGTTATATATATTCAATGGTAGAATTAGGTGAACCAGAGTAGTATAAATATAGTTTCAGAAAAAGGGGTTTACGAAAACATATTACGTTTGTAATTCCAAGAAGGAGATCAGTATCTGCCGGAATATCGAACAAACATTTCTATTTATATAAGGCTAATTTCTTCTATGTGGTAGTATTTAGTGGATAGACAAATAACAAAGGTGAAAGGTACCAAAATATAATTTTATTGGATACCACATTCCTATGCCTTCTACAAGCAAATGGTTTTAGTCTTCCGGGCCTTATTTGAATTATAGAAAGTAAATCGTAACTAAGCACATTATTTCATAAATTGTACATACATAATCATTAACCTCGTTCTAGTATTTTAGTAGCAAAAAAAATTTCTAGAAAACCAAGAAAATAAGGAGAAGAAAATTATCTAAAAGCATTTCCTATAGAAAAGTCCTTGCTTCGTTCAAAGATGCTGTGTCAAAAGCGCAATCGTATTTATAAATTTTCACTCAAGTTTCACCGCCAACTGCTCCTAAGGCTGCCTCGATTGACGCGGCTCTCCGCGGGCAGCGGAGCGGAGAAACAAAGAAATACTAACCAATAAGATTGCATGAAATCTCCGCCCCGCTTTTGATTTGCGAGCTAGTTTAAAACTTAATACATTTTCGGAAGTGCCGCGTGGTAGTGCTACGAGGTAGCGGTGCGACACGGCGAAGCGGGGCAGCTGAGTGAGCCGGCGGCGGAGAAGCGGTCTCGGGAGCGAGGCGGGGGTATGGGATATTGGGATAGCCTCGACTCGTTACATAAACTCGGCCTAGCTCCGCACCGCACCGCTGCCTCGCTCTGCCTCAATGGACAGACACAGTCTGTAATTCAGCTCCGCAATACTAGCTCTGCTCCGCTGCCCCTCTCCTCGTCAATGGATAGGCAGCCTTACTGACCATGGTTCACAAATCCTTAGTAGGTGTACTCTGTACTGATCTCTATTAGCTGCCTGTTTAGATTTTAATGAATGTATTATATCTGTCATATTTCTCGATATTCCACCGTGATATAACTACCACAACATTTTCAAACTGTATTTTATTGTAGCTGTACCAAGTTTCCGAATTAAATTATGAAACGCGATGAAAGCTAATTGATTTTTCAAATAACATAACATAACATCACGCCTTTTATCCCCGAAGGGATAGGCAAAGGTGTAAATTACGGCAGTTTTCACTATTGATTTCATGTAATAGGTGGTGAGCCTATTGTCATATACCGGGCACTATTCTAGACTCCGTGCCACTACTGAGATTTATTGAAAAAAAACCAGTAATACTTTGCCCGACCCGGGAACCGAACCCGAGACCGCTTGCCCGACAGTCGCACTTACGACCATTCGGCCAACGAGGCAGTCAAATCAATATTTTTCAAATATTTTTTTTAATATCTTACTCACTGTTTGATAAAATGACTAGATTCATTTCATTTCAATAATCGATGATTATTTCAAGATTCATGAACAGTAAGTATTAAGGGACACACGAAAAGGTGAACGTCGCGCAGCCAACATAATATTATCAAATAGTGGCATAAGATCTGTATCGCCCATTATTGTTCATTTATGTATACTTAGTTATTATCTCATAAAAAAAAGAAAGAAAGAAAATTTGTTTATTTGCAGACCACCACAATGTACAAATACACAAAAAAATAAACAGTGAAGACGGCGCAAAAAGGCCAGAGTACAGCTTAAATGCCGTGAAAACTCAAAACCAAAACTCAAAACTAAAAACTCAACTAACCTTCTGTTACAATGTTCGAAATGCGAAATTGATAATATGGACTTCAAAGAATTCGCTTTTACCGCACTTTTTGGCCCGACAGACGCGAAAACTTGGAAGTGATACCTCGGGACAGTTTTATTTCATCTGCTTTGCAGTACCCTTTGATATTTTGTTGTACGTTTTATTTTAAATATCGGACTTTCAATAAACGTGTTTCCAATAACCGAACTTTAGTTGTCCGAAATGGTTATTCACATTCATTCCTGGAATGGTTTTGTTTGTAATAAAACGTGTTGCAAACTTGCTATGGGTATTTATTTATTTATTTATCATTTTATGTACCTACACCACACAGACAATATTACAAAGGACGACACATTACAAAAATGAGGTACATAGGTATGTTTAAATTGCCAATTTTTTTAAATATTTTTTTTATTACGTATCGTATGGTATTTTATTTATTGAACTCATAAATATTTTTATCAATTGGTACCCTTTATTAATTGGTATCCTAAAGACAATAATTATTTCATAAACTACGTTTAGAAAAAGTGTAACAAACACTTTTCTGAAAACCACATCAAAATCTGTTCAACGAATTGCGAGATAACCGCACACAAATATACATACATGCATACATATCGGCCAACCTGATTACCTCCTTTATGAAGTCGGTTAAAATATTCAAAAGTAAATGATTCCCAATATTGTGATGGCAATAATAACACATCTAATCATAACTCTTTAACCGAAAATACAATTTATTTGTCTCACAAACTGTCTAAAGAGTCTGTATTTCCTGAAGGGTAATTACCTGGGTGTCTTCAAGACCCGAGTGAATAAGTTGCTTATGGGTCGACGTGCTCCATCGTAGACCACATCATCGTTTACCACCAGGCGAGATAGTGGTCGAACGTCAGTCCCATTCAAGATAAAAAAAAAACAACGAGAAAAACAGAACCAAAGTTCAAAAATTTGAATAACCAAACATAGGTACGAAAGAAACGCTATCACAGTCAATGACGCCATTAGTCCATCCAATCGCAATCGCACTCGACTGTATCAATGATACAAAGTACTGCAGCGTACACAAACCGAGTTGAATCACAAAGAACTCAGAAATACTTGGCTAAGGTATTCAAAATTAAATTTAGACCTTAGCCCATTGAAGCTGAAACTTATAATGAGTTTCTCGGACTTTGTTAAAGGTAGAACCTAGTGAAATTGAGTAGCAAAGTCTTGTACATACGTGTTATTGAAAAATAAACCCTATTGCCCGTGAAATTGAGTCGAAGGTACCGTAGCTAGTTGACATTAACAGCCGGTGCAGTACGTAGTAAAAATAAACGTTTATTCTGTTCGTTCGTTTTATTTTATTTTCTTATTGTTATTATTATACGTGGGTCTAAAAGCTCTGCGGAGTTTGTCATAAAATAATAGAGTTTTGATTTCGGCTATATAAAATTTTGTTTATGTGTTGAGAAGATTAAGACATCGTTCATAACTTTATTATTTGAAAACTGAACATCTGAATATTCACATACCGTACTTCTTTGAACGCACAAACAATGCACCAATAACAGTGAAAGTGACTAATGGATATTTTTGAATTATCTTCTATACAAAACGAATAGAATTCAAATGGAGTTAAATACATGTGCGATTTTATTTTTACTTTTATTTTAATAACTTAATCACTTTATACACTAAAACTAATTTAAAAATATACATTAAATATAAGATAAAAATTAAATAAAGGAAAATATGTATATATACATATATATTTATATTTATGTTTAGAAATATATCTTCTATATTTAAATAAACATGTATCTCCGTTCGTTAGTCTCGCTAAAACTAGAGAAGGGGTGAATCGATTTGTCTAATTTTGGTCGTGAAATGTTCGTGGAACTCCAGTGACAGTTTAAAAGGTGAGGAATCAATTGCCGGGTTAGCTAGTGAAACATAAAAACAAGTTATTTTTAAATAGTCGATGGCATGCCTTATATTTTCGAACGACACCAATAAACCCTTTATACTTTATACCTTAAGTTTAAACATCACATACAAATGTATAAATAAATAAATATAAGGGAAAATGCGATCCATTCAAGTATTGTTACATTAAACATTCTGTTTATGCCAGTTAGACATTTATGGCATCATTTTGTAAACAGTAAAAGGTTATAAAATCTAAGAGGTTACGTTCAAGCAACTGGGATGGTGGTATAAAATAGGAGAGTTTATTTGATTTTAAAACTACCTCTACATTGCTTTTGTTTTAAGGTCTTTATCTGAATTGCTTTGTGTAAAAGCATGATTATTGTAGAAGTTTTTAACAGATAATAAAAAGTGGTGTTTCCATCCCTTATTAGGATAAGAGTTCGTTTTAGAACAAAACATTTCAAAAAGTGACTTGTGAGTTGTTTTGTTTGTCGTCTATCTTATGAAAAAATGTACACAGATTTCCTTATCTTAAAAACGTATCCAAAAGGCTCCTTGCAACTTTCGCCACCTCATTAAAAAACCTCCAAGTGCTTTTTACCCAACTGCAGAAAGGGTAATATTTTTGCGAGGTAATCCTCGATAACCGAATTCCCAATCCCCAAAGGCAACGCATTTATAACTGCACTGCTATTGCTGGTGTCCTTTTGTGATATCGATTACTTACCTTCAATCTGATCTGCCTGTTCGTTTGCTATAAAAAAGAAATGTAATTCTACGAAATGCTCACTTTATATAATTATTATTTTTTCTCCTATTATAATCGCTACCGCTTCTACTTCAAGCACACACGACTACAAGAGCTTGGTATTAGCTGTCGATATACGCATTAAATGGATTTATCGCTGGTCGATCGTAAACCCGCCTTTAAGCGCTTAAGGGCAGGCCAAGCACTTTATAAAGCTAGTAATTTGTAACCCCTCCTTGATTTTTGTTTCATTAGAGTTGAAATGGTGAGTGGAAAATGTTAATAAAAAGGCTTGCATAGGGATCCTAGTACGTCCTAAAATTTTATTTTTACCAGCCACCAGCGAATGCTTTTTTGTGGTATATAGCGATAAACGAGCAAACTGATCAGCTGATGGTAAGCAATCAGCGTCGCCCATTAAGCCACTTAACAGTTACAAATACGCTGCCGGGGGTTAAGGATTCTTCTAATTGCCTTTTGGGTGTCAAAGATTCTTTAAATTTGGAAACCAATGCCTGCCAAGCTAGGGATTATAGAAAACCCCATGATATCGATAGCCTTTGTTGGTATAGCAAATTAGATTTGTATAGTCAACAGTTGGACTAGTTTTTGAACTACCTATTAAGTTCATTCTTATTTTGGGATACAGTGGGAACGTGACGTAGAAGTAAGTCATTATGTTTTAGTAATAGGTAGAAAACAATTTTTTGCGACCTTCTGGACGTTTTATGGTATTCCTAGGCGCTAGGATATTATGTAACTATTGAATATGCCTAGCAGTCCAGAAATCAGCTTTAAACCATTAAACTCAGTCATACAGGATGTAGACGGCTACCCAAAACGCAGAATTTTTTTTACAATTTTAATCGTTTCTGTTTTCTTGTTATTCATGAAACATCAGCCTTGAGCAGTTGATTACAGCTATTATTACAAAAAAAAAATCACCTGTCTGCATTTTCGAAGCGTTCCATTTAGACCCAAATATTTAACTTCGCGACTGGACTGGACTTTAAGTGTTGAGAGCCACATTTCGGCACAAATGGGCCGGCTCGACTGAAGTGATACTGCGTCCTCACAAAAATCCAACGTGAAACAACGCTTGTATTGCCCAACAATCCTTAAATTCCTAATACCTAAAAGCTAGTAAAGCAATTGAAACAAATCAGGTGTTGTGGGTGTCCATGGGCGACGCTGATTCCTTACCATCAGGTGATCAGTCTGCTCGTTTACCGCATATCCCATAAAAAACGACTAAAAACAACAAATCTTTTATATTTTTATCACTCACCCACATTAACAATTAACAATTAACAAACATTTCACCAATCTACCCTTAAGGTCATCCCAATGGATCCCAATGGATATCAATAAATAATACATAAAACCCCTGTCAGGACCATTTCGTCCTATTAATAAAACGAAGGTTTTTATCATCCAATACAATGGCATTAGTGATTGTATCTTGTTAAGAAATTCTGTTGTTGTAGTAGAAGATTAAATAAGATATTTGTATAGGTTGGTTTCCTTGTCATGATTTTATCTTATAAGATGTCATGGCATCACTCATGTCTATAAGTGCCCACTGCTGAGCAAAGGCCTCTTCACACACGGAGAAGGTTTGAGCATTAATCACCACGTTTGCGCAATGCGGGTTGGCGGTTTCAAACTTATAATTACAAATTATAAGTCCTGGTTTCCTAACGATGTTTTCCTTCGCCGTACGTCAGTGGTGTCTGAAAAATCTTAGAAATAGAAAGTACATTTAACTCGGAAAAAGTCACATTGGTACTTGCCGTTGGTAGGTTTCGCAGCCAGCAATCTTATGCTTGAGAAGCGGGCGTCTTAAACCTCTGGGCCACTACGACAAGCAGGGCTTGGACATGAAGAACTGATAGATCGAGGTTAGTGGTAAGCGATGATGTAGTCTACGATGGAGCACGTCGTCCCATAACCAACCTATTCCATAGACCTTTTATTAAATAGAGGTAAATAAATGTGTCAACAATATCAACTATAGTAGTGTTTACAACAGATCAAATTCGTTGCAGCGCGTAAAATCACCCTGATCGCCTGTTTTATGATTGTTATATTTTCGCCTATATCTCATCGTATTTCTCATATAACAAATGGTACCTCAAGAACCACGGTTACATAATACTCATAAACAAACAATATAGAACTTTACACACGCCAAGAAACCAGGTAACTTACTGCAACTAATGGGTAGAAACTACCTCTCCTACCTCCAAGTTAGTATAGAACGACCCACATTTACTCTGCAACCAGAATACCAACGATGCACTTAGTGAACGCCGTATCAAATGCTATTCAAACAAACTTTATTTCCATGGAGCGTTCTATATTAGCCGTAGAATGCATCACAGAGGATATAAATGCTATGAATTCAGACGCAGTAGTAGCAGTAGGCAGTAGACAGAGGTGCATAATGCACGTAAACAAAATAATACTCACTTTTCACAACTTTTGGGACCCCCCTCCCTATCAGGTGAGTGAGTGGATGAACGCTATTAATTATAAAAAAGTACACTTCGAACTAAAGTTACACAGAAATATAAGAACGATTTTTGTTTTTAAGAGGTAGACTTTCCGCATAGTATGTATATCTAGATTAAAACTTGCAAGCTCACACATAGGTCTAGGCTAGTAAAGAAAAACCCAAGTGAAAATATTTTCGCAATAGGGTAGTAGATAGTGCATGAAGATTAGAAATGTAATTAGTGCGACAGTTAGGTAATGAAAAAATATTAGACACTATTTTTATTTTGTCGTATAAAAAAAAATACTTAGATAAAACGGAGTTAAGTTTAAAAGTAGAAGGTCGTTACGTCACGGCACCGGTACCCTATAAATATTGTAAACTGTGACGTCACACGATATTTCAAATCAATATATCGTCGACAATATTTAATGTTTTAAGAAAAGAAAAAATACGTGTCTATTGTTTTAAAATGATCTACCAGACGGACATTAAAATTTAGAATTTAGATGCTACCGTATTATACACAATACCACAGACTATCGAACGAAACCTCCGAAAACATTCTGACCACACAAAGTTATAAAAACGCAAACAAACGTAGATACGAAACGAAATAAAATACGACCAACGCAACGTCCCATTGACACACGAACTATAAAAGTTTCTTTCTGAATTTCTAGCTTCGAATTGAATTATATGTCTCAAAGGGCTAGTTGCTTTGACGTTTTTTATTGGCCTGATTGAATTCACCACTCGGACGGTAGGTTGGTCCTGTTTCGTTACCTACCTATCATTGCTTTAGTTTATGTTGCTGTGGTACCCTTTCAATAGAATATAGATTATATAAACTACCGCCACGTCTATGAAGTTGGTTACGAGTGCAAAGCGCCACTTATTCTTAATCGAATAATTTTCATCTCATTCATTTAGTACTGACTCCACGGTTGCGGGCACTCCATGCGGTGGCTGGGCAACCGCCTGCCGCCCAACGTGTATCTGGTTCGATACCAGTATACAGCAACTCTTTGTGTGATCCACAAGTTTCGGGTCTGGGGTCATGTGTTTGTGAACTATTATGTTTACATAACAAACCACTACGTCACGCCTTTTGTAGGCAGAGGTGCACATTACGGCACTTAATGCCACTATATAATGTAACACCCACTTTTCAATATTTATGTTATGAGTCCCATGTAATAGGGTGAGCCTATTGCCATATACCGGGCACATTTCCAGACTCCATGATACCACTGAGGTTCTTACAAACCCAGTAATAGTTTGCCCAACCCGGAATTGAACCCGAGGCCCCTTGCCCGGCAGTCGCACTTGCGACTACTTAGCCAATGAGGCAGACTTTTATGTTTGTACATACCTACGTTTAAAGAAACCAACTTCAACCCCTGTTTGACGTCCGTTAACAAATATACTAAAAGTTACTTACAACACACGAGAAATTCGTAGTGTGGACCAACGTTCTTTTTTTAAAGACAAATTTAAAAAATAAATGTTACACAAATGTAAGGAGTATGAGTTTTCCGTATCGGAACTTTTTATATGTAAATGAAGATTTTACAAGTTACAGCAGTCTTCTAGGTTCGTCATGCAGCCAAGGCGAACAAAGCAAAAGGCAAGGGCACCAACCTATTCCGAGAATTTTGACTAAGACAAAAAGTTTATAAAGTTGTTCAACGTTATGTACGTAATTTTGTAATTTTATTATAATGACATGGTGGCCCGAAGGTTTAAGACGCCGTCTTCTCGTGCATGAGGTTGCGGGTCCGAACATAGCAACGGCAAGTATCAATGTGACTTTTTCCGAGTTATATGTACTTTCTAAGATTATTTAGACAGGACAAACGTTGAAGGAAAACATCGTGAGGAAACCTGAGCTTGTAATTTCTTATTATAAGTTAAGCGTAGTGATTAATGCTCAAACCTTCTCCGTGTGTGAAGAGGTCTTTGATCAGCAGTGGCCACTCATAGGCTGTTGATTATAATCAACTTATAATCAATATATATAAAAGAAAGTTGCGTTAGTTACACTACTTATAACTCAAGAACGGCTACATCGATTTGGATGACAATTGGTGGGGAGATAGCTTAGAACCAAGAGACGGACATAGGATACTTTTTCATCGAATTTTTTTTTTTTACTTTTCGCCGAAAATCACGAACGGGAAGTGGAAAGAACGGAATTGCGCGTACGAAGTCGCGGGCTGAAGCTAGTAATCAATAATTATTGATGTACCTAAAATGTATGTACAACAACCCTATCTAACCACGTACTATTACATCAGTTGTTATACAAATATAGACCTTAATTTCTATACATTAGTTACCAGTTTAATAAATTAATTAAACAACATATTTACTAGATGAGTCCATGTGTGCACGTGCGTGCAATTTATCATGCTCACTTGAACACTAATTATTATAATGTCTTGAGTAAATAATCATTAATTATATTATTAAACTATCTGTTACCCGCGACTTTGTTCACGTAGAATATAAATATAAAAGTAGCCTATATTACTTTTTAATATATCAACTACCCGCCAATAAAAGTCTTGCAAAATTGTAAAAAAATGTTATTTTGGTACCTATGTGTATCGTATGTATATTCATATGCATGTAATAAAAAGCGGTTATTCCAACAACAAACAGACACTCCAATTTTACTAATTTTATTATCATTCCTGTGTAATATGGATTGCTCCTAATAACAGTTACTAAATGCACTAGTTACAAATGCAGAAATTAAAGCCCCCTTGCTTGACAGTTGCTCTTGTCATTACCCCATAATATTTTTTTCGTCCAAGAACCACACTTGTAATAATAATATCGTCCCCATACGATAATAACATAAATTAATTAAGTCAAATTAAACTACCTAATCTATCAACCTATAAAGACTATGTTTACCGAACACTTTATGTACCAAATGAAAACGCTAGAAATTTTTATCGCGCCAAGAAATATTCAAGCAGTTCTAGTAGCTTCTCAGTGAGAATCAAATGGATTCAAGAATTAGGAATTCTTTCACCGTCGCTTGTAACTCAAGTGTTTGAGGTAATAGTTAAGTTAAAACAGTTAGGGATTCGTGAATGGATAAGTAACTGTTCTTCTATATTAGGTATTTTGGAACAGGTATACCCGTCCCAAAATATTACCAAGTATTTTTTGTGCTGAGCGGTTCGAAAACGATGTTGGTGATGGGATCAAAAGTCATTGTTTTAGCCAACAGAAATCCTGAAGTAAAAAAAAATTACTATGTCACATAGCCTAGACGTTATCATGAGCTTGTATACACAAAGTTACACTATAGACATTCATTATTTCAAATGAGTGAATCCTTATAATAAAATAAAAATATTTTGTTTGATACTACGTCCATACGCACGGCGATTTTTTTAGTATAACAAATCTACTTATAACTAATTTAAGTACCAAATAATGAAACTTAAGCTTAACACTAAGTATGAGGTAACATATAACACCTTTTTTATTGAAACAAAAGTTTATCTGAATCAAAATATTATCTTACCGACAAAATTGTTAACCCCATATTTCAGTAATAATTAGTAGCAGGTATAAAATATCTGTTAGTGTTATTTTGCCTTATACCTTTGACTACACGTAGAGATAGAGAATTTTAAAACTGGAATCGTTAAGAGCCGGTGAATTCTTTATGTTTGTTCGTAGCACTAATTCTGTAGAAGATTGTTTGGTTAAAAATTGAGGAGATATAAGGAAGCGCTTAACTTCGTCTACGACGATACTTTAATAGTTGAATAGTCGTAAATATTACTAGAAGACGGGCTGTTTTGATGGTGAGGTGGTGGTTTGTTAAGTATATTTTAATACGTCAGGCTCTGTAATAATGTATGGTAAAAACAGTATTTGTAGTGATTTAGATATTAGGAGAGTATCTAAAATACTTTTGAAAAAAGAACCAAGCAAGAGTCATAAAATCATTGCATAACAACTTTTATAGTAACCAAAGCCCAAAGTGTGGGAGAGCCATGATTCGGTACAATTGGCCAGGAGTAATACCACGGCCTCACAGAAAACCGACGTAAAACATCGCTTGCGTTGTGTTTCGTTGTATGAGAGAGGTTGCCCGTTGCCCGAATACCCCACAATCCTCAAATTACCAATTCCCAAAAGACTGGTAGTGCACTTGTAACGTCTTTGGTGTTTTAGGTCCTTGGGCGACGCTTGCTTACCATCAGGTGATCCGTCTCCTCGTTGACTGACTTATCCCATAAAAAAACCCTCTTTAGTTTATTTATTTATTATTTATCTATTTATGCACAACACACAGACAGTACACAGGAGAACACATATATAAATATTTTGGAGGTACATAGGTACTACATATTCCCGAAGGAATCTCTTCCTGCAGTCCTTCGACAGGAAAAACGGTAAAAACAGAGACACTGTGCGTAACATGACATGAAATGTATTAATTAAATAGAAATAGTTTATTATACAGCTAAGTATCATTATAACTGGCAAAACACCTTCTATGCGTTATAGTACTGTTGAAGCACAACTTCGCTAAGTCTATTAGCAATACATTAAACAATAGGGAAGATGCCCAATTTTTATTTTAATGTCCGTCTGGTAGATTATTTTAAATCATAAGACACGTATTTCTTATTTTCTTACAGATTCGAAAACTTTCGACGATATATTGATTTCAAATGTCGCGTGACGTCACTTCTACACTTCTATACGTCACTACATTTTAAACGTAGAAATGAAGTTTTATCTAAGTATTATTTTATTATACAACAAAGTAAAAAAATACTTGTCTAATATTTTTTCATTACCTTACTTACGGACTAAATAGATTTTAAATTTTCATACCCCGTCATCATCCCAATTCTACAATAATATTAAATTTTATTTATTTAGGTGTCTAAACAAAGTTCTTGCTAACCTCAATGCCTATTTTCAAATGGTTTACAAGAATAAACTCCTAACTTTACAAGACCTACTTGTAAGTTCCAAAATAGGCTCCACTGTACCTCTATAATACCTGATATTACAGCTATAAATATTTAACAAAATGGCTTGAAACATACATATAGAGGTAAGTGTCGTTAAAGTCTCAAGCAACATTCAAGGAGTTCATTAAAGTGCTAAAGATATTTTCTTATGACCTTATGAAGATGATGTTGCTTAGATACCTCTATATGTATGAAATATAATATGCGTCATAACGTTACGTCTGTAATATGACCCGTATTTGAATTGTGAATTATGTTTAATATTTTTAACCTAGAAGTATTTCTTTGTTTCTATAACTTAAATAACTAAATTTAAAGGTGTTATAATAAATTGTCCGTCGAGACCATCGTGATCAACGTCGTGGTGGCCCGAAGGTTTAAGACGACCGCTTCTCATGTATGAGGGTACGGTTTCGAAACCTACCAACGGCAAATACCAATGTGACTTTTTCCGAGTTATATGTACTTTCTAAGATTATCTAGAGGTAGACACCACTTACAAACGGTGAAGGAAAACATCGTGAGGAAACCTGAGCTTATAATTTCTAATTATAAATTTGTAATCGCCAACCCGCATTGATCAAGCGTAGTGATTAATGCTCAAACCTTCTTCGTGTGAGAAGAGGCTTTACTCAGCAGTGGGCATTTATAGGCTTTTGATGATCATGATGATGATAATAAATTGTTAATTACTTGTATTAAAGCCATATTTAGGTACGCTTACAATTAAATCGCTAAATGAGGTGTCAATAATTTTGAATAATCAAATAGATTCACTGAAACATTTTGAGGATAGAACTATTTCGTAAGGTTTTAAATGAAACTATACTGGTTGTAAATGAGTTAGAAAGTAAACATAATTTTACTATTACAATTTTTTATAAATATTAATTGAATCAATGTACCTACTTAAGTCTAATGAAACATCCGAATCCATCAAGATTTGATCAATAGAGACACATAACAAGGTGTAACAAGGACATCTAAATTAACACGAGCATTACCCCAGAGGTGGTTACCATAGCAACCGAGTATCACAAGAGGATCAGTGACCACAAAACGTAGATATAGTTGTATTGTTAGGTACCCATTGAATAACTTTAAATTAATGGCATCTCACAGTGTTTCTATGTAGATTGTAAACGAATGGATTATGTAAGCAATGACGGGAAAGCATAGGATGAAGATATCAGAAAAAGAATGAATATAGAAGATTTGACGTGCAACTTGGGATAAGAACAAAATTAATTTATAATAATAATAATTTATTTATTTATTCAGATAATACAATCCATATGGTTAGTAAAGATATCTACAACTTATAAACTAGTATTAGTACATCAATTTGCTGTCATGTTTTAGTTGCAGATATGCATACTTTTCTTGGGCATTGTAAAAGCCGACTAATAAATTTGAACCTTTGAACCACAATCTCTAACCCTACGAAGCGTGGAAATTTTGGCAAGCCCTCTTGTGTAGTGGCTGCCTATAAACGCACCAGTGAACAATCACCGACTATTGATGACGACTTTACCAAGCCCGAGAATACACAATCCTTCCCTTTCATTCTCATTCTTTAAATCCTCAATCCTCGAATTTAACTCCTCCGGTATAATGGACAGCGCTGATTACTTCACCAACAGCCTATAAGTGGCCACTGCTGATCAAAGTCCTCTTCTCCCACGGAGAAGGTTTGAGCATTAATCACCACGCTTGCGCAATGCGGGTCGACGATTTCAAACTTATAATTAGAAATTATAAGTCTTGGTTTCCTCATGATGTTTTCCTTCACCGTTTGTGTGTGGTGTCTAGATAATCTTAGAAAGTACATATAACTCGGAAAAAAGTGACATTGGTACTTGCCGTTGGTAGGTTTCGAACCCTCACTCTCATGCTTGAGTAGGGGGCGTCTTACACCTCCGGGCGACCACGATTTGTTATTGCTTACCATCAGGTGATTCGACAGCACATTATAAAATATCATAATTATAAAAAATATACTTTCTAATCACACTAAGGCACTTATGAATAAAGATCTGTTTGTAAAGGACAGGTCTAGACAAAAATCGATACTACCATGGTCAAAAAATGCTATAAAATGTTCACACAGTAACTCATAAATCACATACAGTATCTCCCTGTACATCACGCTTTTATCTTTTACAATGGAAGGACAACCCATGGGTACCATTGAAACTCCCTAAAGTACTATTTTAGTGAAAAACTGTATGGACGTGTGTGTTTTTGGATATGAACCCTAAGTGCAGGTGTTATGGTTTGATTTTGAGTGTGTTAGTGTGGGTCTTGTAGTCATTTTTATAAAAAAAATATTTGTGTACTAAAAAATGTTTGACCAGTGACTACTCCTTGTTTTGTTGGGTAAGCCGGTGAACGAGTAGACGGATCACCTAATGGCAAGCAATCAGCGTCGCCCATGATACCTGGTCTTTTACTATATTTATACACTGGTCTTTTGAGGGTTTTGGGGATTAGGATGTGTAGATTGTTGGGGTTAATGGTAATCCATTAATCTCTAATGAGAGATCGGGGAAGGGAGGGGGTGTGGCAATTGGGCCTCCGGTAACCTCACTCACATGACGAAACACAACGCAAGCGTTGCTTCACGTCAGTTTTCTGTGAGGCCGTGGTATCACTCCAGTCGAGCCGAGCCATTAGTGCCGAACCATGGCTCTCCCACACTTAGAGGTAAACACAGTTAAACTTCCCTTGTTAACCAAAGTCGGCAATTTGAAATTGTTACATACTTTTGTATATATATATATATATACCTCTATATATATATATAACATCACGCCTTTTATCCCGGAAGGGGTAGGCAGAGGTGCACATTATGCCACTGTACAATGTAACACCCACTTTTCATTATTTATGTTATCAGTCCCATGTAATAGGGGGTGAGCCTATTGCCATATACCGGGCACAATTCCAGACTCCGTGCTACTACTGAGAATTTTGTAAAAACCCAGTTATACTTTGTCCGACCCGGGAATCGAACCCAAAACCCCTTGCCCGGCAGTCGCACATGCGCCCACTCGGCCAACGAGGCAGCTTTTACTAACAAAAACATTTAAATTCACGACGTTGGCGCAGGTTCGATTCCCTCCCGGAACAACTGTGATCCACAAATTGTTGTTCCGGATCTGGGTGTCATGTGTATGTGATATTGCATGTTTGTAAACGCACGACACCCACGACACAGGAGAAAATCCTAGTGTGGGGGAACGTTTAGAAAAAAATCATATCTTTCATGGAACATAATATAAAACTATGAACATCAAAAAATAAAAGTTACCTACAGTTAATTTAAATAATGCACTCCGCGTATGCATTAAAAGTCCATGCATAAAAATCCAGACACCTCCGGGAACAGTTTATAATTCCCTCTATGTACTATATTATGATGCTTACCAATGTGTTTGTTTGCTTGTTTACCTTTCTTTTATAACATTGTATTTTTGATCTGGAGATAGTAATGAGGGTAAAGAGTGGTAGGTACAATTATTGGTTATTTGCCTTATAATCAAATATAAATTATTTTGACTGTTCAATACAATAAAATATTAAAAAATAATCACCCTTTCAATAATTGATTTTTAGACTAACTTAATTTTGGTATGTTTCCAGCAATTTTTAAGAAATAAGTTTGCTGTTTGACGTTTAAAAAACATGACGTTACAATACTCAGTCTCATACAAAATTAATAGAAAACTGTCCTTTTTGACAGTTCGAAAAGAGTTTTGAATTTGTCTAGTTGGCAAGTGCCCAATTACTTAAGCTACATTTCTTCGTTTTACAAGGCGCTTGAATTCACCTTACATATGCTCTTAATTTTTTTTTATATTTGATGTGGAAACGATTGAGTACTATCTCGCCTGGTGGTAAGCGATAATGCGGTCTAATAGTATGCTAAAAGACGTTCTGTAAAACTTGCTCAAAAGTCAAAATGTTCAAAAATCGAATGTTGAAAATTTTTTTTTATGGAATAGAAGGCAAACGAGCTGTCGTATCACTTGATGGTAAGCGATCAGAGCCGCCCATTGACACCCGCAACACCAGAAGAGTCACAGGTGCGTTGCCAGCCTTTTAAAAAGGAGTACACTCTTTTCTTGAAGGTTTAAAGGTCATCTCGGGTTCGATTCCTGGGTCAGGCAAAGTATTACTAGGCTTTTAAAAAATCTCAATAGTAGCACGGAGTCTGGAAATGTGCCCCGTATATGGCAACAGGCTCATTCCCTACATGGGACTCATAACATAAAAGTGTAAGTAGGTGTTACATTTTTCAGCGGCACTAAGTGCCGTAATTTGCACCTTTGCCTACCCCTTCGGGGATAAAAGGCGTGATGTTATGTTACTAATAAACACTTCAATTTTATTTATATATAAATAGTCCTCGCTCAAGTTTTAAAAACTAAGATTTACTGCATAATAATTTTGATGAACGAGCTAAACTGTGATAATTTTCAGGAAAATTTTAGCGTACCTACCTAACAGTTTTTTAATGAAAATTAGTTAAGGTTAGGTGTAATAAATACTCTTTACTAGTTTATTTATCTCTTGTTTCGTGTATTTTAAAATTAAAACTTAAATTGAGTACTTAAAGTTAACTTTACGATGGTGATAGTTCCTTATGTTCTTTATTTTATGTTAGTTGTAGGTATTTTGTAATTTCGTAGTTTTATAATAGATACAATAGGGAGAGCCATGCTTCGACATGAATGGGCCGGCTCGACCGGAGTGATACCACGGCCTCACAGAAGATCGACGCGAAACAACGTTGTGTTGTGTTTCGTCGTGTGAGTGAGGTTACCGGAGGCCCAATTACCCCTCCCTTTCCCCAATCCCTGAATCCCCAACAATACTCAAATTCCTCATCCAGACGCCGGTAACGCACTTGTAACGCCTCTGGTGTTTCAGGTGTCCATGGGCGACGCCGATTGCTTACCATCAGGTGACCCGTCTGCTCGTTTACCGGCTTATCCGGTAAAAAAAGTATATTTGTAACACAATAAATCTAATAGAAAAAGACATCATTTAATTCCATTATAAGTTAATGTCTACATTAAATTAATGAGCAAGTTTAACTTGCTTCAGACTTTACTATGTAGGTCACCGCATTGCAGTCGATTTATCATCACACGACCTGAAATATACAGTTGTACGGACATAACATTACAAAATCATGTTGTAATTTTTCACTAACATAAATTTAAATTTAATACTAGAAGTCTCATTGAGATTTTTTTCTAAAAAACCGTTGCCGTACATTAGGATTTTCTCATGTATCGTAGGTGCGTTTACAAACATATAAGTTCACATACACATGACAACCACACACCTGGAATTTGTGGATCACACAAAGATCCCCAAACTCCTAATCCGGCCTACTAAGGCCGGTAACGCACTTGTAACGCCTCTGATGTTCCAGGTGTCCATGGGCGACACCGATTGCTTACCAACAGGTGATCCGTCTGCTCGTTTACCGGCTTATGCCATAAACAAAAAGTTGCTCCGTGCGGGAATCAAACCCACGACAAGTTGCACGGCAGCCGGTTGCCCAGCCACCGCACCAATCACAGAACATATAAAGTGATATGTTCTCAACCGTGCAGTCACGATTATTTTATTGGTCGCAAGCGCTATTACCGATCAAAATATTCTGGGTTCAGTTTTTAAATCGGGCCAAGTATGAATATGTTTTTTTTTTTCATTTTTTGCATATTCACATCACAACCCGGAGTCCGGTAGTAATGGCTCACCTCCTATTACATGGCACTGATAGCACTCAGACACTGGTGTAAAATAGACATTACATTTAACCTTGTGCCAGATAAACGCTTTATCTTTCTTTCTTAAACTAATTAATATTTGCACTTCTGTCTAATCCTTCGTCAACTAAAAGGAGTGACGATCTCACTGCCATAAACCTGAACAAGAAACTGATAATTTACAATCACTAACAAAAATCTATTTTTCCTTTGACTACTACTCTTCTTTGTCTTTGTTTTTATACTAAACTATCGTTATTTAATAGTGTGTCTGTCAACAAACACCGACTAGTAAACACGAACGCTAAATATTTCCCAGCAAATGATAATGTATCGAAGCTTGTGACGCCGTTAGCAGTTGTTCGCAATATACAAATTGTTCTGCGCGGCATCCAATAGTTTTATGCAGTACTCATGTGTCGATACTCCTTTGTTTATCACGTCCATTGGTTTATTTGCGTGAACAGCCTGTCACAGTACTCTGTTGGATTATGGACCTTCTTTACGTAGAAGCAATTGTCAGAATCTGCGCGCTTTACCAGGGGGTTATAGTGTTATGTGGAAGATTAAATGGCATCCTCTTGAAGAAGCTGATATGTTTCGCATAGTATGGAAAAACACAAGATAAGGTGATATAGATGAAATTTCAAGTTTCTTGTTACACCTAAAAAAATGTAGTAGGTATATTGATCGATTGATTCGAGTGGTTATGTCGACTTGACCGACTTGAAAACCAACTCTTTATTCTTTTTTTCAAAACACAAGCGAGCAACTATTAGAAAAATCCAAAAATATGTGCCAACATTTCCAATTCCCATAGTAAGGCCACATGTGTTAGGAATTCAGTTTATAACGCGGCCGCTCTTCGAAAATATTTGTGCGAATACTTTGAAAAATATCCGATCCAATCGTAGTGAAGCATTTGTAAAATGCACCAGCCCAGGGGAATGATATTATAATTTGCGCGCTGCCTACTTACGCTTTGAAAGTGCTAGATGCTCAGTTATTTTGAACAGTTTTGTTATGGGTATAGAGAGGTGAAGTTCTTTTGGATTTGTGCCGAATGTTTTTATTGCAGTTTGACTTTTTTGGACTAAACTTTCTTATTGCCATTCGTAAAAAGGTGTGCTTAGAGGGTTGCATTATTGTCAATAAATCATCATCATTACCACCAACGGCCCATTGCAGGACTATACTGCCTCTACATAATAGAGGCTTTATTTTAAATGGAGCGAAGTCCTCATGGACTGCCTCCGACTGGGGAAAGGCGGAGAGGTGTGCCGGACTCTTACCGGCAAAAACCACCCCAGTGTCTCCTCGCACGTGCACGCGGGGCCGCGGGAGTCCGAATTCATCCGCAGAATAGAACAGCGTTACAGCTAGGATCGAACCTGCGACCTGTCATCGTCAGTATCATGCGATAACCATTGCGCCAACCTTGCAATTACATAAAAGAGGCTAACTCCAACCTCCGCGTTTAAAAATCGAGTTCAGATTTGTCAGTGAGCGCTGCAGCCCGGTCTCTGTTAAAATGTGTACACCCAATCGGCTGTGGCAACAGCTACCGAATGAGTAGGGGCTGTATGATGAATAAAAAGTAATTTTACACACGTACCCGTTGCCGGGTACCCAGCGGTGTAGTGTGTGCATGTATAGCCATGTACTTTATCTTTCATACGTACCGGCGTAATTTGCTCGGCAAGCGGTAGCCGGTTGCGCACCTAGGGTTCATGCATTCACCCCTATGTTGTCCAAAATGTTCAGTTTATATATAACTATATCAAACAAACTTGTTAGAGTTGTACTACCTCATGTTTTCAAACTGTCTTTGAAGTAACTGTACTTTATGTCTGCTCCACCATGCCTAGATTTTTATCCATTGACAAAGTTCTAGAACTTCGTAATTTTTGTTTATGTCACGGCTTCGTAAGTATTGTGTACCTAAAAAATGGAATTATATTTGTAAATATACCAACTATATCGAGAAAAATGTGTGAGCTTATGTGTGAGCTTATGTGTGTATACAAACCTAGTTTAATAATGAATTACCATACCGTAATCTTGTTAATAGTACAAAATCTCTTTAAAAAATTGCATCGCTTTAATAAATCACGGCGCATGTGTATATTATACACATAGGCACTGGCTAGGGTAGGCTCTCTCTCGTCCGTAATAGCGGGCCGCACTTCACGATAATTAGAGCCGGGTCGTACGATCTATGCGAGGGCACGTACAGACGACTTCACATAAAACTACCCATAACCAGTATAAATTGACCGAGGAATGTACGGACAGATCTTAAGTAATGAGATCATGATAAACTGGTTATGCGTAGCTTGATCTGTAGTCGTGTATACTCGGAACTCTTCACCTTTAAGGGTAGACTACAATTATCAAAGAATCTCCTTGGATAGACAGAATTTTGGATCATTTAAGAAAGTTTTAGAAGCCGGCCGTGTAGCACACATTTATCGCCACTGCTATTAATTGTTCTTCTCGCGAATATGGTAAGATCCCACTTAAGGAATTGCCAGCACTTCTTTTAAGTACAGGAATAGGCCGCTTTTAATTTTTTTTTGGGAGAAAATCATCGAATGCTTTCTCGGGAGCCTGGGTGAGGCGGGAGGGAGTGTCAGACACTTACTGACTAACCTACTCCTGCCCTTCGAGCCGGAGCCCAGTAACCCGTTAAGTTCTCCGCGGCTCCGTATCGGCATCAGCCCTATTGTTATTGCTATGCTATGTGCAAACATAATAAAAACTAACCAACATTATTATAGTACTGAACCGTTCTCCAACACACCACTTGATTACATGATCTGACGTAGATGGAACGAATAGGTACTTGGATTCTAATTACCGCTACCGAGTGAGTTGTAAGCCGTCAGATAAGAATGCTCCATCACTTCACGAAGCATACGCAGAGAATGCAATTAGTATAGCGATGCAAATTAGAAAATAATTGTGAGAAAGTGGTTTAATTGAAAAATAACTTACATAATTATGCATTGTAAGGTACCGTTGGTTTCCTGAAAGGGTTGGTAAAGTTTCATTCATATTTATATATACATTCATAATGATTATAATAAAAGTGGTACTAATAAAACATTTGGTACGTTATGTTTGGTGTTTCTCATTTGACTGCCTTGTTGGCCGAGTGGTCGCAAGTGCGACTGCCGGGCAAGGAGTCTCGGGTTCGATTGACAGGTCGGGGAAAGTACTACTGGGTTTTTTTTATTCTCAGTGGTAGCACGAAGTCTGGAATCGTGTCCGGTATATGGCGAGTCTATTGCCATCAATAGACTCGCCTTCTATTACATGGTACTCATAATATAAATAGTGAAAAGTGGATGTTACATTGCACACTGGCATTAAGTGTCGTAATGTGTACCTCTGCCTGCCCCTGCGGGGATAAAAGGCGTGATGTTATGTTGTGTTTGTTTTTCATTTGAGATAAAATTCCACAAACTTCATGGCCGCTATCATCACCATCATCATTAAACGAAAGACGTACATACATTGCCGAACAAAAATCTCCCTTTAGTCCTATTCCTGTAGCACCACGGATGGGGCCTAATAGGGCCGATGCCGATACGGAGCCGCGGAGAACTTAACGGGTTACTGGGCTCCGGCTCGAAGGGCAGGAGTAGGTTAGTCAGTAAGTGTCTGACACTCCCTCCCGCCTCACCCAGGCTCCCGAGAAAGCATTCGATGATTTTCTCCCAAAAAAAAATTAAAAGCGGCCTATTCCTGTACTTAAAAGAAGTGCTGGCAATTCCTTTAGTGGGATCTTACCATATTCGCGAGAAGAACAATTAATAGCAGTGGCGATAAATGTGTGCTACACGGCCGGCTTCTAAAACCTTCTTAAATGATCCAAAATTCTGTCTATCCAAGGAGATTCTTTGATAATTGTAGTTCTACCCTTAAAGGTGAAGAGTTCCGAGTATACACGACTACAGATCAAGCTACACATAACCAGTTTATCGTGATCTCATTACTTAAGATCTGTCCGTATATTCATCGGTCAATTTATACTGGTTATGGGTAGTTTTATGTGAAGTCGTCTGTACGTGCCCTCGCATAGATCGTACGACCCGGCTCTAATTATCGTGAAGTGCGGCCCGCTATTACGGACGAGAGAGAGTCTACCCTAGCCAGTGCCTATGTGTATAATATACACATGCGCCGTGATTTATTAAAGCGATGCAATTTTTTAAAGAGATTTTGTACTATTAATAAGATTACGGTATGGTAATTCATTATTAAACTAGGTTTGTATTAAAACGGTAAATTATTTAAATAACATAAGCTCACACATTTTTCTCGATATAGTTGGTATATTTACAAATATAATTACATTTTTATAGGTACACAATACTTACGAAGCCGTGACATAAACAAAAATTACGAAGTTCTAGAACTTTGTCAATGGATAAAAATATAGGTATGGTGGAGCAGACATAAAGTACAGTTACTTCGAAGGCAGTTTGAAAACATGAGGTAGTACAACTCTAACAAGTTTGTTTGATATAGTTATATATAAACTGAAAATTTTGGACAATTTAGGGGTGAATGCATGAACCCTGAACACATCACCCGTAAATGTCGTCTAAAGGTCAATTAGCCAATTTTTACACATTAATTATATCGTTTAGCTAGCAAGTGAATTGTTGTAGTAAATGCTATTATTAACTATGGCCCTTTGTTTAGAAAACAATAGAGAAACAAATATTATTTACTAGCTTTTATATTCGACTTATGCTCTCCAGATATATATTTTGTTACCCTTTAATTAGATCATATACAGATCTGGAAGCTATTATTCTTAAGAGTGTTAAATAAATAAAGAAAGGATCGAGTCAGTCCCGTATAATAACTTACTGGGACTGCCTCAAAGTTAGACAGATATTGTAATTAAAAAATAATAATAAAAAAAAAACAAAATTCTTTATTATCTTAAGATAATAAGGAATTTTGATTTTTTTTTTAATTGATTTTTGTCATTGTTATGGGGCATACGATATTTTTGCTCACCACATAGCGCTAGTGTGAACCTTTCGTTCTTCATCCAATAGGGAATTAGCTAGTGTCACACCATTGGACGTTCAATATTTGACAACTGCTGTGATTGGACAAAAAATCCATTCCTACATTTGCTCTATTTGTTAAGGCTTTGGCTGCCAACAAATAATTGTTGAAGGCAAATCCTCCGCTAATGTCGGTCACCGGTGACTGCCATGGCGTTTAACGTGTTAAGCAAAAAATTTTAGCCCATCATCTTCTTCAGCCAGTGACGGCTATGTAAGAACTCCATACTAAAGAGGTTGTCTATAGCGTCCACGCATAAGTTCATCAGGGAGAGCAGCTGGTCTTAAGCCAGAAATACATTAGCGTGGTGTGGACTGCCGTGGCACCATGACTACAAAATAGGCGGAAAGCATTGGTGACTCACGCGATACAGCACGACGTAAAAGTGTGTCTCTTACCATAGTAAACATGTTTAAAGCCGATATGCTTCAGTTGTGTCTCGACATACATACTGCACCATGTTAATAATGTCTGCTATTACGGTGACGACACCCAGAGAAAGAGGTGTCTGTATGTCTGTCTGTCTGTGATAAATGTTTTCTTCTCAGCCATCACTTAATAAATATCAATGCAACAATATAACACCCATTTTACACTATTAATGTTATAAGTCCCTTGTAATAGGGGGTGAGCCTATTGCCATATACCGGGTACAATTCCAGACTCCGTACTATTACTGAGATTTTTATTATTGCCATATTGATTAGTCTCGAAATATAATAGAGGATGAACTTGTATACAAAAATTTGTGTTCAAACGATGGAGAAACTCCTTGCTCCTCCTTCTTGCTCGTTCTTCTCCATTCGAAAATACACTTTGGAAAGAGTGCGGACAATTCAATTTTTGACGTTCCAAGGTGCCTAAAAAGGATAAATTGGAGTAAATGTTTTGACTTTGACTCTGATGCGACCAACTCCATTTTAAGTCCAATAATTACCGTCAGCAACAGGGTGAAAACTAAAACTAAATTTTAAAATGACTCTTGAAACTCGATCCTGGAGTGTTCGCTGAACATAATTAAGAAGTCGACTAAGAAAAACTAAATCATAACTTTATAACCTGTCGAGTAGAAACTTGTATAACTTTGAAAGAGTAAGTTAAAAGAAATGATACTGGTTATCAAAGGGTAAACTGTAAAGTTGTAGTTGATAAAGAAATGGGAAAGGTACCCTATAATAATTTGAATGCGAATGTTTGTTTCACGTCAAAACGGCTGAAGGAATTGGTATGAAATTTAGAACAAGGGTAGATCATGGTCTGGAATTACATGTGTAATTATGGTAATGGTAAAAAATAGCCTATGGGCTATTTTTATCCCACGGGAACGCGGTAGCAGAAGCTTGTAGTCCTTACTAATATTATAAATCGGAAAGTGAGCTTGGTTTTTTATTTGTTACTCTTATACGTCCAAACGGCCAAAATTAGGAATAGAGGTAGGTTATGATCTGGAATAACACATAGGCTACTTTTTGTCCCACGGGAAAGCGGGCGAAGCCGCTAGCAGAAGCTAGTTTGTTTATAAAGATTTTTATGTTTACTGTTATAGGATAACACAGTATCTCCCTGCTCTGATTCTTGTAAGAATGTGGTTTCTCAATACTTTGTACCTGAATTGTAGTTGGTATCGGAGAAGTCCAACTTCGTACTTCGTAGCCGTAATGTGCTCGTTCTTACTACACGATCAGACGAGACAATTAGCTAACATCTATACAATAAGTATGAACATGTGTTTGTTTGTATACTTTCACATGGCAACGGAATGATTATGTAGAATAGTTTTTATATCTATAGACAATTGCAGAAGGCAGCTACGTGCGTAGCTACGAAAGTAGCTACATACTACTATACTTGATTGCTACGCGAGCCTAGTTGCGGGTAAAACCATATTAATTGTAGTTACAGATTTTATTAAATTCCTAAGTACATTTACACCAAAGAAGTAATTCTGTTAAGTAACAGGTTTAGCCTTTTTAGTGAAAGATTGAGAAGTCTCAATCTTTCACTAAAAAGGCTAAACGCAGGCCATTGTAATGAGGTCAATCACCTTTTTGTCGTACCCCACTTGTCTTAGATTATACCGTTCCTCTACCAAATACGTTAGCCACATCTGGATTTCATTTACCAGGCTCCCAGATCAATAAAAGCAGGCACGAAAATTTGAACTTTTTTGTTCAAGGAATATGGTATGATTTTGTGTGAAGATCTTTAGATGAGAAAAACAATGTATCAGTTGGTTATCTTTCCCGTAAATCCTAAGGCTTGTCTGGAAGGGTTATGGGGTTTGAACGATGCTATGGTAACCTCTAAGTAGATTTATGGTAATAATAATCTTTGGGGGTCTCTTGTAGGTATAAGATTTGCATGTTTGGTGTTTTTTGATTCCTTGTGGACTGTGTGATTTTATAAGGATTTTTAAGGGGGGCAATTCATCGAATGATCTCTCCAGCCTGGGTGATGCGGGATGTCTCAGACTCTTACTGACTAAAAACCACCTCGATCCTACTCCTGCCCTTCGACCCAGAGCCCCGGCAACCCGTTAAGTCCTTCATGGCACCGTATTAGCATCGATTTATTATACCTAAAGCGATAAATACTGACCAAACAAAGTACAAGACACTTCGTGAAAAAAAAAACAAAACGATTCCCGATTCCCAAGCCTCAAACCCATTGACTCCAATTCTGACCTTAACATACAAATCACATACAAAGTTGCCAACCCCCATCAATTATTTTGCAACAACCCCATTAATGTACAAGCAATGAGAAATTCAGGTTGCATAGTACACACGACCACACACCAAGTTACACAAAACCAGTATAAGCTGGCCGTTCAATGTGTGTAAAGTTCATTCAAAGCTAGACAATGATAGACTGGTTGTGAATAGTTTTATGTGTAGCTGTGTGCTAAAAGGGGTTAACGGTTGAAGGCAAACGGTCATAAAACCACTTAACCGCTTCATGGTCGATGAATAAATAAAATTGTGACTTCTTAGTCACTTTTACATAGGGGTGGTTAGTTTGATGAGCTCATCATTGTAATTTTCTAATGATAATTATCGTCATCATTTAATAACCAAGGCCTTAGTACGTGTTTCGTGTTTCTTTTACGTTTAAGTAATCGAAACGAGTACGCGTTCGGGGCTGTGATTGGCCGGCTCCGATGAACCAACTAACACACTCGAGCATGCGTGTGGCACAGGCACAGTTCACTTCTTCCATTTCGACAAGGCCTCCGTAGTTTTTAGTCAAATTTCCGTGGTGCTTGGTGACTGGGCTTCACCCAGTTGAACAGTCTCTTTTTTGTACCTTTGTACCTTTAGGCTTAATTCATTCTGTCTCCTGCAGTAATTCACCGAAGGAAGTGGAAACTTTCGTTTTTTTTCTTCTCTTCTTATAATATCTTCTGATTCACTTCGTTGCGGGAACCAAGACAGTTACTCTGGTCCCTGGTACGCGCCGGACTTCAGTGTTCCAGTGTTTTCATGGTTGTACCGACTGTAGATCCTGGCTTATAGGAGTTGTAGCGGTTTTTGGAGGTAATGGAGGATTTGCCCTTTAAAAAAAAATTTGTATGATCTGTAGTTTGTATGTACACACCTAATATTGACACAGGTACCTTCTACTCATACATATAATCTGGTCGTCCCTTAACGCTGTTCGTGTGTCACTCGCCGGGCGGAGATCCTGCGATTTTATAGCGCGTCTCAAAAGGCCTATATATTCTCGTGACGGATCTGAAGACATCTTTATAGCCAGCTACGATATAGTATTTGTTTAGACAACGGCATGTCAAAGCACCTGATCCGGGGATTGTGTAAAAGATTTTGTACTTTATTGTTAAGTGGTAAGGTTAAAAATTTAATGAAAAATTTTGGTATTGGCTACGAGTAGCTTTTTACTAAGATTTTTATAGTACATTATCTATATTGAGAAAATATTTTAAGACTACCTATGATGAGTTTCGTTTCATCAATGAAAATAAAATAGTAAATTGCAATTAAATCATGTACCGAAAACAATAAGATTTGATAAAATGTACCATTTCAAAGCTCATCAAATAATGACAAGTCATTTTATTTACACCCCAAATTCCTACAAAAACTCATCTTTTCTTGTCTACTTTGACAACATACTTATAACAAATCCTTTAATCAAACTGCGTTTGATCACAAAAATCGATCTTTTCAATCATATCCTAACTGTACAAAGCTTTTTTTTTAAATAAAATATTCTATGACGACGTAAAAAAGCAATCTTGCAGAAACTATAACTCCTTTGTAAAAATACCGTCCATTTTATTTTTAAGACCGAACGAAGTTTGATGAATTGATTCCATTTATAAAAAAAGGCTGACTCTTCAGTTTTTTTTCTTTGTCGAATGATTTCATTGATTTCTGATTTAAAAAAAAGGTTTTAGAATTTACGATTAGAGTACCAGTGTGCACGGGGAATCGTTAACGAATTTTTCTTTTCGTTCGTAATTCAAAGTCAAAATTCGAATTCGAATTGGAATGTTTGACGAACAAAGACAGTTGACATATTTTTCTTTTTTTAAATGTCCTTTGAAATATTTTGTGACACAATCAATATGCTTAGTAGTTAATAGAGATTTCCAATTTCACAAACTGTCAAACACCGCTAGGACACCGGTGACCGCAACCTATTGTTCTTTAATTGTGTCTATAATGAGGGTACTCAAAGGGTTAATTACTTTTAGTTTGACTCAGTCAAAGGCAAATTCTATTAGCTTTTAAAACTTTCAATACTGTTACAGTTCACTGGTAGACTATAGGTCACCTCTATATGTATAAAGGGTCTACCAGCCCATAATTTCCACGTTTAGCAGACAGGTTTTTTTAAGGGGAAAAATCATCCATTGGCTTCTCCCGCCCGTGTGAGACGAGAGTAAGTGTTAGATTCCGTTCTAATTTCGAACCAGAGCCACGGTCACCCGTTAAGTCCTCCACGGCTGCGTATCAGCATCAACCCTATTAGGCCCCATCTGTATCTGTAATAGTAGACAGGTTGGAGTTCGAAAATTTAAATTCTCAGGTGTATCATAGAGCGTTGCTCCTACTAACCTCAACAGTCGGTTCTTGTCTCGAATCTCAAAAAAAGAAAACATTTTTAATTTCAATAAATAATACAAGTAAGCTTCATTAACCGTAATTAATTTCCAAATTAATAGTCAGCTGTTTTTAACGAGCGAAATTTTGTGATAAAATTTTCAGCAATATAATATTGACTACCAGTTTTAGTTTTTACGTTAATTAATGAGTAAATTTTAATTTTGTGGTTAAATATAGGACTTGCCTACAATTAAGTTCAATTTGAAAATAATGACGTCTTATAATACCAATTAATGATATAATTTTAGTAAAAATAGTTGATAAAAGTTATTTCAAAGGGGCCTCGTCTACATAAGGCCTCGTACACAAAACTGCGATGCTATGTCGCATCACAAAAATATGCGAGCTCCCTCTACGCATCGCAAGAACTTGCGAATTGATAATTGCGAATAAGCGTGGGAGAGCCATGCTTCGGCACGAATGGGCTGGCTCGACCGGAGTGATACCACGACCTCACAGAAAACAGACGTGACACAACGCTTGCGTTGTGTTTCGTCGTGTGAGTGAGGTTACCGGAGGCCCAATTACCACCCGCTATTACATGCGATTCATAACATAAATAGTAATAAGTGGGTGTTACATTGTACAGTGGCATTAAGTGCCTTAATGTGCACCTCCAACTACCCTTACGAAGTAAAAGGCGTAATGTTATGATTGTTTAAATATCGTGCCGTCTCTGTCATTTCATAAAGAATTTGTAGTGACAGAACTATACTTAAGCGCGTCTTAAAATTGAGTAACGTTTCAGTATTTGAGCGTTAATTAGCTTTAACTTACGATACCCATGAAAAGTGTAGGGGAGGTGACAGTAAAATGTTTTCTGTCTGCCCTCACCACAAAACCTAAAGCAAAATCTACCTTATGGGCATAAACATAGATTTCACATTCAAACGAAACTTTACAAATGTAGTTTAGAGGTAGCATCCAGATAGATTTAAGTAAAGTAGTATTTTTATAATAACTATCGTGAGACATACTAAATTAACTGAAAATCGTAAAACTGGTCAGTAGGCTGCGCGACATCGCCGCGATCGCACGCTGCTCATGAGGAAGAACCCCTCTGTGGTTCGAAACTAGTAGAGCTTTTCTTAGTATATTCACGTGAGTAACCCGCAATTTTTACTTAATTTAAAAGTGCTATAAGATTCACGTCATTTAGTTTTTATATTCATGTCTAGTTTAATAAGTTATAAGTTTGAGTGCCTCCAACTCCATTACAGAATATTCTGATTTACGATAATGGAGACATGAAAGTTCGCTTTACTAAAATCTTCCAAAATGGAGGCTTGAAGCAGGTACCTACTATCATAGTTTAAGTTGAAGGGATAGAAATTCTGTTATAGTTTCAGATTTAAGATCAAAGGGTAAAAAACTCTATCATTTAAGTTTTTAGGTCGGTATAGGTGCTCAGTGTGATTGCAAAATAAAATGTGGTTAATTTAACAGAAGATTTTGCATTTAGATCGCCAGGTAATGCACATGATTTTTGGGGGGGGGGGGAATCATTGAATGACGGAGTGTCAGACTCTTACTGACTAAAAACCACCCCGTTCCTACACCTGCACTTCGAGCCGGAGCCCCGATAACCCGTTAAGTTCTCCCCGGCTACGTATTGGTATCAGCCCTATTGGGCCCCATCTGTGGTGGTTTGATAGCTCTTTGAGGCGCGCACGTTACGCGACGCGCCCCACGCTCGAGTTTGGTTCTGGTCGGGCGGCGAGTTACCCATGCTCGCCGTCCGCAAGACCGTACTTACGGTGAGGACCTGCATCGAGCAGTAGGTAGGCTAAGCTTATAATTTCTAATTATAAGTATTGGTGATAACAAACCAATCCGCATTGAGCAAGCGTGGTGATTAATGCTCAAACCTTCTCCCTGTGAGATGAGGCTTTGCTCAGCAGTGGGCATTTATAGGCTGTTGATGATGATGATGATGATGATGATGATGACGATGAAGCATTAGAGAAAAAAGTACCTACTTGATGTTAATTGCTCCAACTATCAAACATCTTCTTTTATACAGCTATTTAAATAAAATGCAATAACAAAACTTGTCACAAAAAGATTTCACTTAGGTAAAACATAAAACAAATAGAATTTTTCATTATCATCACCAGTATAATAATTAAAATAAGACATTGAGCTACTACCATTTACCGGCAAACAATAGCTGGGCTCTAAATAAACAAATTAATTTGTCAGAACGCAAAGCCTCGGCTTTAAAAATATGAAGCCAAAACAATTCCTCACCTCAAAATTACTTAATGAAGATTTTAATTACAAATATTATGAAGATAATATACGTTCTATATGTATGTTCATGACTGCCTCGTTGGTCGAGTTGTCGCAACTGCTAGTCACGGGGTTTTGGGTTCGATTCCTAGGTTGGGCACAGTATTACTAGGCGTTTTAAAAATTTCTCAGTAGTAGCACAGAGTCAAAAAAAGAAGAATCCTCCCCACAGATAATAATTGTGCCTTGTCCTAGTGACATTGATAACTTTTAACTCGTCGAGTACCGGTTTTGTAGACACAATTATAGAACAATAGGTTGCGGTCACCGGTGACCGCTTGGTATTTGACAGTTTAATAAGCCACGATATTACGATTGTCAAAAATCTATTCAAATGAATGGATCGGTGGATTGTAAATAATTTCTGCTTCCCATCAATATTTTACTAGTTCAAAAGACTATGTTATTAATTAAATTTAAGAATATGAGGAAATATAAGCTAAGAAATTACAACTGCGCAAAAAATTACGACAGGTTGCTAGTTGAAATTGCAATATAATTAAATCATTATATTCAATTACAAGAATAAAATTGAACATTATATCAATAATGTTACGTCTTTCAATCCTTTAACGAGGTACACCTTAATGTACTATATGAGACCGCTTGATCCTGCCAAACTGCGTTATTCAATGTGACGTGTCCAAAGGCTGAACTTCGGGGAGTTTCTAATTAAAACTATTCGTCAACTGGCCCAAGTTTCTAATCCACTCCATTTATGTGGCATGAATGACTAGTTTGTAGGTACAAGCGTAATGAGTTTATAGTTCATAGTTTGGTTTAAATTAATGCTTTGATCCATCTCTACGTTGTTAGATACCACCATTATTTTAGAGCATAACCACGAGTGTTTTGCAAAGAATTTAATGTTCGACTACCTACTACCCGCGCCTTCGACCGTGAAATAAAAAGTAGGCTATGCGTTCCAGACCATTATCTAGCCCTGTACCAAATTTAAACCCAATCCCTTCAACCGTTTTGACGTAACCAATTGACTAAAAATCGCGGGTTACTCACGTTAACATACTGAGAAAAGTTCTACTAGTTCCGAACCACAGAGGGGTTCTTCCTCATGAGCAGCGTGCGCGGCACGTGCACAATACACACACACAATACAAACACAATATATGGCATTTATAATATTAGTAAGATTTCTGGGTTGCACAAACTGAGTTGTTTAGGTTAAAAAAGCATATACATATACGGTCGAATTGAGAACCTTCTCCTTTTTTTGAAGTCGGTTAAAAATTATACAAAGTCTTAAATTTAATACTAAAACTATATAACTCACGTTCCTGACGTCACATCGGGCTCGTCACCAAACGTGGATCGGCGGTCATTTACTCACTCGCTCCCCCGACTCGACGCCGTGCGCACATACCGGTTGACCCTTACAATCAGTACGTATACAAACAGAAAGAAAGAAAGAAGAAAGAAAGAAAAGCCATTTATTTCTGCGCAAGACACACATAACATAATTATTTACAGACAGGATTGTCCTAGTGCAGGCATCTAACTATTTGAGGTCAATTGTACGTAATTTAGATATATTTTCGAATTTTGCATTTTTGTTATTATGAATAAAGTTTTATTTTATTTTATTTATTTTTATTTATTTATTTATTTAAAAAACAAAAATAAAAGCTAAAAAATTAAAAAGAAGTGAGATCTTGTCTATGGTCCACAGACTTATTATTTTACTGAAATGATAGAATATTTAATATCTAATATTATCTGTGGACCATAGACAAGGAAACACTGCCCATGCCATTGCCATAATATTGTGCGTCATGTATGCGTGCGCAAAAACAGGATAATGCTCAGCTATTTCTGCGACTTAAACCTCAAGAGGTTAGCGTCGCAGCGCTGATTTTCAGCACATCCTTGGGTGACGTAATGGCGTCCCGCCAGCTTCACTAATCGCCAGCGAACAAGAATTCAAAACAACAAAACAACGAAATGATGTGAGTGCAGACCATGATTCACTTACCTTGGTAAATGTAGTGACGTGAATTGTTGCTATAAAGCAGTAGTGTACCGTGTGTGAGTGTAATATGAATTGTGTGTTTTGCATTTACAGCAAATAGTCGGCATGGTAAATACAGTCTTTTCTCGT
Source organism: Spodoptera picta (assembly GCA_038387885.1). Classification (NCBI taxonomy): domain Eukaryota; kingdom Metazoa; phylum Arthropoda; class Insecta; order Lepidoptera; family Noctuidae; genus Spodoptera; species Spodoptera picta. The sequence goes on along the minus strand of JAZHFQ010000761.1, from coordinate 7,780,727 downwards.
CATACCGAAGTCTTTTATTATTCAAGATCACCAGCAACACACCTGAAGCTTGATATTCAACCACTCACTTAACTATATACCTCGCGCTTGACCCTGTTTGTCTACAAATCTGAAGAAAAGAACAAAAGAAAACAAAGAAAAGTCACACATAAAATGATTACCATATGACGTAATCACGTTTATTAATTACTCGTGCCTTTAATTCCATAAGAAATCCAATTAAATTGTAAAGTCACGGATTCGTACCCATATTGTTTAAATATTAAATTTCCAGTACATTATTCTCGGACCGCACTCGTTCATGATTATCGAGTGTATTTCCAAAGGATTCATTTTAAATATAAATTATGAGTGGTCATTATTACTTGTAGTCATGGTGGCCCGGAGTTTAAGATTCCTGCTTCTCAAGCATAAGAGTGTGGGGTTGAAACCTATTAAAACGGCAAGCACACAAATGTGACTTAAACCATTGACCTTAAACCTTCTTCGTATGAGAAGAGAGCTTTGGTCGGCAGTGGCCACTTGCTGGCTGTTGATGATGATAATAATAATTATTATTAATGATAAAAGCAAGCAAACCTAAACACAGTTTCAAACCCCGTTCAGGCTCAAATCGAGAATTTGAAAATCGAAAATTCATAATATGTATACTTAATTCAATTAACAATATTTACAGTCTCTAAAGAGTAGTTCAATCAAACAAATTAGCACAAAGCTTAGTTTACCAAATCTCCTTCAAAGATTTGCATACAAATACTAACACCAACAAAGCTTATGAACAAAAATTAAAATTGTACCACAAATGTAATGAACTTGCCAAATGAGAACACGCACGCAATTGCGAAAATAATCCTCATTCGTTCTAGAGGTACATAGCATTTGGAACTCTAGTAGACATAGATAAGGTATGTACTCCTATAGCAAATGTTACCAGAATTATAAATTTTGATTGGGTTAGATACGTTACTAAAGATAATAACTGGAGGGAGCGTGAGGTTGTTTTTGGGGCAAATTAATGTAAATTACCTTAGGTAAAGATGTTCTTGCATGGTAGGAATGATTTTAAGAAATGAATGCTATTTGTAAATTAACGTTTAGGCAATGTTTGTAAAGAGATCCGTTGTTTACGAAGTCAGTGATCTGGAGAGGGTGAATGTATGTATCACTTGTAGAGTGAATATTTCAATTTTATTTATTTATTTATTTATTTATTTATCAACGCTTCATGCACAAAGTGTACACAAGGTGGACTTAATGCCGCAGGCATTTTCTCCCAGTCTGACCTTTGGGTGATGCAGAGAAGAGTGAATGGTAGGAGCAAGAAGCAGGCAACGATTTAATTGAGAAAATAGAAGATTATACTAACATATTTCAGAAATGAACATAAATAGATATAATAGTAATACATATACCTACACACGAGTACAATACAATATACATACATACATACATGCATACATACATACATACATACATACATACATACATACATAGACTCATAGCATATAAATATGAACATAATAACTAATACTCTGTAAATAATTAGCGTGATGATTCAGCCAACTCCTTCAAGAGAAGCTCACGTACTTTCTGCCTAAATGTTAGACGTGTCGACACCATCCTGACATCCAGGGGGAGCGCATTCCACAGCAAAATTGCCTGTACGAAAAAAGAAGAATGAAGGAAATCAGTGCGATGAGAGGGACATTGGAGAAGACGGTTATGGGAAGAACGAAGGTTTTTACTGTGGTTTGCGCACAAGTATTGAAAGTAAGGAGATAGATAACTGGGTAAAGAAGGCGAACAAAGAAAGGAGAACAGAGTGGTTAGCGCCCTTTGCTCCCTGCGCTGGCGTATGGGCAGCCACTTTAGTTGCAGCCGATGTGCCGAAACATGATCATATTTACGCAGGTTGAAGACGAATCGAATGCAGTTATTCAGAAGTCGGTCAAGTTTGTTGAGGAAATCTGCATTCAGGTCGAAGTAGCACACATCAGCATAATCGATAATAGGGAAAACCAAAGCCTGCACCAACATAGCCTTCGTAGCGGGAGGAAGTAAGTTTTTCGCACGATACAAAACTCGCAAAGATCCAGTAACTTTTTTGCACACACTGGTGACCTGAGCATGCCACTTCAAATTTTTATCCATATGCAGTCCCAGGTTTTTCACCTCATCACTATACGGGATTACTGCTCCATCGAAAACTACGGCCGGCATTTTTCGAATTACAATTTTGACTTTATCGAACTTAGACTCGATAGAACCATTACTGTCTAAATACTAGGTATAGGTTTTAGTCCCACCTCTTTTCTATCAGCTGGGCAATATTTAGTTGTACCAATCTGTATTTTTGTCCTTTTAGGTGTCATCATCATCATCATTATCCATTACTGAACATAGGTTTCCAGATCAGCTGGGAGGAAGCCACCTGCATCCAGTCCATCTAGTGGCTCTTTCTAACATTTATAAGATCTTCTATATACTTTTAGACCATATTCAACTTTATCATTACAAAAAATCAGATTTTGGTACATTTTCTCTGAATATAACCCACGGATGGGGCCCAATAGAGCTGATGCCGATTCGGAGTCGCGGAGAACCTAACGGGTTACCGGGGCTCCGGCTCAAAGTGCAGGAGAAGGAACGGGGTGGTTTTTGGTTAGTAAAAGACTGACACTCCCTCTCGCGTCCAGGCGGGAGAAGTCATTCGATGATTTCCCCCCCTTAAAAAAATAAAGAAGTCCCTGAAAATAATAATAAGTATTTTGGCGTAACTTGACGTTCTAGAGGCTGGATCTACAGAAAAATCAATTTGAAATACGGTGTAAAAATCTACATCTGTTGTCCGATAATTGCCGACCCTCTGGCAGAGATACCCTACCTATAAGTTAATGTGATTTATTTGAAGGGCGGACATTTTTTTTTCAAATTACACGCGATGAGCCTTTGGCCTTTTGAAGCCTAGAATTGGGGTGGAAATAAAATATATTTATGGTGTTGGAAGAATTTCTGTTAGTATGAGATATTCGTTTTCATTTTATTCAGTTTTATCGTAAGATGTGAATTGAATATAGTATCATTTTTTTAAACGTAGCCGTACTGTTTTAAACGTAGTAGTACTCTAGAATTTTCTCCTGTGTCGTGGTTGCGTTTACAAACATACAATTTCACATACACATGACACTCAGACCCGGAACAACACGTTGCACGGCAGGCAGTTGCCCAGCCACCGCGCCAACCGAAGACAGACCTCTGCTGGGCTGTTTACCAGCTCTACGAAAAATGTGTGTATATGACTTTTATGTATTCGTGACTTCACTTCTGCGATGTCTCCATCTTAATCAAAAGAAATTAAAATCCAGACACGATATTTTGATATTCAAATTAACAATAAAAGAAAGGAATTTCACTTCAAGGTCAAGTGACCTTAAGAGGTATATTATGTAAGTATATCTATACAAATTATATTATCAGAGCGTACCACTTACCGTTCTACGATCTCAAAAATATTTTCGATCAAGGAATTTGAAAAATTCAGAGCAAAAATCTTTTTTTTTAATTATATTTGACCTTTTAGAAAAGATCGCTGAGGCACTTAGAATTTTAAGTGCTTCTATAAAAAGGGTACAACAAGATAAAGCTATATATATGTATAGCTAATATAGCTATTAATTAATAATTACCATTTTTTTTCTCTCTTTGTTGTTAGTTAATTCTCCATACCTTATTTTTCGCAGATTTTCTACTTAAACCTTGTTGACTGGTAGAAAATGCCATATGGCATAAAGTTCGCCTTATATGCCATAATGAAATTGTGTACATTAAAGACTAAATAAATCTATCTATACATAATTATAATAAAATCGTAGAAAGGTCAAAAGTGTACATTGAATATGTTTTAAAAAGAATACTTGGGGCGTGATCTGCAATCGATACCGACGCTAAAAATATGGTTTTGGTATTTTTGTTTGTTTGTCTGGGATGATCTCCAAAAGTGATAGGTGGATTTACTTCAAATTTTTCATGAATATGACTAACAGGTCGGGTCAACATATAGGCTACATATTATCATGCTATCTACGGGGGAGGAGTTGTGAATCACAATTCCACGCGAACGTAGTCGCGGGCAACAGCTAGTAAAAAAATAAAGAAAATTTGTACCACAGTTATGATTATAAATATACCTATAGCTTTCATCGAATGTAAATTCGGAAACGTAAATGTTAAATCTTAAGAAATAACAACAACTGCCGTGAGACATAAGTAACAATTTTTGAGTTATAATATCTGTTTCATTGGCTAAAGTACTATTGCCATTCTTTCATCTTTTAATTCCGTAGCCTTGAAGATCGCGGAGAACCTAACGGGTAACCGGGGCTCCGACTCGACGTGCAGGAGAATGAACGGGGTGGTTTTTAGTCAGAGTCTGACACTCCCTCCCGCGTCACCCTGGCGGGAGCAGCCATTCGATGATTTTCCCCCCTTAAAAAAAAAAAGAAAGCCTTGAAGATTCGATAATTCAATGATAAAAAAAGTTGAATGTCGTTGTGGGCCGGATGTTTAAGACGCTCGCTTCTCATGCATGAGGTTGCAGATTCAAAACCTAACAACGGCAAGCACCAATGTGACATTTTCGAGTTATATATGTAGGTGCTTTCTAAGATTATTTAGACACTACTGACAAACAGGGAAGGAATAACATCATGAGGAAACCTGGGCTCATAATTTCTAATTACACATACATAACATCACGCCTTTTATCCCCGAAGAGGTAGACAGAGGTACACATTACGGTACTTAACACCATTGTATAATGTAGCACCCACTTTTCACTATTCATATTAGAAACTATTGCCATATACTGGACACATATACAGACTCCAAGCTACTACTGAACCCGTAAAACTTTGCCCGACCCGGGAATCGAACCCAAGGTCCTTTGTCCGGCAGTCACACTACCTACCACTTATCCAAACGAGGCAGTCCAGTAATTTGTAATTATAAGTTTGAAATCGCCAAGCCGCATTGAGCAAGCGTGGTGATTAATGCTCAAATCTTCTCCGTGTGAGAAGAGGCCCAGTCAGCAGTGGCCACTTATAGGCTGTTGATGTGTTATAAAACAAAAAAGTTAAACTACTCCACAACATCCATACCGACTCAAAATTTGAGCCTAAATTAGAATCCATTTCCAGCACAGCTTAAACAAATAAATCATCAAACTAACTGCTTCAAACGGAACATGAAGAACTCAAAACTGGCAATATTGGTTTATCTTTTATCCATCAACACGTAGATACGTAGTTACGAAATCTCAACAAAATAACCGCTGAACTAATCGAAGTTTCTCAATTAATTAACGTTTTATCGCTTCGACACCGTACTTTGGTTTTGATTGATTTAATTATACTTTACAATAAAATTTTGCTTGCTTAAGGCGTGTGCAGACTACAGATTTTCATCACGTTTTTATCCTCTTTGAAATTTCAAAAGGGAAAAATTCTTCGACGAGTAATTAAAGTCAATATTTCGACCTCCTTGTTAGATGAATGGTTAATTGTTAGGTGACTGAGCCAATATGGGCATTTAACACCCTTACTGTATCAAACTTGTATAGCAAGCTAGTTGAAGTAGCGGGTTAGTGATTTCAAACTTATAAGTACAAATTATAAGCCCGGGTTTCCTCACGATGTTTTCCTTCAGTAGTGTCTAAATAATCTTACAAAATACATAATTATAATATAACCCAGAAAAAGTTACATTGGTACTTTGTCGTTAGTAGGTTTCAAACCCGCACTCTCATGCATGAAAAGCGTCTTGGGCTTCTTAACCCTCCAGCTCACCACGACATCACATATATACTTTCAAATAATTTACAAAAAGAAAACCTCTACCAGGAATTACAACATACATATTATATTATAAAATATTATTATAGAGAATCACCAACCCAATAAATACGCCTACGAAAAAATCCGCACCAAAAAAATCCCTAAGACAAGTCTTTAATTTTTCATATCCGTAGCACCGATCTTCTGCACCCTTAACTAAAGTTACGAAGCTATCCTCTCTGATGGTCGATTGCGAAGATTTTAATCTCAGTAAATAATGGATGGAATTAATCAGGCAGCCATTATCTCAGTTAAGAATGAAATGTTACTAATGGATCTGGAAGAATTTAATTCGGTTTGCGAAATACTTAAGACGTCTTTGATTTTGTAAATCTATGAGTTATTTAGAGTTTTAAGGCAAGGATTGCTGGTCGGTATTTGAATGGAATTGTAAATATACTTTAATAGTTTTATAACCGACTTAATAATGAAGTTTCTCTGTTTAACTCGCGATTATCTCGCAATTGTTTGAACCGATTTTGATGAGGTTTTTAGACGTGTTTATTACACTAGGAGCAGACAAGTATTAGTATAATAATGGATTTAAAAAAGGGGTTGATGTTTTAAACGAAATTTATAAATATTATATAAAAATGTGTACAGTTAGTCGAGTTTATTCTGGTGTTTAGTTGGTCCAGTAGTGAAGGTGGACAACTATATTACGTGGCAATGCTGCCAGCCTTCCGGGTACTTTCCCCACTGACGTCGATGCGGACGAATTTTTCGATGCTTGTAAATAGTTGTTTTTGTTTTTCTTTTAAATAATTTTAATCTTAAATTGTATATATTTAATTTAGTAATAGTTAGTATTCATTTTATTTAAGTTTTTATTTGAATAAATGTCATACATTAATATTTTCCTTTTGAAAAAATTTCTGCAATAATAATGATATTTGGGTCATTAAGCTCATTCACAGCATTTGACCTTAATTTTTTATACCAATCTACATTAACAAGTCTTGCATTAACTAATCTAACTGCAATAATAATAAGAGCTATTTTGCATATCAAATAAAACAGGTTACACGTATCTTTCAATCACTCCGTTCCGAAGTTTATTTTCATTACACCGTGCGTCCATCCGGCCGTCCGGCAATTTGATAAATTACCAAACGAAATAAATTAAAAAGGGGAAAAAGGGGAAGGTTACAAAAAGAAACGTAACACAGAATGAATACTGAATCTATATTTAAATGTATATAATGGATATTTTATAGACACACACAGGATATGTATGTATGTACATAACCCTATACTTGTCTCAATTGCCAATTATTATGATTCTTACATACGTGTTTCCATTCGTTTCGTTTCATGCACGCTCGTCGTTTAAGGGTACTTTTAACTCGGCTCTTCTTTAATATATTACCAATCTGGAAGGGTAGATATAACTCCACTAGGGCGCCCTCTACCTAATACCAACCCTGGTTTATGAAACTTGATTAAATATAAATCTTTAATGATTATGTTAACCTTGTTAGACAGCTTAAATGTTAAGTGTAATGATAAAACACCCAATTCTTCGAGACATTGTATTTAATTGTGTCTAATATTTTGGATACTGTATAGAATTCTTAACTTTCTGGAGACTAAAGGTACTGTTACAGATGCTAATTTCAAGCACTACTAAAGCATGCTTCTATGGTGACTAACGATTTTTAAACTGTCAAACGCTGCGAAGACACCGGTGACGGCAACCTATTGTTCTTTAATTGTGTCTATAATGACCGTAATCAAAGGGTTAATCGACAGATAATGCTAATGTAGGAAGGGGTATTCGTCCAATCACAGCAGCTGTCAAATATTGAACGTCAATGGTAACGACAGGTTTACACTAGTGCCATCTAGTGAGCAGAAATACGGTAGGCCCAACCGAGTACTTGTCACTTAGTAGCATGTCGGAATGTTGGTCAAAATTAGCTTGCTCATTTCAGGTACCATGCCAATCAACAGGCGTTCGATTTCTGAACATTTTTAGGATGTTCAATAGAACACCTTTTAGCATACTATTTTAGACATAAATTGTATGAACAAACTAATAAACAAACAACAATCTATTCAACACGACGCTGCATCGGGCGTCGCAAGGGGCCCAACTACTCCAACCCCTCGTCTGCAGCGAACAAATACCGCCAAGACAGGCATCGGCCTGGTTCGCGCGACCTCACGCCCCCAGCCGGGGACGGTGAGAAGACTACGGCAAAGATATGAATTTACCTCTATATACACATATCGATTGCAGCTAGATACGTACAATAATGTCTTGACCAATTTGAAATCAGATCTCAAAATACACCAACTAATTGAAAAAAAATGTTTTGTAAAACGAAGCTGTATTTAACCAACCTACACACTTTCGACATTCAACAAACAACAGTAACTTCCATTTACTCACAAATTTTCCGAGCGTCTTCGAACACTAATTTTATCTTTGATGCTAACTACGTTACTTAAAACAAACTCACGCTAATCCCTTTGTACCGAATCCCTCCTAATTATTAATTAGCGAGTAAGATAATTTTATATAATTTAATCTTAAACTTTGTTATTTTAAAATCTTTTTAAGCTAAGGATACACTAGAGTGCAATTATGTCCTGTGACACGTGTCGCCAGCGACGTTGGGGGATGTAGCGCGACGTTACCGAACTTTGGTCGACATGTCTGGCAACATGAACGATAATAATAATAATAATAAACACTTTATTGTACACCACTTACAAAAGACACGAACAAGAAAATAGTAGGTAGGTAAAAAAAATAAATAGTTTTGGCATGTTGTACAATGGGGGGCCTTATCGCTTACAGCAATCTCTTCCAGGCAACCTTAGGATGGATAAATAACCGTGAGAGCAGATACCATGTGGGTAGTTCATAGTGTTGAATTAAATACAATGGATATGACAGAACAGTTTAGATACATACATACAATATGTACACACATACATACATGCCCACATACTCATATATATATATATATATATATACATACACATACATACATACATACGGATATGCGGTAGCAGTTACTCTATTGAATCTGTGTTAGATAATGATCTTTTACGATATTTGTCTTCTAGTGTTTTTTTTATGCGATAAGCCCGTAAACGAGCAGACGGATCACCTGATGATAAGCTGTTGTAATCGCCACATAGACACCTGGAACACCAGAGGCGTTACAAGTGCGTTACCGGTCTTTTGGATTGCGGAAAGGAGGGGGGGATAATCTGGCCTCCGCCAACGTCACTCACATGACAAAAGACAACGCAAGCGTTGTTTAACGTCGGTTTTCTGTGGTATCACTCCGGTCGAGCCGGCCCATTCGTGCCGTAGGATGGCTCTTTCACACTTTATTCTAAGAAATTTTAATTATCCTAAGAAATTATTTTTAGGAAACCGTTGAAGATGCGAAGCGTAATGGTATTTAGGAATACCTTTGTGGTGGTTGATACCAAATGTAGGTTAACCACAGTTTAATATTGGAATGTTCAGTAACGAACAAAACGTAATTGGCGGTTAAAAAAGTAACTGTGTGACTTCATCATCGTCCACAGCCTATAAGTGGCCACTGCTGACCAAAGGCGTCTTCACACACGGAGAAGGTTTGAGCATTAATCACCACGCTTGTTCAATGTCGATTGGCGATTTGAAACTTATAATAAGAAATTATAATTTTTCCTTCTCTTTTTTTTTCTTCTTTGGCAACCGAGTCTCCGAAACGATGTTGTCGACTATACTGCCAGTGTCTTTTCCTTCTCTGTTTGTCTGTGGTATCTAAATAATAAATCGAAAAAGTCACATTGACACTTGACGTTGAAAGGTTTCGAACACTCGCGCTCATACATGAGAAGCACCACCGGGCCACCAGGACGAAAATGTGTGTCATGATTAGTATGATTCAATAATGGATTATTTTCAAGTTTTTAAAAAGGCATTTGACCCCTGGTAGCATCTCTCACACGCCTCAAGTTTAGTACTTGTTAAACTGTTTTCATTCGAAACCAATAGCAATAAAAATAAGTCTCAATCATTTATTTACGATTCATTCACGACAGATATAATAGAGTAAAAATCAACAAAAACAACCAACAATAATTACTTCATTCACTACTTTTAATGACATCCAACAAAAAGATATTTCGTCTCCAAATTAAATTTACATGCGAACAATTCGTTGATTAATTTGATATGTGACGTTCACGGATGTCGTATTTTAATTAAACGGACAGATATCAACAGCAACTCCATTAATTTATGTACATCAATGTGTCTCAATAAAATTATTATGTTAATTAATGTTCAATTAATTATTATTGTAATGTTAATTTCATTTAAACTTTCGTCTCAAAATAAATGGATGTTGCTTTAAGAAACGTAGTATTTAATTAATTAATTATTAATTTACATGTAAATTAATTATAGGTCTTTTTGTTACCACTCTGGTACTTGTTTGCGATGATGAACACACGGCCACACATCAATCTACCTCTATACAAAACCAGTTTATCCTGGTTTCGCGTCGCATCATCTTTCTGCACATTTAAATGTTTTTTTTTTTTTATATTTGATGGGGCGACGTTTGACCACTATCTCACCTGATGGTAAGCGATGATGCGGTCTACGATGGAGCACGTCGTCCCATAAGCAACCTATTCACTCGGGCCTTGAAGACTCCCAGGTTATACCCTTCAGGAAATACAGACTCTGGCAAAGAATTCCACTCTTTAGCAAGCTTCAAGCTTCCTTGTGCGTACGCACAAGGAAGCTTGAAGCGAAGCGCTTAGTGCGTGTGGGCGGAACATCTACCATGAATCGGTGACGCTTCGCGGATTGTCTTGTGGTACGATGATGGAAAGGACTAGGGGAAATCAAGTTGTGCAATTCCCCCGCACACTCCCCGAAATGTATCCGGTAGAAAACCGAAAGGCTTGCAACCTTACGCCTGGATTCGAGGCTTTGAAGCCGAGCATTCACTAGCGCATCATCGTCGATGAGCCTCCTGGCACGCCTCTCAATGTGCTCTAACGCGTCCAGCTGATATTTTGCCGAGCCGTCCCAAAGATGAGAGCAGTACTCCATACAGGACCGAACCTGTGCTTGGTACAGGCTCAACAATTGTTTCGGCGTGAAGTACCGTCTCACCCTCCATAGGACACCCAACTTCCTACCAGCCAGTTGCGCTTTTGACTCTAGGAGCCAAAGTTGAGTGTGGGCGTCAGAGTTACACCAAGAAGCTCAAGACGATCGGTTATCGGTACGGATACATTCCGGAAAGTAGGAGTCAGCGGAAATTGACTCCGTTTGGCGGAGAATAGACACGCCTGGGTTTTGCTAGCATTGAACCTAACCAAGTTGGCGTCACCCCAGTCGGACACCGCCTTCAAGGTCGAGTTCAAACGTTCGATCATGGATTCTCTTAAAGACTGGATCTGTGTTCCGCTAGTCCGCGCACCGGACACATACCTTTCAACAACTGTGCTGTCATCTGCATACCCAAAGATACCGGGCTTAAGCAGGTCGTTTATGTGCAGCAAAAAGAGCGTCGCTGAAAGTACTGACCCCTGAGGGACGCCGGCATTAATACCGAATTGGTCAGACGAGCAGCCATCGATGACTACTCGTATTGACCGATCCCTCAGAAAGTCTGCTATCCATCTGCACAGATCAGTAGGAAGTCCATATGCAGGAAGCTTGCCGATTAGACTGTCGTGCCATACCCTGTCAAAGGCCTTCGAAATATCGAGGGAGACTGCTAATGCCTCTCCGTGCCCCTCTATGGCCTCGCTCCATATGTGAGTGGCATACGCAAGAAGGTCCCCAGTCGATCGGTTACGTCGAAACCCGTATTGCCGATCGCTGAGGAGATCGTTACCTTCAAGGTATGCCAGGAGTCTATTGTTAAGTACACGTTCCATGCTCTTGCAGAGTATGGACGTGACCGAAATAGGGCGGTAATTGTTAGGGTCGGCACGACTACCTTTTTTAGGCACAGGCTGGCTGTTTATATGTAAAGCTCGATTTATAGCTAGTACCATCCTTAGGTACCAATCTTAGTTTAATAATTATATAGAATCGATTTATATGTAGGCAACGGGACATAACATCATAATAAAAGCAAAAACATTAATGCAAATAATTGATAATAGCCGTTATGTCGTGGTGGCCCGGAGGTTTAAGACGCCCGCTTTTCATGAATGAGGGTGCCGGGATCGAAACCTGCCAACGGCTAGTACCAATGTGGCTTTTTCCGAGTTATATGTACTTTCTAAAATTATTTAGACACCACTGACAAACGGTCAAGGAAAATATCATGAGGAAACCTGGACTTATATATTTTGATTATAAGTTTGTAATCGCCAACCCGCATTGAACAAGCATGGTGATTCATGCTCAAACCTTCTCCGTGTGAGAAGAAGCTTTGCTCAGCAGTGGGCATTTATAGCTAAAAAAACACAAAAATATAAATCCTAAAAAACCAAAAACTAAAAGAAAACAAAGGAAAATATATCTAACGAAAGTTTAACAAACGGTGCCATCAACCAATAGGGTATCGACGGAAAAGTAAAATAAAGATAACAAGCTCCCGTCTCTCGGGACTAAGGAATAATGAGTCAGTTCGGCGTTCGACAAACTCAATACAGAACTACGTAATATAAAACAAGGATTACTTTCTGAAATCGAGGCAGTATAATGATGAATCAGTAATTAGTAGAAAATTACTGCTTCTAGGCTATTTTTTATTTTAACCGGATGATATAATTATACTGCCTGCCTCGTTGACCAAATAGTCAGACCGGCGAGTGCGACTGCCAGTCAAGGGGTCTCGGGTTCGATTCCCTGGTCGGGCAAAGTATTACTGGGTTTATAAAAAAAATCTCTCATTAGCACGGAGTCTGGAATTGTGCCCGGTATATGAGAATAGACTCCTATTACATAGGACTCATAACATGAATAGTGAAAAGTGGGTGTTACATTGTACAGTGGCAAAAAGTGCCGCAATGTGCACCTCTGTCTAGGCCTTCGGGGAGAAAAGGCGTGATTTATTACATTTATATACATATATTGTTATATGTTATATTTTCGTTCGATTCGTTGTGTGATGGCACTTGGCAGGAGAAATGGGATTTTTGGTGACTTAAGGTTTGGATTTACCAGAGAACGCTACCTACCACCCGGTTGCTATCAAATATGTAGTCTCTTAGTCGCCTCTTATGACACTTATGGTTAAAGAATTCTTTTATAAAGTAAGTTTAAATAAAGTCCCTCTTTTTTGAAATCGGTTTATTATTATTTAACTCGTCGAGTACCGGTTTTGTAGACACAATTATAGAACAATAGGTTGCGGTCACCGGTGACCGCTTGGTGTTTGACAGTTTAAGTAGGGATCTTGATTTCATTTATGTATTTTTAAATTTTTGTTACGACAGTAAGAATAACATGGCACATCCTTTAGTAGCGGCGAGCTACCACACACTCCGAAAGCTATTTCACTAAACTTAATCTGGTAATATATCACTAAACATGGGCCGTTTTATGACAATATTCCTAAATTAACTAAAATCGCGGGTTACTCACGTGAATATACTGAGAAAAGCTCTACTAGTTTTTTACCTCTATAGCTGTCGATGTCGCGCAGCTCACTCCGCACATCGCCGCGACCTCGCACGCTGCTTATGAGGAAGAACCCCTCTGTGGTCCGAAACTAGTAGAGCTTTTCTCAGTATATTCACGTGAGTAACTCGCGATTTTAGTTCATTTAGTATGTCTCACGATAGTTATTATAAAAACTATAAAAGATAGTAATGAATCGCTTCCGTATAACTAACTATATTACGGCTTTATCTACCTTACTACGACACATACATACATTACAGATCCAACTGAGAACCTCCTTGTTTTTAAATTCGGTTAAATACCGGTGGTATTATTAATCTAAATTGGTATTGAAACCTGGCGTGAAAAATTTGTAAGTAGGTAGGTTGTATATTCTAATATCTAACGATCAATACACGAGTCAAGAGCCAAACCCATCTCCAAATAGATACAATGAATTTAAATATAACTCCAAAGCGAAATTTACACTCTAATGAGTAAATACTGATATCGAAATCAAATTGATTGGAATAGTATTTAAGATTGTCAACAATGGACTCGCCCTTGAACAAATAATGGGACTACCAACTGAATTAAAGGTCGTTGTACGGTAATGAGATTGAGAGTCTTGGCTAAGTAAAGCTGGGCGAGTCCTTTGTTTTCTCATTTCACTTAATAGCTTTCGATTTTCAAAATAAGGTTGTTTGAAATTAGTCAAATTGACGAAATTAATGAAACGAATGTGTTTCTTAACTTTGAAGCCCCCATCGTGGCTTGTAATTAGTCAAGCAATATCCTGGAACAGTTACGTGAGAGTTAGTAGTGGTACTTAACGTTTTACAAATATGAAAAAAAAATGATAATGATTTTGGACTTGCGTAGTAGAAGATAGTTTAACTAATAATTGTTAGATACGCGACAATGATCAGTAGGTTGATCAAAATTATAAACATTTGCCTGTAAAAACCTGATAGATTAATGTTATCGTTTCCCCAAGCGGTAATCGGTAACCGCTGTCCACTAAATCTGTTATAGGCCTTATTTCCGATGTTTAGAAACTACTTTTGTATGAACAAATTTTGGGCATTTTTGGTACGATATATCAACGTATTAATGGACTTAATTGCTAAAAAATATCAACTTTGTACCTAGAAATATCATCAAGTTACTAAAAGAAAACACTTTATTAACAAAACATAAATCTCCGAACAACTAAATTAAAATCAAACAGTCTATTAATTATATTCCAATATTTTTCATCTCCGCAAATCTTCGCGAAGTCTTTAAGCAATCTTGATTAATTGACCGAAGTTACTTAAAGAACTCTAGAGCCATTGGTATAGTTACTGAGAAAATAATAATTAAAACTTAGTAAGGGATTAACTCGTCGAGTACCGGTTTTGTAGACACAATTATAGAACAATAGGTTGCGGTCACCGGTGACCGCTTGGTGTTTGACAGTTTAATTATTGCGCCGGGGATAGATTCAGAAACTTTGTCGCAGTTATTCTTTTGATACTATAATTACAAATCTTTGATGCAAGGGAGAAGTTTCAAAGTTTGTTCATATTTACTAGGATTTTTTATGAAAGGAATATCATCGAATCACTTCTCCCGCTCGGGTGAGGCAAGAGGGAGTATCAGACTTTTATTGACTAAAAACCACCCCGATCCTGCTCCTGCATTTCGAGTCGGAGCCCCGGTTACCTTTTATGTTCTCCGCGGCTCTATACCGGCAACAGCATATTGGGCCCCATCTGTGCTGGTCTGATGTCTCTTTGAGGCGAACGCGCCTAACGGTCAGTTCTGATTCTGGACGAGCGGCGAGCTACCCATGTCCGTCATCAGCAGGTCAGTGCTTACGGTGTCCGGATATTTGCTAAGATAGGTTTTGTTCGATGAGCGAACTTCAAGCTGTAACTATTATTTTGTTAAAGAAAGGTTTTTTATAAATGTACTACGACTACTACTGTATATGACTAAGTCCTATGTATGACTATTATATGTGATATCTAATTGTTATCTTAATAAGAGTTTACAAATAGGCTGGTCCCTAACATGATCGTGAAAGTAACGAAGATAATTGGCACATCATCGATGTTGGTCCATTCTACAACTTAAATATTTCATCAAAGTTAAATATCTTACGATATAATATGCTACTTTCATATCGCATCATACTTTTCCTTTCCATTTGAACGAAAGCAGTTGACGTACAAAAAAGAGAAAAAAGTAGAAAACCTAGTAACCATCTCTCTAAACTTTCTAGAATTCAACCAAAAATTCTTCC
Source organism: Spodoptera picta (assembly GCA_038387885.1). Classification (NCBI taxonomy): domain Eukaryota; kingdom Metazoa; phylum Arthropoda; class Insecta; order Lepidoptera; family Noctuidae; genus Spodoptera; species Spodoptera picta. The sequence continues at coordinate 7,764,955 of JAZHFQ010000761.1, read as the reverse complement.
CTTATCATCTTCAAAAGTCATACCAATGACTAAACCACTCAACCGTAATCAAGTTCACAGTTTGCCGTCTAAAGACAATAATTGAATATAATATGTCGTATAATGAACATCGTTTAAGGATCCCCACGGTTCCCCAAAACCGTTTCACGTAAGTACATTACAATTTGCATGCCTTTAATATCTAGTACCATGGAAGAAAGGGTTTATTCTGATACGACACGTGTGAAAAACAATGAATACGTACGTATTTTATGTTGGTGCTTACTTTTTGTGAAGTCTCTTTACATTCAATGAGGGATTTCATAGGCTGTGATACTTAAGTGAATTTTTAGAGGTTGATGTGTTTTTTTACTTGACAGGTCAAGGTTTGGCCTCCATCTCGCCTGGCGGTAAGCTATGACGTGGCCGAGGACGGAGCACGTCTACCTATGAGCAACCTGTTCACTTGAGACTTGAAGGGCCCCAAGTTATATTTTTCGAGTAACACAGATTATTATTATTATTTTTCTACGTAATTATTACATTTTTATAAACTTACGTTCCGAAACGTAGCATGTCATAAATACATCAGGGGGCTTACTCTTGAATCCAATTCCCATCGATCGAAATTGGTATTGTGAAATTTCGTACTCTTGAATTGCGACACTAGCGACCATTGCATTCGTATTGCGTGGATATTTAATAAACTAAATGGTATTGAGTTTGGCTTCACAGTCCGTACTCTGAATGCTATTGTAAGAGCTACGATAAAGGTTGTATAGTTTTGACATTGAATAATTATTTAGATTTTATTAGATTGAAATTGCATTGACATTGGTTTCAAGAGTAAGCACTCAGATTAGGATCCGAAAATACGAGTGTCGTAGTGTTTTTTTATGGAATAGGAGGCAAACGAGCAGACGGATCACCTGATGGTCAGCGATCACCGCCGCCACCCGCAACATCAGAGAAGTCACAGGTGCTTTTTCGGTTACCAAAGGTACATCACAGTATTAAAAATAATTTAAAACCAACCTACTATAGGTTCTATGCTTTGTTGTATTTCAACTTGTTCAGGAGACGACACTTCTTTTACGACCGAAATTTATATAATCAATTCTTTCACTTAAGTGGATTAAAAACTATCGTATTGATCAAAATCTTCTCTTTATTATTTATATTCTGTGCTCTGCAAGTACGTAGATACAAAGTTAAACAGCATTAGAAATCAGATCACTAGATGTATTTCCAAGGTTACTATTACCCTTCCATTGCTTCAAATACCATCAATCTTATAAACTCCATTACCGAATGCGGTTTAGCTTTCAATTCAGGAAATAATCAGTATTGCAAGCGGTACACAACTGTGACACAACTCTATTTAAACTTTTACTTAAATAAACTTTACGTAACATTTTTAGTTCAGACACTAAAAAGATAAATTTCGAATAAATATTGCGGACCTAAAAAGACTTTGTGTCATCATTTCCTTTGCCCTGGAAACGAGATTATACCTCTATAATTCCTTAACATCGAAAATGGGTAGATACGTCTGCTGCCAATGGCGACGTTCCTCAAAGAGCCATCAGACCACTACACATGAGACCTAGTAAGGCTGATCGGGCATCAGCCTTACACAAAGCCGCAGAAGACCTAACAGGGTGCCGGGGCTCCAGTTCGAAGAACAGGAGTAGGAATGGGGTGGTTTTTAGTCAGTAAAAGTCTGACACTCCCTAAGAGTCTGACTGCCGCCTAAGTCAAGGCAGGAGAAATAACGATATCCCCCTAAAAAAAATTACTTTAAAATTACCAGAAACAGGGTAATCCATCATATTGTAAGTCCCCCATCCCATAGAAAAAGCTAACATACATCCAGTAGGCTGTAAGAATTCCAAAATAATATCCCAGTCTAATGTTTCAAATCTTTTACAATTTACAGCGTCGTTCTAACATTTTTCCAAACCATATTCTCAAGTTAGTCGAACGATATTGATGAAGCAGCCATCATTCTAAAGCGCATTATTGGAAAAAGATTTGGAGTCATAAAGTGCTACTCCTCGCATTAAATTGACTTGTGTTCTAGTAAAACAGCTGCCACTTGAATTTTTATAGACAAGCTTGGATTTAAGCCAAGAATTTTAATAGAAGATTATATTTTCTTCAACATTTGAAACAGAAGTTACAACGGTTTCGCTACAAAGTAAGTCCAGTTTTTAATAAGATCTGAGCATAGTTAGATCATCCAGGATTCAACAATGTTGACTAAGTTTTTGCTTAAAGTGTTGAATGCCAATTGCTTAGACCTTCTGCTGACAACTGATCCAGATCGCTACTCGGTGACAGTCTCATCACCTCTAGGTAGCTCCGACCACTGTCTGGTGAAATCTGTATCCACACACTCCCCACCAGATCCGAGTCCCAGAGGACCTCGGCGGATGTGGCGATACAAGTCAGCGGACTGGGATGGGATGCGATCTTTTTTCGCATCCTATCCTTGGCGGCCCGTCTGCTTCTCTTCTGATGACCCGTCAGCTTGTGCGGAAGCCGTAACGGGGGTGCTGCGCCAGGGCATGAAATACTACATTCCATTCTCGGACGTGACATCCTTTGGTGGGTCCCGTCCTTGGTTCGATGCCGACTGCGGACGTGCCGAAGCGCAAAAGCAGGCAGCATACTTGGCATGGGCGAATGCCAGGCGCCGTAGGGCTGATGACATTCATCAAAAGAAGAGAGCCTTTAATCGGGCTGCCAAGTCATGCAAAAAGGCATTACGGATGGCTCGATTTAACCACATTGGCCGTATAGGGAACAAACTGGCTTCCTACCCAGCGGGAAGTAAAGCTTTTTGGTCCCTGGCCAAGGTGGTTGAATCGAACTTCTGTCGCTCCTCACTTCCTCCGCTCCTGAGGTCTGACGGGACGCTGGCTCACACTGCGGTAGAGAAAGCGAATCTATTTGCTTCTCTATTTGCGGAATCTTCGCGTCTTGACACTGGTGGCGCCTTGCCTCCTTCTCTTAATAGCGTATGCAAGACGAATTTGTCGCAAATTCGCATTCGACAGAAGGAGGTATATAGGACGCTACGCGATCTGGACGTGAACAAGGCCAGAAGTCCCGACGGAATCCCAGCCCTGGTTTTAAAAACCTGTGCGCCTGAGTTGTCTCCAATCTTGACACGTCTGTTTCGCCTTTCCTTGGAGACGGGTCTAGTACCGGTTGCATGGAAGCTGGCCAACGTACAGCCTGTGCCAAAAAAAGGTAGTCGTGCCGACCCTAATAATTACCGTCCTATTTCGGTCACGTCCATACTCTGCAAGAGCATGGAACGTGTACTCAACAATAGACTCCTGGCATACCTTGAAGGTAACGATCTCCTCAGCGATCGGCAATACGGGCTTCGACGTAACCGATAGACTGGGGACCTTCTTGCGTATGCCACTCACATATGGAGCGAGGCCATAGAGGGGCACGGGGAGGCATTAGCAGTCTCCCTCGATGTCTCGAAGGCCTTTGACAGGGTTTGGCACGACAGTCTAATCGGCAAGCTTTCTGCATATGGACTTCCTACTGGTCTGTGCAGATGGATAGCAGACTTTCTGAGGGATCGGTCAATACGAGTAGTCATCGATGGCTGCTCGTCTGACCAATTCGGTATTAATGCCGGCGTCCCTCAGGGGTCAGTACTTTCAGCGACGCTCTTTTTGCTGCACATAAACGACCTGCTTAAGCCCGGTATCTTTGGGTATGCAGATGACAGCACAGTTGTTGAAAGGTATGTGTCCAGTGCGCGGACTAGCGGAACACAGATCCAGTCTTTAAGAGAATCCATGGTCGATCGTTTGAACTCGACCTTGAAGGCGGTCTCCGACTGGGGTGACGCCAACTTGGTTAGGTTCAACGCTAGCAAAACCCAGGCGTGTCTATTCTCCGCCAAACGGAGTCAATTTCCGCTGACTCCTACTTTGCGGAATGTGTCCGTACCGATGACCGATCATCTTGAGCTTCTTGGTGTAACTCTGACGCCCACACTCAACTTTGGCTCCTATATAGGGTCAAAAGCGCAACTGGCTGGTAGGAAGTTGGGTATCCTATGGAGGGTGAGACGGTACTTCACGCCGAAACAATTGCTGAGCCTGTACCAGGCACAGGTTCGGTCCTGTATGGAGTACTGCTCTCATCTTTGGGACGGCTCGGCAAAATATCAGCTGGACGCGTTAGAGCACATTGAGAGGCGTGCCAAGAGGCTCATCGACGATGATGCGCTTGTGAAGGCTCGGCTTCAAAGCCTCGAGCACAGGCGTAAGGTTGCAAGCCTTTCGGTTTTCTACCGGATACATTTCGGTGAGTGTGCAGGGGAATTGTACAACTTGATTCCCCCTAGTCCTTTCCATCATCGTACCACAAGACAATCGGCGAAGCGTCACTGATTCATGGTAGATGTTCCGCCCACACGCACGAAGCGCTTCGCTTCAAGCTTCCTTGTTCGTACTGCTAAAGAGTGGAATTCTTTGCCAGAGTCTGTATTTCCTGAAGGGTACAACCTGGGAGTCTTCAAGGCCCGAGTGAATAGGTTGCTTATGGGACGACGTGCTACATCGTAGACCGCATCATCGCTTACCACCAGGTGAGTTGGTGGTCAAACGTCGCCCCATCAAATATATAAAAAAAAAAAAATTTGATTCGGACTGATTTGAGCTGTTTTATTCTGTGATGAATCTACTTTAGTTTCTAGTATGTTTCTAGTTATGACTTAAAGAAATTAAAAGTTTAATCCGTTAGTCACTTTCGTATGAGGCACTACTAAATCTAAATACTGAGAAAATATTTAAGAGACATGATTGAAAGAGAGACAATCTTGTCAAAACGTTGGCAAACCATAGAGTTACAATAAGTTTATTGCTTGCCTAAGACAGATAAGACCTGTTTCGCAGATATTCCATTAGTAGAAGAGACAAATATAAACCATCGAGTAATTTAGCGTCTAACATCAGAGACAAATCAATCCATTTCAATACCAAATGACATCACCATCTACTTTTTTCTAGAAGTCCAAAATGAGCTGTCAATCGCTTTCAAAGCACCAGAATAAGTCCACAAGACTGTAAAGTATCTCATTGAAACGCAAATTGGATTCGACGCCGAAGCAAGTGTCCCTTTTCCTGAGATTTGCATAAGAAACTCGTGTAGTGACGTCATCGGCTCACTTTCATCACTGACAACCCTTGTGGGGACAGTGTTACTCAAATATAGCCACCGTGGCATATATACCTCTATACCTATGTAGTTTTGAGGTAACTTGAATTTGTAATGGTGTGTGAATTTTTTTTTTTTTTTTTTAAAGTTGCCCCACACTAGGATTTTCTCCTGTGTCGTGGGTGCGTTTACAAACATAGAATATCACATTCACATGACACCCAGACCCGGAACAACAATCTGTGATTTCGTGCTAAAGTTAGATGTCTGTATCATTTTGTCCAGCTTGTTATAAAGGATTGTTGAAGTATGTATTCTCATTGCATACTTTTTGCATGTCGCATTCCTTGTTCCGCTGAAATACTTAAGTTTACGCTCTGTCTGATAAAAGTAGGTAGTCACTATTGCCGTGTTTTATGATTACCTGTAACATCAAAACTTAATTTACAAGGTTTTAAAAAAAAATCTCGGTAGTATCACGGAGTCGAAAATTGTGCCCAGTATATGGCAATAGGCTCACCCCCTATTACATGGGACTCATAACATAAATAGTAAAAAGTGGGTGTTAGATTCTACAGTGGCATCATTAAGCACGGTAATGTACACCTCTGCCTACCCCTTCGGGGATAAAAGGCGTGATGTTATGTTATCTCATCATTACTAACACTACATAACATATTTAAATCCAAAAAAACATCATTACAGTCTAGATTATATTTATGCTAGGCTAAGTATTTAACTCTTTAAGTACCGTTATTATAAACACAATTAAAGAACAATTATAGGTTGCGGTCACCGGTGTCCTCGTGGTGTTTGACAGTTTAAGGAGCCATCAAACCACTACAGATGGGGCCCAATAGGGCTGATGCAGATACGGAGCGGAGGACTTAACGGGTTGCCGGAGCTCCGGCTCGAAGTGCAGGAGTAGGAACGGAGTGATTTTTAGTCAGTAAGAGTCTGACACTCCCTATCGTATCACCCGGGCGGGAGAAGTCATTGCATGATTTTCCCCCTCAAAAACAAAATTATAAAAAACAGACTAAATACCGACCCCATAACAGTTTAGCTATATTATTAAATCTATTAATAAACAGAAAACCTCTGTACCGGGTTTGTATCATTAATATTTATAACTTTATGCTAATGTAAGACACCATTTATAACTTAAAAGTACATAATTCAGCACTTAAAAGCTTTTATATTTTATTCCTTATTTCATTGTTCTCAACCGACATCTGTTACTTTTTATAAAATTACTTTTGTTCAAACTTTTTTCTTGTTTTAAGACCTTTGGATAAAGATTTTTAAGTAATGGTAACGAACGATTCAGATTTTTTATGGGGGCTTTTATTATAGTATAAGCCGCCAGGCTAGGGTTCTCGGGTTCGATTCCTGGGTTGGGCAATGTATTACTGGGTTTTAAAAAAAATCTCAGTAGTAACACGGAATCTGGAATTGTGCCCGGTATATGGCAATAAGCTCACCCCCTATTATATGGGACTAATAACATAAATAGTGAAAAGTGGGTGTTACTTCTGTGTGCACATCTGCCTACCTCTTAGGGGATAAAAGGTGTGATGTTATTTATGATGATGATGGTATGATGAATATTTTTAAATATAGAAAATAAATAAATATATACACGAAAAAATTCTAATTAATAAATTTTTATATTTCATTTTTAGTAATTTACATACAGTACTTACATAAGTAAAAATAACTTATATTAATACGCAGTCCTCATTCAATATTATAATATAAAACAAGTAATACTGTCAAACATCACAATATACTTTCGATATTTTTGAAAAAGATTTATATACCTATAACAAATGTCAATATATAAATATAAATTTTGCATAGCTATTCAATCCATAATTACATTAACTAAAAACCTTATATTATAATTAAGTACTTACAATTTATAAAAACGATTACTCATTGCACACTTATATAAAAAAAAACATAACATTTTACTTAGTGACGGATCTAAAATTAGAAATCAACAATTATATCTAAAATAACAGAGTGATTAATTTAACCACTCATATATTAATTCTAATTTATAATAATTATGATTACTAATAATATAACTTATAATAATTATATTTACATTATATGCTATTATCACATGGATATAAAATTCGATTATTCGATTTTTCCACAAATTCTCTCGCGCATCTTTCGATTATAATCGATTAATTGACATGTCGGAGTGTCGTATTTATTATAATAGTAATCATTATATTATATTTACATTAATATTTATAAAGTTTTACTAGTGATTAAGATATAATTAAGTGGAGAATGGACTTCATTCTAATGTATAAAATATTATATATGTAAAGGCAAGATACAAGGCACGAGAAATCATTTTACAATATTAAATAAATATATAATATATATACATACACACATATGTATATAATAAATTTCACACGAATAATTGATTTTAAAAGTATAATTAATTGATAGTTATTTTGATCTTCTACTTATACTATTAAATGCCTAACGCCTACATCCTGTATCATCGTGTTGATTAATTTTTTAATACAATGATTAATAATTTATTAAATTCGATTTGAAAACATTTTTGACCAAAATCAAATCTAAGGCCTGACAGTCTAGACTTAGCCTTTCACAAATTCATAATCCTTACGTATTATATTAGCTTCGGACATAAAATTCAATAAAGTAACTGACATAGTCAAAGACACTCATAACACATAATCTTCTAAAATTTGCATTTTAAAAATATTTGCTAAGATATAATCAAACACGATTTTATAAGCCGTTTTAAATATATATATAACTCAAAGGTGAGTGACTGACTGACCTATTAATTGAAAATAAATATCACTCTTCTACATCACAAACGTACAAAAGCGTCTTAAGAACTGCAAAAATCACCCTTATTGCCACCCTCGAACAATCCATTTTAACACTAAAATGGCACGCACATGCTTTTGAAATAGGACCTTTTAAATCTAATGGCAGGAATCACAATCGTGTTCTTACTAGTGATGGTGTAGGAGACCTTCTTACATCGTAGACATCAAATAATCGACTTCCAGTGGTCACAAAAACTCCTGGTTTCTGATTTACTGAGTCATTTGGTGCCATATCAGTTACTGTTTCTTCTGTCTTCTCAGAAGAGTCCTTTTCTCCTTCTTTTTCATCGGGAATTGCTGGTTTCTCTGTGCTGTAGAACCTCTTAGGTCCTGGAAGCTTTTTCGCTATTTGTGCTACCACTGGGTGTAGTAGACGTTCATCAAAGGTGTCATTTTCACTTCCTGTTAGCAGGCCGATAATGTTGCCTAGTGTTACACAGATTAAGGTACCAATGACTGCGTACCACATGTAGGATATAGAGTAGAATTTTTGCAACCCAGTTAATCTGTAAAAAGAAAAGTTTAATTAGGATTTTGAACAAGAGGATAATGCTATTTATTGATTATACAAAAAAGGAAATGTAATTATTGCCAACAAAGGTGGTTAATTCACGTCAACATAACATCATGCCTTTTATCGCCGAAGGGGTAGGCAGAGGTGTACATTATGCCACTGTACAGTGTAACACTCAATTTTTACTATTTATGTTATGAGTCCTATGTAATAGGGAGTGAGCCTATTGCCATATACCGGGTACAATTCCAGACTCCGTGTTAATACTGAGTTTTTTTTAAAAACCAAGTATTACTTTGCCCGACCCGGGAATCGAACCCGAGACCCCTTGCCCGGCAGTCGCACTTGCGACCACTCGACCGGCAGTCAAAGGCAGTCAAAGCTGTTAAGCCGGTCGAGTAGTTTAACAACTACCTACTTTAAACTTAAATAATACTTACATAGGAGATTCAGTGGGCATAGGATGAGTCATGTTGATAGACTGCAGTAGTGGTGCAAGATGTGCTAGTGTTACGTTCACTTCAACTGGCAAAGCTTGGTGACTCAGTGTCGATAGAGTTGCATTAGGACATTGCTGAAAAAGAAAATTATACGTTTATAGAATAAATATCCTACATTTTCATCCTTATCATCATCGTTATAGAGATTAAAATAATACACAGATGTTTTACTATTAGCAGCTTAGATCTATTAATTGATTTCAGTACGCAAAATACTACTAAAGTCCTTTCACAAGCATGAGTGGTTTGTCTATTACTATTTTACTATTCTTAACGTCTTCTCTTTCTCCTTTATTATTATCTAATTAGTACGTTTTTATATAATTATTAGTACCCTATGTTCATGTCATGTTCAGTCACAAATTGCTCAATTAGAACTTATTCAATAGCATGGTATGAATCACGGCAGAAGGCGCGTTGGGCCCACATCACAGCAGATTCTAGTAGCAAATAGCAGCGCGATAGTCGCTGCGTCGCATGTCGCGGAATGCTGCTCATGAATATGAGCCTCTAACATGACTTAAACCTAGTCGAGTTCCTCGTCAAACAGTTACGTAAGTCAATAGCACTAGATTAAAATACTCTAACTAACCAAAAAACAAATAAAGTAATGAAGATAAAACCAACCTCAGTAGACATAGGCAACATGGCGACTCCTTTATCGACATACAGAAGCCTGCAAGCTGCCATCCAAGTAGTTACTATATGGGATCCAATCATGCCCCATAGAGCTCCTTTCCCATTGGCAACAGGACAGAGTGCCGCTAATATAAATACTCCTAGTAAGGCTCCTGAGGTAGCTGATGTGACTAGCTGTGATCCTTCCACGACTCCTCCCACAATGCCGACGCAAAGAGATAGGCACATGATGATGAGAGCTGTAAAAAGAAATATAGATGGTAAGGAACAATCCTTTTTGTAATCAGCCTAAATGTTTAAATATGTACAGTCGATGCTGCCCAGCGACAGATTCTCAAATAGTTTAAAGTATTTATTAAGTGTTTAATGGTAAACATCATCATCAACAACCTATAGCATCTTAAAAGCCTCTTCTCACATAGAGCTCTATCCGAGCATTAATCGCCACACTTGCCCATTGCGGGTTGGCGATTTCAAAAATTAGAAATTATAAGTCCAGGTTTCCTCATGATGTTTCTCTTCATCGTTTTCAGTGGTGTCTAAATAATCTTAGAAAGTACAAATAACTCGGAACGCCGTTGGTAGGTTTTGAACCCGCAACCTCATGCATGAGAAGCATTTATAATTTTATCATTCATTTCATTTTATTTGGTAACAATCACGTAAATTTCTGAATTGATTTAAAGAACTCGGAATATGGTACAAAATTCAAATAACTACGTTTGTAAACAAAAAGAATAAACGCATATACTTGACTTCATGGATAACAATTGAATACTTTATCATTATGACAATGTCTTTAGTATGCATTAAAATCGAAAGAATGATTAACACAGCAATTAGCTAAGGTACATCTCATTCTCAAATATAGCTTACCATATATAACTCCAATGATTTTGATAACAGTCAGCTGTTGTTTATCACTGATGCCCTTGAAAGCGGGTGCGAAGGACACAAAATCTTCCCAAGTCACCGTCGATAGAGAGTTCACGTTTGATACCAGGAAACTGCAATAAAATAATGATTTAGATTAATGTTAATGTTAAATAATAACTTAAGGAAAAGGTTTAAAAGAAAGGCCACAATATTTTCTCACGCCCTTTACTTGATAACGGCTATAAACTTGTTTTTAAGCCATAAAACAATAAAGGCATATCTAACTATCCACAACTGAATACTTCGCCAGCTGTAGAAGTGTAAATATTTTACGTATGTCACGTATCGTATGATCGAATGTTATGACCTGATTTTTATGTCCATTATATTATACTATAGCTATTTACACAGCTGTTTTAAAAATTACCAAACAAATTTAACTAACCTCAATGCGCCATTAAACAGACTGCCCAAAAACAATCCAAGCATTCCAGGTAAGAAACCAAACTGGTCTTGGACGTAAAAAGGCAAAACTTCATCAGGAGCTGCGATCTTTCCAGACGAAAGAGGATCACAGTACTTGTACATAGCATACAAAGTCATGCCAACGACCCAGGAGAGACTGAAGAGGATAGCTACAGCTGGGACGTTGGCGAATAGGGTTTTTCTGACTCTTGCTTCACTGGACATGGAACAGTAGCGCTGGACGAAGGTTTGTTGGCAGCCGTAGATGGACACTGACATAAAGAGCTGGCCAATGATCGCTGAGAGCGTATCGACACGGACGGTTGGGTCGCCTGTGAACCTGGAAGGTGAAATAGTTTTATGTTTAGTATAATAAGCAGTTTTGTCAGATGCGAGGTGGAAAATAGTATAATCTATCCATTAGGCATCTGTTGCCAGGGCATCATTAAAGTAAATTATAACCACTCACTGGAAAAACTTCAGTCTTCCTCCCTCGATATTGTCGCTGACCACTTGTTGTGGACCTCCAGCTGTGATTGTCGCCTGAATAATGAAGGCACCGCTCACCAGTATCATTGTCAAAGTTTGTATCACGTCAGCTCTGGAAAAGATAATACTCAAGATAAATGAGTAGCTCTTAATGCTGAGGCAATAAGACAAATGTCTTGGGATCTTGCAGTGACTCGTTCAAAGAATAATTATATGTATCTTTCTGATTATGGAACTTCCCCCGACCTTCAAATGTCCACTTTTATATCAAGCTATTAAAAAATTTAACCTGCCTCAAGACTCATTAGGTTGACTAGGAAGAACCACAAAAAATCAGTTGATACGTTTTTGATCATAGAATTGCTAACTGGCACACATTCCAAGGACATAAGCTAAGCTAAATCCTATATTACCTGATAGCAGCAGCCAATCCTCCAAGCAAGTTGAACACAATGCCAACAATAGTCAATGCAGCAGCTGATGCCCAATGCGGTAGTGCCAGTACAGCGTGAAGAGCCACAGTAGGAGTGTATACTGTCACTGATAGATTTAGGACTTGTCGTAGAAGGAAGGTTGCAGCTGCCATACGTCGTACCCATCGGGAGCCGAATCGCATCTGAAATTGATTAAAGGTGAGATTAAAGAGATTGTTATTCACAAAATAATCGTTGCAAGGAAATTCAGAAAAGCCTGAAAGTGGATGAAGTAATTATGATAAGTAGTCATAATGAAAGATTTGTTTTTATACTTATGTTTCATTACATCTTTGGTTTATCACAAAAATAATTGAGAACAATTTATTTTGATCTATGAATGAGCAGTGAATGACCAAATTAGACTGATTGTAGGAATATATAATATAATATAATATGTTTGATATGTATAAAGAAATATTCTCTAACTCAAGGTAAGAGGTACAAATGGAAAACAAAAGAAACTTACTTGTAAATATTCATACACTGAGTTGGTATGTAGCCTATAGTAGACCGGTACGAAGACCCAGCAGACAATGGGAAAGGCAAGGATAATGCCGTATAATGTTTCCCACATCGCAGAGCCATAGTAGACCAACTCAGATGGAAACCCTGGAAATAATGAAAGCTTAGCGTTAGTATAAATATGTACGCAGGTACGTATATTCATGCCTATCTATTTAAGTATCGCGTAAGATAAAAATTGGAGTGACGTGTTGACGTTTGGTCTTGATCGAGACCATTTCGTAATTGTGTTGTTCAAGAATTTAAAAAATACTTTGTCTAATACAATAAAGATTTTTTCATAAACTATTGTTGTAACTATTGACCTAGACTGAATCGTCAAAACATTTTATTTCTATTTTAAAGCCCATGACTAAATATTTTGGAAAATTTTCTAGTTCACCGAACGAAGCCGTGTGTCAACATTATTTTTGCTATTCAGGCATTTCACTGACTAAATACTTGACTCAGAATAAATATTTTTAGTACGTAAACGAGGTGTAATTAGTGTATTTTGGCGCGTTTTCAAAACTAATTGTTTGGTTACTAGTACATGTAGTTTTGAAAATAAGCCGAATTTAAATGGCTGACATTGTGCATTGTCCATTTAATGTATTTGGACAAGGATATTCCCAATGAATATGATCATATGATGGATAGCAGGATTTTCCTTTGAGAAAAGTTCTTTGCTCATCTTTTCATTCTCAGAAAATGAGATGGTTCCTTATCCAAAAATACAAGGAAAAAGGGACGTAATACTTCGACCGAAACAAATTAAATCTTAGCATGGTTTAATTTTAACTAGTCAGGTCTTAGCCTACGAACCACTATGATTACATTTTAGATACCACGTGTTAATTTTTATTGATTTTACTTAATTGTACTATAATAGGGTAGATGACTAATTTTTATTTTAATGTCCGTTTGGAAGATTATTTTAAATCATTCGACACGTATTTTTTATTTTTTTTTACAGAAACGAATTCTTTCGTCGATATATTGATTTGAAATTTCGCGTGACGTCACTTCTATGTACATTTTATACGTAGAAATAACGTTTTAGCCCCCACTCCTAAACTTTGATTCGTTTTATTTAAGCATAATTTTATTATATGATAAAATAAAAAAATACATGTCTAATATTTTTTAATTAGGTACCTACCTAACTGACGGACTAATTAGATTTTTAATTTTTATACCCTGTCATCATCCCTATTGTCAACATCGTAACTTCAGTTCATTGGCACGATAATCCCAAAGCCTTATGCCTCTGTTAATTGTTTGAAGGTTTTAGAAGCCTTTCAATGTTAGCACGTTTTGGCACACACATCTCGGTTTTGGCCACGTGTTTTGACAGTCTTTAATTTCGGAGATGAGTAGGGCTGATATTACCATATAATGTTCATAATATGTCACAATTTTACGTCACGTCTTTTAATTTATTGAAGGAATCACACAATTTATTAAATGCTATATCCACTTTGCTGTAATATGGCATAATGGGCATAATTCCAAACTCCTTGACATGAGACTTAGACTTTGGAATCGGCTTACTGCTGCGTGAGCAGACGTCATGCATTCTTAAATGTTCTACAGTCGGTGGCGCTGTGGGCTGGGTCGCTCCGTTCCCTACGAAATGGTTGATCGGACCGATTGCTGGACCTCACGTCATGCTCGTGAACGGGCGCCTTCTGCTGGAGCAGGTCGGCTCGCTCATCGCGCGTGTGGGCCGATCCAGTAAGGTTAATGTAAATGTAGTAAAACATGTATTGTGTATATATAGGTTATTCACAAAATAATCGTTGTTAAAAAAAAATGTGGTTAATGTAGCACGTAAGATTTCTGTAACAATTAATTTAGACTGTAAATTAAAAGAAAATGTAATGGAATGACAAGGGCACGGACAAGAGTCCGTGGAGAATAAGAAATGTAATATATAGAAAAAAAAAACTCCTTGACATGATAAGACAATTTGCAACACCAAAAGTATCCATTGCCCAATTACCTAAACCGGGAATCGAGCTTGAGATTCTTTGCTAGATCTTAACATCATTCCTAGTGCTCTTCATCAAGTATTGTGTTTATTCCTAAACAGAATCCAAATTTTTATACTAAATCAAAATGGGAATAGCCTACTATAATGTTGCAATGCTAGATTCCAAACCAATAACTAAGAACTTCTAAAAATGGAAAACAGAATAATATTTTGCATAAACAGTAGAAACAATAATTGATAGCTAAAATTGACCGATTTCAATACAAACGGGGAAAAATAAAACTCATGTGTAATTGTATCAGTAACCAAAAACTAGCTAGAATTTTTTTTACTCTATTGTTTATATAGCCAGTCGTCTTACTGATAAATATTTAAATTTTCTATACAAAATTGCAATTTACTGTAATCTATTTAATTATAATGAGTGCCATTTACAATTACCTGAATCGATTTTAACTTATTTTAATTAGACACGACTTATAATACTGTTACTCATAAATTTTAACGATTATTTTGTACTGCACGTACGATTTGATAGTAAATGTGAATCAAATCGGTTTTGGAATAATTTCTTTATAGGATTAGCCGGTAAACGAGCAGAAGGATCACCTGATGGTAAGCAATCGGCGCCACCAATGGACAGTGGACACCCGAAACACCAGAGGCATTACAAGTGCGTTACCGGAATTTGAGGATTGTTGGGGATTTAGGGAATGGGGGAGATTGGGGAGATGGCTAATTGTGCCTCCTTGGTAAGCTCAGTCACACGACGAAACACAACGCAAGTGTCACGTAATTTTTCTGTGAGACCCGTTCCGGTCGAGTCAGCCCATTCATGCCGAAGCATAACTCCCCCATACTTAAATGTACTTTAAGGAAACAATATAAATTTAAAAACTAGATTACATAAACTGGAACCCATTAATAATGGCAGAATTATATCGTTCATTGTATACATGTAATTCATTGTTCTAGACCGCTAAACAATACAATATATTGTACTTATACTTTACTTTTTTACTTATTCATTTCAACACCAATGCCTGTTTTTGCCAACTTGAAAAGGGAACCCTGAAACTAAGATAGGTTTTTTGTTATGGAATTGGAGGCAAACGAGCAGACGAACCACGTGGTGGTCCGTTGACAGCCTTTCAAAAAGGAATACGCTCTTTTCTTGAAGGTTTGAAGGTCGCAACGGTTCGGAAATACCGCCGACCGACGATAGATCATTCCACGGTTTTGCTGTGCGAGGCAGAAAACTACGAGAAAAGCGCGCAGTTGTCGCCTGCTAACCATCTATAAGATAGGGATGGATATATAGGCGACATTTAAGAACATTTTGGTTTCACCATTAAACTGTCAAACACCAAGCGGTCACCGGTGACCGCAACCTATTGCTCTTTAATTGTGTCTATAATGACGGTGCTCGACGAGTTAAGTGACACTAAACATTACAAGTAAGGGGTTAACTAAAATCGCGGATTACTCGAGCGAATATACTGAGAAAACCTCTCTTAGTTTCCTACTGATTGACATCGCCGCGACCGCGCAAAATGCTCATGAGGAAGAACCCCTCTGTGGTTCATTACTAGTAGAGCTTTTCTCGGTATATTCACGTGAGTAACCCGCGATTTTAGTTAATTTAGTATGTCTCACGATAGTTATTATAAAAAGTAAGGGGTTAGTTTAGGTGTTACGTCACATTAAGTACCTAACTTTTAGTTAAGAGTTGGTTTTGGAGTGGTTGGTGGATACGGCCATAAGATCTTTGACAAAAACGTTTATCACACCCAGACCTTGAATACGTACTCAATCTGTGGATATCAATTGTTACATGCGGTACTATATCGTGCAACACGTTGCCAAACAGCGGATTGCCTAAACACGAGGATAATCAATCAGCCAATTAGTACCTTGTTCATGAAATCTGTTTATTTTTTAAAGCAATAGTATAGTCTATAGCGACGTCGTCATTTTATTGTATACATACAACAAACTTTAGTTCCGCAACTAAACGTTCGAGTTGACGTGCAATCTTACCTATATAGTACATTTTTATTTTGTATGACTAAGGAGATCGTTTGTTTGTTTGTTTAAACGCGCGAATCTCAGGAACTACTGGTCAAAATTCAATAATTATTTTTGTGTTGGATAGTCCTTTTATCAAGGAAGGTTATAGGCTATAAAACATTACGCTACAAATAACAGAAGCTGAGCAGTGAGATTAAAACTGCTCGGTATTAGCTAGTTTTCTATACCAATATTTAGGACGTTGCTATCGAGTGAAACGTGGAGGGCTAAGGGGGAGGCCTTTGTCCAGCAGTGGACGTCTTTCGGCTGTTGATGATGATGATGATGATATCGAGTATCTACAAATACTCTGGGTTTAAATTCAGTGTAGAGGAACTGAAGATAAATCTTAAGCAAACGTAGGGCATATGGCGAGCTCTGTATCAAATGTTTCAATACTATCAGCTGATGTTCTTATATTAATGATATAATCACAAAACGTTGTAATTACAAACTAATTTCTCAGGCATTAAACAAATCAACGCATAAAGGTAGGGAATATTATTACGACGAATAAAAATGCAACTTAAGAATATGATAATACAGTTCTAATTGCAGGGATAGGATCTCCGGTATACATACCTAGGTATAACTTATAGATTTTAATAGCTTAGAAGTTTGAAATATTATCTGATATAAGGCAATAGACAATGGAACGAAGAATTGCTTACCATTAAGTTCACATTATAACAAGTGTATAAAAAAATCGTTTTGTGTCGACAATGCTCAATGGAAATTGAACTCTATTGTAATATTTTTTATCACAACTAAAGCATACTTTTCGACTAATGTGAACAAGAGCTAATATAGATTTTCTCATCCAAACGTCAATCATCGGAGTCATTTCTTGGCAATCAATGTTTCCAAGTCATGCAATATTTGACATTTGAAGAGGCGCCTCTTACGCCACTTTTATAATTATAACATTATATGAAAAAAAAAATTTACATATATTTTTTGGAATTATTGTCTAAAAATTCATATTTATATTCATTTAATAATTTGCAACCTATATAATAAAATTAGGTCCATTGAATTGAATTATTACAAACAATTGTGTAAATAATAATGATATTAGAATACAATAATGTCAAAGAAATTACAGCTACTCATACCACTGAAGTTAAAAATAATATCAAATCAGATATACAATGTAAAAAGGTAATTATAGAGGTAAATGTCACACAAGCAGTGTCAAATAAATTAAGTTAATCATTGACCATAAGGATTCCCCTCGAGATTTGAATTACATCTTACAGTACATTTCGAAAATTTGAAAAACAAAACGTCTTAGTTCTGGAAGACCAAATATATCCAAGCCGAGTTATCACGGAAACTATTATTCTTTTACTATCATGATGATATCAAAATGAATGCTTATATTAAACTTTTCCTTGATTTTTTGTCAGCTGACTTCAATACACACACACACACACACACACTCACGTAGATCTCAATGTAAATATCAAATACAATATCATTTATTTCGATTAGACAAGTGCTTATTCTTGAAACCAATCTCAATGTCAATGCAATTTCAATCCAATAAAATCTCAATAATGATTCAATGTCAAAACTATACAACCCCTATCGTATATCTGTTTAAATAGCATTCAGAGTATGGAATATAAAGCCAAACCATTTAGTTCATTTAATATCCACGCAATACGGATGCAATGGGCGCTAGTGTTGCAACTCGAGAGTACGAAATTTCACAATACCAATGTCGATCGATCGGAATTAGATTCAAGAGTAAGCCCCCAGGAAGGTACTTTTGAACGTCAACAAAAAATTTAAAGTAAAAACAATTTGCGCATTCATATGGAGAAGAACGAGCAAGAAACTTCATAGGCTACTCTTTTTCTATCCGGTTTACAATACAATTGGTATGATGACAGGGTATGACAATTAAAAATCTAATTAGTCCGTAAGTTAGGTAATGAAAAAATATTAGACACGTAATTTTTTATTTTGTCGTATAATACAATACTTAGATAAAACGAATCAAAGGTTAGGAGTAGGGGCTAAAACGTTATTTCTACGTATAAAATGTACATAGAAGTGTCGTCACGCGACATTTCAAATCAATATATCATCGAAAGTATTCGTTTCTGTAAGAAAATACAAAATACAATGTTTTAAAATAATCTACCAGACGGACATTAAAATAAAAATTAGGCATCTACCCTATTCTCTAGTTCTCCCATGGGAACGTGGGTGAAGCCACTAGCAGATGCTAGTACAAATACTAAGACATTAGATTACACATTTTATAAGAAAAACAATGATTTTCCTTGCTTTAAGAAAACCCAGTATGAGAAAGAATTTGTTCCAAGGTTATATAACATAACAATATCAAACGATTTGCATAATTTAATACATTATACGCGAAATTAGCAACACATGAGTAAATTAATTACTTATTAAAATACCGATGTGTTATTATGTATATTTTTTACGTAAGATGCACTGGAGTGACAAATATAGACGAACAAAAGATTACTACGTACTTTACTTACGTACAAACTTATTTTCATTTATGAACAATACTCTTAAAATCAAGGACGATCAAAATGGCGGACGTAGTGTCACATAGAAATGATTGAAGCACCAAACTGTCAGTGGTGTATTTATGTGTGCGTGTACTAGCACCACCGTAGTGTATGAAGTGTAATGACGGGCCACGTCACGCGACAGATGACCGTCGTGTCAATGTGTGGATGTCCTGCGTGTAAGTCTATAGTAGCCAGATGCCACAGTCGTTGTTTCAAGAGACTATGATCGCCTTTTTTCCAATGTTCTTGCTTAAAATTATTTATTTATTTATTTATTTATTTATCTATTTATGCACAACACACAGACAGTACACAGGAGAACACATATATAAATATTTTGGAGGTACATAGGTACTACATATTCCCGAAGGAATCTCTTCCTGCAGTCCTTCGACAGGAAAAACGGTAAAAACAGAGACACTGTGCGTAATATGACATGAAATGTATTAAATAAATAGATCACAATAAAATACATAAACCTATACATACATATGATAGATACACATCAAATAATACACATATTAGAGTATATTACAAATAAACATATTATACATACCTATATATATATATATATATATGACACTAATTTGAACAAGATGAGGAAAGGTAGTGCTCCCTTACGAGTCTTTTAAAGATTGGGATGGATTTAGAATCACGGATATTAGGTGGTAGGGAATTCCAAAGTCGCACTGCATGAACAGTGAAGGAATATGTGTAAAAATCAGTATTGTGTGAGACAACAGAAAGATTAGATTTAAGATGAGATCGGGAAAGAGCCTCAGGAGGGCGGGCAAAGGAAAAACGTTCACGAAGGTAAGAGGGATAATCAGGATTAAAAAGTATATTTGCTGCATAAGGTTGATCCTCGTTTTCAGAGGTAGAAGAGACTGGAGACGCTTCAGCGAATGCAAAGAGAAATGAACTTTACGACTGATCTCGTTCACCTGTTCACCCCACGAAAGGTTAGAGTTAATAAACACGCCCAGATTCTTGGCAACATCAGTGTAAGGGATAACATTGCCATTTAGGATCAAAGGATCAAGGGCAGAGATGCTCAATGCATTGCGGTAAAACCTACCGCCAATTATCATAGCCTTGGACTTGAGGGGGTTGATTTGCAGGCCAAAGGATTTGGCCCACTCGTCGACCCCACCCAGGTCACGGTTCATGGCTTCAATTGCAGAGTCGACCTCTGACAGCTTGAAATGACGGTAAAGCTGCAAGTCGTCTGCGTAGAGGTGGAAATTAGAAGTGATAACCATGGCAACGGTGTTAATAAAAATGGAAAAAAGAACTGGAGAAAGGACACCACCCTGAGGCACGCCAGCAGCGAGGTCACACCAATCGGAAAAGGTATCCTCTAGGCGAACCCGCTGACGGCGGCCCCGGAGATAGGAGTTGAACCAGGATAAGGAAGAAGATGAGAAATTGTTGGACTTAAGAATACCCAACAGGACATCAAAATCTACGGAATTGAAGGCGGAACTGAAGTCCAACAGAACAAGAAGAGTGAGAGATTTATTATCCATGGCCCAGCGAATGTCATCTGTAACTTTGAGCAAAGCTGTGACGGTGCTGTGACCAGGACGAAAACCTGACTGGAAGGAGGAAATTAGATTATTACTAATTAGATTATTATTATGTTAGAACAGACGAAGCTGGAACCTCCTTTTAGATGTCTATTAAAATGGGTTTTTTCATTGATTCTCCACGTATCATTTAATACTTTATTAGCAGCTCGTGGTAGTCCACGCTTGGCACAGAGGGTTTTTTTTTGAGAGGGCAAAATCATCCAATGACTTAATGACTTCTCACGCTTTGGTATTGGCTAGAGGGAATACTACCTTGGTTTAGTAAAGTGTTCATAAACTCTACAACTCATAAACGAAAATTTTTTTAACCCAGAGATGGCTTCTAAAGTCCTGGTTCACGGACGTCAAATACAGTTATGGAATCCACGTATCACGCGTAAGGTATTCGCTCTACAAACGAGGCAGTCAAATTACAAAAAAGTGTTTTTTATGAATTGTCATCACATTAAAACATGTTTTTTTGTATAAATTTTACCTTCATTAATGTAAATTATGATTGAATTGTCGGTCGAAAATTGTAAGCAAAAAATGATGTTTTGGGAGAATTTTTTTTCGGTATAATGATATAAATATATATATTATGTACACATTGTTAGACATGATGTACAATATTCATTTAGTTAGTAATGATGACTATTTGGATCATTGAAGTCATTATTTACTCTTAATGACGTTGACTATTGCAGTGCTATATGACTGCCATAGGACTGAGTCGTATGGAACACTAGATATATTTTGATTGTATTGGTATACTTAAGTCAAAGTATAAGTCAAAATATTTTTTCAATTAGACCAGGAAGGCACTTTTTAATATCAAAACAAAATTATTAAAAAAAATGTCAGTCTGTCCGTCAGTCCTCTAGTGAAGCTATTTGCTCGTTCCAAAGAGTAGATTCCTATGGAGAAGAACGAGCAAGAAACTCCATGGGTTACTATTTTTCAATCAGGTTCATAATACAACATTATAATAATAATATGTTCAATTTTATCGGTTAATTGAATATTAATTTCCTATAAACATTTGAGAAAAAATAATAAATAAAATAGATTCTTACTTTCATTCAGATTCAGTCATTCTAACTGTAAATGAAAACTGAAATACTGATTTTCCTTAATAGGTCAGTTACACACATACATAATGGCGTCTGATTATGTTCCACGAATTATACAGAACTATGTATCTATGATAGAACCACTATATTTATGCTACAACTAAATATTATTATCATAGTTTTTCAGCCATTGCAATGACATTATATTATAAGTATGTTTTTATGTTTTTTGCAAGGTTCCGTAAAACGATTGGAATTGAAGTGCTCCAAAAATTCTTCTCATATATGAGGAGGCGGGTTCGAAACCTACCAACAGCAAGTACCAAGGACTAATATGACTTTTCCGAGTTATATGTACTTTCTAAGATTATTAAGACACCACTGATAAATGGTGAAGAAAAACATCGTGAGGAAACCTGGACTGATAATTTGAAACCACCAACCCGCAATGACAAAGCGTGGTGATCAATGCTCAAACCGTCTCCTTGTGAGAAGAGACTTTGGTCAGCATTGGGCACTTATAGGCTGTTGATGATGGTGATAATGATAATTTTATGTTATACATCTTGTCTATTGTATTTAAATCATCAAAACACCATGACCGTATTGAGCTGGAGTATTGAGTCTTCTCTACATGAGAAGTTTTGCTACAATAATATCCAGGCTTTATTTTTAAGTTGGGAAAATCATCGAATGACTTGCCGGAGCCCCGGTAACCCGTTAGGTTCTCTGCGACTGTTAGGTCCTCCGCGACTGTTAGGTTCTCCGTGACTGTTAGGTTCTCCGCGACTGTTAGGTTCTCCGCGACTGTTAGGTTCTCCGCGACTGTTAGGTTCTCCGTGACTGTTAGGTTCTCCGCGACTGTTAGGTTCTCCGCGACTGTTAGGTTCTCCGTGACTGTTAGATTCTCCGCGACTGTTAGGTTCTCCGTGACTGTTAGGTTCTCCGTGACTGTTAGGTTCTCCGCGACAATATCCAGGCTTAGCAGGTGAATTGATGACAGAATAATATACATGCATTCTTTTTTCATGTCATCGAATACTTTTCAACTTAAAAAAATATATTCCATTTTAAAGGTAACTAAATTGCCTTTTATACGACACTAGCGACCCGCCCCGGCTTCGCACGGGTGCGAAGAGAATTTAGGATTAGGAAGAAATCACGCTATCCATTAAAAAAACCGCATAAAAATCCTTTACGTAGTTTTAAAGATCTAAGCATACATAAGGACAGACAGACGGCGGATAGCGACTTTGTTTTATACTATGTAGTGTTACCAATTAATAAAGTACTTGTATAATAAAACATTTATCATGAAACGAAAAAAAGAGCTGGTACCCCCGTTTCTTTGCTCCCAAATGTATATTTTCTGCGGAACGCCAAATTTATATTTAGTCTGCAGTTTTTTGCACATATATAGGGTGGAATTTTGTATTATTCATTTGTGTATCCAAGAAAATGGAACCTATTTCGAGCAATTAATTACTTGGTTCACCATTTTATGTAAATACATAATATTACATCACGCCTTTTATCCCCGAAGGGGTTTATTAGGCAGAGATGCACATTATACCACAGTACAATGTAACACCCACTTTTCACTATTTATGTTATAAGTCTCATATAATGGGGTAAATATATAATTAAATTAATTTAAGACATCATTGTTTTCCTTTCATTCAATTTATGAAGTTTAGTAAAGAGATTTTGTCCTTATTGACTTAAAAATCGACGCAATAAAAGTTCCACTTTTAGAGATTTTAGTTATGATTCGGTAACCGACGACAAGCAAATTTTTAAAAAGGTTCGTATGCAAATTCTTTCTTTTCAAAAATAATGTATAGTAAGCATGCTATTATAATATTATATTATATCTCGATTTTTAGTTTTAAGTTTTCTTTCAGTTATTTTTCTTTTGTATTCATTGCATGTGACCTTTACACTGTGTCTTATGAAGAAATCCCTTAAGGGACATGCAGGACCTATGTGCCTCATGCTTTTAATGTGTTGTCCTCTGTTATATTGTCTGCTATCTGATGTACATGAAATAATAAATAAATATAACGTCATAACATAACATCACGCCTTTTATCCCCGAAGGGATAGGTAGAGGTGCACATTATGCCACTATACTATGAACATCTAATTTCACTATTTATGTTATGAGTCCCATGTAATAGGGAGTGAGCACAATTCCAAACTCCGTGCTACAACTGAGATTTTTTTTAATACCCAGTAAATCTTTGCCCGACCCGGGAATCAAACCCGAGACCCCTTGCCCGGCAGTCTCACTTGTGACCATTCGGCCAACGAGGCAGTCAATGATATGATAAATAAATAAAATAAAGGAATGTTTTTTTGAGTAAGATTTTCTATCTAAAGTATTAAGAGTACTTTCCCCTGTATAATGCCCACATACCTACATATAATGTATACAACTCTGTTATAGGTACATGTCACACTCCAGTGTCCCACGTAATAGTACCTATATGCTTTTGTTACTACAGCATTATTATAATTATAATAATAGACACTATTATTGTGTTTGTCCAGTATTTGTTTATTTCATGCAATCTTTTGCCGTTCAACGTTTAAGATTTAATGTCTTCGTTTAAATGTACATTGTGTAAATGTAATTCTAGTTGTTGACAGTGTAACATTTTAGTTACAAAATAGTTTTTTTTTTTTGTACTGTCAGCTATTTTTTGTTACGAACTGAGTGGAAGACCAATTTTCAAATTGTATTCATTTAACTACATAATTATAGTTGGGTCAGTATTTTTTTTAGGGGCGGAAAATCATCGAGTGACTGCTCCCGCCTGGGTGAGGCAGGAGGGAGTGTCAGACTCTTACTGACTAAAACCCGTTCCTTCTCCTGCACGTCGACCCGGAGCCACGGTAACCACTTAGGTAGTTGGGTCAGTATAAATGTGCGAACCGTCACGTCAAAGGAATGAGACAATGCCATACAACTCGCTTAAGTGCGAGCGAGAGATTCAATAAAAATGACTTATGACAGTTCACACGTTTGTAATGGCTCGACTATAAAATAATATATATTTTTTTTTATTTGCTTTTTAATTTTAGGGACTTTTACATGGCACAGCGTATGTCAGTCCCGTATCATAACATAATAAGTGTATAAATCAACTAGATATCAATGAATCAGAGCCATGAAGTTGAACAACATTCTTGTATATAATTATAAAATACTAGGGACCCGCCGCGGCTTCGTACGGGTGCAATATGCATTTATTATATACTAGCTACTTCCGCGCGGTTTCACCCGCTCTGCTCAGCTCCTATTAGTCGTAGCGTGATGTTTTATAGCCTACAGCCATCCTCAATAAATGCGCTATCCAACACAAAAAGAATTATTCAAATCAGACTTGTAGTTACGGAGATTAGCGCGTTCAAACAAACAAAAAAACAAACTCTTCCGCTTTATATAATAGTATAAGAAGTATCTATCTAACACTCTATCAATTTAAAAAACCGCATCAAAATCCGTTACGTAGTTTTAAAGATCTAAGCATATATAGGGAAAGACAGACGGCGCAACGGCGGATAGCTACATTTTTATACTATGTAGTGAAAATATGACCAACTAAGTAATGCAAAAGTTTGTGAGGATGAATGTGTGTTTGTTTGTTACTCTTTCACGTAAAAACGGCTGAAGGGATCGGGATGAAATTTGGAGCAGTAGTTGATTATGGTCTGGAATAACGCATAGGTTGTCTTTTATCCCACGGGAAGGCAAAGCCGCTGGCAGAAGCTATTATTATATATTTAATGTTATTATAAAATCTATATTTAAATAAGATAGATAAGTAATTATGTAAACGGACGGAAAATCGTTGGCCGACTAGTTGCAAGTGTGACTACCGGGCAAGGGTCTTAGGTTCGATACCCGGGTCGGACAAAGTATAACTGGGTTTTTAAATAACTCTCAGTACGGTGTCTGGAATTGTGCCCAGTATATGGCAATAGGCTCACTCCATATTACATGGGACTCATAACATAAATAGTGAGAAATGGGTGTCACATGGTACAGTGGCATTAAGTGCCGTAATGTGCACCTCCGACTACCTCTTCGGGGATAAAAGTGTGTTATGGAAATGGAGTAACAATATCAGTGAAAATCATAACTCAATTATAGCTCAAAGGCTATTATTACAGAAGCCTAGATACGTCCTTTAGTGAAAAGAAAAGAGCTAGCGATGTTTTTAATTATACTCAAACTTTAATCGACTTTAATGACTCGTAATAAAGTCTGAAGTTGATGATTAGTTACCGCTCAATAGTAACATCTGATCAACAATTTTTATTATCGAAATAACTAAATACCTCATTGTCTTTGTGACATAGTTCCCAAACTTTATGTTGGTATTAAACAACAATACTATAACTTTATTTTAACCATTGCTTAGTTTTCCCTAATGACAGGTAATGGATTTTTTTACTCGTTAAAATGTATTATCCTTACTAATATTATAAATGGGAAAGTGAGTTTGTTTGTTTGTTTCGCTTTCACGCCGTAACTGCTAAACCGATTGCTTTGATTTTTTGCAGACGTAAAGTTAGAAGTCCTGATTAAATAATAGGGTACTTTTTATCCCGGGAAAAATTGATATTCCCGAGGGAAAACAAAAGTATTGGTATAGATAGATGGCCATGTGTACATCGGTATATGTCACATAGGCAACTTTTTATCCTTTTGTGACGCGAGCGAAGCCGCGGGTAAAAGCTAGTCACTTATAAACGCCAGTTTTGTTGACTGCACGATTGGCGCGGTGGCTCGGCAACCGGCTACCGCGCAACGTGTAGCGGGTTCGATTCCCGCACGGAACAACTCTTTGTGTGATCCATAAATTGTTGTTTCGGGTCTGGGTGTCATGTGTATGTGATATTGTATGTTTGTAAACACACCCACGACACAGGAGAAAATCCTAATTGGGGCAATGTTTTATTCAGGAAAAAAAATATATTGTTGTGTGTTTTGGTAATTAAAAATGTATTGATTTATTAAAATGATGCAGTCACGATTTGTGGACACGTATAGTTGTACTTACTCCTTTCTTATGGTGCCTACATAGGTACATACTTTTTATATTTGAGTAATATTTTAAGATTGTGAATTTACTGCCTCCTTGACCACTGTAGATTGTAAGTAATATGCCTGTCTTTATTTCATTAATTAAATTAAATCCACAGTAATGACTGTGACCGATTACACCTTTATAGGTATATACAGGATGTAAACGGAAGACTGCCTCGTTGGCCCAGTGGTCGCAAGTCCGACTGCCAGGCAAGGGGTGTCGGGTTCGATCCCCGGGTCGGACAAAGTATAACTGGGTTTTAAAAAAATTCTCAGTAGCAACACGGAGTCTGGAATTGTGCCCGGTATATGGCAATAGGCTCACCCCCTATTATTACATGGGACTCATAACATAAATAGTGAAAAGTGGATGTTACATTGTACAGTGGCAGAATGTGCACCTCTGCCTACCCCTTCGGGAATAAAAGGCATAATGTTATGTTTGTTTGTAAAGGGAAGGCTTCCGAAAACGTAGACAAATATTTTTTGTTTTTACAATTTTAATCGTATTTGTTTTCATGAAACATCAACCTTATGCAGTTATTACAACTATTATTACATACATACTTAGAAGGATTATATTTAATTCCTTTTTATCTATTCATTTATTTTGTTAAATTATTGTTATTTTTTATTTTATCTCTTCATTTATTTTGTAAAGTTATTATGTTTGTTTAATCAATTTATTACATCTAAACTGTTAATGAGTCACTTAAGGGGCCAGGAGTATACCAGCGCAAGGCCATGTCTTGCACATGCTGAACTGGTCCCATTTCACCGCAGACTTGAGACATGAACATGTATCCATCAGTACCTACTAATACAATGACTTTTTTGTACATGTCACTTTTTTTTAATAAAACTAGTTTTTTATCATCACATATGTCTTTGTTTTTGGGGAGGATTCCACTTACACCCCGTAATATAATATACTGCAAAAAATCACGATAGACTTACCTAAAAACGATCTCACTCCGAGCGTCCCTCTAGCCACCGATAATATCATAGCCAGGGTAGAGACACCGCCTCCAGCGAAGATATACGCTTGCTTGGCACTGCCACCAGCTGCTGCATCCTTCCTCCTCCTCCACAGAGGAGCACAGGATGATGCACACACGAATATACCGAACACTATACACTCCCAAGCTAACCACCCGGAATTCATTGTCTCTGAAAAGAAAATAAGATTTATTTAGCACAGTAGGTACATTTTTTTAAATGGGGAGTATGAGGGAATTCGTTTATACAATTATTTGTGTGGGACAATTACCTATTATAGTAAGTTTAAAACAAATGACAGAAGCGAAATTCGACAACACGAGAGTTTGAAAGCATTCATGTTAAAAATCTCATTTGTCATTTGTTTTCTTTTGATTCGATTCCAACAACTTCGGCAGCTATGGAAAACCGACATGATGGTTCATGCAACGCTTGTGTTGTGTTTCGTCGTGCAAGTGAGGTTACCGGAGTCCGGAATCCCCAACAATCCTCAAATTCTTATTCCCCAAAAGG
Organism: Spodoptera picta; assembly: GCA_038387885.1. NCBI lineage: Eukaryota > Metazoa > Arthropoda > Insecta > Lepidoptera > Noctuidae > Spodoptera > Spodoptera picta. Next base: position 7,736,557 of record JAZHFQ010000761.1, on the reverse strand, counting down.
CCGGTAACGCTCTTGAAACGCCTCTGGTGTCCATAGGCGGTGCCGATTACTTACCATCAGGTGATCTGTCTGCTCGTTGTCTGGTTTATCCCATAAAAATAAACTTTGAGTAAGAAAACATAAATAAGATTTATCCTCTACTTCCTTCTAATACCTAGAACCGGTTGTGTGCCATGAAAACTCTTAATACTTCCAATACAGTCATTATCTTGAATCACAAGCTTGCAATTTTTGCTTTTTCAATAGAAATTTCTATTTTTTTTACTAAAAAAAAAAATATCATCCCGCCTTTTATCCCTGAAGGAGTAGGCAGAAGTGCACGTAATGCCACTGTACAATGTAACACCCACTTTTCACGATTTATGTTCCCGTGTAATAGAGGGTATTACGGTACATATATACAGTACCGGAGTCCGGTATATACCGGGCACAATTCCAGACTCCGTGCTACTACTGAGATTTTTTTTAATCCCAGCAGTACTTGGCTCGACCTGGAATAAAGCTCGAGACCCCTTGCCCGGCAGTCGCACTTGCGTCCTTACGATTATTGTTTTGCGTACATAACGTCCCATTAACATGAACAAAGACTTTGCCTGCAACATAGCACGTCATATTATAATAATTTGTGCAAGTGACAGATCAAATATCAAAGATGGTGACTTTTCCGACTGCTACGACAATAGTAATTAAGACTATAATAATGAGTACGTAAGGTGCATTATTGTCATAATCATACGTTAGAAATAAATATGTCTGAATGATAAAAATAAATATAAATCTCGTATTTTGTTTGTGACTATGTATCATTTTCACACAGATATGTTCAAATGTCTTTAAATTTCTAATCTGTAATAAAATCTGTGAGGCTTTTTTATGGCATAAGCCGGTAAACGAGCAGACGGATCACCTGATGGTAAGCAATTGGGTCTGCCCATGGACACCTTAAGCACCAGAGGCGTTACAAGTGCGTTATCAGCCTTTTGGGAATTGGGAATTTGTGGATTGTGGGGGATTCGGGAATTGGGAAGAATGGGGTAATTAGCTCACTCATATGACGAAACACAACGCAAGCGTTATTTCACGTCGGTTTTCTTTGAGGCCGTGGTATCACTCTGGTCAAGCCGGCCCATTCGTGCCGAGGCATGGCTCCCCACACTTGAATATACATTCTAGTATACATTTTGTCCCGTTGAAATATTTTATTTATTAGAAAAAACTGTACAATTAAGTTTGTATAACTTGACTTTTGTATTATAAAATAGGAGCAACATCTATCAGATCTGAACAATGTCCAAGATCCACAATATTCCTTAATTAAAAAACAATAATGATGTTTAACTAACTATCTTACGCCATGGTGTCGTGTGAACACGTTACAATTGTGATAATTGTAAAAAACATACACTTTCACCATATAAGTACAATGGATAGTTAATATTTTGAGAAGAAAAAAGATTATTTTAAACATACAGGACTATTTGTAACTAAAGATAAACTTTGGATGACCGTAGTGCTAACATCATAAGCTAACTTTTGTTCTACGACTTGAAAACTCAACAGATTTTTAGCCAAAAATTATTTGCACACAAAAATATTATTATTACACGATGGTAATGCGAGTGCACGCGCGACTTTGTCAATATACCAGCCTCAAGTTACTCATTAAGTGAATCAGCTAATAAAACTCCCGTCAAAATCCGTTCACTCATTTTGGAGATTAGTCAAAACAAACACACAGGAAGACAAAAACTGCAAAAAATATATTTTGTTATATAATATGTAGAGGTATTGTATTGATATGCATGTAGTAAAAAGCTATTATTCAAATATTACAAATAGACACTTACTTAGATATAGATAATTCTATGCAGAAAAAAAACAAAACACTTCGAATTCAACGATGAACATAATTTATATCACATCTTAACCATTTAATAATATTAATAATAACTACATCTTTGATCAACAATATCATTCCTATCACATCTCAAGACACGTTATAATTATCACAATAATTAATTGGACTAAATAGACAATAACCTTTAGTACTATAATCTACCATTCTTTACTCACTTCCGTGTCAAGTATTACATCTATTACTATGAGCACTTAGAGGCAGGAAAATCAACTTTTTCCATGAATATTTATGAGGGAATTTCTTTGTTTCCGATCGTGACTCTGAATGAATGAAGCGTCTACGGTATTGACAGTCTCACTAATAAATATATATTATTAATAAATAATTATATAAGTTATAAGTATTATAATAAAATTGTGTCTGGCTACTTCATTCTGTCTAGTCTACTGTCGGCTCCCCGGCCCCCGCTTAATCTATGTTTCCACGGCGGCCTCTGATTATGATATATTCTCGTCTCTTGAAGGTTGAGAGCGGATTTTTATTATCAGCGATACTTTAGTTTTCTTTCGGCCTTTAAAGTATAGTTGCGAAGAAATTTTTATTATTAATTATTTATTTATTATTAACAGGACTAAACATACTTTAGGTAGGTAAATAACAACAAAGTTTTAACAAATGTTTATAAGTTCAGCAATTAATGGGAGACAGGAGCCCGTACTAAGCAGAGCCGTCTACCCTATAGTTCTAGATAATATTTATTCAAAATAGTCTCCGTATAATTTCGATAGTGCACGAACATAACATAACATCACGCCTTTTTATCCCCGAAGGGGTAGGCAGAGGTGCACATTACGGCACTTAATGCCACTGTACAAAGTAACACCCACTTTTCACTATTTATGTTACGAGTCCCATGTAATAGGGGGTGAGCCTATTGCTATATACCGGGCACATTTCCAGACTCCGTGCTACTACTGATTTTTTAAAAACCCAGTAATACTTTGCCCGACCCGGGAATCGAACCCGAGACCCCTTGCCCGGCAGTCGCACTTGCGACCACTCGGCCAACGAGGCAGTTTGTATGAAAATGCACTTTCACGCAGGTCATTATGTTAGGTCGATTTGACATCAATGAGATAATCTGTTTTTAGGCGCCGTGGAGTCGAGGGTGAACTTGATTTGGTTAAGTTGTCCGTACTACCGGATCGGGCATCAGTCTTTGAAGCGCGCGCGGAACGCGACCCTCGTACGCTCAAGACTCAGTCCAGTTGTAGACAGGCTATTGATGATGATAAATTATAATAAAGATTCCATTCCCAGGACTTTAGATTTATCAATCTAGATCTAAATGCTAACCATTTCCTACTTCGATATCAATCAACATACCAAAGGTAAGAAAACATTAGTCACAAAATCAAGAAGACATTCGATTTATTAGAAGTGTATCTGCATTTCTAAACAACAGCGTTCTTAGGTAATGGTGTAAGCGATTAGCGATCTTAATGATTCAGGTTCAAGGTCTAGAGTCTAATGTGGTTACCGTTTACATATTTCTTATTAATTCCTTTCATAATCTTATTCCTATTATTAGGTACATGTCGGAATGTTGTTCAAAATTAGAATGCTCATTTCTGGCATGTTTACGACCGACAGGCGTTCGATTTTTGAACATTTTTGAGCATGCTCCACAGAACGTCTTCTCTCAAGAATAGTTCTGTCACTGCAAACTCCTTGTACAACGACAGAGATAGCACGATATTTAAGTAACATACTATTTTAAAACATGTGTACCTTTTGTCTTCCGTGTGTATCATAAGAGCTAATTAAGAGACTACATATCCATCAGAGATCAGGCAGCAGCATTCTCTGATAAACCTAATACTTTCGATGTGATCTCCGATCCACCTAGAATCCTATTATCTCTATAGCAAATCAGGCAGGTGCCTAGGGCGCCAGGCTACTTAGACAAAGAGTGACGGCGGCGCCAAAAAGAATAAGGGGCGCCTATAAGCTGCTTGTCTACGACTGTTTGCGGTGCAGACGTCTGGTAAACATTTCTTTTGGAGAAGGCTGTTGATGATGATAAGAGATATATTTATATCCCATATATATACGATACGGAGCCGTGGAAGGCGTAACGGGTTGCCAGACCTCCGACTTGAAGTGCAGGAGTGGGAACGGGGTGGTGTTTAGTCAGTAAGAGTCTGACACTCGCTCCCACCACACCCAAGCGGGAGGGAGAAGTCATTTAACGACTATCCATCTTAAAAAGAAATGCTATGTATGTGTACTTCATTTTGATTTAAATAATGACTTCTTCAGTTCGATTCACCGTTTAAGTATTCAAAGAAACAAATGTTTGTTTGAAAACATTCATTAAGATAGCTATTTTTTTCGAAAACAACCATTCTTTAGTAAGGATCTGTTGTTACGGTGCAGTGTTTCAAAACAATGTCTGTTTTTCATTACATTTAGGTTCTACGTATTTTCAATTTACATACATGTGTGTTTCAATGCGTGAGACAATCGCGTTTTCGTGGTACATTAGTGATGTTATGTTATGAGATTTGGAAAAATACAATTTTTTATAGTTTCAGCGACTTTTTTTATTCGGCTAAGTTTTGACTAATTGTATTATATACCGGCGCAGCTACATCCTTTAGCACATTGTAGTATCCGGCAACGCCAAATATGACAAAAAAAGGTAAAATGTAAGAAAATGTATGTCAAAGTCAAAGTCAAAGCATTTATTTCAATTAAACCATAATTTGGTAATTTTGAAACATCAACAAATACAAAATAAATAATAGTCTGTCAGTCAGTCCGTCAGTGAAGCTAGGTGAAGCTAGGTGCTCATTCCAAAAAGTAGATTTGAATTGAGAACGAGCAAGAAACTCCATTCGTTACTCTTCTACTTTTCGTTTTTCGTTCTACTTTTCGTCAGTCAGAAAATCGTCAAAAATCATGCAAGAAAGGACTACCTACTACTAACAAGCACGGCTCCGACACGACTCCAATCCAGCAATGTCATTGTCATTCAAATAATTATGAACTTTAAATCTTATTTCGTATGATAGGCTGCCTCGAGTGGTCTCAGGTTCAATTCCTGGGTCGGGCAAAGTATTACTAGGTTTATTAAAATTCTCAGTAGGAGTACAGAGTCTGGAGTTGTGCTTGGTATATGGCAATAGGCTTACCTTCTATTACATAGGACTCATAACATAAATAGTGAAAAGTAGGTGTTGCATTGTACAGTGGCATTAAGTGCCGTAGTGTACTCCTCTGCCTAGCCCTTCGGGGATAAAAGGCGTGATGTTATGTTATGTTGTAAGAGCGCGGCCCGCCCGCAGACGGTACGCTTACAACCACAGAAAAATTAAAAAAGCTTACAACATTTTTGTTTTGTTTCCACAACAAACAACACCAAGCCGGAGCCATGCTTCAACCATGCCAGAGCCGTACTTGTTTGGTGTGAGATGACTTTAACGCTATACATTAATAGCTCCCACTTATAATCAATTTAAATTTTCACGCCTCAAATTCGCTGTCAAACGCGCTTAAACCTTACATCCTATCGAGATAGAGTAGGAACGTGTCCCAACCTGTTTAACCCGTCAATAGCCCCGTTACATTGACTTATAGAGATCACCTCCATTTCTATAAATAACCCCTTTTACTTAGAACGTTCGCGAAGATTCCGTTAGCCCCGATCTCATTGAGGGTTAAGCTATAATTGTCGTTGTTTGAAATGCTTGATTGACTTATGTAAGTTGATCTATCCATAAGTACCTAGTTATTGGTTTTTGTCTGTAAAAGTACCTACTTATAAAAACCTAAGTACATTAACGAAATGCCTCACTTTTTCAGTCCTAATTAGATCGCGATCCGATAAAAAGCTGTGCTTATATGCTGCGACAAATGAAGTTACTCAATAAATATCCATGTGAAAATTGGTAGTAGGTACAGACTAGAGATAACCAAAATATAATTCTAAAGACTTATCTACCATATTTAGGTTATAGTACTCATTTATTTAAATATATGTACATAAATTTATAAAATTGGAGTGTCTGTTTGTAATATTAAAATAACCGCCTTTTACTACACACATAATTGAAATTTGAAATGAATTTATGTACATACGGCTACACATCGAGCTTTACGTAACCAGTATAAACTGAACGTTAAATGTGCGGAAAGATAATGCGACGCGAAACCAGGATAAACTGGTACCTATTGTATAGATTGATGTGTGGCCGTGTGTACGCAACTACGATACACATTCGAAAATAGCATTTTTTTTTTAATTTTGTCTCTCGGTCTGTCTGTCTGTTTTACTGCCTAAACTCTGGAATAGCAGGACTGATTTTGCAATAATTTTATTGGCAGGTAGCTGATATACTAAAGAGTAACAAAGTCTACTTTTATTTTGGAAAATTGAAACAAAAAAGGTCGGAATTGAAGAGAAAAGAGGTTTTCCCACAGTGAAGATAAAACAACATAACATCACACTTTTTTTGCCCGAAAGGGTAGGCAGAGGTGCACAGGGGCAGTTACTACCACTGTACAATGTAACACCCACTATTCACTGTTTATGTTATGAGTCCATGTAATAGGGGGTGAGCGTGTTGCCATATACCGGGCACCTTTCCAGACTCCGTATTACTCCTGAAATACCTAGTAATACTTTGGTCGATTCGAGAATCCAACCCGAGATCCCTTGTCAGGCAGTCGCGCTTGCGACCAATTTGACTACACGGTTGGTGCGTTGACTGGGCAACCAGCTGCCGTGGAACGTATTGCATCTTCGATTCCCGCATGGAACATCTCTTTATGTGATCTACAAATTGTTGTTTCTGGCCTGGGTGTCATGTGTATGTGAACTTGTATGTTTGTAAACGCACCCACGATACAAGAGAAAATCCTAGTATGGGGCAAAGTTTAAAAAAAGACAATGCAGTCTAAGTCCAATGAAGCTGCAATAAGCAGGTAAAAAAAATCTCAACTAACAACACTACAACTGACCTGTGAATCTATTTATAGGACGCTACTCTAATTGAGTACTTTAATAAAAAATGTAGATAAATAGTAATTACTGTCATTGCCCTGTCGAGGTGGCTCACGTGCTAATGGGAGGAAGTTAGCATTTTGCTCCTACACTACAATTCCTAGGTGTCAGTGTAAATTATAAATGACATACGAGGAATTATTGAAGACATTTTATAGAAGGTAATATAACATTTTTTTTGTTCTCTGAAGATTTAATACGTAAAGGAAAAGTAACAATTCTATTCGGAAGTTGGATTGGTATTGTAATAGGGGTCAAACTTATTTTCTTACACCAAAACACAGTTCTGGACACGACATACCATCACGACTTTTATCCCCGAAGGTGTAGGCTGGGGTGCACATTACGGCACTTAATGCCACCGTACAATGTGACACCGACTTTGCACTATTTATGAGTCCCATGTTAGTAAGCCTATTGCCATATACCGGGCACAATTCCATACTACGTGTTAGTACTGAGATTTTTTTTAAACCCTGTAATACTTTGCCCGACCCGGGAATAGAAACCGGGGCCGCTTGCCCGGCAGTCGCACTTGCGACCACTCGGACCACTCGGTAGTTCTAGACACTTTGCTGTTTATACCGAATTATCAAAAAAACAAAAATATCTAATTATGTAGGAATTTACATGACGACGGAATCGAACTCATACATTCTACAACTGAGAGTTTCGAAAAAAACACATTAAATAATGTCAAATACGAATCGAATTTAAAACCACTAACTCGACAGTCACAGTTGCCCACTTATTCAAAATACGAATTCGAATCACAATAAATAAAACTTATCTGATCCTGGCTGAAACTACAAATCACACAATAGGTATGACGTCACATCATAGGTATATAATGTACAAAACACAAGCACATCATACTACCCCAAATAACCAATTCCTTCAAAGAATATTCATCCTTGTCACAGAACAATAGAGTTAAAAATGTGTTGAAGAAATATGTATGTAAAATGCATCTGGCGTACGTAGGCAATTACATATGCATTTGGCACTGAACTTGCCACGTCATTGGACTGATATTGTGTAGGTATAGTATTCGTTTTAATAATTTAGATATTTACTAGCTGTGCCGCACTTCGACAGCGTGGGATAGTGATTCACAGCTCCTCTACTGAAGGTGATTTTTATTCAAGGGGGAAAATCATTCAATGAATTCTCCCGCCTGGGTGAGGCGGGAGGGAGTGTCAGACTCTTACTGACTAAAAACCACCCCGTTCCTACTCCTGCACTTCGAGCCGGAGCCCCGGTAACCCGTTAAGTTCTCCGCGGCTCCGTATCGGCATCAGCCCTATTGGGCCACATCTGTGGTGGTCTGATGGCTCTTTGAGGCGCGCGCGGAACGCGTCGCGCCACACGTTCGGGTCTTCCTGTAGATGATAGCGTGATAATAAAGAACTTAAATGTTGACCGGACCTATTAGAAATATTTATGAAAAAATTGAAGTAGAATGCGTCACGCTACCGCTGTGCCACGGTCTTACCTGGGCCCGCTGAATATGCACCTAGAGTAATTAGAAGGCGCCCTACAATTCGTTTGCCTAAACATGGTCTCCAATTACAAGAAACGACTCCAGATTCCTTATTCCTTCTATATTATTCCTTACTATTTTGCAACAATCAAAAACGTTAATAGTCTCCAAGCAAAGGAAACCAAATTTTTCCACGAAACCCCACAACAATAATGTATAATTAATGAATATTAATTTCCCTTATTGTACCTATACTACAGTAATGTAAATTATTTAATTTGTTTGTTTCAGTGCCTCGTTGACCGAGTGATTACAAGTGCGACTACTGGGCAAGGAGTCTCGGGTTCGATTCCTGGGTCGGGCAAAATATGATGGGATTTTATAAAAAAAATCTCAGTAGTAGCACGGAGTCTGGAATTGTATACAACACATGGCAATAGGTTTATGATGATAACATGATGATATATGATAACATAAATAGTGAAAAGTGGGTATTATATTGTACAGTGGCATTATGGGCCGTAATGTGCACCTCTGCCTACCCCTTCGGGGATAAAAGGCGTGATATTTTGTTTTAAAAATTGACCACACAACAATATAATAGTTTTGAGATCAGCCAACTTAATCGATATGTATGTAAGAAAATAAAAATTGATTCAGTAGGTAACTAACACTATATTTAATAATTCTTCTAGAAACTGCTTTTAAAAATATTTTCAACACCCTCTTTTTGAGGTCGATTTATTGATACACTAAAACCTTGTCCTAAGTTTAACAAACACTTTTCTAAAAACCGCATCAAAATCGAACAGTCTGTCGCGAGATAATCGTACACAAATATACACACATACATACAGGTCAAATTTAGAACCTCCTTATTTTTCGAACTCGGTTAAAATAGCAATGAAATAACAAAAACATGATCTAGAGGTATTTCATAATATTTCATTGAATTGAGAAGTCGAAACAATCAGTTTTTGATTGAGGAAACTACCCAATACTTTGACAAAAGAAAATAGAATATTCCATTCACTAGACTCAAGTATTTCCTGAAGTCACGAAATATATACAGAATAGACGGCATGATTGCTTAGTCTATTATATATTAGACATAGTAATCTCAACAATTCTCACGTTTAATACATACTTCTGTAAACACGTGAAAGTCACGTGTGGACTTTTTAAATAGGTATCTCTATAAAATATATATACATATATATATAATTATAACGTCACGCCTTTTATCCCCGAAGAGGTCGGCAAAGGTGCACATTACGGCACTTAATGCCACTGTACAATGTAACACCCACTTTTCACTATTTATGTTATGAGTCCCATGTAATGGGGGGTGAGCCTATTGCCATATACCACAATTCCAGATTCCATACTACTACTTGGATTTAAAAAAAACTCAGTAATACTTTGCCCGACCCTATAGTATAATTATGTAGAGGTATAATCCATGTATTAAAATTAGTAGGCATTATATATCTGTTGATGATGATGATTATGATGATGATGAACTATTCTTAAGCATGTCTTAAACTTGAGTGAAGTTTAAGTACTTGGACATCAGGAATTCAAAACACCCGGCATTTGCTTAAAAGTTGCATTTATGACCACTTAATGAATGAAGTAGTCAAGAACCTGTCATTATTTATCAATTTTCGTTTAGTAGGTACTCAGTTAATGAACTGCGCTAACAACACCAAACAAATTGATTATTAAATTCTACTAATCATAGTTTAACAATCAAATCAATTAACTTAACTACCTCTAATTAATTGAAAATGAACTGTGTGTCACCTAAACTAAGGCATAAATTTACGCGACAGATGCACAGCCTAATTATTGAAAAAACAACAATGAAAGGGAATGATTTAGTTCCTTTCACAGCTGGTTCAGCTTATCAGTAATTCAGGCGTTTGATGATAAGTGGGTACCTTTTAAAATATACAGTGGGTTTCAAAAACTGTCGAATTTTTAGTAGAGGCGTGTGTCTAATAAATCTATTATAAAAATAGGATTATGTAGAAAAAGAAAACCCGTAAGAAAAGAGCGTATTTCTTTTTAATAGACCGACAACGCACCTGTGGCTTCTCTAGTGTTGCGGGTGTCCATGGGCGGCGCTGATCGCTTACCATCAGGTGATCCATCTGCTCGTTTGCCTTCAATCCCAAAAAACCGAGTTGATAGAAAATCGCTAGGTGGTAGAAAATGTAGCTAATAGATAACACTCGCAATGTGAAACTACAATTTTTGAGACCTCTTAGCTAACAAGATAGACATTTTCTTATGTTAACAGGCAATTGTTAGGCTAACCTAAACTAATAGAGGCTATATTTTAACTTTTTGAAACAGTACCTACTTTTATAACATGCTGTACAGCAACATAAACGTGACTTATTATCTTTATGTCCTTCTTTAAATCGTTAGTCAAACTACTTAACAAGTAAAACTGGGATCACGATTATATACAACATAACATAACATCACGCCTTTTATGCCCGAAGGGGTAGGCAGACGTGCACACAGAAGTGACACCCTCTTTTCACTATTTAAAATCTTATGAGGTCCCGTGTAATAGGGGATGAGCCTATTGCCTTATACTGGGCACATTTCCAGACTCCGTGCTACTACTGAGATTTTTTTTAAAACCCAGTAATACTTTGCCCGACTTGGGAATCGAAACCGAGACCTTTTGCCCGGCAGTCGCACTTGCGACCACTCCGTAAACAAAGCAGTCAATTTATATATAACTAGCTTTTGCCCGCGGCTTCGCTCGCGTCACAAAAGGATAAAAAGCCAATGTGACATATACCAATACACACAGCGCCATCTATACCAATACTTTTGTTTCCCTCGGGAATATCAATTTTTTCCGGGATAAAAAGTACCATACTATTTAATCCGGACTTCTAACTATACATCTGCAAAAATTCAAAGCAATCGGTTTAGTAGGTATGGCGTGAAAGCGGAACAAACAAACAAACAAACAAACTCACTTTCCGATTTATAATATTAGTAAGGATAACACCAATAAGCAATTCTTCGAGGAACTAGGCAGAGGTACAACTATGGACATCAACGTACCACTGCACCAACTGAGCCGTCAAACCAAAACAACTAAAACAATTATACTTTACATGGCCAAGGAATTGAACTCATAACCTCATCTCAGTTCAACAAACAGCGTCGTTATACTTTCGACTCAATCAATGCGGATGAACATGCAGAGGCAGGCAAGTTGCCAAAATGTGACAATAAACGGCACTTAAAGATGTACTGATTTGCAAAATACATTTAAAACTTTATTACATAAGGATAAGGTTAAAAATCAGTTAAAAAGTTTGATATAGAGAGGTATTTTGATGTGCTGCTTTTTATAAGTCATCTAATTAAAATTAATCAATACATTTCAAACTTTATTTTTATTAGGTTTAAGATTTAAAATGTATTAAGGAGGTTTGACAGATTGGGATATTTTGATGTGCTTGTCCTTACAAGTCGCCTAAGTTCAAGGATTTTAAACGATACTTGTGGTTTAATTAAACAAATGAGTGTTTATTGTGGTTTAAAGACAATTACATAGATATTTAATTGTGTTTCAAACGTCATCAGGTCTGGGTTTCGTATGTACGGTACAAATCTATCGAAAAATATTAGATATTTTTTAGTAATGAAAATTCTAAACACTATAACATGTTTTATATTATCACTACATAGTATAAAACAAAGTCGTTATCCGCTGTCTGTCTGTCCCTATGTATGCTTAGATCTTTAAAACAACGCAACGGATTTTGATGTAGTTTTTTTAATAGATCGAGTGATTCTTAAGGAAGTTTTATATGTATCATGCATATTGCACTCTTCCGAAGCCGGGGAGGGCCGCTAGTTAAGAATAATGTGTTGATTATTATCTTAATGAATCTATACCATATATAATGAAATCGTAGGAAAGTGAAAACTGTACATTGGATATTTTTTTAAAACAGTACTTGTGACATGATTTTTAATCGATATCGAAGCAAAAAAATAGATTTTAGAATTTTTCTACGTTTGTCTGTATCTATGTCCGGGCTAAACTAAAAAAATAACATAACATCACGCCTTTTATCCCCGAAGGGGTAGGCGGAGGTGCACACAGAAGTAACACCTACTTTTCACTATTTATGTTATGAGTCCCATGTAATAGGGGGTGAGCCTATTGCCATATACCGGGCACATAAATTTCCAAACTCCATGCTACTACTGAGAATTATTTAAAAACCCAGTAATACTTTGCCCGACCCGGGAATCGAACCCGAGACCCCTTGCCCGGCAGTCGCACTTGCGACCACTCGGCCAACGAGGCAGTCACTAAAAAAATACTACATAGATTTAGTTCAAATTTTGCATGGATATTACTAACAGGTTGGGTGAACATACATATAGGTAAGCTACATAATATCTCGCTATCACCGACAAAAGAAGAACTGTAAAGAGTTCTTTACAGTTTTGGATAGTTTTTTTTAATAGCATAAGCAGGTAAACGAACAGACGGATTACCTGATGGTAAGCAATCGGCGCCGCCCATGGACACCCAAAACACCAAGGCGTTACAAGTGCGTTACCGGCATTTTGGGAATTTGGAATTTGAGAATTGTGGAGGATTAGGGGATTCGGGAGACTAGGGAGGGGGGTAATTGGGCCTCCGGTAACCTTACTCACACGACGAAACACAACGCAAGAGTTGTTTCACGATAGTTATCCAAAGTCCCTTTCCAAACTGACTTTGACTGCACGGTTGGTGCGGTGGCTGGGCAACCGGCTGCCGTGCAACGTGTCGCGGGATTCGATTCCCGCACGGGAAAACACTTTGTGTGATCCACAAATTGTTGTTCCGGGTCTGGGTGTCATTGTGTATGTGAACTTGTATGTTTGTAAACGCACCCACGACACAGGAGAAAATCCTAGTGTGGGGCAACGTTTTTATTAAAAAAAAAAACGATCATAGTCGCGGGCACAGCTAGTTGACAATAAATAAATGTTATAGTTTTAGGTACCATTTATTCTAAGAATATTTTATGGTAAATATTTATTATACACATCGTTTTCCAGTATGTTTTGTAAAGAATAACTTTCATTCTGCGTTACTAAAATAGTTTCTTTGTTAATATTTTATTAATAGAGTCCCGCCGATAATTTAATTAAATTCCACATAAAGTATCTACATAACATCACGCCTTTTATTACCGAAGGGGTAGGCACTGTACAATGTAACACGCACTTTTCACTATTTATGTTATCAGCCCCATGTAATAGAGGGTGAGCCTATTGGCATATACGAGCACAACTCCACACTCCGTACTACTAGATTTTTTTAAAAACCTACTAAAACAATGTATCTAAAATCTAATTTTTCACCTGTTAAGCTCCTTATGTTAATAAAATTGAAACGAGCTATGGTATAATAATAATAATATTAAATAACCATATTATTATTTGTCTGTTTCGTTGTTGGAGAGGCCGCAATTGCGACTACGGACTAAGAGGTCTCGAATTTGACTCCTGAGTTGGAAAAAGCGATTTTTAGAAAAAATCTCAGAATACAGCTTCTAAAATTGTGTCCGATAATAAAGGCAATAGACTTATCCTCGATTACATGGCATTTTAACTGCATAATATAATTGGTGAAAAGTGGTTGTTATATTAAATGCATTGAAACTAACGTTGCTATGGGATGTTATGAAAATTCATGCTACAAACTTCCTGATACACAATTTCTACACTACACTGCACATAGGTTGGCAAACAAATCGATGGCAATATTATTATCATATTAAACCCTATACTAATGCTGAGATTTCTTAATAAAAAATGTTAATACGTTTCCATGACTACGAAATTTTACTTACATAATTCTTACTTGAAAAACAGTCGTGTAAGTGTTGAAAAATACCACAAATCATTTACAACAACAACAGTTTATAAATCGATGTACAAAACAAACAACAAATACATACCATAAGCCGTAATATTATAAAACAAATGTAAGAAATAACACAACAATATAACTAAAACAATAATAAACGAGACACTTGTTTTTGTAAAAACATACATTTCTAATATATACAAACAAATACTTACAATTATATTTATGATCCAAAAATATACACTATATTTGGCGAAAAGCCACTTTTGCACAGTCTACACAACGCGTGCGTTCTCGTTGGCGTTCAACGTACGAATGCGTGCGACCTGTACGGGTGCCACCAAAGTACTAGTCTTGTAGCGTTGCCTAATGACTTATAAGTACTAAGTTGCTGTTTGATATGTAAACATCATGTTGATCGGATAAGGATACCATGTGATTGGTTGCTTCAGGGCTTTTTGAATGAAAGTTTGAAGATTTTTATACTGATTATACTTGTGTATTTATGTTACAAGACTTAAATTTTTTCCTACTAGTTTCTAGTTAGAAATGCACTGATATAATGAAGCTCATATAAATAGTTTTGGAGGCAGAAACAAACCATCTTAGATTCTAGTACTTCCCAAAATTCGAAGGACATTTTTTTTATTTCTACGACTGAAGATGTTTCCACGTAAGTACTAGAAATTGGTGGTCTTTTCACGTATAGGGCGGTAAACGAGCAGACGTACCACCTGATGGTAAGCAATCGGCGCCGCACGTGAACAGTTGTGTGGTGCAACAACGGGTTGGTGATTTGGGGGATTTGAATGGTGCAACGAACAGTGGGACATAAAGGAGGTGGAGGACGGATAATAAGGACTTTTCAAGGATAGTTTATTTATTTCTTCTTCATAAATATAACAGTAAATGGCGGACTTAATGCGTTAAGGCATTTTCTTATAGTCAATCATAGGGAAGAGTGACTTTATAATTTGGAACAGTCTAGTGTGTTGTATGTGGGGTATGTGTGTCTCTCCAAATTTTCACACAAATCAACATAACGGTTTAATATTGTTCGATATCCGCTAGTTATCTATTTCACGCCGGAAATTTGTTTTAAAATTGCAATACACACAATATGAAACCACTACCAAAGAGTTGATGTCAGTTTTGTTTAAAAAAGCTTGAATAATAATTTACTGAAGTAAATGTACAAAATGATTGAACCGATTACCAATTTTCAACCGTTATCGTCAGGACAAGTGTTTTGGTGGGATCTAATCTAACCCCTTTTTTGAGGGGGGGAAATCATGCCATGACTTCTCCCGCCTTAGGTTAGGCGAGAGTGTCAGACTCGGTTGAATGTCGATGGTTGTTTTCGAAATAAATAGCTGTCTTAATGAATGTTTTCAAACAAACAGTTGTATCTTTGAATACTTAAACGGGGAATCGAACCGAAGAAGTCATTATTTACTTCAAAATGCAGCATGAAAGTGTAATACACGGGATTTTTTTCAAGATGGAAAGTCATTGAAATACTTCTCACGTCTGGGTGTGGCGAGTGTCAGACTCTTACTGACTAAAAACCACCCCGTTCTTACTCCTTGTCTTCGAGCCGGAGCCCCGGCAACCCGTTAGGCCTTCCGCGGCTCCGTAGCGGGTAAAATAACCGGGTTGGGTTATCGTCTTCCACTGTTCTCTGTGGAAAGCTTACTAGTAGTTTATCCTCGTGGAAGGTATGAAATATTGTATTTAATTATAATAAAAATGTTTTATTAATACATACATACAGACAACATCACTCCTTTTAACCCCGAAGAGCAGGCATAAGTGCACGTTACGGCACTTGATGCCGTTGTGCAATGGAATACCCACTTTTCACTATTTATGTTATGAGTCCCATTTAACTCGTCGAGTACCGTCATTATAGACACAATTATAGAACAATAGGTTGCGGTCACCGGTGACCGCTTGGTGTCAACAGTTTAATAGGGGGTGAGCCTATCGCTATATACCGGACACAATTCCAAACTACTTGCTACTAATGAGATTTTTTTTAAAACCTAGTACCTAATAATTTGCTCGACTTGGGAATCGAACCCGAGACGCCGATCACTCGGCCAACGAGGCAGTCATCGTCACATAGTATAAAGCCTTCGAACCTTCAAGAAAAGAGCCTACTTCTTTTTAAATGGCCAGCAATGTCTTTCTGACTCTTCTAATGTTCCGAGTGTTCGCTTATCATCAGGTGATGCGTCTGCTTCTTTATCCCCGTATTTTTTTTAAAAATCACCCGGACGAAACCGCAGGTGCATAATGAAATTATTTCTCATCAAGAAAAACAAATGATTATTTCTCAGTATTAATAATTAGATGTTTCATTAAAAACGATTGCAACCGGAACTGTAGGTCACGAAGTGAGTGTATTAGAATCCTATTCAGAAATGTTTATTGCGGTTAATGTCGTGGTGGCACGGAGGTTTAAGATGCCCGCTTCTCATGCATGAGAGTACGGGTTCGAAACCTACCAACAGCAAGCACCAATGTAACTTTTTCCGAGTTATATGTACTGTCTTTTTTTTAAGGGGGGGAAATCATCGAATGACTGCTCCCGCCTGGGTGAGGCGGAAGGGAGTGTCAGACTCTTACTGACTAAAAACCTCACCGTTCCTTCTCCTGCACGTCGTGCCGGAGCCCCGGTAACAAGTTAGGTTCGCCGCGACTCCGAATCGGCCCTGTTGGGCCCCATCTGTGGTGGTCTGAGTCTAAGATTATTTTAGACGTCACTGACAAACGGTGAAGGAAACCGTCGTAAGGAAACCTGGGCTTATAATTTCTAATTATAATTTTGGATTCGCAAACCCACATTGAGCAAGCGTGGTGGTTAAAGCTCAAACCTTCTCCGTGTGAGAAGAGGCCTTTCGTGAGCATTCGACACTTATAGGCTTAAAATAACGATGACTTAATTGTTCATTGTGAATCTTGACTGCACGGTTGGTGCGGTGGCTGGGCAACCGGCTGCCGTGCAACGTGTCGTGCAACTTTACGTGATCCACAAATAGTTGTTTCGGGTCTGGGTGTCATTGTGTATGTGAACTTGTATGTTTGTAAACGCACCCACGAGACAGGAGAAAATCCTAATGTGGGGACCCGTTAAAAAAAAATCATATAATTAAGGTATGTGGTCGTAATTGTAATTTTTCTAAAGTTATAAAGGCTAATTGTAAAAATCAGGCGTGCTAACTGAATTTACTGCTCCTTTCATAAAAAGAAAATTTTAACAAGGATTTTTATGTTTTTATAATAACTATTATGCGACATACTGCATTACCTAAAACAGTAATTTGCGCGACATCGCTGCAGCCAAGCACGCTGCTCATGAGGAAGAGTCCCTCTGTGACTTAAAACTAGGAAACCTCTTCTCAGTATATTCACGTGTGTACCTCGTTAGTTTAGTTCAAGGAATTTTACTTGTTAACTTTAATCATGTCTACTATTAGCCTATGGAGTTTCTTGCTCGTTCTTCTCCATAGGAATCTACACCTTGGAATGAGCAAATATTTTTTTATTCACTTCACTTCACCTCATTTTTATTTTTTTGTTTTAGTGTTCAGCAGTGCTGTCTTGGTCTAAATTGATAATTATAATTGGTTATGGCTTTGACTTTAACTTTAATGTTCGTTTTAATAGCAAAAGATACTTACTTGAATACCCGTATAGTGAAATAATTTGAAGACTAGGTATTGAAATCATAAAGAAAATACCGCCCGTGTGAAGATTAACTTTCCTTATGATCAACATCAATTTAAGGGTTACGTCAAATACACATCATATCGTTGGTACTCCAACACAACCATTTCGTCCAAAAAATAGGGGGAATAACAAACAATAATCATTAGTTGTGACGTCACAACACGTGGGTCCATGGCTCCATACATACATACAACAATAATTATCACGCAGGCATATAATTATCTTGAAAAAAACTGCCTTCGAACCATAATTTACGTTCCGCATACATTGTTGGAATGCGACGTTTCATAAACATTTAGTTCTAAGAATATTATTATTATGGTTTTAATTCTTTGAAAGGTAAGATAGTCCAGACAAAATAAGTTTTAAAAACAACAGCCTGCAGCAATCTATTGCTGGAATATAAGCCTAAGGGTTCTTAGACGGTTTAATATCTATGGAATACTATGGATTTTCTATAGGCTTATAATACGACTGTTTTTGTGCTATCTATCTATTAAAAAAACAAAATTACGATAATTTTCACACAAATTTTGCAAGCGTGTTGAAGATCACAATTTAAAATATTCATGTTTATTAGGATTTTTTTTAAGGGGGGAAAATCATCGAATGACTGCTCCCACGTCGGTGAGGCGGGAGGGAGTGTCAGACTCTTACTGACTAAAAACCACCCCGTTCCTTCTCCTGCACGTCGAGCTGGAGCCCCGGTAACCCGTTAGGTTCTCCGCGACATGTTGGCCGAGGGTTTGCAAGTGCGACTGCCGGACAAGGGGTCTCGGATTCGATTCCTGAGTCGGGAAAAGTATTAGTGGTTATTTAAAAAAAAAAACAAAATTCTCATTAGTAGCACGGAGTTTGGAATTGTACCCGGTATATGGCAATAGGCTCACTCCCAATAATATAAATAGTGAAAAGTGGGTATTACGAGCAGACGGATCACCTGATGGTAAGCAATCGGCGTCGCCCATGGACACCTGGAACACCAGAGGCGTTACAAGTGCGTTACCGGCCTTTTGGGGATGAGGAGTTTGATGATCGTTGAGGATTCAGGGATTCGGGAGATTGGAAGGATAATTGGGCCTCCGGTAACCTCACTCACACGACGAAACACAACGCAAGCGTTGCTTCACGTCGGTTTTCTGTGGGACTGTGGACTCCTTTAGGACTCCCTAAGAACAATAGAAATCAAAAACTTTTCCATGATGAAATAACTCTACCAATTACGTCTGAAATCATATATCAGCGAATACCCTGAAAAATTACAATAAGTTATTAAAAACAATATTTTTTTCAGTACACCAAGACCTTGACTGCAACAATGAATGAATGCATTCGTCCCAGTGACTAACACAAAATACAAAATGCATTATACCTCTAGAGGTAAATGCACACAAGTGCAATATGGTCTCATTATGACGTCAGTTGCTACGTCAGAGATGCGTACGCGGCGCGCCGTGACATGAGCGGGCCTAATTAAGTTGCATTAGTCGTAATTACTGTATAATTTTGTTTATAATTATATTCCGGTTTTTTATTGTTATGTTTATTGTTTATTCCGATTGATGGCAAGATCTAAGTGCATAAACCTTATGAACGACAAGGTTTATTCCCCGCAAAGGATTATTTTTAATCCGTCTCAAATCATGACCTTTTTTTACCTTTTGTGTGTCTAAAACCCGGGTCCACGCGAGGCAATGTATTTTCTATTGTGTCTCGTATCGGTGCAATCAAGAGGTTAATTGCATTGTTTTGAAACATTGCTTCAGGAGCCCGCACCAGTTCACTGATGAACTATTGGTCTACTACTGCATGAGAGGGGTTTGTCATAGTCTCTAGTCTTCACGGTTTAAAAGCGGCTTGGAGACAATTTAAAAGATTCAACTGGTACAGTAGCTACTAAAATGTCATTACTACGCGGAACCCTCAAATACGAACCTAACTCACACGTAGCCAATATAAATCTCCTAGCTTAGCTTATGCTAACTTTAAGTATTTGCCTGTCAAAAGTTATAATTATACAAAATTAAATCACATGACTATTTTTACAATCTTTTTATGATAAAGCATTACCTAAAAACTTACTTTATTTAATTATTTACTTAACAAACGCAGCTTAGCTTAACATACAAAACTATGGAAGATTTTTCATCACTCTGCTGTATGCCACGGGCACAACTCATGTCACTTTGATGGTACATTGTAAACTAGTTCTTATCTGTAGGTAAATAGGTTGTTTAATCAACCTTTAATCTTTTTTGGTGAAAAGATAGCCGTTGAGTTGTTTGTGAATATGACAGACTTTTTATTCTTCGAATGAGTCTTGGCCTGGGCGCACATGTTAGAACTCTCACGCATGAGCGACATGTTGCCAACGGTAGAGGTGACTGCAGCCGTCGATGCGTCGGCGGCATCCGTGGACGCGTCGACGGTAACCGACATTTCAACGACGAAGAACGCTACAACTGCAAGGGTCCACTGCTGCCGTCAATATCGATGTTGACGGCAGCAGTTTCCTCTGCCGTTGGCAAAATGCCACTCATGTGTAAGAGCTCTTAGATGAAACATACACGTTCTAAATTAATTAGAACCGTAGTAAGTATAACTTATTACTTTCCTGCTTTTATCAAGTATTTTGGGGTACTGCCATCTGCTGCCGTTAAGTCTAACCACCGCAGGTGCAGCCCAATAAGACTGATGCCCGATCTAAGAAAGACTTAACGAGATTCCAGGGGTCCGGCTCGAAGAGCAAGAGTAAGAACGGGGTAGTTAATATTTAGTAAGAGTCTGACACTCCCTCTCGGCTCAATCAAGGCGAGAGAAGTCTCTGGATGATTTTCCCACTTCAAAAAAAGAAACAAACCCATTTATTGTCTAATTTGTTCGGTTACTGACTGAGCCAAAGTCGCGTCTTTGGCTGTTATGGGTGGTCCTAATGCTAATTTTAGTAAAGAAAATCCATTAAAAACCCTTCAAAAAAATCCAATACGACGCCCCACACACCAAACAGTCCACATGATAAGGAAGATCACAGATCACACCAAAACCACTTGATCAACGGCAGTCATAATACAATTACGTGTCATTTATCTTGATAAAAATATCTCTAAAGAGATGAATCTTTAGTCCTGTGCTACTTCACTATCTTACTGAGTGATTCATTCAAGAATACTAAGTCAGAAGGAGATAAAATACTGTCTGATGAATGAAATGAGGAAACTGACGTGGCACTTATCAGTAACAGATAACTATAGATACTCATAAATATAGTTTTTATCTTACAAAAATGTATTATTCATTGTATGTACTGAATGCACTGTTTTGTTTATAGTATTATGTTCCAAGCATCGATAGATCAAGAGATGTGCGCACTACGTGTTTTGCCAGTGATTTGATTGACATTCTGATTAACTGTAGTTAACTTGGCTATCTATAATCTGCAACGTCTTTAAAAATAATATAAGGTGGAGAGGATGTCACTATCATCGATAAGTCATGTGGTTAAAAAATTATCTCTATATATTTTGTTTTCTATAACGTTAGTCACGATTGTAAATGACATGACAAAAAAAAGGTGGGGGCCAGTGCTGAAAATCAGCGTCGCGACTCGAGTTATCACTCTCGGGTCACGGCATTTTACGTAGCTGAACACTTGGCCTTTTTTGCACCGAGTGCAGTATATTTCTTATTTTTACTTTTTGTAACGGTGCAAATAAACTGTTTACATTTTTTTTCTTACGTTCTAGTCATGCATACTTGGTTTGTCCGTTTCTTTAGCATAACTAGAATTATTAATCATCATCATCCATCATCAACAGCCTATAAATGCCCACTGCTGAGCAAAGCCTCTTATCACATGGAGAAGGTTTGAGCATTAATCACCACGCTTGCTCATTGCGGGTTGGCGATTTCAAACTAATAATTAGAAATTATAAGTACAGGTTTCCTCACGATGTTTCCCTTCACCGTTTGTCAGTGGTGTCTTAATAATCTTAGAAAGTACATATAACTCGGAAAAAGTCACATTAGTACTTGCCGTTGGTAGTTTTCGGACTGGCACCCTCATGTAGTAGGTACATTGTATGCAAAAGCAATGTGATTCTGAATGACTGTACAATTGCACGATGTTTTTTAATGTTTCCTTGGTATAGATAACATGTCAGGAAACATAAAAAAATATCATTAAAAATATAATAATATTATTGAAGAAAATACAATACCGTTTTTTTCCGTCGGTGACTACAATATCAGAGCTGCTGTCAGTGAAATTTGACATAGTTGCTAGTCGAATTCTGTACCACCAGCTATTGGTAGCAATCACGGTAGCAACCACAAAGCAACAAAATATAAAATTATTTACGCTTCACCTGATGGTGAGCGAATTACGTAGGCTGTAGCCGGAGGATGCAAAGGAAACCAAATTGTTTCTTAAAATATAACTTTAATTAATTAAAATTACAATAACTAGGTGATAAATTGGTCGATGTTGTACCAAGAATGACGCTCTTTACACGGGTTGAAATTAGATCGACAATTTATGCTGAGTTCGCGCCTCGCGTACGGAAAGTTGTCGCGATGCACAAAAGTTCCTCATTTACACCGTTGGGCCGTCTATTGCACCGTAGCGTAACACCTCCCCCCGAAGATCAGCAACTATTTCGAAATCTCGCGTGGAAGGGATGATGAAATATTGCTGTGGTCAATTACAATCTCGCTGGGATTAGTCTTCCTTGATTGTTGGGTTTCAGCACTCTCTCTAGAAGCTGCTAAATTATGACCTTCTAAAGACTGGTTCTTCTGATACTGTCATGATCGCTGCTGACGGTACATCAGTGCAATAATGAGTGCACCTGCACCGAGTAGTATAAGGTAGACAGGAATCGTTGTATGGTACAGGCTCATATCGGTGACGTTGCTCAATTCTACTGGAGTTTCTAACATTATCTTCTTATTAATGGAGTGCAGATTTTCTAAGGCAATAGAGTTTAGTATGAATGGTGGCTCCCTTGACGCCAGTAGCTCATTAGATGTAGGCAGTTGTATGATTTCCAGAGCAAATCCCTTAATGTGGTTGTTGGAATTTGCTATAGTGAAATGTGGTGTCTTGATAAAGCAGTTATATGGGATGACAGCCAGATAGCTTCCTTCTAGAGTTTTGTGGATTTCCTGCTTACAGACTATCTTCACCTTTGTGGGTCGTGGGAAATTTATGGTGTAATGCTTTTCATCTAGTTGTTCAACGGCTTCTTTCCTCAATTTGACTGTAGTAAGTTTGCATGATGGGAGAAGTTCCTGGTGGAGGATCAGGTGCTGGATGCAGTCCGGTTCATCTGGTCTTTCGTATCTTGTCTTAGTTTCGCAGAGGTACAAGGAATTTACCTTCGGGCATTCAGCCTCCATGTACGTAGAATCGTTTCCAGAAATTGCTATATACGGTAAGGTAGGTAGGAGGATTTGATTATTCTTATTAGGAATAGTGGATAGTTTATAGAGGTTGTAAATTTGAGGGAAGGCAATCGGCATCTTAAAGACTATAACTATTTGATTATCTATATAAAAGTATCCTAGCCTAATGATATCGTAGTAGTCCCTTAATTCTAAGTCAAGAATTTCATCATTCGAATATAAAATCCTTAATTTAACTAACATATTCTTAATTTCAGCTAAACTAACTACTGTATGTGGTGTGCTCGATGCACGTATAAAACCTAAGGTATATTCTAACTTATGAAGAGCTTCGAATAAGCTATCTATATTATCACTTAAAATAAGTAGATGTTGGGCCATATGGGCGAAATAAGTAAAGTCCGAGTCTTTATTTTTTATCATAGAATTTAAAACATCGCCTATCCGTTCCTGATTTTTGGTAATATTGGTTAATAAATCAGAGTTTTGCAACATCCAAGTTTTTGATAAACTCACATGCTGCTTTATTTGAACTTCTAATTTCTCTTCATTTTCATGTAGAGTTTTTATAGCAGTATTGTATTTAATTGCATCGGTTTGGTCTAAGTTACCGGATATGCTTTTGATGATAGAACCAAGTCCGTCTATAAGACCTCTTTTATTACGGCCGTGTTGAAACGTCTTTATTTGCGAATATATTTTAGATAATTTAGTCGTAAGATAGTTTATATGTGGTTCGAATAAGAATGAAGTTTTATTATTTAGTCTAGGACGAACTTCGGAAAGCTTTAAACTAATTGAATCAACTTGATACTGAATTTTATCTAGATTAACATAACTAAGAAAGGAGTGGTAGTGGGACACCATTCGGGTAGTTCCTAAATTAAAGGGGAGTATACCAGGGCCGTTTTCTAAAGAGTCAATCGTTACTTCTTGTCCTTGCGTCGTCTGGAATAGTAGTACTAGGAGGAGTAGCATCCTGTAACAATATAGGTTCTTTAGGGCTCCTCTTAATGCGAGACTTTGCAACAGCACCACGTTTCTTTTTGGTATATATGTGTATAGGAAGATCAGCTAAGACTGTATCATGAGTAAACCGCGGAGCTAACTTTTGTCTACTGGACAGGGGATTGCGAATGAATACTTGTTGATCAGGATGGTATTCCTTTTCAGGTTCGCGATTTTTATTTCTGTTTTCAGTTAATTCAATCCGGTGAGATTGTGAAGCTTCATTTATCGTTTCATAAACTTGAATTAAACGTTTCTTATGGTTCTCTAAGTATTGTTGTAGTAAGTGTTCGGATAAATTGACATCAAGAGGATCGCGGGGATCAAAATGTCCTGTGATCAAATCTATGGGCCTACATTTGGTAAAACTGTGAATGGAACTGTTATAACCTAGAATTGCGTAAGGCATGAGATGTTCTACGGGTTCATTACGCTTTTCTATTTTAAGGATCCTAAGATGTTCAAGAATCGTGGAGTGAAACCGTTCTATCATTCCGTTATCGTTAGGAGTATGTGCAAGTATTTTATGATGCTGTATCTTATGTAGGCGAATAAATTCCGAGAAAAGTGCATTGGTAAATTCTGGTCCTTGATCTGTAATGATAGTATATGGAACGCCATGATGGGTGCAAAATGTTAGAAGAGCTTGAATGACACTTATAGCTGTACCATCTCTGAGATGATATGCTTGCGCATATTTCGAGAAAGCATCAACTATGGTAAGGAATTTCTCATGTTCGGCTGTGAACAGATCGAGATGTACAGTTTCAAAGGGTTTGGTTGGAGGAGGAACTATAGAGAATTCTTGCCTGACGGGGTTTCGATCGTACTTTGCCTGCCCACACACTCTGCATTCATTAATAAATTTTGCGATACTTTCTTTCATCTTGGGCCAGTAGTAACGATGCGACAAGGTAAGATAACATTCTGTTATACCGCGGTGGTTAGTTTTTCCTTGATGATAATTGCGAATAATTTCCTGTTGTTTCATATAGTCTTTAACGTTTTCTGTTTCTTTCTTCGTCAAGACCATATTTAAAGCAGAACTTTTAAAATTACTTTGAATAATTGGAATAATATGATACATAGCTAGTGGTGGATGAATAATTAATCCGGTTTTTACTTTAGGATTAACGTTTTCTTTAATGGCATTAATAACATCACTTTCAAGATTAGACTCAGACACCTGTATAGTGGTTTTAACGTGAGTTTCAAATGGTTTGGTTACAGTGGGGCGTTTTTTAATATCTCCAACAACTACTAGACATACTTGACGGTAGAATTTATTCAATGGTTCATCAGATATTGGGATTTCTAATATGGGATCTTCGGTACTAGTATGGGCTGTCAGTGTGGTTGAACCAGTCAGAGAAGGTGGTTTCTCCGATGGGTTAACTGTAATTGAACTAACATCCTCGTGATTTATTTCGATGCGAGATAGAGCATCCGCATTGGTGTTGAATTTACCCTGCTTGTAGATGATCGTGAAGTTATACTCACTTAATTTTAACCTCCAACGGGTAAGTCGAGAATTCGGTTCCTTTAAACTCATAACCCATTGCAATGGCTTATGATCCGTTACAATTTTGAATTTCCTTCCAAAAAGATAGGGACGGAAGTATTTCGTCGCCCATACTATTGCTAATAGTTCCTTTTCAATCGTGCTATAGTTAATCTCACTACTATTTAATGTGCGCGATGCGTACGATATGGGTTTGTCGCTACCTATTTGTCCTTGGGATAGAACAGCACCAATGGCCAGATTAGAAGCGTCAGTTGTTAGAATGAATTCCTTATTAAAGTCTGGGTATTGTAGGATAGGATCATTAGTTAAAAGGGTTTTGCACTTTTCAAAACAGCTGATATAACTTGGATCATTTAGACTAATCTTTGAACCTTTTTTGAGACACTGTGTCATTGGTTTTGTTATTCGGGCAAAGTCCGGGATAAATTTCCGATAATAGCCTAATAGACCTAAAAAGCGTTTAATTTCAGTAGCTGTTTTAGGTATCGGGAATTTTTGGATAGCCGAGATTTTATCAGGGTTGGGTTTGATCCCATCTTTGCTAATAATGTGTCCCAAATAGGCTGTTTCTAATTTCAAAAACTCTGATTTGTCCATTTGAATCTTGAAATTTGATTCCCTGAGTCTCTGAAAGACCTTTTCCAAATTTACCATATGTTCCTGGAGGGATACTGAAAATACTATGATATCATCTAAATATACTAAGCATATGACATTTTGAAGGTCCCTTAAGACATTGTCCATCACGCGTTGAAAGGTGGATGGTGAGTTTTTTAAGCCCATTGGCATACGGAGAAACTCAAAATGGCCATGTTCAACTGTAAACGCGGTTTTATGGATGTCGTCTGGATTCATTTCAACTTGATAAAATCCGCTTGCGAGATCTAACGTAGTGAAGTATTGACAGTTGCCTAACTTATCTAATACGTCAGCAATATTGGGTATAGGATAACGATCGTCAATAGTTTTTTCATTTAATTTTCTGAAATCTATGACCAAGCGCCATTTTGTTTTTCCACTGGCGTCGGCTTTTTTGGGCACAACCCAGATGGGGGAACTCCAAGCAGATTGTGAAGGCTGTATAATATTTTGTTGTAACATTTTAGAGATTTGATCCTGAACTTCCTGCTTATGTACAAAAGGATATCGGTAACTTTTAGTGTAGATTGGTACTTCGTCCGTAGTTTTAATAGAATGTTTTACCTGATTTGTGAAAGATAATGGTTCACCATCTATATAGAATACGTCAGCGTATTTGGCACAAAGTGTCTCTAAGTTAGCCTTCTCCTCGGGATTTAAATGTTCCGTTCGTAATCGTGCTAATACTTCTTTAACACGGGAATCGTACTGTTCAGAATGCAAGCATTGAATATTAAATATTTCTGCGCTAACGGGACGATCCATTGAGAAGATTACATCATGACGTGATGAGTTAGTAACTTCTATTATACCTCTACTATCTTTAACGTTTGTAATGCAATTGCCTATTAAACAGTTTGAGATGCGTTGTTCAGGAATGAAAACTTCACCGTCTTGAGAATTTATAGGGACGTTAATTAATTTAGATAAGTTAGCCGGTATTATGTCTTCGTATAGGTTGCTGTTGCGTGAATTATAATTAATAATGGATTACTAGAGTTCCGTGTAATTAGCAATTTATTTTTTAAGTCTATGGTAGATTCTAATTTTTCTAATAAGTCATAGCCAATCAATCCGTCGAAATATTCGTGAAACGCGTACACGGAGAGAGTAATATCACCCGACTCATTAAATTCTTTAAAACAGGGTATAGTGATGGAGTAGTCAGTTCTAGTAGTAGCGTGAATATTAGTGACTTCAAAAGGGTCGTAATTGTATGGTACGTGAGGAAAGAATTGTTGAGCGACGGCCGGACTAACGAACGACATATTTGCACCTGTATCGATTAATAATTTGAGCGGGGGATTTGAAATTTGAATATATGGTAACTGTCTCTGGGTATGTAAATTTATTTCTATTTTAATTTGTCTGATTTGGAGTCCTTCGGAAAATCCTCATTATCAGAAGGCTGAGTGCAAGGAACTTCTTCTATGGTGTACGTATCTTCAGTCTGTGGTTGCTCGCAACTAAATTCGTAAGAATTTTCGAAATAATCATAAGGATAATAATTATCGGTATTGTAAAAATCGTTGTAGTAATCATACTCGACCGGGCATGTAAAATCGTTATAATTTACCTGCTTTGTTTTAAAATAATTCGAAGGTGGTGGGTTACCAGCTCTCGACCAATCGTGAGTTGGACGCGGGGCGAATGGTTTTGCTACGTAGTGACTAACACCACTCATAGGTTGCGGTAAATTACTCGCGGAAGGCTTAGGGCCTGGCATTCTAAAGACTTGATTCTGCGGTCCATTATTAGGTGGTGGTGCACTAAACATCTGTTGAGTCCGTGAGGGACCACGGTATTGAGGGGGTTGATTCCTCAACAATGGTTGTTGCGTCTGAGGCGTGAATATTCGCGACGGTCCTGGTATATTAAAAGGCCTAGGAGGCGATAAGGTAATAGCGTGCGCTGAAGGCGGCGCCGTTTGCACGGGTGGCTTAAAACCATAAGAAAATCTCGGACTAACCTGATGCTGATACTGCAACTTCTTTTCAGGAGCACGTTCATTGCGCTGCTGTAAGTATAGCGTATTCATTTCATCATGTACATACTCAAGGGCTTTTTCAATAGTATCAGGCCGCATGCAACGAATGCGAGAACCTAACGGGTCACGTAAGCCACGTAAGAACGACTGTAGTGTAAGTTTTTTATAAAGAGTGCGCTTTGATTCAATAGTAGTGGCTACCGTTTCATGCAGACTGATATAAGTCATAATGGTACTAAAAAGATTTTGGCATTGTTCATAAAATTCTTGGGGAGTTGCCGTACCCTGAGTTAAAAGGGCTAGGTCATTATACAAGGACGTTTCATCACGCTGATCGGCGAAATTATTTATTAAAGAACTTCTTATTCCTTCCCAGGAATCTGGAATCCCGTTCGTATTAATCAACCTCGCTGCCGACCCTACTACTTTATTTAAAATTCCATTTAATAATGCCAAATTAATTAATTCACGACCTGGCTCATTCCTCATATATTGATTTACTAGTTGATCACATAATTTTATAAAGCGAGTTAATACGTTCGAGTTACCGTCGAATTCCGGCACCAGTCGTAGGGCCTTGTAAATATGATCCACTGATTCAGCCATATTCGAAGCGTGAGAACTACTACTTTCACACGGGTATGCTTCTAAATTTCTGTTAGCGTCTAAAATATTAATTCTACTACTATTACTATCTAACCTAGATAACCGAGATTGCCTTGGATGGAAAATCTTGGATAATTAGGGAAACACTTAAGGATAAAATGGAAAGCGACTCTAGAACGATTCTAGCGTACTTACTTGCACAAAATGGTACCTCTACTGTATCGATGTCTGGATACCCCTCGTGGCTGCAGCTCTCCCAGATTCGGATACTCGTGCGGTGCTTGATAACCACCCGGGTGGCTCGCGAATTTGAGGACTATTAGCGATCCTAGCAATTTACTCTCGCGAACCGGCCCGCGAGTATCCTACCGACTGCGCCAATTACGTAGGCTGTAGCCGGAGGATGCAAAGGAAACCAAATTGTTTCTTAAAATATAACTTTAATTAAATAAAATTACAATAACTAGGTGATAATTGGTCGATGTTGTACCAAGAATGACGCTCTTTACACGGGTTGAAATTAGATCGACAATTTATGCTGAGTTCGCGCCTCGCGTACGGAAAGTTGTCGCGATGCACAAAAGTTCCTCATTTACACCGTTGGGCCGTCTATTGCACCGTAGCGTAACAAGCGAGCGGTTACTGTATCCTAAGTATACCTTTTTTTATTTGTACAAGCCCGCCACGACCTCCCAAAACCGCTGCAACTCCAATAAGCCAGGATCTAGCGTAGATACAACCATGAAAACACTGGAACACTGAAGTGTGGCGCGTCCTAGGGATATGAGAAAGTGTCTTGGTTCCCGAAACCAAATAAATCAGAAGATATAATATAAGAGGAGAAGGTAAAAACGATAGTTTCCACTTCCCTCGGTGAATTACTGCAGGAGACGGAATGAATTAAGCCTAAAGGCACAAAAAAAGACTACAACTAGGAGAAGCCCAGTCGCCAAGCACCGCGGAAATATGACTTAAACTAAGTGGGTCCTATGTAGGTATGGGCTGTACACTATTTGTAATCTTCTTTAATTAATTTTGAATTCGACGGCAGCTCGATTTATTAAACACAATTCAGCAATTTAGGTGTCAAAATGCAAAAAATTAAGAAGCTAATTAACTTTAGCATTAGTGAATAATTGTAAAAATGCTTCATGGGTTTTGTTGATAAGAAATTAAATTGTAAACTGATTGTAAAAGTAATTATTATTATTATAAGTATTGATACTTCATCATCAGTAGCCCATAAATGTCCACGGTTGATTGAAGACCTCTTCTCAAACAGATAAGGAAATTAACATCAATCACCATGGTTGCTGAAAGCGGATTGGCGTTACTATTAATATTTTGTCGTTGCTACTTCATGTTTCTTCTCGGGCCTGCGGACGGTGAGTATGGGTAGCTCGCCGCCCAACCAGAACCAGACCCAAGCGTGCGGCGCGTCGCGTTCTGCGCGCTCAAAGAGCCATCAGACAACCACAGATGGGGCCCAATAGGGCTGACGCTGATACGTAGCCGTGGAGAACTTAACGGGTTACCAGGGCTGCGGATCGAAGTGCAGGAGTAGGAACGGGGTGATTTTAGTCAATAAGAGTCTGACCCTCCCTCCAGCCTCACCCAGGCGGGAGAAGTCATTCGATGATTTCCCCCCTTAAAAAAGTTAATGTTTCTTAACTATGTTTTTCTTTCATCATTATAGGGAACCCTAAACACAGGGTAGTTATTTGTCTTCTCATCTAAGTCCTTTTGTACGTCACTCTCATAATCTTCTAGATTTAACAATTAATTAAGACAGTAGCACTTGGTACGAAGAAAGTACAGACACTAGCATTAAAAGTTTAAGAGATAATGAACTCTACACTCTTGAAATTAAGTTGAAATTGTATTGGTGACATACAGAATAGGGTAGATGGATGTGCGAGCGTACAAGAGGTGGGTCATCACATGATACATGATGATAGTGATAACTACGTAAACATTAATTCTTATGATATAATGATCACAATGCAGTGGCGTGTTGTAGTGTGATGAGTAAGCCGTGTCTGGTGGGTGTCATATTTTCTTTATGTCGTCAAGTGGAGTTCACATTAATAACATATCTTTTCAGTTATTAAGGAGGAAAATATAGCTTACCGTTACACCTATTTTTTCGCTGAACAAATAAGGTCCACGATTCCATCTATTGTAAATTTAAATGTGAGAAAACCATACTTTGGTATTAGCCAACTCGACCGGAGTTATATGACGGCTTCACAGAAAACCGACGTGAAACAACATTTGCGTTGTGTTTCGTGTTTGAGGCCTAATGACGCGCTCTCCAATCTCCCCAATCGCTATCGTATAGAATAACAAGCGTGCTTAGAATTCTTCAAAATCAGGGTTTGATTCCTAGTTTTCTTAGATGGATAATGTAAGGTAGGTATACATTTTGTTTATGAACATTTTCAGTAATCTCAGAAATTAGTTCGGAACAGTGCATCCGTTTGTGTATCTCACTCTTATCATAAGTAGGTATGTATAGGTACCTATTCATATTACGAGTCCTAATTATGACAACTGGTAATATAATTTTCTAAAACACTTTTTTAAGGGGGGAATATTATCCAATGACGTCTCCCACCTTGAATAAGACCAAAGGGAATGTCAGACTCTTACTCAACACAAACCATCCCGTTCCTACTACTGCTCTTCGAGCTGGAGCCCCGGCAAACCGTTAAGTCCTCAGCTTTCTAAAACAATTGTTTTTATATTTAACAAGTAAAGCGCATGGTTGACAATGTGACTGACATCAGGTAGGCAACCGGAGCTCGTGTTATGTAGTGATTACAATGTTAGGTATCTACCTATAGCGTGCTCGAACACCTAGGAAAATATAATGTATGTTAGGCCGGATATGTTCAGTCGACTTATCGTGCAATTTTTGCACAATATTATTAGGTACATAATTTACTTTTTAATTCCGTGCATTAAAATAGGTATATAATACATGGACTACTGGTATTTGCTTCGGCAGTATATATACTAAAATTGGAACGATATAGAGAAGATTAGCATGGCCCCTGCGCAAGGATGACACGCAAAATTGTGAAGCGTGGGTTCGATTCCCGGGTCGGACAAAGTATTGCTGGGATTTTTAAATAAATCTCAGTAGTAGCACGGAGTCTGGAATAGTGCCCGGTATATGGCAATAGGCTCACCCCCTATTACATGGGACGTAAGTATAACCTAAATAGTAAAAAGTGGGTGTTACATTGTACAGTGGCAGTACCGTAATGTACATTTCTGCCTACCCCTTTGGGGATAAAAGGCGTGATGTTATATTATATTACGTTATGTTATAAAACATAGAATGAATTTTTTATTTCTTTTGTTTCCAAATGTGATTTGTTTTGAGGGTCAAAAACATCAAGTGGCGCCCTGAGTGAGGCGAGAGGGAGTGTCAGACTTTTATTAACTAAAAACTACCCTGTTCTAAGTCCTGCTTGCTACTCGTAGGATATCTTTTTGTTACCTCTGATGTTGCGTGTGTTCATGAGATGAGCGACGCCGATTGCTTCATCAAGATAACCGTCTACTCTTTTGTCGCCAAAAAAATGCACATAACCTCTATTCTGAGACTCTTCGATAATTTAACTAATTACACAGTTTTATTTTATCTCTGTCTAACTCTAACTAGGTAATCCTTTATTTGCAAAAAAACTATTTTAACAAGGAACTAACTAACTACCACAAATTACAGAAACCAAGTTAAAATTTTATAAAGATATCCATTTCAATGAAAAGAAATAATATTTATTTTATACTTAATTTTCGTTTAAGGTCACTGATAAGACATTTTGAACTAGATTTTTGAATCTGTTTTGTGTCATGATGATTATTATGCACGTGATTAGCTGATTGTGATGGCTTTTTGAAGTACTCATCAAGCCGAAGTTCTCATCACTAGTATAAAGTCTTCAGTCAGTCAAACCATTGCAACGGTTTTGTGGGGCTTAGATTATAAAATATATACCTTTGTGATATAAAGATAAATAAATAATAAAAACCACAGAAATATTAAAAAGTAAAACAAAGTCGCATTCCGCTGTTTGCCCCTATGTATGTTTAGATCTTTAAAACTACGCAACGAATTTTGATGTGTTTTTTTTATTGGATAGAGTGAAAACTAGTATTATATACCTATTCATCAATATTGGTTAAAGTCCCGTGTCCCGTCAACATGTGGCCTCACTCCATAGAGGAAACAATACCTGGCGAACCCCGCGCGACTCAAAGAGCCATCAGACCATCACAAATGGGGCCCAGTAGGGCTGATACCCGATACGGAGCCGCGGAAGGCCTAACGGGTTGCCGGGGTCGCGCCGGCTCGAAGAGCAGGAGTAGGAACAGAATGGCTATTAGTCAATAAGAGTCTGACACTCCTTCCCACCTAACCCAAGACGGGGGAAGTAATTGGATGATTTTTCCCCTCTCAAAAAAAAAGCTGATGATAATAATGATGACGCATGTACTCATTGGTAGATACGTACTATGATAAATCTATCAATCATAAACCAAATGTGTTTCGCTCATTCTTAACCGACTTCCCTAAAAGGAGGAGGTTATCAATGCGTCTATATGTTGTGTAATCGAAGGACGTCAAAAAACGTGTGTAATCTCTGTAGTAGTAATCTGTAGACTAATAGTCTGGTCTACTAGACAACCTTATCTTGATAGGAAACAAGTTTAAATTATCTTTGCCAAGTTTCTATGAGTCAATCTTTTTAACCGCATTGCGTATAACTTTTCGCTCACTCGCTTCACAATGTGAGTGAGGATTCAATCTTACTAATCCTATCTTAACTAAAAATCGCGGGTTACTCACGTGAATATACAATAGGCTGCGCGACATCGCCGCGACCGCGCACGCTGCTCATGAGAAAGAACCCCTCTGTGGTTCGAAACTAGTAGAGCTTTTCTCAGTATATTCACGTGAGTAACCCGCGATTTTTAGTTAATTTAGTCTTACGATAGTTATTATAATCAAAACAATCCTATCTTACTTCCTACCTACTCATATATAATATTATAAATGCGAAAGTTTGTGAGGATGTATGTATGTGTGTGTGTTTGTTTGTTTGTTACTCAATAACGTCAAAACGGCTGAAGGGATCTGGATGATATTTGGAACAGGAATAGATTATGATTTCAAATAACACATAGGATATTTTTTGTACCACGGGAACGCAGACTAAGCCGCAGGCAGAAGCTAGTATTAGAATATATTCTAATGTACAATTACATAATGACATAACATAACATAACATCACATTTTTTATCGCGGAAGGGGTAGGCAGTGGTGCACATTACGGCACTTAATGCTACTGTATAATGTAACACCCACTTTTCACTATTTATTTTATGAGTCCCATGTAATAGGGGGTGAGCCTATTGCCATATACACAATTTCAGACTCCGTGCTACTACTGAGATTTTTTAAAAAAAAACCAGTACCTAATACTTTGCCCGACCCGGGAATCGAACCCCAGACCCCTTGCACGGCAGTCGCATTTACGACCACTCGACCAACGAGGCAGTATTACATAAAGTTATTTCGATGTTTTTAATTGACGGGATTTTTCCTCTATTAACATTATCTCACTCTATCTCAATTGTTAAACACATTAGTCAAGTCAGGCATTTAATTCCGCTCCTAAATTTTTTGTAGCACAATGTTGAACAAACATGACTCTCGCGGTTTATAATTGATATTTTAATTTAATTAAGATTAAATATTTTGTATAATTTGGTTATTTTTAGTGTTTCAATTATGAATTAACTCAATCATTTGTTAATGACTACAAGGTTGTGCCGTTGTAGAATTGTCAATGAATAAATAGACAAAGGGCAGTAGTATTATATTTAGGTATTTGGAATTAAAAATGTAACATAGGTTTACAAAACGAGTGCTGAATTTAGGTATGGATGGTGGAATAGAAATCGACCTAAAAAAAGGAAGATAAATTGTGTGAGAATCAGTATAAAATATTTTTTTAGAAATACCACTTAGGAATTTTTATCGTGTCTTGGGTGCGTTACGATAGGCTTGTTCCTAAATGGACGTTCACCACTTTGGGCACCTGAAAAATGAGGCCTTTTTAAAGGGGAAAGTCATTAAACGACTTCTCCCGTCTGGGCTACGCGGAAAGGAGTGTCAGACTCTAACTGACAAAAACCACCCCTACTCTTGCACTTCGAGCCGTAGCCCCGGTAACATTTTACGTTCTCCGCGGCTTCGTATCGGCACTAGCCTTATTGGGCCCCATCTGTGGTGGTCTCATGGCTATTTGAGGCGTGCGCGAAACGCGACTCACGTACGCTAGGGAAAAATGAGGCCTGCCATGACCTGAGCGAGTGGTACCAGGCCTCCACTTGCTGATAAATAGCTAAGTGATTGTTAAGATGATTGATGATTATAGTGTAAAGACTTAAGTTCAGGTTTCTGGTGTAGGTCAGATATTGCTAGTTATCTATATATTATTAGATATTGATAGTAGGTATCTAAAAATTTGTTTACCTATGGATGGAAATAAAAAAAACCTAAATTTGAGTATCTAAATAAAGCGTATTAAGAGGTCACTCACAAACTTGCCTAGGTACTTTTGCATTTCTGTTGTGCCTTGTTCACACTATTCCAGTCAAGTAGCGAGTAGATATTTAGTATCTCCCTCTCGCTTCATTTTGGGACAGAAGCGAGAAGGATATACTGAACATTCGCTGCTCGGCTAAAATACTAGCATAGTGCGAACGTATATTAATATTAATATACCTCTATAATATATATATATAGAGGTATAATATATATAGTAAGGATTAAGAACTCTTTTTGAATTCATGATTTGTTCTAGCATAGTGCGAACATTATATTAAACTGTCAAATACCAAGCGGTCACCGGTGACCGCAACCTATTGTTCTATAATTGTGTCTGCAAAACCGGTACTCGACGAGTTAATATTAATTAATATTAATATTAATTATGTAATTTAATTTAATTTAATTTAATATTTAATAATATTATAAATTGGAAAGTGAGTTTGTTTGTTTGTTTGTTTGTTCCGCTTTCACGCCGTAACTACTAAACCGATTGCTTTGAATTTATGCAGACGTAAAGTTAGAAGTCTGGATTAAATAATAGGGTACTTTTTATCCCGGAAAAATTTGATATTCCCGAGGGAAAACAAAAGTATTGGTGTAGATGGCGCTGTCTGTATTGGTATATGTCACATAGGCTACTTTTTATCTTTTTGAGACGCGAACGATGCCGTGGGTAAAAGCTAGTAGGTAAATAAGTAGGTCTCTTATTGTACCTAAATGTTTACAGCTTACCTGTCCATTATTTAGTCATTATTTTCTTATAATATAAGTTCATAGTGTTTGCTCCTTATCGAAGTGGGTGAAGGCCTTGTCTGAGTCGAAACAATTAAGCGCAGGCTATTTATGACATAATCTCTATCACGATTAGGGTGCGTGGAGAAGAGAATACAATTTTTTAATGGTATAAGCCGATAAACGAGCAGGCGTATCACCTGATGGTAAGCAATCGACCCGACTTATGGGGCTTACGCTGAAATACTCAAACGCTACTCAATTTAAAGTCGCGCTTAAGTATAAGTAGTTCTGTTACTACAACTTCTTTGTAAAACGACAGAAATGGCACGATATTTAAGTACAAGTTAAAATTGAGTAGCCTTCCTGCACCTAATCAGACGTCTAACGACTGAAGTGCAACGCTCTTTACCTTTAAAATTAATATTTCCAACCCGCTAACCCAAGCGTCGCGTTCCGCGTGCGCCTCAAAGAGCCATCAGACCACCACGGCTGATGCCGATACGGAGTCACGGAGAACCTAACGGGTTACCGGGGCTCCGGCTCAAAGTGCAGGACAAGAAACGGGGTGGTTTTTAGTCAGTAAGAGTCTGACACTCCCTTCCGCCTCACCCAGGCGGGAGAAGCCATTCGATGATTTTCCCCCCTTAATAAATAAAAATACCCGCTAACCCAGCGAACTCTCCAGACGCCTAATTGGATTAAAAGGTTCGATATCTATTCAAGGCAAGCTAAAACTCATTTTCACGATCATACACCGGCGGCGGTATTATCACATCACATACCAAACGCATGACTCAGGAATCGTATACCAAACAGTCCAAACACTGAGCGAGATAGTCACGCGTGGTCACGCGCTTATTTAACAATAACCAAAATAGCATATTATGCTGTTTTTATGTTTACAAGACCAATAACCGTCACAAGATGACTATTTCGTAAAAAACTAAATCAACAGAATCCCTCTATTTGCTTAAATAAAGTTATTTGTCTATCTTATGCCTTTGTAAATAAAGTTTTAAATTGTTTGCCCAATAAAATAAAAGTTGGTTGCATGCTTGTATCGTGATTGTTGTTTACGAAATATTCTGTTTGTCGAGTTGGTATAGGTAAGTTGTGTTGACATGAAGATTAGATAATGGTTTTTACTCATTCATCGGATGGGCTGCTAATGTCCAAATCATCAAAGGCCACTCACTTTTAAGTCACGCTTAAGTAGATATACCTAGTTCTGTCACTACAGCACGGTCACAGCTTTTTTTTTATGGCATAAGCCGGTAAACGAGCAGACGGATCGTAAGCAATCGGCGTCGCCCATGGACACCTGGAACACCAGAGGCGTTACAAGTGCGTCACCGGCCTTTTGGGGATTAGGAGTTTGAGGATCGTTGGGGAATCAGGGATTGGGGAGATTGGGGAAAGGGAGGGTAATTGGGCCTCCGGTAACCTCACTCACACGACGAAACACAACGCACGTTGCTTCACGTCGGTTTTCTGTAGGCCGTGGTATCACTCCGGTCGAGCCGGCCCATTCGTGCCGAAGCATGGCTCTCCCACACTTTAGTTTACTCAAAGTGGCTGACGGAATGGATGGATGACATTTGGGATATGTGGGGCCTATATACTTTGTTTTTATATATGTATTGTCCTTTGTGTTGTATTTTTTTTTATGGGACAAGCCCGCCACAACCTCTCAAAACCGCTGCTGCAACTCCTGTAAGCCAGGATCTACAGTAGATACAACCATGAAAACACCGGAACACTGAAGTCCGGCGCGTCCCAGGGACATGAGTAACTGTCTTGGTTCCCGCAACGAAGTGAATCAGAAGATATTATAAGAGGAGAAGAAGAAAAAACTATGGTTTTCACTTCCCTCGGTGAATTACTGCAGGAGACAGAATGAATTAAGCCTAAAGGCACAAAGAAGAGACTGTACAACTGGGTGAAGCCCAGTCGCCAAGCACCACGGAAATTTGACTAAAAACTAAGTGGGTCCTATGTGTGAGCTGTTATACTTGCTTCCAATAATAGGTATAGCAAAAACGCCTAAACGCACGGAAATTCGTTCTAGATTCGACAAGGTCCGTATAATGAACTACACCTGACGAAACAATTAAATTATTTAAACATAGTGTTACGTTCATATTGCCAGAGATCACACTCCCAGAGTATGTGATGGGCCGACTGCTCGTATCGCAACTCCTCTGTCGAACATTGGCACCATGGTGAATCAATAAGTTTAAATGAGAACAATTTGCTTTTAAAGTTGCCGTGGCCAGTAAGAAATTGGGCAACATAGTGATCCACCTCCAACCATGTCCTCTCCAGCCGCTCATGCACGGATGGGAAGAACTGATTCAGGTGGCGGCCCTTAATAGAAGATGCCCATCTACACTGCCATTCGGTACTTTGTGTTGTATGTGTGTACATAAATAAACAATACAAATTCTTTGTAAAATGACAGATTTTTTTAAGAGGGTATAATGTTAGAATAAGTATGTAGTTTCGGAACGCAACCATTTTAGTTCAGTTTTCTGCCACTGGTGTCGCTCTCTCTCTCACTTTGAATTTCACATCGTAAACGGTCGTACGAAATAAATAACTAAAGTATTCTGTGTAAATATTTCTTTTATTACTACATCCACGCTTACATTAAAACATCGAACGACTGCCCCCGCCTGGGTGAGGCGGGAGGGAGTGTCAGACTTACCTACTGCCTAAAATCCACCCCGTTCCTACTCCTACATTTCGAGCCGGAGCCCCGGCAACCTTCATATGTTATTTAAGTACCTACAACTTAAAATTGAGAAGCCTTCCAGTATTCGGGTGTTAGGTGCACATTTAAACCAGCTTTGCATCGGATCATTGTTGCTAAACCAGAGTTATCTATTTAAAAACTATAAAAAACTCCTCACGAAGTCTAGGAACGAATTTAAACTAGGACTGACCTGACTGTAGGTATCAATCTCAAGTGTGGTTTCTAACCAGGGTCACCAGGTCTTCGATTATCCTAGTCTTTATTGATTTCCCTTTATGTGGCTATTATGCCCTAACTCTGTACCTCAGCTCTCTAAATTTATGGGAAGTACCAGTTCTATTTTGATGATCATGAGTGAGTGAGTGAGTGTCATAAATGCGAAACTTTATTTT
Source organism: Spodoptera picta (assembly GCA_038387885.1). Taxonomy (NCBI): domain Eukaryota; kingdom Metazoa; phylum Arthropoda; class Insecta; order Lepidoptera; family Noctuidae; genus Spodoptera; species Spodoptera picta. The sequence goes on along the minus strand of JAZHFQ010000761.1, from coordinate 7,696,818 downwards.
CGCATTACTTTGGAACTAAATGACCTCTACGTTGTGATTTTATTGTTATATGTACCTATATGTTTGTCAAATAGGGGCTTGAAAATGCGAAATGATTCTAATAAAGGATCTAATAAAAAACGACTGCACGGTTGGTGCGGTGGCTGGGCAACCGGCTGCCGTGCAACGTGTCGCGGGTTCGATTCCCGCACGGAACAACACTTTGTGTGATCCACAAATTGTTGTTTCGGGTCTGGGTGTCATTGTGTATGTGAACTTGTATGTTTGTAAACGCACCCACGACACAGGAGAAAATCCTAATTTGGGGCAACGTTTTTTTTTTTTTAAAAAAAATAGGATGGTACGGCAGTGTTTGCTTCGCGCTCGACTTGGCGGAGCTTACCTATACCTAAAAACACAACCCTCAATTTAACACGTAGTTGGCTGAAAACAGTCCAGCTGTTGACTACAGCGTTATTCTTATCACAAAGAAGCGCATAACTCGAAACAATATCTGTCTGCACTGACCTCTATTTAAAGTGATTCATAAGTTCATCGTCAATCGTCATCCACCTGACGCATAGAATCGTCATCTTATCTCATTTCCCGTTAGATGCCGTAAAATAAATTAATTCGTTTCTTCTTATGAATAGGGTGATGAATAATCACACTAGGTAATATTTAAAAAGGTGAAAGTTTCTTTGTTTGGTTGTTTGGCCCTCAATCACGCTGAAACTGCTAAACAGATTTTGATGAAATTTGATATACAGTCAGGGTATGGGCAGACTTAGGTGATATCAAAGTCAAAGTCAAAGCATTTATTTCAATTATACCTTTGGTAGGTACTTTTGAAACGTCAACAAATACAAAATAAATAATAGTCTGTCAGTCAGTCCGTCAGTGAAGCTAGGTGAGATGAGATATTTACTTTTTACCACGATCCCATGTGATAAAACAGGAATTATATTCTACGAGGACGAAATCGCGGGTATGTATGAGCTAGTTCTTTCATTAACTACGTTTAAAAAAACCGACTACAACCCCCACTTTTCTGCTATTCGGTTAATTAATAGATAGATATACTAAAATAATTTCTTAAGTGTAACACTGCACTTTAGACTGCACGGTTGGCGCGGTGGCTGTGCAACTGGCTGACGCGCAACGTGTCGCGGGTTCGATTCCCGCACGGAACAATTCTTTATTGTTGTTCCGGGTCTGGGTGTCATGTGTATGTGAATTTGTATGTTTGTAAATGCACCCACGACACAGGAAAAAATCCTAGTGTAGGACAACGATTTAAAAAAAAAACAATCACTTTTCTGAAACCGCATCGAAACCTGTTCAGCCAATAGCAAGATAATCGCGCACAAATACATACAGGTCCACTGAGAACATCCTTCTTTTTTGAAGTCGGTTAAAAATATCGACAGACTCCCTACATACAGTCCATAGAAAATCTATAACACATGCAAATGATTTTCATGAACCCACCAAGGCCTGTAGGTACAATTAGCATAGGCAGTCACAAGACATCGATAAGGCTTGACGCAAACTACATTATTTTTACGGGAATTGTAACATTGCATTGGACGCTTAGTTCACACCTACGTAATATGGAGCCTTGATACAATCACCATCAATTTATGGTACCTATGGGAATTTTATAGTTTTTTTTTTATGTAGATATCGCGATGTTACAATTTTACTGTTTTCTATCCAGGGTTAACAGTGACGCACATAAGTTTTATAAGTTTAGTAACGTTCAGTTATTTGATAAAGATATGGGTAAATCTGCCGTCACCACTCGAGACTGGCAGTATAGTCGACAACATGGTATTGGAGACTCGGTTGCCAAAGAGAAAAATAAAAGATATGGGTAGAAAGGCAGGCACTTAGTTCAAACTATTGTGCTATTACATTAGGTACCTACTTACGACCTATCTGTTAGTTTTATCTGCTTAGGGGTTATGCCAACGCCAGATAAATTTTAACTGACGAATAACTTGGAATATTTGACAATTCTTAAAATCAGTAAAATGTCAATTTTAATCTACAATTATTGAAAAATCGCCACTTACTAGAAATATAATTTCGACTCATTTCGTTTGGAGCCACACAAGGATTTTCTCCTGTTTCGTAGCAGTTTGGTACTTGCCAACTAGTCAACTTCACTACTACTTTTTTCGACCTGTCAAAAACGACAATTTTCTATGAATTTTGTACGAGATTGTGTATTGTGACGTCACGTTTTATTAGCGTCAAACAGCATAGGTACTTATTACTTAAAAATTTACTGGAAAAATATTAAAATCAAGTTGGTCACAAAACCACTTTATAAAAGTGTGATTATTTTTTAATACTTTATTGTATTGAACAGTCGAAATAATTTATTTTTGATTAAGGAAACTACACATTTCATATTCACATGGCACCCCGTTCCAGAACAATTTGTGGATCACACATCATGTCATGTAGGTACTTATTAAAACAATTTAATATTCTAAAATACCTACTTTTAAGCCTAATCAATTAATCTGTATGTAGGTACTTGTCGCATAATATGAATTTATTTGTAATTTATTAGTACCTAATTGTTAAGTTACGTCATATAAGATTTAATTAAATAGTTGCATATATTAAAGTGCTTAAATATTTTTAAGCACTTATTCATTAAATTTGTGTTTATAAATCATCGTAATATAATTTATTTGTAATTTAGTTCATCTTAAAAGGTATTTAGGTTGATCTATGTAGTATTATTGGTTGTTTATTTGACTAATGCTACCCCCACTATATGTTAGGAAGTTACCTATACACTAGCAGCCATGGTAGGAATTCATTCTGGATATAGCATTCGGTGGAGTAAGAAGTCGAATTGTTACTGTAATACTTTATTGTGTGGGAATAATAAAGTAAAGTGTGCGATACGTTACCTGTTTTATTTCCTGACTAATGACTAGCTAATGACTTTAATAATGTGGGGGCTCTCAAGGCTTTGTATGACGCCTTGGTTAGATCTCACCTCGAGTACTGTGCAGTGATATGGGGACCAAGTGAAGCCAAATACAAATTCATGGTTGAGAGGATACAAAATAAATTCACCCGATTTTTGTATTTAAAAATATATAAGGTATACCCCGGCTATTCTCTATTATACCCAACATTATTTGTGTTGGGTATGGTGGGATACTTCAAACTGGAGACTAGGCGGGAGGTGGCACTGGCTGTTTATTTATTTAAAGTATTGCGAGGTAAATTATTTAACTCTAAAATCCTTATGGAGCTACGCATGTGTGTGCCGGATGGGTATGTGGGTAGGCGGCGGCGGCCGCAGCTGCTGGCGGTGCCGAGTGCGCGCACCAACCTGCTGCAGCGAGCGCCACTGACGCGCGCCTTGCGCACGCTCAACGCAGTGTCGAGTAGGGTCGATTTGTTTACTTGTTCGCTGAAAGAGTTCACAAGAGCCACCTATGGTATTGTTAGTATTTAAAACTTTAGTAGTGGTATTTTTTTTTTTTGTGATATTATGTTTAGATTTCGTATGTATAATGTAACTTTCGTATGTATAATGTAATTTTGAATTTTGAAATTTTATATTATGTAACTAATTTTGTCGTATTAGGCTAAGTACCTACCTGTGAAGATTAAATTAGCTGTTTTCTGATATAAATAAATAAATAATATATCTCTAGAATGGGGGCTACTACATTTTTGCGCTCAAGATGACGCTAGTGTGCACCTCTCGTTCTTCCTCATCAAGGGAATTAGCTATTGTCACAAAATAGGGTAGTAGAGGTAGTAGACGGTGTATGAAAACTAAAAATGTAATTAGTCCGTCAGTTAGATAATGTAAACATATTAGATAATAGACGATAATTTTCTTTTATTTTGTCGTATAAGACTTAGATTAAGCGGAGTAAAGTTTAGGAGTGGGAGGTCGTGTAGTCACGATACCCTATAAAATGTAGTAAATCGTGACGTCATACGATATTTCAAATCAATATATCGTCGAAAGTATTTAATTTTGTAAGAAAAGAAAAAATACGTGTCTAATGTTTTATGATAATCTACTAGACGGACATTCAAATAAAATTTAGGATACCACCCTATTTCTTTTTTTTTTGAGTGGCGAAAATCATCCATTGCCTTCTCCCGCCTTGGGTTAGACGAAAGGGACTCTTATTGACTAAAAATCATCTCGTGTGGTGGTCGGATGATATGGCTCTTTGAGGCGCGCGCGGAACGCAACGCGCCTTACGCGTAGATCTGGTTCTGGTTGGGCGGCGAGCTACCCTTGCTCACCATCCGCAGACCTGCGCTTACGGTGGCCGGAGATCGTCTAAGATACTACCCTATTGGACGTTGAATTTTAGACAGCTAGTAATTGGACAAAAATATTTCTTGCTAAATTAGCGCTATAGTACCTACATGGTGAGCAAAAAACCGATAGCCTTCATTGAATCAAATTGCATGCAAATACAGGGAACTACAAAACAATAATAAAACCAAATATTTCTATAAAATTCTATTTATTTGCAGGTAATATTGATCAATATTGCGACATGAGTACACAATAGTAATATCTACAAACTAGAGTATTTTATTAATAATATACAATGAAATATACAATAAAAAACAACAATCGTATATTTGGTGTTTAATGGCCGCGGAACGAAAAAAAAAAAGAAATAATATTCTTTAAAATTGGAAGACTATAGAATAAACGTTTATTCCAAGTTATTTATTTATTTTTAAATATGTTCTTTATTTGTATTTTTTTCTTAATATTAATTAATTTTATAAAACACAATAATTTGTGTACGTATTAAAATTAAAGTTTCTTCAAAAATGTCGCCCCGCGATTCACGAATGAAAACAATTCAACAATAACTTATTTAATTCTTAAAAATAAACCTTATTTTAATATCTATAAGGATCAAATTGCTACAAAATATATAAATAAACACTTCACTTATTCTAATTTGATCTGTTTATTTAAAATTATAAAAAACAAAATGACTTTCACATATGTCTTGTTAAGACAATGAAAAGTATGCGCTATGCTTATGAAAATAGGGTATAACTTTGAATAAGCAAACTTACAGACTTAAGTTTTAACATTTAACTACACATTTGAACAATTGTTTAAAAATAATTACTATTATTACATTATTGTCAAATATATCTAATAATATACAATAATAATATATTTTATATACAAAACTTCATATTTTGTATATTTGGTGCTAAATATGGCCGCAAAATGGTATATGGAAGTAGATTCCTTTTCTTAAAACATAATAATTTCAAAAAATACCTAAATCAATTCAAATTGGGTTTTATTCTCTAAAAAATAAAGTCGAAATAAACCACGAAGTGATATTTGTAAATGCGAAAACAAAATTTTTGAATCATAATTACATATTCAAAATCATTCCTTCTAACTTAAATTACATTTTTACGTATACTTAAATATAAAGAAAAATACTGAAACAAAAAATGAAACAAAAAAACAATTTCTTAATATAATTTTCTCCGATTTTATTAAACCAAAATTATTTTACAAATTAACTTCATAGCAAAAGTGGTTTTATAGTTTACGATGTAAAGGTCATTTTACTTTGTATTTAGTAATAAACATTTACAAAAAACTTCATAGAAAAACTGGCTTTGCACTTTAAGAAATAAGGGTCATTATAGTTTGTATTCTTCTATATAATATCGGTTTCGGTAACGTTCACATATCATTACAAAACTTTGGATACATGGCATCTAGTGACTTTTTTTAAATATCACAAAAATAATAATAATATCATTAATTTGTATTCTTTCTACAATTTGGTACTTACCTTAGTCAAAAATAAATTATTTCGACTGTTCAATACAATAACATATTAAAAAACAATCACACTTTCAATAATTGATTTCATGACCAACTTGATTTTAATATTTCTCCAGCAAATTTTAAACTAATAAATATTTTGTTTGACGTAAAAAAAGTGACGCCACAATACACAATCTCGTACAAAAAGTATTGAATTTGAGTAGTTGGCAAGTACCCTATTGTATTATCCTCTTGAGTGCCGGTATATGAGACTCAATAGAAAACACATTGTATCTTGCGTACATCTAGGCTGCGGTATACCACCATCTTAGGTTCATTGACTGAGAAACCATTTCATAGATAACAATAGGGATGATGCCTGAGTATTTAAATTAAAAATGGAATAAGTCCGTAGGTAATGAAAAAATATTAGACACGTATTTTTTTTATTCTGTCGTATAATAAAACAATACTTAGATAAAACGAATCAAAGTTTAGGAGTGGGGGCTGTCTACGAGCAACGCCATCTATTACAATTCGGTGCCAACACGACGCCATCGACCGGAGCAGGCGCCGCTCTGTTTTATCGATCGGTGCGGCCAATAAGGAAAAAGGAAGATTCTGTTTTAACGATACTAACATTTTGCATTGTTTTTTACAACCGCCGTTTCTTTTGTAACTGGAACGTGGAAGAAATCTCTATCTCTTGTTTGCTACTTATAATATATTTGTAACAATAAAATAAACGCATTAATTCACATCAATAATAAAGGCATTCATTGAAGGCAACCTAAGTAAAAACCTGGAAGCGAGTGCACGCATTGCCGTACATAAGCCGTGCTGACACCACACATTGGAAGTCCTAACAGGGGCTAAAACGTCATTTCTACGTATAAAATGTTCATAGAAGCGACGTCACGTCACGCGACATTTCAAATCAATATAACGTCGAAAGTATTCGTTTCTGAAAGAAAGTAAAAAATACGTGTGTAATGATTTAAAATAATCTACCAGACGGACATTAAAATAAAAATTAGGCATCTACTCTATTATACATACGTACGTATCTGTCAAAAAACACAACCCTCCATTTTGTATTGATGTAGTCGCGTAAAAGATTTCTTTATGAAAGATTAAAAAGTATTAATAAATGATTTCTGTAACTAACTTGAGAAAAAAAATGCAATTAACATTTTGTGTTAGTGATTCATTAGGAGAGATACCACGGCCTCAGAGAAAACCGACGTGAAACAGCACCTGCGTTGTATTTCGTCGTGTGAAGTTATCGGAGGCCCAGTTAGTTACCTTTCCCAATCTCTGAATCCCAACAATGATCAAATTTCTAATCCCCAAAAGGCCGGTAACGCACTTGTAACGCTTTTAGTGTTCCGGGTGTTCATGGGCGGCGCCGATTGCTTACCATCAGGTGATCCGTCTGCTCGTTTACCGGCCTATTGTAACTGTAATTAACTGTTCAATTAATGTACCAATAAATAAATGATCTACATACAACAATGAATCCACCTATAAAACAGTTTCTCGCCAATAAAACAAAACAATAATAAAATTCATTCCATTACTTGTAAATTAAAATCTTATATAACACCATAAAAACATAATTTTCAAAAAAAAAAAATACAAATCGGTGGACTTTTATTTAGCTTTACTTTTTGATTAAAATGGCTGAATTTTTTAATATCATAATTCACTGGTTTTTAAAAAATAATTTCGCTTAAATATAGCTAACTAAGCATTAAAATGCTGATTCCTTCTCTGTATGAGAAGAGATCTTTTAAGCAATTATGTTTTCCACAAAATGAGACCTTATCTAGGATGTCTTCAAATTCATATTGTCTATTCAAGTAGTTCTTTGAAGAATCATTGATACCTCAATATCGAGTATTCAGAGCTATACAAATTAAGTTTAAAGTTCTTTAACACCTAATCTTCAATGCAGAAGACTCAAAGCTTTATACGTATTGAGTTAGAGTATAAATTCCTTTAGCACGTTGAAGTTAACTACGAAATTGCGCAATCACTGTTTAAAGGCAAAGTATATCCAGTTTTAAGAACATGGATTTGAGTAAAAATTTAGTTAACCATTATTGTGCGTCGCTATTACTGAGGTGTATGCGCTTTATCATTATTCATATTTCTTCTATGTGTAAGAACAATCCTTACAGCGCCTACACTGGTTCAAATTAGGCTAATAGGAGCTTTACACACATGTATATAGAGTACAAATTTCTTTAAATAATTATTGGGCGTTACGCTTTTTCGGAGGTGGTGTAGGCGCTTTATCATTAGTCGTATTCCTTCTATGAGCTATAGAGTTGTACAAGAACGATCCTCGCGGCGCCCAAACTGTGTCATAGTTGTGTCTGGGAGGGAGGGGGTTCGACTCCCCGTTGTTGTTGGTATCGCTGTCGAGGTCCATGCTTCGGTGGGCGTACTTCTTTGGTAATGGAGGGGGTTCTTCTTCTTCTTGGTTGGAATCTGTAGTTCCTGGGTAAGAATATTATGATAGTATTTTGATTAAACAGTTTTACTATGTGTTCGTAAGTCAAATATTATGATGAAACTACTATTAAGTTTAATTTATTGTACGTTACTATGAAAGTATAGATTTTTTCAATCGATTTTCGATCTTATTTCAAAATGGTAAAGTTAAAAATGTATTATCCGCTTATGAGAGACAGATTGTGTCTCACGTATATCTACGTTCCGTCATAACACGGGTTAAAGACATTCGCAGCTGACAATGCGTTTATACTTCAATCACAGTTGTAATAAATGGCTCAGTAAATACAATATTAAACATGATAATAACCCAGAATAAATACTCTACTTAGAAAGTACTTAAGCCAATATACAAGCGGCACACACTGTTAAAGAGTTAACTTATCATTAAGAAAGCCACAGCCAGCCAAAATTCAACTCTAACAGTGCTTACTCTTGAAACCAATCTCAATGTCAATCCAATAAAATCTCAACAACTATTCAATGTCAAAATTATACTACCCCTACCTGAGCTGTTAAAATAGCATCCAGAGTACAGAATATAAAGCTAAATTCAATATCATTTAGTTCATTCAATATCCACGCCATACGGATGCAATGGGCGCTAGTGTTAAAACTCAAGAGTACGAAATTTCACAATATCAATGTCGATCGATCGGAATTGGATTCAAGAGTAAGTTTTCAGGACTTGTTCGCTGTAGAAAAATGTGACTTATTTGTATGGGATTAAGGATTAATACTCACCCACTGAGTCTCGGTTCGAGGGTGGGGCAGAGGAAGTGATGAGGCTAGTTCGTTGGGACAGTCTTCGTTCGCGCTCGACTTCAGCACGGAGCGGGCGCTCGGTCACCAGCTGATAAGGGATTATTTTTATACTAATGTATGTCGGTCTGGATTTGATATCTTAAAATAACTCGCCTAGGTAAAATTAAAGCATTTATTTCACTTTTAAACACAGTCATTGTTTTTCAGTCAGTCATAAGTTTGACCGCTTGAGCGATAAGTACAGAATAAGTTCATTATCACTCCTAAGATTTATAAAACATATTTTTTATGAACGACTTTAAATTAACGAAGTATCAATATCTAGACCGATGATACATAGTTTACTTTTGGATTTACACATTCATACGCCAGTTGCAATTGATTAAACCAAAGAGGTTCTTTTAAAGTCATTGTTTATACATTTATAATGAATGAAACCCATCTATCAACGAGAACAAACAACATAGTCCATGAACTCTTCATTAATTCGATAGTTCAAAGAAATTTGAACGTGACGTGTTATGTGCAAAACCAAAAGTATACGTTTAGGTTATAATGTTTCAAAATGGGAATAAGCACAAACCTATTATGATTGGTTCAAATCAATATCCAACAAAAAATATTTACAAGTTCTAGTACATACGTGACGCTGTAAGTCCTAGTGCAACATGTAACAAAAGAATGTTTGTCGTATTAAAGGTTATATGTCTCATGGCCTAATACTAACATAATTAAAATAACATAACATCGCGCCTTTTATCCACGAAGGGGTAGGCAGAGGTGTACGTAATGCCACTGTACAATCATTGTTACAATACTAACATAAATATCCTTAATTAATCCCTAAGGGAATAAGTAAAGACATATTTCCACGTATAACATCACGCCTTTTACCCCCGAAGGGATAGACAGAGGTGCACATTAGGACGGCCCTTAATGCCACTGTACAATGTAGCACCCACTTTTCACTATTTTATGAGTCCCATGGCGTAATAGGGCGTAATAGGGCGTGAGCCTATTGCCATATATACCGTTCTACTACTGAGATTTTTTTTAAAAACACAGTATTACTTTGCCTTACCAGAGAATCGAACCCGAGACACCTTGCTCGCTAGTCGCACTAGCGAACACTCGGCTTATGAAGCAGTCATTATATAGTAGATATATTTCCATTCGAATAATTCTATAAAATTTATTGTTACCCCCCAAATGGGGTCCAATTCCAGGAACATTTTAACTACTAATCGAACTCATTGCCATATTACAGTACCTAAAAATACGACTACTTACTTTTTTGTTACACATTGCAAGCATAAATAATATAAAAAAAATGTAGGCAAGAAGCAAAGCGAAATAGCGATACGCGTTATTTTGTTTTAGTCGGTTTTAGAGTTAATTATAATTAATATTATTACATTTCAACTCTTGAATATTTATCAAGAGAGTAGTAAATTCAGTGCACAACGAAGTTTACTATAAGTTGTATGAAAGAGATAGAAGATACTTTTCTTTTGTATAACATGAATTTTTAGACTTGAGAAAATATATGTATAAATATATGGAAGTAAATATTTCCTCTAGACATTACTGATAAATAATATTTTTTTGAGGGGAGAAAATCGTCCAATGAATTCTCCCGCTTTGGGTTAGGCGAGAGGGAGTGTCAGACTCTTAATGACTAAAAACCACTCGGTTCCTAAGTCTGATCGATATAACAGTAGAGTTTAATCTTGAATCAGTATAAGAGTCGAAATATCGACCAACCTGTGTTACGGATGAGTGATAAATTATACACGGTTTTATTTTTTATGGAATAGGAGGCAAACGAGCAAACGGATCACTTGATGGTAAGTGATCAGCGCCGCCCATGGACACCCGCAACATCAAAGGAGTTACAGGTGCATTGCCAGCCTTTTTAAAAGGAATATGCTCTTTTCTTGAACGTTTTCATTACATTTTGGTGTGTTTCCGTCAATACAATACATTTTTTTTAAAGCTGTTTTTTTTAAATTCATGTTTGAATATGGAATTGATGTTTGATTTCCATAATGTTGTAGAACGTTTATTAATCGTGATTTTATATATTAAGATCAATAAGTATTAAAACATTGTCTATAAAGTATTGTAAACACACAGTGTAAGTAATAATTTATATTACGTTTATAAATCTTCATAGTGCGACCTCTGCGTAAGCGCAAATGTTATGTATAATGCGTCAACATAGAATAAATTCATTAAAAACATATGTACAAATAAAGTAGTTATTTATTTGATTTTCTTTGTCTACTAATACTGCGAATGCGTATTTCAATATTACGACAATTTGTAATTGTAGATGTTTTCGAATATTAATAATTATTAGATGTGTTTACAGCACGTGTATTGTCGCTGCTTTTAAAACGAAGGGACGAAACTCATCTTGATCTGAGCAAAGATTTTTATTATTTGCAGATGCTTGGGAAAAATATAAATAAATGACATCACGTCTTTATCCCTGAAGGGATAGACAGAGGTGCCCATTACGGCACTTAATGCCACTGTACAATGTAACATCCACTTTTCACTATTTATGGTATGAGTCTCATGTAATAGAGGGTGAGCCTATTGCCATTTACTGGGCACAATTCCAAACGCCGCCGTGCTTACCACTTATATTTTTTTTAAAACCCAGTAATACTTTGCGCGACCCGGGCTGAAGAATATTTGTATTTTAATATTAACTTAAGATTCAGATTAAATTGATCAGATCAGATCAAGTTGAACAGAACTTACTATACATAATTGTAGTAGACTACGTCGTTGGCCGAGTGGTCTCGTGTACGACTGCCGGGCAAGGAGTTTCGGGTTCGATTCCCGGGTCGGGCAAAGTGTTATTGGATTTTTTTTTAATCTCTGTAGTAGCACGGTGTCTGGAATTGTACCCGGTATATGGCAATAGGCTCACCCCCTATTACATGAGACTTATAAGATAACGTAAACATAAATAGTGAAAAGTGGGTGTCACATTGTACAGTGGCATAACGTACACATCTGCCTACCCCTTCGAGGATAAAAGGCGTGATATTATGTTATGTTAAAATTGTAGTAGACCTAGTCGATATTGGTAGGCGTTTAAAACAAAAGTTAAAAACAATATTGGTGTTATCAAAATATAAGCTAGGAGCAAAATTAAATATTTCGAACAATGCAATCAAAATAAGCATAGAAAGGCACGTTTACCCACATTGTAATGAATCTTTTTAATTATTAACCTTTCCGTGGGAACCTCAGGGATACAATTTACCTGGGAAAAATTAATGGCACACATTAATTTTTATTCATATTAAACATTCGTCATTATATCCGCCACTAGCGACCCGCCTCGGCTTCGCACGGGTGCAATATGCATGTATAATACATATAAATCTTCTTTAAGAATCCCTCTATCTATTAAAAAAAAAACATCAAAATACGTAGCGTAATTTCAAAGATCTAAGCATACATAGGGACAGACGGACAGCGGATAGCGACTTTGTTTTATACTATGTAGTGATAAGATGTTTAATAGGGTAGTATCCTATATTTTATTTTTTATTAGACACGTAATTTTCCTCTTCTTACAAAATTATACACTTTCGACGATATATCAATTTGAAATATCGTGTGACGTCACAACGTGCTACATTTTGAAGCATTTTATGACACAATTGACGTGACATTTTGTAGCACGTTATGACGTAACGACCTCCCAATTTTATACGCCAAAATAAAAAAATACGTGTCTAATATTTTTTCATTATCTAACTAGCAGACTAATAAATTTTCATACCCTGGCTGTGAACATAGCCCCCCCCCCTCTCCCCCAATAACTTTCAGCTAGGAAGTGAGCTCAGTCGCATTCACGCCTGTCGTTGGTCGAGATTATTGTAGTCAAGATTACACTCTGTTTTTTTTTAACCTCATTTATTTTAAGGGATTTTTGTACACGTTTTATGACGATATCAATCCCATCGTGCTTTTACAAAACAAATATATTTACAACTTAGATCACTAAGTTATTAAGATAAGATTGTGAGTATAACTCAGAACATGGCGGACTGGGAGCAAGTTCACTTCGATCTGTCAAATTGAAAGAAATACTATATAATAGCCTAGCTGATCGGCCAGTTGGAAGCGATCTGCGTCCATCGATTTCTTACGACCTTTAAGTCAAAAACGTTTCAGTTTATTTTCGGTTTTAATACCTACCATTGTATATTAATTTTCTTCTTCTTGCTCTTACTCCAGGCCACTTAGGGTCGACACCATATTGTTTCTTTTTTCATTCTTCTTTTTTTTTATTTGTAGACTTTTTTTAAGGGAGGAAAATCATCGAATGAGTTCTCCAGCCTGGGTGAGGCGAGAGGGAGTGTCAGACTCTTACTGACTAAAACCACCCCGTTCCTACTCATGCACTTCGAGCCGGAGCCCCGGCAACATAAGTTAAGTCCTCCGCGGCATTTGTCTAGACTAACCCTATATTTTTGGTGTCTTCTAATCCACAAAGAGACGTAAAAGTTTACTTAATTTAATACTCCTTGTGATATAAGTGATTTTTACAATAAAATTAATTCAAGTATAAAATAATACAGCTGTGTTTATTATCTTCCCATTATTATCAGCTGATTTATGATATTACAATAAAACTACAATAAAATTAATTAAAAAAGAAAACAAATGGATTCGCATTTTCATTTCAATGACACATATCGAAGTCAACTCATTTTAACACGAATAAAATGAAAAAAAAATCCTACTAGCGTTTTTTTTTTCATTTTATCGAATCGTCTATAAGTTAAATAACAAAATATATTTCTTTTATATTTTGTTTTTAACGGTTTTTCTTTTATAAAGAACGCTGCCCCACACTAGGATTTTTACCTGTGTCGTGGGTGCGTTTACAAACATACACACCCAGACCCGACAGTTCGTGCGGGAATCGAACCCGCGACACGTTGCACGGCAGCCGGTTGCCCAGCCACCGCACCAACCGTGCAGTCAAATTGCTTATACGACATTCGTTACGAATTAATCAAATACTAGTATTAGAAAATGTTTATCAAGAAATGAAAAAGAAAAAACGTTTGTGGCCCCGTTACTTTGCTGTCAAGTGTAATGACACGGACGACGAACTAAAATAGAAAATGTAATGACACTTTTCTCACCTACATTCATTAATCTCTTCATCATCATCATCATTATCATCAACAGCCTATAAATGCCCACTGCTGACGAAAGCCTCTTCTCGCACAGAGAATGTTTGAGCATTAATCACCGTTGTTCAATGCGGGTTGGCAATTTCAAACTTATAATAAGAAATTATAAGAGGTTTCCTCACAATCACAATGTTTTCCTTCACCGTTTGTCAGTGATGTGTAGATAATCTTAGAAAGTACATATAACTCGAAAAAGTCACATTGATACTTGCCGTTGGTAGGTTTCTAACCCGCGCTCTCATGTATAAGAAGCTGGCGGTTTAATCTCCGGGTCACCACGACATAACAGCATAAAAAACAACCAATTCAGAGAGTAAAGCCACACTTATTTTGATCACATTGTTATCGCTGATGTTAACTTACATTAGAATTTAGCCACATAGTGTTAGAGACTTCCAACACTAAAATATATGTATGTATTCTGAAACTGACCTTGGGAACTTTTCTCACCTCTTGCCTCAGTTCTCGTAAAGGTGACGCGGACGGCGTGTCGGTATGTGTGTTGATGCTTGAGATACTGTTGTTGTTGTTGTTGATCGATGTGTTGTTGACGGTCGATGTGCTGTTGTTCAAGGAGCCGTTTGGAGTTGCGTGGGAGGTGTACCACTGGGATCCGCTTGCCTGGGTGCCGACTTCGCTCTGTTTGGACGGAGAAAAAAGTTAGGGATTGATTTGAGAATATAACTCTGTTTTCTATGTCAATTTTATGTTTGTTATTACACGCTGTGTTACCGCGTTACCCGCGACGCGGTGACTGTCGCGCTGCTACTGCTAGTGGCCGCGTCGAGGGTTGCGGAATGCTACTCATGAATATGAGCCTCTAACATCGCTTGAAACCAGTCGAGTTCCTCGTCAAACAGTTACGTGTATAAGCCGAAAACAATAATTAATTTAGTATGTCCCACGAAACTTATAATATACTATGTTCAGCATCGATAATGTAGGATTCTTACGGTAAAATATTTTTTCACATGGCCCGGTAGTTTCGGAAGAGATGCCATTGAAACAAACAAACAAAAAATCAAATCTTTTCTCTTTATACTATTAGTGTTGTGGCGACACATGTCAAATCAACGGATGACGTCACAAGAATCCTACATCGCACATGCAATGTTTACAAGCAAATAAACATGGATAGAAAATCCCAACGAAAAACCGTTGGGCAGAAAGCCCGCCAGGCACGAACACCTCGCCTGGTCGAAGGATCCTCCTTTTCCGATCTTAGGGAACTATACTCTCTGTTTCCTAAAGTGTATACACGCTGTGTCTTGTATCATTCTTACTTTTCCAAAGCGACAGGTCCACAGGAAGAAATTCCAATAGGAAGGTACCTTTGTACTTCAATTTTATATATGTGCTGTCCTTTATGTTGTATGTGTGTACATGAATAATATATAAATAAAATATACATACATTTGGGAGCAAAGAAACTGTGTCGCTAGCACTTTTTCTTTGTCATAGCCTCATAATTTCTGATACAAATATTTTATTAACGTATGTAGTATAAAAGATATATGAGTTACTTTTAAAATGAGAACATTTTGTTATAAAAGGAGTAATATGTTTTTAAAGTTATAGAGGTTTCGAAAAACAAAAACAAAACGCTGTTGGCTCCGTTTATATGCTTCCAAGTGTAGATTCAGTACATATAAAGCAGCAGTACCTTGCCAGTGTTTTGGTACATTACTAACCTAGGTACCGATATCGGTGTACGCGTTCGGCGTCTGATTGGCCGACTCCAATAAACCAACCAATCAAAGCACGTTTCATTACTTTAAAAATATCAAACACGTACTAAGGCTTCTGAACTGAACTACACATAACGTTAGTCGTTTAACGTTTTAACGTTGCTTGCTGAAGAGATTAAGATATTATAGTTCGGAATAACACAGGCTACTTTTCATCCCTATATCATGACATGGCACATAAGTAAAACTTTTTACCTTTCTCAGATTCCTTTTATTTCTTCTACCCGGTGAACTCTGCAGCGTTGCGAACCGACTCACGACGCCTGTACTGCTATTTCTGGAGAGGACAAAATATAATATTACTATTTGTAGTACGTAATCCATACTTAATGAAACAGTTATATGTTATGTGTGATTAATTTACCTTGACAAGGGATTTATAGCAGCGTTGAAACTGAAGAACCTCCCTTTCGTCGACGTTCTGCAAGAAGATGAATGTTATCATTTATTTATATACAACATGTAACTTAAATAACGCACATCCTGAGAATAGTTTGTTCAGAATCGTTAACTGAATCGATTTATAAAATTTTTAGTATAAGTAGGTAATTTTTTATCCCAAAAATAATTAAAACTACGGAAATTATTGTCATATTAACCCTGTATTGTTCAAACAAATCGAAATGGTCCGTAAGTCAAAGCAATAAGACTTTTAAAATCGCAGTTCTATTTGTATTCATACAAATTCTATCATTCAATACAAAGTAAAGAAAAATAAACCTTATGACAAGACCAGTAAGGATGCATACACATGTTAAATTAAAAATTTAGTGTATGTATTATGATTGTAACATAATATTCTAATTGGGGTGTTTGAGGGTGTGCGTTAATTACGTCACATGTTGTATAAATAAATAAATAAAATATATATAAAAAAACTAAATCTCATTTCATCATTATACCAAATGTAGAATCAATTATCCGAACGTTATTACAGCAAAACTGCCACAGAAGGTCATAGTTTCGAGATACTTACTCAGTTCCAGTAGATATATCGGACATCCTGTTGTTAGAGTTGTTGCTGGATTCCATACTGAAACTGTCGCGGAACGGCATACGAAGCTGTACCTCAGCCGAGTCGACCTCGATGTCGCAGTTCTGCAAAGCAACAAAATATTCTTCAGCAAATTGCTTTATACGTTATATCGTTTGGAGATATACGGGATTATTCTATTTCATTTTAAGGGCCTTTTCGTAACTCAAACTTATCTATTTAAAAGCATTTTGAATTAACTAAATATTGATTAAAAACTGTTGCAACATCATTTCGATAGATCGTGCTGCATTGCTTAAAGGCTCTGACAAAATAAAATAAAAGAAACTTAGAATAAATTAGTAGTCTGACCTTCCGTCCGTATCGCTGGTGTACGTGTTGTTGTACCCTTCTGAAACATTTCAACAGATGCGCCTGCATCTCCTCCATGTCCGCAGACACACGGGACCCGTGCACGTCCAAACCTGTCGCGTTTTAAAATAATTTAGAATACAATATATCTACCATAGTAGATTTATCATTGTAGATTTGTAATTTATTGTTTTGCGCTGAAAAGATCGCGCTAGTGATGCGTAAAGTCAAATAACTTTAGCTTTCATGAGTCAATTGACTCGACAATAATCTATATACATAAATCAAAATTAATCTCTTTTTCCCTTGGTCACGGCATCACGCATGAGCGTCTGGATCGATTTGACTAATTATTTTTTAATTTGTTATTGTTAGGAGAAGGTTCTTAAGAAAGAAAAAATCCTGTAAATCCTCCGGTAACGGGAAAAAATGGGATTGCGTACGAAGTTAGACAGAAGCTAGACAACACTCAAGATTAAGAAACGACATTTCCAGATTAGCGCGATTAAAAAATTATATAAAAAAGAATAGTCAATGCGATACTTTAATCTTCATGTTACATGGACTCACTCAGTAATTTAGACGACAAATAGTAACAACAGGCTGCCTCGTTGGTCGAGTAGTCTAGCAAGTGCGACTGCGTGTCTCGGGTTGAATTCGAGGATCGGGCAAGGTATTACTGGGTTTTTAGAAAATTCTCAGTAGTAGCACGGAGTCTGGAATGGTAGTGCCCAGTATATGGCAATAGGCTCACCCCCTATTATATGGGACTCATAACATAAATAGTGAAAAGGGGTGTTGCATTGTACAGTGGCATTAGGTGCCGTAGGTAATGTTCACAAAGTCTAAGCATTTATTTCAATTAAACCATAATTTGGTAGGTTCTTTTGTAACGTCAACAAATACAAAATAAATAATAGTCTGTCAGTCTGTCCGTCAGTGAAGCTAGGTGAAGCTAGGCACCTCCGCCAACTCCCTCGGTGATATTATGTTAAAGTAATAATTACTTATACATATTACAAACTTTAGCATATAAGTAAATACTTACCAAACTTCAGCAGCGGTATCTGATCAGCGATCAAGTCTTTTAGCTCAGTGAGTAGAGGTGCATGGTCAGGATGCCTCGCTTCGTACGCCGGCGTCAGGAACGCTCGCTCGTAGTTCACTATACCGCCTTGTACTGCTGGGTCTAGGATACCTGTAGGCGGAAAAGTCAAATTGAAGAATGATAAGTGATAGGTTAGATTGGTTTAGGAGAATATTGTAGACAAGTTTTCTTTTATAGTCTTGAACAATGAAGAGATCACATTATTACCAGAC
Organism: Spodoptera picta; assembly: GCA_038387885.1. Lineage (NCBI taxonomy): Eukaryota > Metazoa > Arthropoda > Insecta > Lepidoptera > Noctuidae > Spodoptera > Spodoptera picta. The sequence continues at coordinate 7,678,083 of JAZHFQ010000761.1, read as the reverse complement.
TTACAATAAATCTAACTAAATGAAAGTAAATTATTTATGTGTTGTACAATAATTTCAACATTGACTTTGATCATATTTGATCAAACTCCTGTAATCTAAGGATTAAAACATAGGTATGATGAAATATCGAAATCATCGAAGATACAAATCAAGACAGTTATTCTATAATCAAATGTATATCCTTTTCTCCTTATAGATAGAGTTGGTGTCATAACATTGCTGTACCACTCCCACTGCTTATCAATATGAGCCCCAGTGTGACTGTGACTTGAAATTAGTAGAGCTATTTAATACACATATCCTATTACCGTTCTTCATCATTATAAAATAATCAAATACCTATAAGCCTCATAGTAAGGGGATGTAGCGGCGCGTCAGGTGCCCTGGCTTCAATGATGAGTGACTTCAGTCTTCTATTGGAGTCCTTCAGCGCCTCCACTGCGGCCGTCAGCGGGGACACTTCGTATGTACGCTGCGAACGTACTGGGAACCAGCGGAGAATGCCTGGGAAAGGAGCATTAGTTAAATAAATTGAAGCCAGACGTTGGTATTTCAGACAGATACAACATAACATAGTTAGAACATTAAGTGATGAAAGAAAGAAATAAAATCAAGATCTAGTTTGCTATGCTAAATAAGGAACTGGACTGCAGACCTTCTCTTTAATAGTTTAAAGTTTCAGTTTTAAATGAACACTAATTATTATGACATGTGTCTTACCTGGCAATTTCTCACTAATTTCTAATTCCGTACGCTCCAACCATCGAGTTGCGAATTCGTTTTGATTTGATAAATCGTCCGTTGAGCCGTCCAGTGATTCTTCTACAAGTAAAAATTGTGTTATCAATTAATTAAAACTTATGAACAAAACCAATTGGTATCAATACCAAAGCCAAAATAAGTCATACACTGACAAAAAATGTCAGAAAAAACCGCATGTGGTTCATAGTTGGAAAAACAAAATGTACCTAAGACATGTAAAATTAACCAGTCCTTATATTATCTAAATGATTTGCATTTTTGCATTAATTCAATGCTTAGTCATAGCAATTTTGCCTTACACATCTCACATAATTATATATCTTAATTATTATTTTATACTAGCTGTTACCCGGGTCTACGTTCGCGTGAAATTATTCATATTTCTTGTTAATTTATACTTTTTGACGCGACAAAGTGTTGATTGGCGAGGCGTATTTGATAGCTAGTATAAACGGAACGTTTATTGTCTACTCAAGATGGCGACTGCGGTTTGTCTGTCAGTGTCATACCGAAATAATCTCCGTAATCCGAATTTTGCGGATATGTGCTGTCAACTCGAAATCGATATTTTTTTATGTTTTGTTATTCAGGTAATGTTTCGATCGAGTCTACCGTACCCCTTGACGAAATTATTAATATAGATATTTTAAATATTTCACTACATTTTTAACCTGAAACACAGGCTTGGACCTAGTTCAGGTTTCACAAATTTTTAGACTTTGTTTAGATATTAAGATTTATTTTGTAATCTGGCTTTTTACACCAAATAAACATTTTATTTATTTATTTATTATAGAAATGATTTGCATTTTTTCAGTAATTAAAAGTTTACTCATAGCAGTTTTGTCTTACACATCTCACAAATATATCTCAATTCTTAAATAATATTTTATATTTTAATATCAACATTACCTGCTCTATAAAAAGGTCGTGAGAACTCAAACTTGTCAACATTGTTGTGTTTGTAGTACTGGAGTATTTGTTCAGCTATCGGCTTGCCAGAGAGACGCTTCAATTTGTCACCCATTACTGGATCTACCGCGTTTATTTGTAAATCTGTTTGCGTGTGTTAAGGTTCTTATTTTAGAAAATACATATATTTAAGGTTCAATACGATATCTAAGTTTATCAAGCGTGAGGAATTTGGGAATATTCCATCTCTCAAGCGAAGAGACGTTTAGTGAATGTCTTTGGGCTAAAGATAGTGGTGATTATCACACACATGAAAATTACAAGTTTAATTGTCATAATCATAATAAAATATAACTCGTAAATAATATGAATTGATCATTAACGGAATAATTCATTGGGCCAATGGTTTAAGTAACAAAGAGGTGAAACATATTATGTTTATACAGTAACCATTTACCACCAGGCGAACTTTAAAGCTTTATTACTACTGAAAGTAACATACAAAATACATATACATAACATCACGTTGTTTATCCTTAACGGGGTAGGCAGAGTGCAGTGCACATTACGGCACTTAATGCCGCTGTGCAATGTAACGATGTTATGAGTCCCATGTCGGCGTGATCCTATTGCCATATCGGGCACAATTCCAGACTAAAACTGAGATTAAAAAAAAACCAGTAGTACTTGCGACCACTCGGCCAACGAGGCAGTCATAAACATACAAAATACAGTCCTGAAAGTCTACAAGAGTAATCACCACAATCTAAACATTATCAAAAAGGATACATTGTCCATCAGATTCCGTGATCTCGGGTCCGGGTGGATCCAATTTCGGTAACACTTCTGCATCAGGCCATTCGTCTAGGAGTCGGTCTTTGAACTCTTGTAGTTGTTCATATTCATTGCCACGGTATATGTAGCCCTGGAAAATGTTAAGTAGGTGTTTGCGCAATTCGAATCGATGTTTGCGTAAGTTTAGATCAATGCGCAAAGTTGCGCAAACAACTGCGCAAAAAAATTAGTGATATACAGTAATTTATCTTTATATGGCATTTATTTATGGTAATTTATCTCATTTAGATATTAAAATTTGATTTAAATAATTTTAATTTGAATTGGAAACAAAGATGGATATGGGGTTACTTTACAAATACAATTTGATCGATAAATAAATAAAATAAAAATCTGTCTAATCACAATTTTATAAATTAAAATTATGTTGGTAGAAAATCCGAGTTAAAATATTAAGTTATTACAAGTACTAATAACTAAAACAAATATCGTATCAAAAAACAACTTACATAAGGAGTCCTCAACAGTTCAGGGAATCCCTTTCCATGATACACAACCCTAAAGTACCCTGGATGTGACCTTGGCGTCCTCAACATGGCGTCATACATGCTCGCTAACTGAGTATGGAGATCCGCAAGGGGCCCGTAGCCTAAAGCTTCTTCTTCGTATACTGATACTAATTCTTTCACTATTTCCACCGCTAGCTCCCATTGTCGACCCCGGTTTAGGAGGTCAGCTATCACGAGGTATAGATATTCCTGTTGAGGAACATGATTATTATGAATCAGTTAATTAAAGCGAATTGGTTGTGATAAAAAAAATATTAATAACAATCAAGCTTTAGTGTTTTATCTATCTCTGTACACAGACACCTGGAACACCAGAGGCGTTACGAGTGCGTCACCGGCTTTTTGGGGATTAGGAGTTTGAGGATCGTTAGGGATTCAGGGATTGGGTAAATTGGGGAAAGGGAAGGTAATTGGGCCTCCGGTAACCTCACTCACACGACGAAACACAACGCAAGCATTGCTTCACGTCGGTTTTCTGTGAGGCCGTGGTATCACTCCGGTCGAGCCGGCCCATTCGTGCCGACGCATGGCTCTCCCACACTTAAAATATTCGAAAGGATAGACGAAATATTCCCCCTTTTTATCATGAAGATATTCGAATTAATTCACGAACATATGAAGAATTTCAGCTCCATTTTCGTAAAATTGAGCTTAACATTAAACGTACCTTCAGCTCCCTATGCGTAGTATGACTATCGTGTTCAACAGTGGGATGTCTGAGCCGCGGCGGTAAAGGATCATGACTCCAAGCGAGTAGTTTAGCGTGTAGACGCAGGGAGAGTCCTGCTTCAGCCCACTGTTGGGCTGCGTGATGCATTTTAGCTAACTTGTGGACGTAGCTGGAAGAGAAATAGCATGTTTTATATGTAAGTTGTCAGAGATTGAATGATCGAAGTGATTAAGTAGATATAACTTTTCTCGTATTGTAACTGCTGTGAGATATATTAAGTTTATTATTCTAGCAGGTGATTTAAACTTTTATAAATAGGCAATGTACCAGTATAATAAATAACAAATCTCACAATCATAATATTCAATGAACACTATATAGGTACCTATATTTAATTATGTTATACGGTTTATACATATTTGTAATTGCTTGTTCGTCAACCAACAGTTGGTTTACCGCGTCGTTCATCACATAAACCTGCTCATGACTATAAGCTCCTAGCGAGGCTTGTACTAGTAGACATACCTTAATCAGACAATTTCGTGATCAAATCATAAAACATAATTAGTCGAAAGTCTTTGTTTCCACAGACACTTTCTTGTACTACAATACCAATTTTTCGAGGGAGGAAAATCTTCCAATGACCCCTTACATAGTTGGTTAATCTCTATTGAGCCTAAAATAAGTTTAAAGACAAATTAATTATTATAATTACTCACCGTATATACATATGAGGTCTCTCAATTTGTTGATAGAAGTGTAGGACACACGTAGTTAGATGCATTCGATGCGGGGTAGCAGATCGTCTGGCGGCGGCTCGGTATTGCAGTAAAGCATCTAGTTGCCTGGCCGCCGCGGCTACCAGGGCGGCCGCAGCGACCCTTAATGGACCACTAGCCGCCCCGCATAGAGCTCCGCAAAGCGATACAAAGCGAGCCCGCCATATTGAATCCCCGTACCCCTTCTCAACTAATACGTCTACTTTGTCTATCATTTCGCTTTCTAGTTCTTTTAGTGGGCTTTCGTCTGTTGAAATAAAAAACAATAGGCATTTAAGATTTCAGAGTGCATTAGAGATTGAATTGAATTAAACAATCTTATAATTATTGTTGCTCAATATAACTTAACGGAATAAACACCAACACGCCTTTTATCCCCGGGGTAGAGAGAAGTGGGCATCATGGCACTTAATGCTATTGTATAATGTAACACCTACTTTTCACTGTTTATGTTATAAGTCCCATGTAATAGGGGGTGAGCCTATTGCCATATATACCTGGTACAATTCCAGACTCCGTACTACTACGGAGATTTTTTAACCCAGTAAATACTTTGCACGACCCGGGAATCGAGCCCGAGACCAATAGTCGCACTTGCAACAACTTTGCCAACGAAGCAGTCGGTCTTAACAGAATAAAGGAATAGTCTATTTAGAATTTTAGAATGTGAGTTTACAATAAAAGCGTGTCGTCTGTTTTTTCGTGGTAAACGAGAAAATAACTGAACAGATTACGTAGAGTTAATTATTCTTAAAGAAATCTCAAGTGGATAATTTACTATCAAAAATTGCAATAGTTTCTACAATAATTGAAATATATAATACATTAAAACCTATAATACTCACTTGCATCCCCATTTAAGACACTGTGACTGTACTCCGTCTGCATCATATCGAAGAATATCGGTATGGTAGTGTTCCGTACTTCTTCATCTCGAAGGAACGATACTTCTAGGAACGGTCCCACGAGGCATGGGATAAATGAACGCTTGTGATGGTCTGTGGGGAAGAAAATATTTTATTTCAGCTTAAGTCGTACTACTTTTGAAGAGCAGTACTGCTAAGAAGTGGAATTCTTTGCCAGAGTCTGTATTTCCTGAAGGGTATAACCTGGGTCTCTTTAAGGCCCGAGTGAATAGGTTGCTTATGGGACGACGTGCTCCATCGTAGACCGCATCATCGCTAACCACCAGGCGAGATAGTGGTCGAACGTCAGCCCATCAATTATAAAAAAAAGTTAATCAAAGATTTCATTTCATTTGACATCTTTGAAAGTTATATAATTCATTTTTAATACAAAATCACATTGGTACTTGCTGTTGCTAGGTGTTGAACCGAGACCTAGCCGTTTATTTCAATTAACTCGTCGAGTACCGGTTTTGTAGACACAATTATAGAACTATAGGTTGCGGTCACCGGTGACCGCTTGGTGTTTGACACTTTAAACTGTCAAATACGGTTATAATAATGACGATACTCAACGAGTTAAATCACCAAATATGAAAACCACTTACCCAAACTATACCACATTTCACTAAGGCACTCAGCGACGCCTCGTCTAACATCGCCATACAAAGCACTAAGTCGTTGCTTCCTCGCCGCTGGTAATGTTTCTAGTTGTAGCGGCGATGACGTGGCGAGGGCGGCCCCGGCCTCGAACCAGGTTCGACACAGTGAGTGAATGGCCGTTAACGTGTCTGTGTCGGAATCTTCTGTTGAATAAAGACGGTCGCGGAGCGTTGTTGAGAGCAATCTGAAATGTTATAGTGTTTTTTTAGTGATTGGTGTGTTTCGTTGTCTGTTTTCTGTCACGGTTTATTAAATGCTATTAAAGCTGTGTAGATCGGGATATAATACGAGTGCATTTCCATATACCTCTATATATACAAACGCTAAAAATTTTTTTTCAAATTACTATAATAGTTACGTTGCGCGTGTTGTACTTAAAATACTCCTAAAATTATTCCTTTTATTGTAAAACTTAGACCAGATTTACGAAGAAGTAATAGAAATACTTTTATATTAGAAAAACCAATTGACAATTAAAAAATCAAATCCTTTTTTATTTAATTCAAGAATTTGAAGATGACAAAACGAACAATCACCGTTTTGGAGACGCGGTTGCCAAAGAAGAAAAAAAAACGAGCAAATCATAACAAAAACTCATTGTCAAACCATTATAGAACTTCTTACCTCAGCGCATGCAGCATAACATAATGCTGTAAATGCAGCATATCAGCCCAATGAGGCCTAAACACAGGCCTTTGCAATATCGCCAGGAACAACGACAGAGCATCAGTGACCAGCGATCCTGACCCGCCGGCGTTCTCCGCTTCTAAAGCTTTTACGACCATCGAATACTGGTTCTCTGACATCTGGCGTACCATATCCAGTAGGACTGATAAGATTCGTCTCTGAAAAAAAGAGTTTTTGTTAACTGTGTGTTTAAGACAAGCACGTGGTTCTTCTAGTTTGATTTTTATAATAATTACTATAAATGTAAAACTAACATTATTGTCATGTGGATAGCAAAGTCATATCATTATTTTATGACGTGTTGACCCGGAGGAATGTCGTGGTGGCTTGAAGGTTCAAGGCGCCCGGTTCTCATGCATGAGAGTGCAGGCTCGAAATCCACCAACAGCAACCGAGTTATATGTAGTTTCTAAGATTATTTAGACACCACTCACAAACGGTGAAAGAAAACATCGTGTGGACACCTGCACTTATAATTTCTAATTATAAGACCAGGTTTCAAATTTTTCAAAAAAACCAATCCGCATTGAGCAAGCGTGGTGATTAATGCTCAAACCTTCTCCGTGGGACATCTAACACGGAAAAGGTTTGACCTCTTCAGGCCACATATAGGCTGTTGATGAATGAATGAATGGATGGATCGATATATTTTTACAAAAACTCAAATATTGATTGTATTTGTAATATACGGGAAATATGTGAAATCTGCGAACCACGTACTCTTTAATTTCAGAGGATAGTTCATTAAGTTTATGGAATCCTAATGGACTAGTTAAGGACAGCGTTGTCTTTCTGACAACGAAAAATATAATCAAGTACCAACTCACCAACAAAGCATCCTCAGCGCTATTACTCTGTTTCTCACTCTTGCGATCCCTCAGCATAGTGGCGGCAGTCTTCAGTACAGTCGGGAGCAACCGTCTGGCAAGTTCCCCGCGGTCGGCGTCCACGGGGCCGACGTCATCCCGCGCGAGGAGAGACATCACCTCGCCTAGAGTTTCCACGCAAAGCTCCACCTAGTGTACGAAGATAACATTAGCTGGTTTTTATTAATACTTATTACATTACATTGGTTGGTTTCCTTCACTATAAAAATACGTTAATTACTTTAAATTGAATTTAAATGTCACATTCCACGCTTGGTGCAGTTTGTACCAGTGACTTTATCTTGCATATTTGCCATATTTAAATTGACTTATACACCATATCTGCGATCACAATTAGAATTAAGGGTCATATTACTATTATCGTTGTCGTTTTAAGCATTTTTTCTACAATTCCTAGCTAACTCCTCGGTTTACAATAAAATCTTATCTACATCACAACCATAAAATGATAGGTTCATTAAACAATATGTTTTTCGCGCGGTTTAGTGATGCACACTAAAATTTCTTCCTGTTAATCGTTTTACTGTTGACGGGGTGGGCATGGTCGTAATATAGATTGGAATAATTTTTGTTTTGATAAAATATTAATTCCTTTTTGTCAAGTTTAACATCATGTTAAATTAATGGTATTCATGAGATTTAAGCATATACAGCACTTATTTGAATACATAAGAAGCATATAATATTACTTTGAATCTGAATTATAAATACTTGTAAGTATTTTTAATAAGCATATTTCAATACAGGGTTTTTGTTATAGAAAAATCAACTAAATATCCTATTCCTACCATACTTACACTATCCGCTTGATCTTGGGTACGGCTGCATGAAATCAAAATATTATTAAACTATTTGCATATAAAATACACCGGGCCTTTTAATATACACGCACTGTACAACATATTCAACATAATTAATGTACACAATTTGAAATAACGATGCTTTGTCAAGCAATTTCGACTTCTATTTTCTAAGTAATAAAGTACAACGTAGAAAACCAACTTAAAATGGGAATGTTGTAGTTGATTCTGTTTTATTCATAGCGTATTAAGGTTCAAATTGATTACATTAAACTGTATTTTGTTTTCGTTATTTCAAATTGAGTATAAGAAATACAAAGCAAATGTTTTGTATGAATATACAGAATGATTTTATTATAGAAAGCATGATTTCCAAATTAAATTAAGAATACGAATGATAATTTTCCGTTGATATTTAGAAGCTGAAATAAAAGCAGTTATTAATTCCAATTACAGTTATATTTTTATTTATGATACATTTTTATTTTGAAATGTTACATGTGTATTAATCTGTGTTTGTCTCGTTTTAAACAAACTGACTTAATACGTGAAAGAAAAATCGAAGACAACGCCTCCGTGTGTCAAAAAAAAAATGACCATCCATCATTAAAATTGTTCAAAACAAGACAAAATCCGATAAAAAATTAGAATATTCTACAGACTACCAACTTCTAATAGATACATAATACATAATTATTTTCAGATTCTTAAAATTCAAGATGATAGAATTTCTAGCAACGGAATACAATCAACCCAACAAAAACTTTAAACTAAATCAATCAATATTTATTATTATTCCGAATCTAAATTCAATATGGCGTCCAAACAATTTCAGTTTATAGTCTGTAGACTCTATATCTAAGGGCGTATACATACGATCTGTTGGTGGTGCGTGTGGTCTGGCAGCTTCGCCGTGTCTGCGCCGAGGAGCCGCGCAGCTTTGCCCACGGACCGCGACTTGTGGGCAGCCTCGCGATCCCACTGCCACACCCGACATTGCTAGCGGACGCTGACTTATTCCCGAATTATTTTTGTAAAGAGTACTTTTGTCACATTAAGATATTTATTTGCAGTTTTGAGTGCATAAAATTATACAAAAGCGGACTTAATGACGGATAAAATTGGCATACAGTCAACAGACATTAGAATTTAAGAGTTTTTATTATAGAAATCATAATGTGACAAGTAAATTACATCGGGAATTCGTCACAAGCGTACACCAAATGACTGATCATTATGAACTTAATTACAACATACAATTTAATTAGCAAATTTTAAATAATATCTATTTTATTCATGTTACTGTCTTGAATAATTATCGTTTATAATAATCAGTCGCTACACTAGCGAGCCATCGAATAACAACTGACAATGACAGATAAAACGTCACCTGTCACTTTTGACAGCTGTCATTGGACAACTCGCAAGCGCTAAAACATGCAACACATCAAGAGTTTGCACACAATTTAGTCTTCAAGCGACATCGAAGGCGCTTTTTATTATTATAATATTAATTTCACTATTTTATTCTTTTTAACACCAACAACAAAAATAAAATGTTGCAATGTTATTTCGAGAAAACAAACCGTAAAGTGTAAATGAAGTTGTATATGTATGGGATAGTGGATACTTATAGTAGATATAGATAAAATATATTAAATGTAGAATTAAATAGTTTTTATAAATAGTGCAGAGTAAATATATTCCATACATATTGTGAGAGAAGTCACAGTATATTAGTAAAGGTGTTCACACAGACAGACACACGAAGATCTCTAAGGCTTAAGCATGGTTCTTTGATAGTGTGTGAGTGAGACAGCGAACAGTTTCCATTTCTATTCATTGTCTCTGATTACAGTTAGTACATGAGTACACAACACATATATTTTTTCCAAGCCCAAATCCTAAACTATGTATTTAAAGAACTATATATTAATATATTTTGCCCATTTAATATTAATTTAATTTGACCAAACCATTGTTTCATTTACTTCTAGTTTTAAAACATTTGTGTTAGACTGATTTATTTAATGAAACAACAAAAATACACCCCATTTTAGGATTTTTTTTCTAACAGAACCATATTTGCCTATGAACCAACAAATAGTGCGTCACACAACTACACACAGTGTAACACTACATGCACACACACAAACACATAAAGAGGTGAGGTTAGTAAATATAATAATTATTTATAATACTGCTAAAATTCATAGAAGTAGAAGTACTTACTGTATTATAATGTATTGTATATTTAAATGAAACTATGAATATATTTAAATAATAATGGTCCACTCATAATATTGACAGTTTCGAGGATCCTCGATTCGTTTCGAGCTACAACTGGGGCTCATAATTAAACGGAGGTGGACCGCCAATCGCCCCGTGTCGAACATAAGACTATGAACTCCGTTATTTACTTGAAACTAGTCGAGCACTCTTGAAAAGTTTATATTACGTAAATAAACCAATAATATTATTTAAACTTGTTTACTTTATGATAGTTCTTATAGAAAAACATTAATATTATTATTTTAAGGTGAAGTTACTGAATCACGATTTGTGTGCACATCTCACGATGCTGGTGCGACGAAGGCACTGTATTTAGTTATAATAGTACAATGACAAAAGATAATACAGACAAAAGTCGACTCTATTTGATAGATGATAAAGCAGTTATTTAAAAACGTTCAACTCCACAGAAACAAGAATACTTGACACGTACTTTTTAGTGTTGACGTCATGACAAGTCTTTGTTTTCAGAATAAATCTTCATGGTACAGTATAGAGTCGCTTTTTGTCTGGCACAAGTATGAAGTATTGTAATGTATGCAAGTTCTACGTTTGTGCAATGCACGGCATTCACAGGCATTTGTACTGCATTGCACATAAATATGTATTATGTCAGAGTAATTAGCCTCACGTGTTTATTAAAATAACTGATTAAAATATATTTTACTTAGTTTTAACAAAATTGTTGAAAGTAATAAGTTACGTGTAGACCTTGTTAGATGTTTTTTATTACTTATATTTTTTCCATTAATACGGGAATCAATATGCCATGGTTATTGATAAGAATAATCCTATTAACAATATCGATCGAATCGATTAATAATAGCATAAACAGTTGAGGCTAAAATAATATACTTTGTATAATATGCAGAGTTAGAACATTTTAATACTGGTACATAATAATTATTAATTAGTATTATCGCATGCAAGTTATAATGTAATTAAATAATACTACAATGTCAAGTTAGTCACTGAATATTTGATATTCAAAATTAGTTCTTACTTTGTACATGTTATCGTATTATTTTGATTGGTGACATGAATGAGATGTACTATAAAGTTGGATTTATAATTGAATGATGTGAATATGATTGTATAGTCAACTAAATACCAGTTAGATATTGTATAACGTTCCAAGAACAACTACATAAACGACTATCTAAAAAACTACACAACTAAACAAACAAACTAGAGTTTCCATTGTGATTGAGTTTCCAAAAACAATTAATTGTTTTAATATAACTTCCAAACAAAAGTCACTACGATTTTAGCGCCAGTACAGCTTAATTAGTCTATTGACCAATACAATGCTTGCTAATTCAAATCACTAGCCAATCAACTTATGACAGACAAGCTGATTGTCATCACTAGCGCCATCTAGTGAAGGCAATCAAAAACCCTTAGTAGAGAAATAAACTGTTATTGATAAATCATATCGCAGTGAAAACTCAAGCAATAATAACATTTATTGAATACAACACAGGGTGCAAAACGGGCTGCATGCATCGGCGTGCGTGCTTACCTCGGTGATTCCGCGACGCGCCATACAGACACAAACATACCTGATTGGTTCCAATCGAGTTTGTGGGACACGAATGATAGAATAGACTGTACTGAGGCTTTCTTGTAATATTTTTTTATTAATACGATGATACACCATTAATTGGTTCGGCTAATTTATAACATAAACGAATTTATTTGATTAAAAAATAATAGAAAAAGGAAAAAATACTTTTTGAAGAGAATAATTAAACAATAATTAAACTTCTGTTTAAGGATCTGATCATTAAGGTTTATTTAAATTAAGGTACAGAGTCAACAGTCGACAGGAATACTCGTGTTTATCACAACGTTGCACTGTTACTATTTCCCAGGTACATAATAACATAAATATCGAACTTCGAAATTTTGTAACACAGTTAAAGTCAGCATTTAATAAAATAAGGAAACATACATAAACAAATTAAACTTCTCAACTGCCTCAATGTAACTCTAAAAAATCGATAAAAAATCTATCGATACTTATCATTCGTCTCCCACATCCCCATCCATCGATGTAGTGATGTAACACGTAACAGATTATACAAATAAATCACAATACACGAACACATATACACTTACATTACCTATGTGTGCGGTGCTGACATTCACGAACGGTGAGGTTTATTCACTAGACGTACACATTGTTATTGACGAAAATAATACCTTAAAGTTATTTATTTATGGTTTGATTTGCAGCTAGGATTCAATGTGTTGAAAATTGGATATGTATTTTGTAGTTATTTAAACAGTGAAGGAATAATTTTGGGCGTCATATTTTAAATTGAAACGTTTTTGATATAGAGATGAGAGACTTTTTTTTAATGGGAAATTATCATCGAATGACTGCTCCCGCCAGGGTGAGGCGGGAGGGAGTGTCAGACTCTTACTAACTATAAAACAACCCCGTTCCTTCTCCTGCAAGTCGAGCCGGAGCCCCAATCACCCGTTAGTTTCTCTGCAACTCCGAAAGACAAAGAGACTTACTGTCGAATTTGAACAAGTAAGGTACATCACTGAACAAAATATAGTTTTTTCAATTACAAGGAACCTTTGCATTTCAACTATTTAACATTTCGGTGTATTTAAAAATACAATTTTGAGTCCTAACTACAAATCAAAAGTGGTGCCAGTGCAAATAATAAAAAAACTTACCTAATAATTACTATAGCTATATTTTATTTCGAAAGACGACGTTACAATTTACTAACATAAGATTGTACAAGATTTTTTTCTTTTTTTACGTATAGCAACATCGTGTTTCAAAACATTCTGCGTGTAATGTATGGTGTGATGAGTCTCATTAAATTGTGTACAAAGAAATCTTGATATAATCGCACAATTAAAAAACTTTGAACTAAAATATTGTAAATTGTTTTAAAATGCATACAAAACTGTATGCATATGGTTGATAATCGTGTGTATTTTTAATGTTTTGTTTTAAATCACACATTTTATTATAGTGTATGGGAGTTTTAATTTGTGTAGTGTTTATTAATGATATTTATGTACTGCGTAATAGATTTCAATCTTAAAAAATTAGACTAAGAATATGAGAAACCGACTCGAGCAACTTTGAACTTTATAACGATCAAGTTAAGTTTGCTTATTAATACCAACGTAATAGCAACAACTTACTTATTAATCATGAAAATATAATAGCGTTATATATTTTAAGAATGACCAATTTCGACCATTAAGCACCTTATGAAGTAAGTTTAAAGTCGAATTCCATTTTGTTCGGCTACAATAAGTATTTAAAAAATGGTAACCCAAATATTCGAACGAACTTATTCAAGGAAAACCCGCCAATACAAAACTAACTCCACCACGCAGTACATAAAGATCAATTTTGAAAAATAACGTTTGCAATCTCACCTCAGCCTTGTCACGGAGCAATGCGCGAGTAGTAGCAGCTAGATGCGGCAATAGTAGCGCTCGGGCGGATGGTTGGGAACAAAGTGGACCACGCACTAATTCCAATAACGCTAACATCCTTTGCTTACTGAGCCGACCTAAGGGTAACGCTTCTAGGGCGCGGACTATGTAGGCACTGGAATGAGATTTTGTGATATTAGGCTAAATTAGACACTGTTGTAAAGATAAAAGTGATGTCAGAGGAGTCAATAGAAATTATGACGGGGTATGAAAATTAATAATCTAATTAGTTCTTCAGTTACATAACGAAAAAATTATAGACACGCATTTTTTATTTTGTCATACAAGAAATCACTTCTTAGATAAAACGAATACGTAATAGAAACGAATACGAAAACGTAACAGGGGGTGAGCCTATTGCCATATACCAGGCACAATTTCAAACTCCTTGCTAATACTTAGATTTTCTTTTAAATCCTGTAGTATTATTTAGCCCGACCCGGGAATCGAACCCGAGCTTGCCAGGCAGTCGCACTTGCGACCACTCGGCCAACGAGGCAGTCTGAAAACGGGAGTATTGAAAATGAAATACCTCTAAAGAAAATTTGACAGAAACGAGAAAGTTGACCGGTTGACTGTAGATAGATATCAACAAACCTGAGTTCAGTATCAGGATATACTTTAATGATGTGTGGTACGGCATGCGGAAGATATTTCAGCGCAGACCCTTGACATGTGAGCGCGTGATCTCCACAACGCATTAACCAAACTAATTGTTTTAGGAGGGCCTGGAAGACAAAAAATCAATTTGATTAGTTAGAATAAAACTTAGCAAAACACAATATTTCAAAACAAACAATTGTTATGAATAATTTCGCTGTTACAATTTTACTTAAATGTTTATAAGCCATAAAAAGGCAAACGACAAAGCCTTCGTGGCGAAGCTTCGCATTGAAGTTTTTTTTTCAATGTTTTATGTAATTTTATTACTTAAGACACAATAGGCATGGCGACTATTTTTTAATTTTTTGTCCGTCTTTTAGATATTTTAAAAATCTTCGATACGTATTTTTTCTTTTTTCTCGTATCCAAAAAAACATGTAGATATTTTTTTTTTTTTTTTTTTTTTTTTTTTTTTTTTTTTTTAAATAAAAAATATTTTTATTGACAAAAAGCTTCACATTACATACCTGCATGCTCTGGACCCCACACTAGGATTCCCTGTGTCGTGAGGCCCAGTCTCTTTCAGTCCGCAAAACGTTATAATACAAATGAGAGACAAAGTAAAAAAGAATTATAAAAAAAAAAAGGAAACTAAATGAAAACGATAAATTTACAGTATTCTTTATATAATACTAGTTATGGAAGTGTATGAATGTATGTGTGATTTTTAGGTTTGTGTATCTATGTATAAGTATGTGTGTGTGCGTGTGTGTGCGTGTGTGTGTGTGTGTGTGTGTGTGTGTGTGTGTGTGTGTGTGTGTGTGTGGGGGTGTGTGTATGTATGTATGTATTTATAGTTAGTTAGTATGTATGTTTATAGTTGGGATATGTCGGATGAGATGTAATACCAGTGATAACTGTTCTACTGTGGGATATTGAGTATAGCCTCAGTACTAGAATAGCTAAGATTCAATAACCAAATTGTGATTTTTTTCTTGCAGGTTTTCCGTAGTAGTGTAGCGATTTTTAGTTTAGATTGTATTTTTCTATATATGAAAGGTCCCATGAAGAGAAAGGACTTTCTACCAAACGATTTGTTGCATTTAATTGTTTGCCACTTAAGCAGTCGTTGAGATCGCGTCATAACTGCCTTACTAAGGCTATTTTTATGGAAACGTAATGCGACAGATAGAATATACAACTGCCTTACCCGGAGTATTTGAGTCTCTTGATACAAGAGATCAGTGCCATATCTGTATGGAAGACCGTGTGCGCACTTCAGTAACGCACGTTGTGCTCTTTCGGCCTTTAGTAGATACACCTTTGCAGCCGCACCCCATGATATAATGCAGTATCCAAGTATAGATTGACAGAGTGCATAGTAAATAGTTTTAATAATCTTAGCTGGATTTTGAGTTAAAATGACGCGTGACGTCACAATTAGGTACGATTTCTCCGTAAGTGTGACGTCAACACCCCCAACTCCCTAAGTTTAAACTGTCAAACACCAAGCGGTCACCGGTGACCGCAACCTATTGTTCTATAATTGTGTCTACAAAACCGGTACTCGACGAGTTTGCGAAATAACTACGTATTATTCTGTTAATTTGATAAAACAAAAAATACGTGTCTGATATTTTCGTGCGATCTTAATGACGGACTAATTACTTTTTTGATTTTTTTACCCTGTCGACACGCCTATTATCTTAAATTCAGTTTATATTTAAAAAGGCAATGTTGCACATTGGAGGACAGTAATAAACCAGAGAAAAAACAAACGCTGTTTAATAACATATCGTGATGAGCTAAGAACATTTCTGTGGCGTTCAAATACTATGAAAGCCAAATTAATAATCTTGTACTAATTTGTACCTATAAAATTACCAAAAATAAGACTTACATCAAACAACAAGCAGAATTCACTATCAGAAGCTCGGTCTCCGAGAGCACTCCTCAACTGTCGACTCCTCACAATGAGTCGTATTAGACTCTCTATACACTTCATACACATCAAGAGCCTCTTCAACGCCGCATCGCCCGCGTTAGCGGCCGATATCACCCATACCATTACTGATATTAGTTTCCTGTAAATTAATTACAACATAAGTTGTCTTGGTCTTTGGTGTATTTTAAATTCCGTTTTTTTTTTGCCATAGGGAATACAATAAATAAGGGGCCCAAGATAGAACCCTGGGGTACACCCATTTTTCTAGTCTGTAAATACAATGAAAAAGTTGTCTTTGTTAACTATTTGCGTTTTAAATGTACAGTATATTGAATAGACTGTCCTCGCATAGGAAAAAGGAAACAAATAACCACACGAAGTTAAAATACAGGTGATTACAATACAGTCAAACGCTTTTCAAGGGTCACAAAAGCATTGAATTTTCAACGGAAGCAACTTAGCCACCAATCACATTAAATTACTCTAATCTTTCAAGTCTCTACAAAAAATGAACTTTACTACACACATTGCAATAAGGTCAATAACATAATAACGAATTGTGGTATAGCTTTGCGAGTGGTCAGTACTAGGCAACCATAAAATAAGAAGAGATTACTTACTCATAAGCCAATGCATTGCAGAAACTATCGTCAATATACACATGTAACACGGGTTGAAAGTGTTGGTACTTGTGGTCAGCTACTATAGATATCACTCGGAGCAAACATTCGAGTACTAGGACACCATAACTGTTGTCTGTGTACACGTCGTCTTCGTGGTCTTCTTGTACCTGAGGGAAAATATGCATTTGTAATATTTCAAAATAAAGTAGTCGAAAAGTTGAGAAATTGTGTGAATATATGAATAACAGTTTTGTGGTCGAGAAAGGAGGTTTTATATAATTTTGCAAAAAACAGCAGGAATGTAATAATGAATACTATTTACTCTAGTAGTATCTTCCCAATGAATCCTCGTCTTAACTAGATTCATTATTATCTGACCTTTGGATCTTCAAGTCAGTACACATTTTATTTTATACACAAGTTTTTCAGCATTAATTGCAAGTAATTTGATTAAACATCAATATGAGGAAACAAAATAAAACAAACATCAAATATATTTCATATTAATTTATCTTACCTGTGTAAGTATGCTGAACAATGCATCCAGTATGTCTTGCAGGAACTTGACCAGTTCTTCACTGGGTACTACTAACAGTTGCGTCAGTGCATTCCGTAGCGTGCCTTCCGCGTAGTGAGTGTTCCATTTCAATACGCCTAGAATTTCCTCTGCAAAAGAATGGGAAATTGTGTCATTTTTGACCGCCTTTCTGATAATGTTTTTTCAGGAAAAATGCATTTTGGCTGTTTGTGTTCTCTTCTTCTGGTTGACTAAGCTTTTATTGTTTTTTATAAGTATTTAATAGATTTAGAAATGTAGTCACACTGTTATATCTCTGTAGAGACACGTTGTAGTCAATTGGCATAAATGGTGCAATGTCTGAACAACCGGCTGCTATGTAACATGTTGCTATTTCGATTCCTGCTCCCTGCAACACATTATGTGATCCATAAAATGTTCTTTTGGGTCTAGGTGTGTTGCGTATACGAAATTGCATATCTAAGTACGACACAGGAGATAACCCTGGTATGGGATATTTTTTTTAAAGCCTAAGATAAATGACTGACCTCTCTGAGTTAGCTTGGTAGAGCATAGCTTGGTATGAACAGCGAGACTGTCCCTGGGTACGAGTTGTAGCACGCCGCGCGCCAGTCCATGCTCGGCGCCCGCCGGTAACTCGTCTCTACGGGACGGGAGGCCCAGGCAGGTCTCTTCGGCTTCTGATTGATTTGCACGCTTGTCGATCTGTGTATTCATTTCATTTTTAATGTAATTTTGATGACTAGAGAGTAGTTTTAAATATTAGAAATCATATTTGTTACGAGCAACATAAAGTTTTAAAGGTTACCTGTATAAAAGAGGAACTAGAAAGGGTTTTGTTAAATACGCATTTTTATAAGTTCAGAAGCCTATAAAGGGCATTGATTAAAATTGGTGCCTTTCTTTTTTCTGGCGGCAGTCGATGATTTATGGAAAATTACTTAAATAAAATGGCGTTAAGTTTAGGAGTGGGAGGTAGTTACGTCATAACGTGCTACATTTTGTAGCACGCTGTGACGTCTAGCGACATTTCAAATCAATATATCGTCAAAAGCATTTAATTTTGTGAGAAAAGAAAAAATACGTGTCTAATGTTTTAAAATGATCTACCAGACGGACATTAAAATAAAATTTAGGAAACTACCCTATTGTGTGATGGCATTAGTTCTATTTTAACATACAATAGTTAAGACTCAAATGAATCAAATACCAACCTTATAAACACACAGATTGTGTTGAGTATCGGGTGTAGTGGTGCCCTCTCGCTGCATAAGTCGTAAGTATGAGAGAGCGAAGTGTCTCTCCGCTCTGTCTTTAGCTTCGTTTGAGGAACGGTGACGGCAGAGGAATACTAAATGGGCTTCTTTAAACTCTTCTATGTTCAGGCATACCTAAGAAGAAAATAATATTAAAGAGTGTTAGAATAATCAATAGAAGTTTTGGTAGTTAAAAACATGTCAGATAGACTTAAATTAGGTTACGCTAACTATGCTAATAAAGTGTGGGAGAGCCATGCTTCGGCACGAATGGGCGGCTCGACCGGAGTTATACCACGGCCTCACAGAAAACCGACGTGAAGCAACGCTTGCCGGAGGCCTAATTACCCTCCCCAATCCCTGAATCCCCAACGATCCTCAAACTCCTAATCCCCAAAAGGCCGGTAACGCGTGTGGTGTTCCAGGGTGCTTACTCTTGAAACCAATCTTAATGTCAATGCAATTTCAATCCAATAAAATCTCAATAATTATTCAATGTCAACACTATACAACCACAATCGTTTCTGTTAAAATAGTATTCAGAGTACGGAATATAAAGCCAAACTCAATACCATTTAGTTCATTCAATATCTATGCAATACGGATGCAATGAGCGCTAGTTTTGCGACTCAAGAGTACGAAATTTCACAATACCAATGTCGATCGATCGGAATTGGATTCAAGAGTAAGCCACCAGGTGTCCATGGGCGACGCCGATTGCTTACCATTAGGTGATCCGTCTGCTCGTTTACCGGCTTATGCCATAAAAAAAAACAATCGTTTTTCTAGTAAGTATCCACTCTGTACTACGGATTGTGAAAGTTAATTAGAGGAGAATTACGTAGGGTTTCGTTAATGACGTCATTACATAGATGATAAATAGTATGTATGTATGTTAGAGCGCGATTATCGCGCGATTACCTGAACCGTATTTGATGCAGTTTTCAGAAAAGTTCTTATTACACTCAGGAGAAGGTTGTAACATAAACAACGTAATAGAAGAGGA
Source organism: Spodoptera picta (assembly GCA_038387885.1). Taxonomy (NCBI): domain Eukaryota; kingdom Metazoa; phylum Arthropoda; class Insecta; order Lepidoptera; family Noctuidae; genus Spodoptera; species Spodoptera picta. Next base: position 7,657,914 of record JAZHFQ010000761.1, on the reverse strand, counting down.
AGACTTAGTATTTTAGTTAACCGAATTAAAAAAAGGAGGGGTTGAAGTGATTTTTTAAACGTAGTTAATGAAATACTTATTATAGTAGTATATACATATAGGTACTCCTTCGAGTCTCGACTATAACAGCATTGACAACAAAATGTTTAATTGGACAGATATTATAATTTTCATAGTTATAGTGTCATGGAAGGAGATACAGATAGCTGTCTTTTTTAATTATAATAATAAAATTGCCGCCTGCCTCGTTGACCCACTGGTCGCAAGTGCGACTGCCAGGTAAGGGGTCTCGGGTTCGATACCCGGGTCGGGCAAAGAATTACTGGGTTTTAAAAGAAATCTCAGTAGTAGCACGGAGTCTGGAATTATGCCCGGTATATGGCAATAGGCTCACCCCCTATTACATGGGACTCATAACATAAAGTGAAAAAGTGGGTGTTACATTGTAGTGGCATAATGTGCACCTCTGCCTACCCCTTCGGGGATAAAAGGCGTGATGTTATGTTATGTACTAAAATTATAACTGTTTCTTACCTTAAAGGTTTCCTGCCATCGAGGTCGATCGTCGTGGTAGTACACCACAGATGTGTACTCGTTTGCTAACGACACTCCTGCGCCGACTGATATCACACCCTATGAAATATAAAAACAGAAGCTATTGTGGTGTCCATAGCGATAATGAATATTATTTCAGTAATATTTTAAGTATGTACTAATGTATCTTAAGTAAAAAAATCTTTAAAAAAAAATTAGAGCGGATATACTGCAGTTGATAAACATTTCTAAAAACATGCTAAGCAAATTTCACCCTTATCACCACGCAACACAATAAAAAATCGTCAAAAAACTCACCGGAAAAGTCTTCCCATGTTTATCGACAACCTTGGCGATTAATTCAATGTTCCTTTCAGAGGACTTGCCCCCTCCCTTGGAGAAGGAACCTCCGCAAATTGTTACGTAGAGGTCGTTGCGAGCGTCTCCTGGCATTATGACTTCGGAAAATCCCATTTTGCGAGCTACCGCTGTATTACCTACTACTAAATGCGGGTTTTCTTCGCGAATCTGTTGTACAGAGAATATTATTAGATGACGATTGACTGGTGAGGTTGTGTGTGTAATTAAGTACGAAAATCGTGTGACTCGAGACTGTCTCGTTGGCCGATTAGTCGCAAGTGCCTCTGTCTCGGATTCGATTCTCGGGTGGGGCAAAATATTACAGGTTTAAAAAAAATCTAAGTAGTAGCATGGAGCCTGGAGTTGTGCCCGGTATATGGCAATAGGCTCACCCCCTATCACATGGGACTCATAACATAAATAGTGAAAAGTGGGAGTTACATTGTACAGTGGCATTAAGTGCCGTCGTAAGGTGCACCTCTGTGTACCCCTTCGGGGATAAAAAGGCGTGGTGTTATGTTATTAATAAAAAGCATGTCAATTTTAGGATAGATACCAATTTGTTGTGAGAAAATTGAGTTGAGAGAGGATTTTTTTTTTTATTCTTTTTTTTTTTAGGAACTTTTGAACACAGTTCACGCCAGTTCCATCATAACTTAAACCTATCTAACAAATGCCAAAAAACTAAGGACTAAAACTATTAATACAAATAAAAACTTATCTGTAATACAAAACCCTAAAATTAGTAGGACAAACATTCTTTATATATTAGAAACTAATATAGTTATAAATCATGGCAGCTTCATCAGAGGTAGGTCGGAGAGAGGATTGATGTTTTAAAATAGTAGAAGTATCGTTTTTGTAAAACTATACATATTAGTATCATAGAATAGTATCAGGGTACTTTAACCAGATTATCAATTAAATCTATACTCAAAAAGCACCATACCTGTTTCAAATCCCCCTCTACTAACATAACAGAGACCCACAAGCCTTGAGAATGTTTAGCATCCTTGATGTCACGGTTCGCAATTATTTTCTTTAACAAACAGTCCAAATTCTCCTTTTCATACCTGCAACAATAATTCTAGTTACATTCTGAAAATTAAATGGCAATAGGCTCACCCCCTATTACATGAGAATTATCACATAAATAGTGAAAAGTGGGTGTTACATTGTACAGTGGTATTAAGTGCCGTGATGCCTACCCATTCGGATATAAAAAGCGTGATGTTATGTATGTAACGTTTGAAAATGAAAGTCGCTTTTTTTAATTAATAAAAATATCTTCGAACGTCCTCAAGTTATCAAAATTTAATTTAAACTGTCAAATACCAAGCGGTCACCGGTGACCGCAACCTATTGTTCTATAATTGTGAAATCAAATAGCAGCTTATGTATTGGTGACTTCAAGTAGACCAATTGGGTACTTGCCAACTAATCAAATTCAATACTTTTTTCGAACTAACAAAAACGACAGAGACCAAAGTACGACTTTTTTTACGTTTAAAGTAACGAGTACGCGTAAAACAAAGTCGCTATCCGCCGTCTGTCTGTCCCTGTGTATACTTAGATCTTTAAAACTACGCAATGGATTTTGATGCGGTCTTTTTTAATAGATAGAGTGATTCTTAAGGAAGGTTTATATCTATAATACATGCATGTTCCACCCGTGCGAAGCCGGGGCGGGTCGCTAGTTAAGCTCGTATTAAGCCTTTTGTATATGACATTATAAACTTCTATCAAACATAACCTAATTAATGAAAAGTGGGCGTCACATTGAATATACCTCCTCTTCATTCCCCCCTCCCCCTTTCTAGAAAAGAAAGTTATATTGTCATTATATATGTAAAAAGTTCCAATACTCACGCATAAAAAGGTACTAGTATATGTTTGTCAGGGCTGGGACAGTCGATGTTGACGTATCGTTTGATGTCTGCGCAGGCGACGCCGAACGGACGTCGCATGGAACGACCTGACGGTGACGTTACGGGCGGTGTTTGGGCTACTGAGCTGCGTCTGAGAATGTAAAGGATTATTATGATTTTGTTAACGAAGGAAAAATATTTTTTGAGAGGTTCAATTATATTATTGTAAAATGTAAAACTAGGAGAAAATAATTAAACTATTGATATCGATTTAAGCTTCTGACTATATATGATTTCAAAAATCAATCCATAGATTTTAGACTGACATTCATTATGGTCACTTAATAAATAAATTAAGATTATTAATGTTGGTCGTTTATCAACCAATCATAGTATGTTATTCTGAAATGTTAAGTTTAAACTGTTCGCAAGATTGCAATATTTGTTAAACATTTAAAAGATATATTTTAATTTTATGGTTCAGAGTACAATGAAAATTATTAATTATTTTGAGGGCGTGCCGCGTGGTGCGAGTTTTTTTTTAATTCTTTTAACCTGTAAAGTATGAGACCGCGTTCAGGGCTCTGATTGGCCGGCTCCAATGAACCAACCAATCAGAACTGCGAACGCGGTATCGTTCCAATCCCGTTAAACGTAAAACAAGTTCGCACTAAGACCTCTATACATTAATAGAACTATTTGTGTGTTAGCTTTAAACAAAACAAGGTTTATTGTTGTCTAGAATAAGTACTCAAAAACTTACCTATTATCTATGTTCTGAGCGTCCATGTTTCCTATCCGTACTATATTTGATACTAAATATATTTTCTCGCTCTTTATTATATCGCTACCGAAGTCCTGGAACAAGAATATAAAGGTTAATTGTAAGGTAGTCATTTTTTGTAACAATTTTTTTTTATACAATACAGGGTTAGATATTGATGCTATGTGGTAGCTTTTCCTACTAATACTATAAATGCAATAGCTTGTCTGTTTCTTTGATTGGAAGAATAACACATAGACAATGCTATCGTGTGCGAAGCCTCACGGAAAAACTAACAAAAGTACTAGGTAAACAATTTTATATTCACGAATTCTTTCTCAAAAATTAAAACAAAAGAATTCTGCCTAAAGTTACGCGGACGAAGTTGGAGCAGAAGCTAGTTTTTTTTTTAATAATTTACTATTTCTACTTTGACGTAAGTACATGTGTACGATGTGTCGTCGTGGCCGGGGCTTTAAGACGCCCGCTTCTCATGCATGAGGGTGCGGATTCGAAACCTACCAACGGCAAGTACCAATGTGACATTTTTCGAGTTATACGTACTTTCTAAGATTATTTAGACACCATTAACAAACGGTGAAGGAAAAACATCGTGTGGAAACCTGGGCAATTATAAGTTTGAAATAGCTAACCCGCATTGAGCAAGCGTGGTGATTAATGCTGAAAACTTCTACGTGTTAGAAGAGGCATTGCTCAGAAGTGGGCATTTATAGGCTGTTGATGATGATGATAATGATGACTTTGACGTACGTTACTATCATATAATAATTGAAAGTACTAACTAATAGTCTTGCCTTCTAATATCAAACATATTTTTAACATATCGTTAATGTCTCGAGATCGAGATTGCATTCCCTACAAATAGGTAAGACAATACTCACAGTAAAAACAACTAAAGCAGTACTAATATGGTTCGTAGGCCACCGTAGTAATAAATGTTCAGTTAGCTTAGCCCCCGACGCGTCGTGTAGAGCTAAAGCTATTTCTGCCGGCTCGTTCATACGACATACGAAGTTGTGGACGCGAACCGCTATGGTGTAGGTTCGAGCCCCGGGTGGGGTTGCTGGTGGAGGTGTTACTGGGGTTGTTTCCTGGAAGACAGAGATGTTCTTGGTTACATTTTAAGATGATATTGAACAAAAAAGTACTGTTGACTATGTCGATAATGGTAATCACAAATATGCAATGGACTTTTCGAATTGTAATATTATTATTTATAATATAATATAATTCGAATTAGTGTGGGAGAGCCATGCTTCGGCACGAATGGGCCGGCTCGACCGGAGTGATACCACGGCCTCACAGAAAACCGACGTGAAGCAATGCTTGCGTTGTGTTTCGTCGAGTGAGTAAGGGTACAGGAGGCCCCATTACCTTGCCCTTCCCCAATCTCCCCAATCCCTGAATCCCCAACGATCCTCAAACTCCTGATCCCCAAAAGGCCGGTAACGCACTTGTAACGCCTCTGGTGTTCCAGGTGTCCATGGGCGACGCCGATTGCTTACCATCAGGTGATCCGTCTGTTCGTTTACCGGCTTATGCCATAAAAAAATACAATATATCTAATTAATAAGACTGATTGCAATTAAGCCCTTTAGTATTATAGTTGCGCCTTCTAACATTAAAACTATTCAGACTCACAACATAAACTGTCTAAAACTAAAAACCTACCTCATCAAATTATATTCAATATTCAACCTTACTCTCATAAAAACAAGATCTACTTTACAACTAAAACAAATAAACAAACTTACCATATTCTTCTCAATACGAGCGTTGGCATCATCGTGTAGAGCATTCAGTCTATAAGTGGAGATCTTCAGAGGATCAACCAACTGACCGTTAGCTGTTCTCACTGCTAACTCCATGCCTAAGGTTCTGTGAAGAAAATTATAATTTAAAGTTGATGAAAGAAAATATTGTTACACTTATAGTTAGGAAGTAGTAGTGGCCCCTTCGCTATATTGTACTATTATACCTTATTAGGTAAGATCAACAGATTCACGGAGCGCGCTGTCTGTCATACTATGGTGTGCATACACGTCGTATGCTCTGTACCTACGTAATGTAATTAAAATAAAGTCAAGTAAAACCAATCCGAGTCTATATCATTAATCAACCAATAGAACACAATCATATTCAATCATATGTATCCCCATCATTTTTCTTTAATTATTATTCAATCTTTCAAACTTTTTAAATTCTTTGGGAACAAATTCAAAAATGTTGATACCCTTTAAGCACAGTTTCTTTGCTGCGGAAGGCCTAAAGGGTTACCGGGGCTCCGGCTCGAAGAGCAGGAGTGTGAACGGAGTGGTTTTTAGTCAGTAAGAGTCTGACACTCCCTCTCGCCTAACTCAAAGCGGGAGACTTCGTGGAATGATTTACTCTCTCAAAAAAAAAAGCATAGCTTCTTGGTGTCACAAGGTGATTTAGGGAGTTACCACATTTAACAGACCTAGTAGCAGCACTCTCTAATAAACCTGATCCACTCGACTTTCAGCTTTCTGTAGATACAAATAGGAATGACTAGATAACCACTAGTCACTGCCATAGATAGCAGAGATCAATTTCAGGCATGAGGATGACTGGCTTTAATTTTTATCATTTTCTTTTCTTTTTTTTTAAACGTTGCCCCACACTAGGATTTTCTCCCGTGTTGTGGGTGCGTTTACAAACATACAAGTTCACATACACATGCCACCCAGACCCAAAACAACAACCTGTGGATCACACAAAAATTTGTTCCGTACGGGAGTCTATACAAAAACCCCACGGTCGGTTCTACTGAGAAACTTCAAGCTGCGAGTATACAGTACACAGAACCAGACATTCTCGAATCAGAGGTTAGGTACGCTGTGAGACGACTTAAAAGTAATAAATCAGCCGGCAGCGACCAAATTTTCGCTGAAGAACTTAAACACCTAGGAGATAAAGGCGTGAAGATGCTACTGTGTCTCTGCAGCCAAGTGTGGAAAACAGGCAGGTGGATATCTGACTGGAAAGAATCAATGTTGGTACCTCTGCATAAAAAAAGGGTCAACAAGAGCATGCGGCAATTATCGAACAGTGGCTCTAATATCTCATGCCAGCAAGATAATGCTATACATTATAAACAACCGACTGCAGTCTTTCCTCCAGTGGCAGATACCCAGTGTACAAGCCGGCTTCGTGAAGGGCAGAGGCACCAGAGAGCAGATTGTGAATGTAAGGCAGATAATTGAAAAAAGCCGAGAGTTCAACACGCCAATTCTCATGTGTTTCATCGACTACTCAAAGGCGTTTGACTGCGTGAGATGGGATCGTCTATGGTACATACTAAAGGAAATGGGAGTTCCTCAACACCTAATAACACTGATCGCAAACTTATATCACGATGGACGGTCCGTGGTGAAGGTGAATAACATTATCTCGGGTTCTTTTAGACCCGAAAGAGGTGTTAGACAGGGATGTATCTTGTCCCCCATTCTTTTCAACATCTACGGCGAATATATAATGAGGAAGGCCTTGGAAGATTGGGAGGGAGGCATCTCGGTGGGGGGTACAAAAATAAGTAACCTGAGATATGCTGATGATACCACACTCTTTGCGTCATCTGAAAAAGAGCTTGCTGAGCTATTCCGGAGGGTGGAATATGAGAGTGAACTGGTTGGACTCGCGATCAATAAAACCAAAACTAAAGTGATGAAGATTGACAGATCCGGTCAGCTCCTTAAAACTAATGAACTCTCAGATCTGGAATTTGTTAACGACTTTGTGTACCTTGGGTCTATGATAACAAACCAGGGTGGAAGTGAGCAGGAAATCCGAAGAAGAACACAAATGGCCAAAGCAGCAATGAGCAAAATGACACGTATATGGCAAAACAGAAACATCTCCAACATCACCAAAAAGAGACTAGTTCAGACATTGGTCTTCCCTATCTTCCTCTATGGTGCAGAGTCGTGGACTATTAGAACCTTAGATCGCAAAAAGATAGACGTTTTCGAAATGTGGTGTTGGCGAAGAATGCTCCGGATACCATGGACTGCCAGACGAACTAATAGGTCAATCCTAGAACAGCTCAATATAAAGACTAGACTGTCGACCGTATGTTATCAGCGAATTCTTGGATACTTCGGTCACATTGCCCGCCGCCAGTCAGATAACCTCGACAAATTGGTTGTTGTTGGTAAGGTGGAAGGAAGGAGACCACGTGACCGATCACCTAGCCGATGGTGTGACCAAGTTGCCAACTACACTGGACTCTCTGTTACGAAAGCCCTGAGAGAAGCCGAAAACAGGACAAGATGGAGGGAAATAACACAGAGAGCAATGAAGGCCTTTCATGGGCACGACCTTCAGAAATGAAGCAAGCGATCGAGAAGAAGACGGGAATCGAACCCGCGACACGTTGCACGGCAGCCAGTTGCCCAACCACCGCGCTAAGTGTGCAGTCCATGAGTGCAGCAAAATGAACAATATAAAGAGTATATTCATAATTTATTTATGCATATACCTGTTTCCTTTATCAATAGTGAAGACAGCAGTTCTGGAGACTTTTCGTAGCGTATCCTGTGGTAATGCTCCGGAGGCGGCTTGAGCTCTCAGTTCTAAGAGCGCTCGCATGCTCACCTCCATGAACTTTAGACGCTCATCGTTGTTCTGTGGAGGTGAAATCAGACTTGTTTCTTAGGGAATAGAGTTGAGATTGTCTTGTCTCTAATGTCTAAGATGTCGTTCAAAGACTCTATCTAATATATAAAATTCTCGTGTCACAGTTTTCGTTGCCATACTCCGCCGAAACGGCTTGACCGATTTTGATGAAATATCGACAATTTACTTTTTACGATAATTTACTTGACAATTATTTATTTACATTTGTTATTGTTATTGTTACATTGTACTGTGGTAGAATGTGCACCTCTGCCTACCCCTTCGGGGATAAAAAGGCGTGATGTTTATGTTTATGATGATTATTTATTTACAACGTAAGATGACTATTTAATATTATTGGCCGAAAAATATACAATACCCTCATATAGAACAATTTATGTTTTAAACGTAATTATATAAACCAACAGAATAATTGCTGTTTCATTCTATGGAATGTACGGTAATTAGAGCATTAAAAAAACAAAGGACATTATGGTCTAATGGTGGTGAATACTACAGTTAAGCACGTGGTTTAGTTTCGATACATCTTTGAAGCCATTTCATCTAGGAGTAAGTAGCTTTAACATATTTATTTATTTATACTTTATTGTAAAATTGTACCCAGAAAAAAATGTATACATTGTCGTGTCTTCGTCAATTTATATTATATTATAATTATATATATGAAGTTATTTATGTATGTACATATTTTGTGTTTATTATATAAGGTGCTCTATAATTATCTGCCACGGCTTTAATGGGAGGTAGTGTTATGTTTACAGATTACAATTGTGAAGAAATTTCGTACCCCGGACCAGTTAATTACATAAAGTAATTAAGTAAACATTGACTACATTCTGCATAATGTGGTTCACAAATTACGCGCGAAGCGCGATGCGCCGCTTAGTCAATGAAAACAATTGCTATCTCTTTCCACGTGTACTGAGAATGAAAACGGAAATCAGCTGACTAGTTCGTCACTATCTAATCTACTAGATACTCAATAGGCAGGCTAACAAGGGTTTTAAAAGTGCAATTACTTACCAGGTACGGCATTCTTCCGAAATGCTGATGTAGGTAAATACGATTATAAACTTCCCATCACACTTAAAACAGTTTTTACACACTTTTACAGTTATTTACACACTCTCTACCTACTTATCTACAAAACTGTTGCACAAGTCCACCTTCGCGTTGCACACAAATGAAGGCACGCTTCCAAACATGTCATATCACATTATTTAATGTGTCCGTTTCACTTTTAATTTGTTTCGCGTTTGATTTAAAAGACGCCACAAGTTATTATCTCTATCATCGTAAACTCCGGCAGTATCCCTTGTGCTCGCAAGAGGATGACACCGAAAGAACTCTAACACTTCCTCTTCGAGTTCTGATTTGAATTTCGTCGCCTGGGAGGCATTTTTACGTAGCGCGCGCGTATCTCCGACATTGAAACTAACGAACGTTCGGGCAGGCGGGGGTTGACGGGGCTACTGGCGGCCGGGCGGCGCGTGCGACGTGTTCTGCTGGGGTGTGCTGTCTCGTACTTGAACGCCCCGCCATACGCTGTTGCCATCCTTAGCAGTAGCTCAACCCCCGCCTGCCCGGCGGCCGGTTGACCAGCGCGTGCGACGAGTGCAGGAGAGGGTGCGGGCGCGCCGGGGTGTGCAGCGTGCTCCAAGCCGCCCGGCGCTGAGCGGTCTGATAAGGATGGCAACAGCGTATGACGGGGCGTTCAAGAACGAGACAGCACACCCCAGCAGAACACGTCGCACGCGCCGCCCGGCCGCCAGTAGCCCCGTCAACCCCCGCCTGCCCGGACGTTCGTTAGTTTCAATGTCGGAGATACGCGCGCGCTACGTAAAAATGCCTCCCAGGCGACAAAATTCAAATCAGAACTCGAAGAGGAAGTGTTAGAGTTCTTTCGGTGTCATCCTCTTGCGAGCACAAGGGATACTGCCGGAGTTTACGATGATAGAGATAATAACTTGTGGCGTCTTTTAAATCAAACGCGAAACAAATTAAAAGTGAAACGGACACATTAAATAATGTGATATGACATGTTTGGAAGCGTGCCTTCATTTGTGTGCAACGCGAAGGTGGACTTGTGCAACAGTTTTGTAGATAAGTAGGTAGAGAGTGTGTAAATAACTGTAAAAGTGTGTAAAAACTGTTTTAAGTGTGATGGGAAGTTTATAATCGTATTTACCTACATCAGCATTTCGGAAGAATGCCGTACCTGGTAAGTAATTGCACTTTTAAAACCCTTGTTAGCCTGCCTATTGAGTATCTAGTAGATTAGATAGTGACGAACTAGTCAGCTGATTTCCGTTTTCATTCTCAGTACACGTGGAAAGAGATAGCAATTGTTTTCATTGACTAAGCGGCGCATCGCGCTTCGCGCGTAATTTGTGAACCACATTATGCAGAATGTAGTCAATGTTTACTTAATTACTTTATGTAATTAACTGGTCCGGGGTACGAAATTTCTTCACAATTGTAATCTGTAAATATAACACTACCTCCCATTAAAGCCGTGGCAGATAATTATAGAGCACCTTATATATTTTTATACAGTATGTTATACAGTATTTATTATTACTATTAGTTATTTATTTTGTTTGTTTGCATATTACACAGGCCCATTTTCGCTGAGCTTACATTTAACCCAAAGGTTGACTGGAAGAAAATGCCATATGGCATTAAGTCCGCCTTATGTACCTTATTTTGTGTGCATTAAAGTGTAAAATAAATAAATAAATAAATAATAGTAATTTGAGTACAATGGGCGGTCTTATCACACATTATATTTCTATTTTATTGACATTTATACTGATTTTTTTTTATCGCGAGACATACTGAATTAGGTAAAAATAACGATTTACTCACGTATCTATAATATGAGATAAATTCTACTAGCTCTACTAGTTTCGAAACACAAAGGGACTCTTCTTCATGAAGTTGCGCGACGACGCCGTAACTACACACGCTGCTCATAAGGAAGAGTCCCTACGTGACTGGAATCCAGTAGAGGTTTTCTCGGATATGTACGTGTGTAAACCCTTATATTTAGTTTATATTAATACTTACAATATACAACTTCTTGCAATGCTCCAACCATTCTCGTAGGGTAACGGCTATGTCGTGGACCACGCCGATACCACCAGCCGACGCGAGCACCGTACCACCGCATCTAGAAGAAAAAATAAACAAACTGTATTTATTTTGGCCCATGTATTTATGTAAATATGTCTATAAATTATGATTGAAGGTTAATTAAGGTTTAAGTATATTAGTTAACCGACTAAAAAAGAGGCTGTTGAAGTCTGTTCTTTTAAATGATAATATATAAAAAAATATTTATTCTTTGCTAGTACTAACTAGTGCTGCCACTAACTAATTATTATATTTTTGAGAAAATAAAACTAAGACTTTTTTTTATAATTGATGGGCCGACATTTGACCACTATCTCGCTTGGCGGTCAGCGATGATGCGGTCTACGATGGAGCGCAACGTCGTCCCATAAGCAACCTATTTACTCGGGCGTTGAAAACCCCCAGGTTACCTTTACGGAAACACAGAGTCTGGCAAAGAATTTCACTCCTTAGCAGTACGTACAAGGAAGCTTGATGCGACGCGACTCGTGTATATGGAAGAGACATCCACCATGAATCGGTGACGCTTCTAGTTCTCTGAGTTACTAAAGTGATTTGAAGGTAATTAAGTGAACTTTAAAGTAAAACTCAATACTTGAATACTGAAAAGTTTATTCTCAACCGATTCTTTCACGAACACAGCGTGACGCTCGTCAAAATTCCCGCCAGAATCGCACGTTACCAATCTTTGCGCGGGAAGCTTTACTAATCTGTAAATGACACATTTGACAAATGACATCGTCAATATGACAGCTAGTGCTGTCGATAACATAGATTAAACTGTCAAACACCAAGCAGTCACCGGTGACCGCAACCTATTGTTCTATAATTGTGTCTATAATGACGGTACTCGACGAGTTAAACTAGTGACGTAAATTTAGTTGATTTTCGTCGCCTAACAGTACTTACTATGTGAAATATGTTGAACAAAATGTACACGCAATCCCTGGCCTAAAAGCTATACCAATAATAATAAGCTTTTATATAGAGGTAAAATGTATTATATACCTACAATAGCAGTTATAAACAAGTTTGTACACTGTATAGCCAAAATGTGCTTAATAAGGAAAGTTTTCAAGAGTTCAGATGTAGAACATAACAATAATTGGCTTTTCTCCAGTTACCGAAGTTGTAATGGAAACAACAATAATATGGCCTGATTATAGATATTATAGGATCGGCCCTTTCTGTTTATAAGACTATTGTAATACACGAACACAATTCCTGAGTTCATGTAACTAATGTTAACGAAAGTGCTTAATACTTAGGAATGTGCTGTGGGATATAATGAGTTAGGGGGGGGGGGGAACAGCGCGGCAGCAGCTAATTTTATAGTATTATACGGATAAGAAATCCAATAATCTTGAAAGCGATGCCTAACGATGTCTTATCGTCATCATCGTATGAATCGATTTCCACTTCGTAATCGTCACCTGTCAATACAAAATGTTATTGTTTCACTTATAAGTCAGTAACAGTAACAAAACATTCACAAATGGCTCTATATCGAGTACCCAACCTGATGACTAAAATAATGGAATTCAATGAATGAGAGTAAAGATTAAATAATAACATAATTAAATAATAATACAAATAAATGATAACACAAATAAATAATCCTTACTATTATAAATGGGAAAGTGAGTTTATTTGTTTGTTTGTTTGTTCCGACTTCACGCCGTAACTATTAAACCGATTGCATTGAATTTTTGCAGACGTAAAGTCAGTAGTCTGGATTAAATAATAGGGTACTTTTTATCCCGACAAAATTTGATATTCCCGAGGGAAAACAAAAGTATTGGTATAGATGGCGCTGTATTTATTGGTATATGTCACATAGACTACTTTTTATCCTTTTGTGACGCGAGCGAAGCCGCGGGTAAAAGAAGCTATCCTTACTTATCCTTACTATTATAAATGGGGAAGTGAGTTTGTTTGTTTGTTCCGACTTCACGCCGTAACTACTAAACCGATTGCATTGAATTTTTGCAGACGTAAAGTCAGTAGTCTGGATTAAATAATAGGGTACTTTTTATCCCGACAAAATTTGATATTCCCGAGGGAAAACAAAAGTATTGGTATAGATGGCGCTGTATGTATTGGTATATGTCACATAGACTACTTTTATCCTTTTGTGACGCGAGCGAAGCCGCGGGTAAAAGCTAGTAATAATACAAATAAATAATAACATAATAAATAATAAGGCAAGTTAAGACGCCTGCTTCTCATGCATGAGGGTGCGGGGTTGAACTACCAATGGCAGACACTAGCAATGTAACTTTTTCCAAGTTATAATATGTACTTTCTAAGCTTGTTTAGACACCACTGACAAAGGACTAAGGAAAACATAGTGAGGAAACCTGGACTTAAAATTTCTAACAACGGCAAATGCCAATGTGTCTTTTTCCGAGTTATATGTACTTTCTAAGCTTATTTAGACACCACTGACAAAGGACTAAGGAAAACATAGTGAGGAAACCTGGACTTCAAATTTCTAACAACGGCAAGTACCAATGTGTCTTTTTCCGAGTTATATGTACTTTCTAAGCTTATTCAGACACCACTGACAAAGGACTAAGGAAAACATAGTGAGGAAACCTGGACTTATAATTTCTAACAACGGCAAGTGCCAATGTGTCTTTTTCCGAGTTATATTTACTTTCTAAGCTTATTTAGACACCACTGACAAAGGACTAAGGAAAACATAGTGAGGAAACCTGGACTTATAATTTCTAACAACGGCAAGTGCCAATGTGTCTTTTTCCGAGTTATATTTACTTTCTAAGCTTATTTAGACACCACTGACAAAGGACTAAGGAAAACATAGTGAGGAAACCTGGACTTAAAATTTCTAACAACGGCAAGTGCCAATGTGTCTTATTCCGAGTTATATGTACTTTCTAAGCTTATTTAGACACCACTGACAAAGGACTAAGGAAAACATAGTGAGGAAACCTGGACTTATAATTTCTAACAACGGCAAGTGCCAATGTGTCTTTTTCCGAGTTATATTTACTTTCTAAGCTTATTTAGACACCACTGACAAAGGACTAAGGAAAACATAGTGAGGAAACCTGGACTTAAAATTTCTAACAACGGCAAGTGCCAATGTGTCTTTTTCCGAGTTATATGTACTTTCTAAGCTTATTCAAACACCACTGACAAACGGTGAAGGAAAACATAGTGAGGAAACCTGAACTTATAATTTCTAATTATAAGTTTTAAATCGGTAACCCGCAATAAGCAAGCGTGGCGATTAATGCTCAAACCTTCTCCGTGTGAAAAGAGACTTTGCTCAGCAATAGCCACTTATAGGTTGTTGATGTGAATAACATTATTTAAATAGTAGTTACTATACTTGGGAGCAAAGATACGGAGCCACTAGCGTTTTTGTTTATCGGTTTATCAAACTTTAATTAATAAAAAAAATCCTTTTACCTCAATGCTCTTATTTTAAAGGTAATTAAATTGTCTTTTATTGAGATAGCGGTAAGGCGTCGGCCCTTTAAATGTATAGAAAAAATATTAAAATACAACATAGGTCACCAATTGGGTACTTGCCCACTAGTCAAATTCAATACTTTTTTTCGAACTGTCAAAAACGACAGTTTTCTATGAATAGATTGTGTACCTATTGCGACGTCGTCAAACAGCATACTTATTTCTTATTAAAATATTGCTGGAAAAATATTAAAATCAAGTGGGTCATAAAATCAATTTATGAAAGTGTGATTTTTTTTTAATATTTTATTGTATTGAACAGTCGAAATAATTAATTTTTGATTCAAGAAATTACCCAATTAATAAAATAGTTGTGTATCAGAAAATATTTATTAAAAAAATATAAAAAAATAAACAACGATAGTAGCATCGTTACTTTGTTCCTAAGTGTAGATGCATAACAGATGATAATTTTAACTTAGGTATTTTACACTAGGGGAATTTAGTATTGGGTTACTTTTCCCATATTTACAGAACAGTACTTAACAGCGGTCGCCCGCAGCACTGATCACGTTACAAAGAAAAAACATGACGTATCAATTCAAAAAAGTAACAAATGCGAGATTAGAGATTGGAAAAGAATAAATAAAACTAAAATAAACACTAGCTAATGTACACACACATACACAGTTTAAACTTACATAAAATGAGGTATAGACTTATGTGACAAAGATAAGGGTAATATATAGAGGTATATATATATATATGAAGGTATATATATTTTTTTATGGAATATGAGGCAAACGAGCAGACGGATCACCTGATGGTAAGCGATCAGCGCCGCCCATGGACACCCGCAACACCAGAAGAGTCACAGGTGCGTTGCCGGCCCTTTAAAAAGGTATTTATAAAATAATAATTATTTTATAAAGTGCGTTAAGAAAACCGCCTTCAAATCCCTCTTTTGTTGAGATCGATGTATTGATATACTAAAAACCTTCTCCTAGGTGTAACAAATACTGTGAAAACCGCATCAAAATGAGTTTAGCCAATCCAGCATAAACGTACATACATACATGTTAAACTGAGAATCTCCTCCTTCTTTGAAGTCGGTGAGTAAGAATAATAACCAAAATAATATATGACCTTGAGGATCTATTTGACGCATTTTTTTTTAAGGGGGGAAAATCATCGAATGACTGCTCCCGCCTGGGTGAGGCGGGAGTTCAGACTCTTACTGACTAAAAACCACCCCGTTCCTTCTCCTGCACGTCGAGCCGGAGCCCCGGTTATCCGTAAGGTTCTCCGCGACCTGTCTTTAGTCACTATCATCTATCAAAATTTTATTACCTAAAAACATTTTTTTTTATATTTACAAATTTAATTAATTACAATAATTCTAATCAAATTTAAATTAAATAAATGTATACAACTTAAAATTTAACTAACAAAAAACTAAAATATTTACAACTTAAAAAAAGTAAAAATGCTGTCTTAAGGCATCAAAAAATCAATTCAGTTATTTCTGCGCAAAAACAATACCCAAGAACTTCGAGTTAATTCATCTAATTCTCTATTCACAAACACGCGTTTAGTCGTAAATAGTAAATACTATAGATAATATAATAGTACTTTTATACGGGCCTGGGAATAGGGTTAAACCCTTCGAGTGATTAAACTAATAAATGTAGGTAGTATTATGAGTCAATAGAGTAAAATATTTATAAGCGTTTATTTCCTTTAACGCATTGAGTTAGTATTGAATTGTTGGTCAATCAAAGACTGCTTCTATTTATGGTTTAAGGCTTTGGCTGCCAATAAAAAACTGTTGAAGGCAAACCCTCCGCTAATATCGGTCACCAGTGACTGCCATGGCGTTTAACGTGTTAAGCTAGTTTTTTTATAGAAACAGACCAATGGTAGCTTAGTGAGCAATCAGGACTGCACTTGGATACTTATTTACTCTTGCATACAAAAATAAGGTAGGTACATAAGGCGGACTTAATGCCATATGGCATTTTCTCCCAATCAACCTTTGGGTTAGGTAGAATATGCTTGAGTAATAAGAAAATAGTAATGTGTGTGTGTGTGTGTGTGTGTGTGTGTGTGTGTGTATGTGTGTGTGCGCGCGTGTTTGTTACTCTTTCACGCAAAAACGGCTGAAGGTATCGATATGAAATTTGAAACAGGGGTAGATTCTGGTCTGGAATAACATATAGGCTACTTTTTATCCTTCAGAAACGCGGGCGAAGTCGCTGCCAGGGGCTAATATACAGTAAAATAAAATAAACAACTAATAGTAATGACATGACATGACATGATGACAAGGATGATAAATGTAAGTCAGTTTCTCATATGAAGAAGTAAACAGAGACATTTTACACTACATTTCTCTAATTTCATACCAAATTAGAGGTAGTCGCGGTAATAACAAATTTATCGTCACATGAACCATGAAATGTAGTGTTACGGAAAACGCTATGCGGAAATAATATTCAGGACAGTGATTAACAGTTATAAATATTGTATGTAAAATAGAATTAACAAGCCAATTACAATTTGAACCAAAAATTTATTAAAATCACTATAAATAGATTTATGACATCGGGGTGTCGTGGTGGCCCGGAGGTTGAAGACTCCCGCTTCTCATGCACGAGGGCGCAGGTTCGAAACTTACCAACGGCAAGTATCATTGTGACTTTTTCCGAGTTATATGTACTTTCTAAGATTATTTAGACACCACTGACCAACGGTGAAGGAAGAAGGAAAACATCGTGAGGAAACCTGGGCTTATAATTTCTAATTACTTATAAGTTTGAAATCGCTAACCCGGATTGAGCAAGCGTGGTGATTAATGCTCTAACCTTCTCCATGTGAGAACAGGCTTTGCTCAGCAGTGGGCATTTATAGGCTGTTGATGATGATGATGAGATTTATGACAGTTTTCTCTAACAACTCATTAACTGAAAGTCACTTAGCGGGACGTGGCACCTAAACTGACCCCTTACTTGTACTGTTAGGTGAAACTTAAACGTTAGTGAAACCCAAAACATCGTTAAATGTCATAAATCATTAATTTAATGCATTAACCAAAATATTATGATCAGGATTATACATCCAACTGCCTCGTCGGCCGAGTGGTCGCAAGTGCGACTGCCGGGCAAGGGGTCTCGGGTACGATTCCCGTATCGAGCAAAGATTAAGTACTGGTTTTATTAATTCCCAGCTAGGAGGAATTGTGCCTGGTATATGGCATAGGCTCACTCCCTATTACATGGGACTTATAACATAAATAGTGAAAGTTACATTTTAGTATTGTTGAAAGTTGCATTGCACAGTAGCATCAAGTGCGTAATTTGCACCTCTGCCTTTCCCTTCGAGAATAAAAGGCGTGATGTTATGTATAAATCCAAATATTACTATTAGGTACGCTACAAGTACACGTCAAAGATTTTACTTGACTTATAGTAGAACACAGACTACAAGTCACCAAAGACAGTGATTCATACAACTTCCGTCCTACGGTCCTACACATATGACCCTTGAGGGCGCGCATTAGGACCAAAGGTGTATCATTTGGTCCTTTCGTCTAGAAACATTCCTATCCGGCCAATTAACATTAAAAAATAACTAATTGACGGGGTCAATGCCCGTGATTGATAATCGTAGCCGTTGCCGAATGAATCATTACTGTGCACATGTGTATGTGTGTGAGTGTATGTCCGTGTGTCACTCCGCTGCCGTTTATTTGAAATATTATCAGTTAGCAGTCATTTGCTGCTTTATATTGTTTGTGTGTAATATAATATTCAGTAATCTGTCTCGTGTGTTAGTTACTGTTTTGATAGGATTAGGTTTCAAATTACTGCTACAGGTGGTCTACGCGTTCAGTAATTTATTTACTTTCTTTTAAAAAATACCGTTGATCCACACTTCTTTTTATGGGGTGAAAATCATCAAATGACTGCTCCCGCCTGGGTGAGGCGGGGTGTCAGACTCTTACTGACTAAAAACCACCCCGTTCCTTCTCCTGCACGTCGAGCCGGAGCCCCAGTAACAAGTTAGGTTCGCCGCGACTCCGAATCGGCATCGGCCCTGTTGGGGTCTGATGGCTCTTTGAGGCACGCGCGGAACGCGACGCGCCGTGCGCTCGGGTCTGTTTCTGGTCGGACGGAGAGCCACCCGTCCGCAGGCCCGCGCTTACGGTGGCCGGAGATCGTACCGCGATCCCCGATGCCCGGTGTGTCCTTCGCGATGGCTGGGTTGCGAGGAGGCAGCGCTTCGCTGCCTCACGCGTCCCGCCTCCTCCTTAGCCAGCATAACTGCATCGCAAAAGGAGGAGACGGCATCCCCATCCCCCCTCGCTCCGCATCATGACCTGCACTAGGCCCGGACGCGAGAGGTCGCCATCGCCGACCACTTCCCTGAGGGCACGGCGATGCTCAGCCCACGCAGGGCATTCCCCCACAGTATATTCCATCGTGTCCTCAGGGCGATCCTCGCAGTGATGACACCCGAGCGTTTCCTCCCGCCCCATCAGACACAGGTACCTCCCGAAACTTCCATATCCCGTGAGGACCTGCGTCAGGCGGTAAGTGAGGACGCCGTAGCATCTCTCAAGCCACTCCTCAAAGAGGGGACTTACCGCTGCAATGGCAGCGAGCCCATATAATGCAGTAAATTGTGACAAATTACTTATTTGAATCCATTGCATTTTGTATCTTAAGTTTAAACCTCAATGCTTTGGATCCTTCTGCGCGAAAACTATTACTCTTTGACGTAAAATCTAAACGAAACCGACTTAAACCAAGTAACGTTTTATTTAGGAGACACATGTAAAATGTTAGAAAGCACTTTAAATGATTCAGAAGCCATTAAACCCTCCCTTATAACCGTCTTAAACTCCAAAGGACCAGAAACGAATCTAAAGTGTGAAACGTCTTACCTGTCGACCACACAGTCCCTTATCTGCACATAGCTCTTCGGGAAGGCACCGCTGACGTCCTTCTTGAGGTTTTTGCCCCAATACCAGGAATCCGTCTCTCGCTCAAGGTGGAGTAGCTCGCCGACATCAAAGGAGAGATGGAGAGAGCCGGGTTTGGCTGTAAAGTTGTATATGGCTGTGGAAGAAAATACAATTTTTATTTAACATGAACATTAAAGTCAAAAGTCATTTATTTCAATTAGACAACTAAAACACTTTTGAACGTCAACAAAAAAATTAAAGTAAAGCTATTTGCTCATTCCAAGGTATAGATTTCTATTTAGAAGAACGAGCAGGAGAAACTCCATACCATTACAGAAGACATCCTAGTAGACTAAGTTTTTATATCGTATGTTAAATTTTAAGGGACCACTAAGCTACACTAAGCGGCAGTCGGACATCATTAACAAATTATTTTAGAACTTATTATAACGCGACAATCTCAGGAACTAATGGTCCGATTTGAAAAAATATGTTTGTGTTGGATAGTCAATTTATTAAGGGAGGCTACTTGATATAAAATGTAATGCACGCTACTATCAATAGGAACCGAGCAAAGCGGATAATATAGGGCGGAATTAATACTTTAACTATATTATATATTTTTTTAAAGACGTTGCCCTACATTCGGATTTTCGCCTGTGTCATGGGTGCGTTCACAAACATACAAGGTCACCATACACATGACACCCAGACCCGGAACAACAATTTGTGGATCTCACAAAGTGTTGTTCCTTGCGGGAATCGAACCTGCGACACGTTGTTCGGCAGCCGTTTGGCCAGCCACCGCACCAATCGTGCAGTCAAACTAGGTATGGCATGACAAACCAATTGGGTATGTTGTGCCATGACCACCATGACCTATAGTTATTTATAGCGTAATTTACGCTACTTCGAATTGATTATCTATACATCCTGTTAATAAATCCAGATTGGTAACATTGTTATTTCTGTTTTTCTGGTAATAGATATATGTAAGTGACTGCCTCGTTGGCCGAGTGGTCGCAAGTGCGACTACCGGGCCATCGCCCGGTCTCGGGTTCGATTCCCGGGTCGGGCAAAGTACTGCTGGGCTTTTTATAAATTCTCAGTAGTAGGACGGAGTCTAGAATTGTGCCCTGTGCAATAGGCTCACCCCCTATTGCATGGGATTCATTATATAAATAGTGAAAAGTGGGTGGTTACATTGTACAGTGGCATTAAGTGTCATAATGTGCACCTCTGCCTACCACTTCGGGGATAAAATGCGTGATGTTAAGTAAGTTACTGTTTGTTGCTAGCTATTGGATATTATTACCTTATTGTCGTCAATCTGTGTGTACATTACATACAAGTACCTATCTATGTCTATTCTTGGCTCACCGGAACTGAACAAAACCTTCAATCTGTCACAGCAATTTAAATTCTATACACAAATAATTAAGCTTTATTTCTGTTAACCTCATAATGTCTAGTCCATTACAAACAAATTGCGAATTTCATGTACCTATTTACAAAAATGCCAACAGACCGTTACCCACAAAGCAGATGCTAATGACACGTCAAATAGTATGACATAATAAATGACGCCGGTAATGGCTAACGTATCCTGCGACAACAATCATTGGACGTAATCGAATGTTTCTGATTTGGCACAACAATACCAAAGTATTAGGAATATGAAAAGTGCGTACAGTCGTACACGAAAACTTTCGGTACGCATCGGAACGAACGCGGTCCTTCGGGTCATTTGGGAATAAATTGACGTGTGACTAGGACCCAATTTTGTACATAGCATTACAGTTTATTTTAAATGGACTAGTAATTTTTTATAACATATTTTTACGTAATTGTAGGACCATGTACATACTATACACAACTGCACAAAAAATCCCATGAGAAAACAAACACACAATCGCATAATCATACGTAACAACTTCAACCTTGAAGGCGGCAGAACTAAAATGACTAATGGGTGACAACTACAAAAATATACTCCTTAACAGACCGTCGCAAATTTATTAAATCGACATCAAGATTAACCAGAGCGGCTAACGACTCATATCCTGTGCGAAGAGACGCAAAAAATATTAATATGATATCAAGAAAAGTTAATGTTTAACATTCATTGTACTTACACAAACAATTAATCCCGGACAATGGGGGCGGTATGCGTGTGAGTCACGTAAGACGAGACATGCGCGGACGCACCAAAATCGCGTTCGAACGCAGCTTGAGCGCGCTGTGAATGCTGATGTGAGGAGGGCTAGATCTACATACTGTTTAGATGGGATAGATTCGCTGTATAGCTTAATGGTTAGACCCTTTTTGTTTTATACTCATTTAACATGAAACAAAACGAACTTCTGAATGCTAACATCGTCCACAAGCCAATAACAAAATGATATGAAAGAAAATCTTAATTAAACACAAATCAGGCTCCCATCTTACTCACCGGACAATTGAAATAGATTAGGAGTCATTGTATAAGGTCCATTGTCGTTGATATTAACCGACGAATTCAATGAACAGAGAAAGTCTTCATTATGATTTAATGATACGCTCAATTCAAGTCCACAAAATAAGTGCGCGCTCTGACAGTAGCAAGTTTGCAAGTTTATAAATTCCAGGAGCTTTAAAAATTGAACGGCCATACTTCTACTTGGATTTTTATAGAACAAACCGTTTAATAAACTCAGATCTCATCTTTAAATCGGTTCGACTAAAAATTCCGTACCCAAGTCTCAATAAAGGCAGTAAATCTCTATCGACTTATCCGAGGTACTCCGAATCTATCAATTTTACGACATAGTTTATAAAACGGCGCTTCTAAGAGACTTATAAATCTATCAGACATCAGATCCCTGCACATGTCACCGATACTTGTCGTAATGAGATATCGGTGCTACACTCCACCTGGTATCGCACGTTTTCGGATGAGAGCGTTAATGGTACATAGTACAGGTCCCATTTTACGGGTCATTGCGTACATTGTTCGTGTAAATTAGCGTTTGGTTTATGGGTCGGAGTTAATTTATTGATAGTGTATAGAGTAGAGATGTATAGCCAATTCTATACCATTACAATGCTTCAATTCAATTATCAGTATGATCACATTCAAACGACATTACGTGGAAGTGATGAATGTCTTGATTACCTAAAAAGTGTTATAGCGGACACATTTAATATAACATTAGTCGATTCGACAACTTTAAAATTATAATAATCTGGACGAATTCTGAGATCTATTCCGTAGACATAAAGATGACATTGAAAGCAGAAATGTATTTGCAAAGATATAATCAGTTATTATAACAGTACTGCTGATTCATTCAAAATTGAGGGTTATTTAAAACTTTTCTGTAACTAGAAATTAACTACAGCCTGGGAAAAAAGAAGGAAATCAATCCCGTTGAAACTCCAACAGCAATTTAGGTAATAGAAGGCCGAGAATTTATCGACCTACTTCGAATCTCATTAGCCATGGACTCGTGATCAGATGCAGTCATTTACACTAATGTAGTACCGAACCGGATTCTTATTTTTAGCGTCACAGCTCGCCAAAAGTAATGGCAAGTTTTTGCGACCATTCAAACTAAAGTGTGTCATCGGAGACCCAATAAAAATGCAAGTAGCATCCCAAATGTTGAACGGTTCAAACATCTGTTCACTTTTTAACGAATGAACTGTAAGGACGACAAAGATCAATTGAATCATTTTTTATTACTCTGAATTGCTGATTGGATGACATTATTGGCGGAGTGATGTTTTGACAGACATAATTGGACTTCCTCAGGTGACGGAAGGGGACCGAATGCGTCGATTTGCATGTAGGGACATGTGCGAATATAAATACTGGAATGTACTCGGTTCATATTTTTACTCATACACAACGCAAGTTTAATATAAGTTGGCAACATGTGTAGCTTACGAACATTTCGACAGTTATATTATTAGTATCATGTAATATGGTTAGTGATGTGCCACTGAGAACGTTCTCGTTGCCGGCAATATTGCCAGTGAGAATATTCTCGAGAAACTAGAACGCTCCCGGGAATATTCTCAATGTTCTCAACAAAATAAATTTACTTTGTAATTCGATGTTTTTGTACATTCATAGATGATATTATGTACCTACAGTGTTTCTGTTTTATTACCTCGGCGCTAGGACTAGTCCTTAGAAGCAAGGTATAAGTGAGTAAGTAAGATATTACTGTCCTGCTCATTCTTTTCGTGAAAAATATTTTGGATGAAGCTACATGGGTTGAAATAGAGCGGCATGCAAACATTTTTAAGCCAACAGTACATTGGATAACGAAATTAGAAGGAGACGATGGAAAAATTCATTTTGCAAAAATCCATTTATTCACCAAGCGTTTACAGAAATAGAAGATTTGCTTCATTCCGAAAATGCAATCCAAATATTCGAAATCATTTAGAAGAAATATTGGCTAAGTTTACACAAAGAAAACAAATTGCATTAAAATCAGTTCATTTTGCAGCCGCTATTTTGGACCCTGGCAACCAAGGTACAAGTTTACCTGCTAACGCCAATCACGACGCCAGGCAATAATGAACATTGCACAGTGTGGATACGGGACAAACTGACCAAGAATCCTTGAAGATTTAGCAAATTA
Organism: Spodoptera picta; assembly: GCA_038387885.1. Classification (NCBI taxonomy): domain Eukaryota; kingdom Metazoa; phylum Arthropoda; class Insecta; order Lepidoptera; family Noctuidae; genus Spodoptera; species Spodoptera picta. The sequence goes on along the minus strand of JAZHFQ010000761.1, from coordinate 7,633,536 downwards.
CAAAGGACGAATTGGCATTTACGATAAAAGTTTTCTTTGGGAATCAGCATCCACGATTCAATCTTTGTCTTGTTGGAACGTATTTTTTCCCAACTCAGATTTGGGAAGAGCTGCTCTAAAAAATGTATCTATAATTTCAACATCGGCAACTGTGGAAAGGAGTTTCTCAACATTTTCAAAGATACATATCCAGAAAAAGAACAAATTAAAGACTGATCGAGCTGGAAAACTGTGTTACGTGGCTCATAGTTGGAAGCTCATGAACAAAACTCCTAATTCCTCAAATAAGACACAAACACAGAGTCACGAAACTCACGAATTATATTCTACGATTCAATCGGCGTCATCTACCTCAGCAAACCACGAAAGTGATTCAGAACATGAAGAATCTATACTTGAATCTATGGAAACTTTTGATTTTGACGAGTTTCAGGATATTCAAGAAGAACCATTACTTCTTGAAGATCGTCTAGCGATAGATTAGAATTATTTTCTTGTACGAAAACGGTATTACCATACTATTTAAAAAAAAATCAGATTGTAAAGTGTTCATTATATCTGAAAGTCCGTTAAATATTGTTATTTTAATATCCTTTGTTAATTTTTACATGTTTAGTTCTGATTCGATATTTTTTTAATCATAGTCCGTTGATTTCATCTTTAAATAGCTGTTTGATTTATTTTAAGTTAGTAACTTTACTTTTTAGTCAGATTTTTAAACATCAATTTCACTAATTACTACAATATTGACAAACATTGTTCACTCAATGTTTGTCAATATTGTAGTAATTAGTGAAATTGATGTTTTCTGGTCTCATTAAACGGAGTTGATTGCGAAATATTGTTTTATTTTGACCATTTTATTTGTACCTAAAACAAATATATATTTAATGTCAAATAAACCAACATTTTTAACCGTCCATTATTTCCATACGTGTAAAAAGAAAGTGCTGTCATCGTCCATATCAATAATACAATATAACACAAAAAAAATCAAAGGTACAGTAATGCTGAGAACATTGCCGAGAAAGTTCCCGAGAATATTCTTGAGAATATTTGCTAACACTGGGAATATAGTCTTTTACTGCAAATAAAGTCTATTTTTTATACTCAATAATCTGTTGACTTCATTTGATATTATTTTATTTTAGAAAAATATGGTTATTCCCATTAGATAAAAATGATTCTCAGTCATTCTCACTTAGGAGAACGTTGCCGGGAACGCTGCCGGCAATATTCTCAGGTAGAAGAACGTTCTCGAGAACGGCACATCACTAAATATGGTAGAGGCTTGGCAATATATTGAACATCTGCAAAAGTAATATTATTTTTTGCAACACACTTCAAGCCCTAAGCCGTATCGATCAGACATTGTTTCATTAGTCGATATAAAGACGATACAAGAAGTTTTAGAGGCTTTTACTTTATCTCTCTTTTAATCTGTACATTAACCACATTGGATAATTTCATATTAAGTTCGTAATCACAGGCTTCTTTTACGTAAGGTCGTTCCATCGACGACTATCTATCATCACCTAGAATAGAAATAGGAGATATGCAAAAAAAAACTTAAACCAATAAATTCTCTAAATGTTATCTTACCACTTTACAAATATGGTATCAAATTCAATAATTTCTACCTACCATACAAGGTCTGTCGATATAATTTTGCCTAGAAATATGAGTCTACATAAGTAATTGAGTCCATATGGCAGACAGGCACGCACTACTGTGAATCGTGCGGATTTTACGTGTTAAGCCCGGTGTGGGTGGCAATATGGGCAATATGCGAGAGTGACCAGACGGTATGACTATACTTGACCAACGAGCTGTAGGTAAAAATGTGATATGAGAAACACAGAAAATCGGATCGGTAATGAAAAGTATTAGGCAAGTAGCTGTCCCGAAAAGTGTCCATGTTTTTGTTGATTTTTTCTCTTTTCCCGTTAAGAACCTCCTTCGGACTTCCACAGATATTTGACGAAAAGAATTTATTCGGGAATAGCTTTATCGAACATCCAAAAGCTTTTGTAATGCTGCTTGCTAAACTGAAATCATCTTTAGGGCCACAAAACCAGCATGTGAATTTGATTTGAATGGTCCTAGAGTTCAAAAGCGTGCAATGCTGGAATTTCAAGGCCAATATTGAAGCATCACCAAGTGCAATTAACTGAAGTATTTGTAGTTCGTTTGGACTTAACGTCAAGTGGGTACATAAACTACAAACGACAATTAATATTATTGATAAAACAACCGGTGCGCGATGTGTAAGTACTTAGTAGTTGAAATCTATACATGTTATATCCTAGTATCAGTTAACTACTATCATAGTTATACATTTTCGTAGATACCTTTTGATCACAAGTATCTTGTTTGTTTAGATATCAAATTAAAACTAACATAATGAACAAATTTTAATCTCCTATTTTCGTCTTGAAGGATCGTGCAATCTGCATGTCAACTATGGAACGAGATAAAAAGGACCAACAATAATAACGGTAAATTTTGAAACATTAGGTAGGTATCTATTAACTAGTATCCAATATCTACAATCTACACAATCGAACTAATATCTACAATCCAAGATATAAACAAAACTGCGAATTACAACACTGGTTTGTTTAGCCTTCATCAACAACACTTTAGAATAAACCTTAGATTTGGAAGGTCGTATTAATTCATTAGTTAACTAACTATTCTAACTTTTTTTGACCAAGGACAATGATCATCCACACAAAGGTTGCCATTCTGCATAAAAATACAAGAAGAATATATTTCTTTTTGTGTTTGGATTAGATATTAAAGCTGTTCAAATGAAGAAATTACGCTCCAAGGTCCAATTACAACATAAAATAGACTCCTAGTAAAGTCGTAACCTCATTGGTCCTAATTTGTCTCAATCTAATAGTCCGAATTACTCTTCACAATCAGTTGCTAGGACTATTAACTATTATTGGAGATCCGCCCAACGTCTGTACTTCAATTCTTTACCCGCATCATAACTTACTTTCCTTATATCATCTTACAAACAATCCTGCCATCTTTTCTCCGATCTTCCCCTTCCAAATACGTCATTTTGGTCACCAAATAACACGGTTCCTTATTATTTACGATACTGAAATAGATTTAAATTGTACCGAATGACCCGCGCTATCAAGACGAACTGTGACGATTGAATGTGGAGATCAGTCGTAAGTCGCAAGAGTCGCAACTATCTTTATTGGTATCGTGTTAATTGCAAGTTATAGGTCACTGACGACTCGCCCCGAGTTTGTCCCACTTTCTAGTGGCCTTCGTTTTGGTAAAAGATGTTTTGATGATAGCTTATGTAACATAACTGCATAATCTTTTATTTTCACCAGACATCGTTCCTCCATGACATTATTGCTTTTTTTTTGACAAATACCTGGCGTAGTTCCAGACTTTAAGAATGTTCAAATCTAAAAACCCAATGACACTGACTGATACAAAGATGAGACTGAGGGAACTCATCAGAAATAAAGTCCGTGGGAAAACTAAGATTTAGATACCTACGCATAAAAATCACAAATTCCTTGGACTATTTTACGTCGAATGAGTTTTGGTCCAAAGTTTCAGGGCAAAAATTAAACTTGGATGAGAAAAAATATTGCCTTACGTTCTACACCCAGTTCTCCTACCATCGGCATTCTAAGGTCAGGTAAGGTTAATCCAAATAACTGAGGGACCATTACAATGAGACCCATTGATGGTAAAACATTAATAACACCGTGTCTACCTCCCAAAGGTCAACAACAAACTGGTTCTAATTACATAAGTAAATATTTCGAGCCAATACCTGATAGAACAAACACGAAATGTCTTAAACGCCAACTTGAATACCAATGCAATAACATCAGTAATCATTATGTGCTATGGTACATATTTGGTTATATTTTTGCGAAGAATATGAGACTATTAATGATGAGATGTTTATTTGTAAACAAAACTGAGAGCTCGTTATATCGTACTAAGCTACGAATAATGGATTTTCCAGAACAATTTATTTTAAATGCTTGTGTACTTTTTTTTTGAGGGTCGAAAATCACCCCGTGTCTTCTCCCGCCTTGGGTTAGGCGAGAGGGAGTGTCAGGCTCTTACTGACTAAAAACCACCTCGTTCCTACTCATGCTCTTCGAGCCGGAGCCCCGGTAACCCGTTAGGCCTTCCGCGGCTCCGGATTGGGCAACACCCCTACTGGGCCCCGCCGATGTTCTGATGGTATATAAATGTACCCAATGGTTGATCAATTAGTAAAGTTTGACTAAACCCAGGAGATCTAGGTATGAGTTATACAATCATATGAGATTTGTGAATGGCGAGTAGTGACGACAACGGTAAAATCGCTCGCAATTTTTGGATGCAAACAGCTGAAGATCAAGCTCAGAGCTTTAATACTGGAGAATGCTGTCTTGCAGTAGACGCTGATGATGATGAGATTTTTCTGATAATTATCGAGTCACTTAAATACCTACAAGTCCCAATGACTAGATTCAATTTCTAGATACTATAGTTAGTTACTTTATAAACTACGTTAAAAAAAACTGACTTCAAACCGCTTTTTTTTTAATAAGTACAGTTAATTAAAATACTAAAACTTTCTCCTAAGTATAAAATACACTTTTCTGTAAATCGCATCAAAATCGGTTTAACCAATAGCGAGATAATCGCGCACAAACAAAAATACATACATACCTACATACAAGTCAATTTGAGAACTTAATTTTTTTGAAGTCGGTTAAAAAACAAAGGGTTAGTAATGTAGCATTGGCACCAAATAGGGGTCATTTTGGAATATCTTAGTGCGGGGGCTGACACAGCAGTTGTGTGATGTTTTGGTATCATGTAGAAGTAGTAGGCAGTCATTAGCTAACTCACTAAAACAATGAAAATGTAAACTTAGTAAACAAACATTGTTCTATATGGTAATGGGCTCACCCCCTGGGCCTATTACATAGGACACATCACATAAACAGTGAAAAGTGGGTGTTACATTGTAGTGGCATAAGGTGCACTCTGCCTTATTCGTGGATAAAATGTGATGGTTTGTTATGTGTTACATCGTTATATTGACGCCCAAATACTGAAAGCCTACTCAATTGTAAGTTCCTCTCGCGTCCGGGCCTAGTGCAGGCCATGATGCGGAGCGAGGGGGACTGGGAAGCCGTCTCCTCCTTTTGCGAAGCAGTCATGCTAGCTAAGGAGGAGGCGGGACGCGTGAGGCAGCGAAGCGCTGCCTCCTCGCAACCCAGCCATCGCGAAGGACACACCGGGCGTCTGGGATCGCGGGACGATCTCCGGCCACCGTAAGCGCGGGCCTGCGGACGGCGAGCATGGGTAGCTCCCCATCCGACCAGAAACAGATCCGAGCGTACGGCGCGTCGCGTTCCGCGCGCGCCTCAAAGAGCCATCAGACCACCACAGATGGGGCCCAATAGGGCCGATGCCGATTCGGAGTCGCGGAGAACCTAACGGGTAACCGGGGCTCCGGCTCGACGTGCAGGAGAAGGAACGGGGTGGTTTTTAGTCAGTAAGAGTCTGACACTCCCTCCCGCCTCACCCAGGCGGGAGCAGTCATTCGATGATTTTCCCCCCTTAAAAAAAAAAAAAACTCAATTGTAAGTTGTACTTATATATCGTGCCATCTCTGTCATTTTACAAAAATAGTGACAGAATTGGGATGATGACAGTGTATGAAAATTAAAAATCTAATTATTTCGTAAGTTAGGTAATGAAAAAATATTAGACACGTATTTTTTTTATTTTGTCGTATAATAAAACAATACCAAGATAAAACGAATCAAAGTTTAGGAGTGGGGGTTAAAACGTCATTTCTACGTATAAAATGTGCACAGAAGTGACGTCACGCGACATTTCAAATCAATATATCGTCGAAAGTATTAGTTTCTGTAAGAAAATAAAAAATACATGTCTAATGATTTAAAATAATCTACCAGAAGGACATTAAAATAAAAATTAGGCATCTACCCTATTATACTTAAGCGCAACTTAAAATTTAGTGATGTTTGAGTATTTGGATATGAGTCTCGTCCTTGTTTTATTTTTCTAACATAAAACTGCTTCAATTATACTATCAAAAAGATATAATTGACACAGGAAACTATACTATTTACTATAATAATTTACTAGTAATAATAAGAGCATCAAGTGCTTTACTATAATTTATAGTAAATAATTAATATGTTTTAGATGAAGCATGTTATAATACAAAGACACATAATATTATATCATTTAGTTTTCCTTTATTATTTCCTTGTTTATTGATTTCCAACCAATTCCTATGGTTATAATTAACTTTATAAACTGCGAATCAAACTTACAATATTAACAACATGAGTGAGTAGTTTAATTTGAACTGTTCAATCCCCAAGTCACCGGTGCCCGCTCTCCACTAACTATGTTATGGACCTTATTTCCAATGTTTAGAGACTACTTTTCTATGAACAATGGATATTTCATAATCTGACATTTTATAAGTTAAATCATGAACATAGAATTTGATCATAATGACGTAACAAACTTTAAATTATTTCCATCTATTGAATCACACAAGATCTAAATGTGTTAGAACTCATACAAAAACTGCTTTTTACTTTGTTTAACCGAGAATCAGACCCAAGACCACATGACTAACTATCACATTCACAACCTATCGCTCAAGAAGGCAGTCTATACAAATACATAGACATATTACCAATGTATAGCATGTACAACATTTTGTATTCAATAGCAATGTTATATGACTAATCATCACCATATTTCTACTCCTTAGTTCATAACAATTAGACTTGTATTGCTTATAAAATGGTAAAAGCCAGTTTTCTCATGGATAAGTAGTTAGCTTACTTTTAAACTGTCAAACACCAAGCGGTCACCGGTGACCGCAACCTATTGTTCTATAATTGTGTCTATAATGACGGTACTTGACAAGTTAAGCGGAACAACTTGATGAAAATAATAAAAAGTGTATATAGTATGCAGCCTCGTTTTTATCTTCTGGACACCAAATCCTACCACAACATCGTTCTATGGCAATGTCAAAGAAAGAGAAATAAACATGCAATTTGCATTTATACTATTAGTTTCATATAATCATGGGTCCGGTGGTAAATGATACCCATAGCATAAGTACACTTGCAACACCAGACCACACAATTGTTATCAGTTATAAGTGTTTCAGAATGTTATATTCATGGTCCCGAGTTTAAACCAATAAAGTTTAGAAATTAAGACATCATGTATTATTCTACTCAGAATATTAATCCACAAATATACAAATAAAACATTAAATAATTAAGAAAGCATTACAAAATGAAGTAACTAATTATCACCGATGATTACCTACAAAGATAACTAAGGCAATGTTTATTTACAATTTTATTTTTTTACAACTTTCAACTACTCATTCCAATGTCAAATGAGATAGTTTATCTCTGTGACATAAGGAAATATGATAAACTTCATAAATAAAAGAATTTCAACATTAAATTATCTGTGGCAGACTGGTCCTATAATGCAATAGTCACATTTGTTCAAAAAAGGAACAGATAAATACATAACAGTAGCGTCCTGAGTTCATCAAAGTATTTTAGATAAGTTAGCAATAAACTTATTTAATTACAACTTTGGGAGTGGCCAATGACAACAGATTCAACTAATATGACATTTATGCAAACTAATTCAAGTGTGTAATGAAGAGTTTCTAACAGGATAACTGTTGAAAAAGGCAGAGGCACTACATGGCACGTCTGATACAATGTTTATATTTATCTCCGCGCTGCGGGAGGTAAACTACAAGACTACTATTCGACACCAATACAACAATTTTTTGTTCAAATAAAAAGGAGTTAGTTTGTAGTACTTACCAACAGCGTATACTTCTCCATCTTCCAGTTTACGCCAAACAGTCATTTTGATAAACACACAATTTAATTTTATATTATTTTTTTACTGAACACAAATCCTGTGGCTCGTCATTTTTACCAAACCAATATTTGACAAATCAAATTATGACACAGCCGCGAACAGTGTTGCCATTGTATAAACTATTTTTATGTTGGTAGTTTTGTCTTTGTTGTTTGTGTTATATTTATAAATCTATATTGTTTGTGAACAAGGCTGTTCATGAGATAACGGAACGTTTTTGAATTTATTATTTTTATCTAGGCTACTTATTTGAATTACAAAAAAACAGTATTAGACATAATGTAAAACTGAGAAAATAATTCACGCTTTGTTGGTAATAATTTTGTATAGTGATTATTTTGTAACCGTTTATAATATTTTAAATTCATGAAAACAAATCCGTTTTCATTGTTTTAAAATATTATTTAATTATTGATACTGGTACAAAATATAGTTGACTAGGTACTCAATCAGTAGAAATTAGTTACTTATCTTGCCAAATATTTTTTTCTTACAAGACAAACAAGTTAATCTACGTTTAGACGAAAAACCGTACGTGTATGTATAATATAGCTTGGTACATACCTAGTATTTTAACACAGATTGGGTTGTCCCCAAGGGGTAATCTAGTAATTATCTACGTCTAGATTAGCTAGACTGTAATTGTAGAGGTGGTTATTCTAGTCAGCTTCTCGTTATTTACCGGATATAGAAAGAAAGAAAGAAAGAAAAATCATTTATTCGACAGACAGATATATATTATATATATTGTATTTGTCTCAAAATTTTAGGATACCTATGGCAAGCGGTCGAATAAAGAAATGGCTTTGTCGAAGATCACTGCTGCTCCGCTTTATTCACAAGATGGTGGCCATGGCCAATGTTCTACTCAGACTGTCGTTTTTACATCCAAGTCGATATTAGTTTTTAACCTACTTCAAAAATGAGATTCTCAGTTTGACCTGTATGTATAGATATGTTTAGAAGTAGGTACGTATGTTGGCGCGCAATTATCTCGCCATTGGTTGAACCGATTTTGAATGTGTTTTCATAAGAATTGTTTGTTACAGGTAAGTATAGATATTATTTTAATATATTACTCAACCGACTTCAAAAAGAGGGGCTTAAGTTGATTTTTTTAAATATAGTTAATAAAAGAATTGTGATAATAAAAGGGTATGAAAATTAAAAATCTAATTAGTCCGTAAGTTAGGTTATGAAAAAATATTAGACACGTATTTTTTATTTTGTCGTTAGTATAATAAAACAATATTTACTTAGAACGAATCAAAATTTAGGAGTGAGGGCTAAAACGTCATTTCTACGTATAAAATGTATATCGTCGAAAGTACTTAGGTAGGTATTCGTTTCTGTAAGAAAATAAACATACGTGTCTACCTAATGATATTAAATAATCTACCAGACGGAGATTAAAATAAAAATTAGACATCTACCCTATTATAATCGGTTATAAAAACTCAGCATCCAAAGGAAAGCAACAGCAAAGGATAATATGTTATTATTATCGTTGAACAAACAGTGACTTCGATAAAAACTCTCCCATCCATCTGCCTGAGCAGGATATGATACCATAGACAATTTAAACCAACAACCCGTCCATAGACGAAACTTATCGCTGGAGATTTAAAACGGTTATCTGTGGTGATAAACATTTTTTTTATTTTTGATAAAGTAAAGCCGGTAAGTACGTAGGTCCCTATAATAGCTTCTGTTAATATAAATGAATACATATCTACAGATTTCAACATTTTAAAAATATAATGTGTATCTACCTATAGGTACTTCTCAAGCATTATCTAGAGGTAGGAAATAAGTACCCATTCAAGTTACATACAAATAATAATTTAGACTCTACCACATTTTTTTTTTATTCAGTAGGTAGGTACCATCTTTTTTAACACTCGGGCCGATTTAAGTTCGCGCGACAACCGGCTGCCCTGCAACGTGTAACGGGTTCGATTCCCGCACGGAGCATAACTATCTTTGTGTAATCCACAAATTGTTGTTTTGGGTCTGGGTGTCATGTGTATATCAACTTGTATGTTTGTAAATGCATCCATGATACAGGAGAAAATCCTAGTATAGTGTAACGTTAAAAAAAAGAAATATCAAAAGTGCCATAAATTGTCGGCCCTAGCGAAGACTAAGACAGCCCTGACCATAGCCTACAATTGTATGGCAAGGTACTCCTTATTTGCTCTCTCTACTGAGATGATGCGTCTATGATAAGGGGGTAGGCTGATAACAAAATCTAATGTTGCAATTCAATATGTATTATTAAAGACCTAAAGGTAAGGAGGTTATTGTCGCGGAGAACCTAACGGGTTACCGGGGCTCAGGCTCGACGTACAAGAGAAGGAACGGGGTGGTTTTTAGTCAGTAAGAGTCTGACACTCCCTCCCGCCTCACCCAGACGGGAGCAGTCATTCGATGATTTTCCCCCCTTAAAAAAAAGGTAGGTTATTAACCTCATAAGTTCCATTAATTGATTTTTTGCTCACATGATGAGCACATGTTGAACAAATACCGACACTAAAATTGTTTATGTTTATAAACGAATTTGGTCTATTTTTAGATACTGGGCTGGGCATTTTTATTTTATTCAATCGTTCATTGAATTATGTCGACAGATTTTCGTTAAATTTTATTATTTCGTAGAACGTCTATAACGCATTAAAGGTGTTATTGTACAAAATCTTGCATATTTTAAAGTAATTAGAACAATAAATACAAAATCCTGATTCCCGATTCAATTCATTCTACTCAGCCGTCTGACAAATCCAGACGGCCATGTTGGCAGCATCCACCAAAAAGGAAACAATTTCATACCCAAAATGGAAATAACACAATTTTCCGTTTCGTCTACATTTATATTCGTGGGGCACATAAATAAAAATGTCACAAGGTACATCTCTGTCACTCAGGATTGAAACTCGACAGGTTTACAAGCACAAAAATAGGGGCACATTATTTTTACCCCTGTTGACTTGCTTTTGACCCTCGACCTGTGCTCTGTCGGGTTATCGGGTATGAACGAATATAGTACAAGTAAAAGCAAAATAATAAAATTATATAAAAGTTAGCCTGTAGGTACGATTTGTCAAAATCAAGTGGACAAATTTTTGTTACGATCATCATTTCAGTTTATACCTAGTGAAGTACTAAATAAAATCACTAGGTACGCGTGTGGAGGAACCCCACCACGGATGATGCCGATAGGGAGCCGCCGAGGACTTAACGGGTTACCGGGGCTCCGGCTCGAAGGGCAGAAGACGTAACAGGGTGGTTTTAAATCAGTAAGAGTCTGACACTCCCTCCTGCCTCACCCAGGCGCGAGAAGTCATTCGATGACTTTCCCCCCTTAAAAAAGGTAGGTGGAAAGACAAAAATTGTGAGAAATTTTTTTATTCCATGTTATCCATATGTTGAGTTCTGAACACTGTCAATATTAAACTTTCCAATATCACACCACTGATCCAGTTTCCACAGAAGTTACTTCTAATAAAACTTCTGCAGGCAACTCGCACAATGAACACACGTTGCTAACAGTATTTGTGCAGGCGCTGCGATGTAGATTCGCTAGTATATTTTACAAGTCGGTCGAATTGCATAATACCTTTACTCATATAGACTAGAATTACTCGCTGAACAACTAATTGGTTGAGTTTGTGACAATGTAGGTTATTTCTAAACTTAGGTAGATACCTTCTGTGCGTTAGAACATTAATTAGAAGATTTGTTTTGTAGGAAGATGAGGTTCATCATTACTCATCTTCGTCGTTACCTCTATCAATTTATTGAAGTCAAAGTCAAAGTCAAAAGTCAAAGTCAAAAGACAAAGTCAAAAGTCAAAGTCAAAAGTCAAAGTCAAAAGTCAAAGTCAAAAGTCAAAGTCAAAAGTCAAAAGTCAAAGTCAAAGTCAAAAGTCAAAGTCAAAATCATTTATTTCAATTAGGCCAGAATGGCACTTTTGAACGTCAAAATAAAATTATTATTAAAAGTGAAGCTATTTGCTCATTCCAAGGTGTAGATTCCTATGGAGAAGAACGAGCAAGAAACTCCATAGGTTACTCTTTTTCAATCAGGTTCACAATACAATTTACTAGTTACATAGTTTTGCTGTTTGGATTGTGCGAGAACAATGTAACACCAAAATCCAGTCAAAGTGATCAAGAAAGAAAATAACCTTAAGAACAATAATACAGTCTGGAGCTGACCAGTCCCAGTTGACGGCGCCCGTTCACGAACATATATTGTAGGGAATCGAGCGATCCACTGCACGCGCCACCGCCAATGAGACCTTTGAGTGAGCATGACAACTCCAAGCTGACACAAATGAATTCTACTAATCTAATTTAATATTAAGTTAATTACAGGGCTCTCACATTTACATTGGTTATATAAGTTAAAAAAAATATACAATTTAGCAATATGGCTGTATTATTTACGATTTCATTAAAACAACATTGTTTTTAGTTATCCTGTGGAGCCGGACTAGCCTGCATCCAAGCATTTTTATCCTCTATATATTCATTAAGTTTGTAATATGCTTGTCTACATAAAGTTTTCTTTATACATAATTTAAATTTGGATTCATTTAGTTGTTGTACTTCGCCTGGTATCTTATTATAACATTTAACACAGAATCCCATGAACGATTTACTTACTTTCGCTAATCTCGAAATTGGCTGACTTAATCTATTCCCATGTCTAGTTTGATAGTGGTGTCTGTCAGACACTTTACCAAATAACTGTAGGTTTTTCCTAACATACATGATGTTTTCATAGATAAATTTACATGGAACGGTCATAATGTTGATCTCCTTAAACCTTTCTCTGAGAGATTCGCGACGACCTAGATTGTAGATAGCTCTGACGGCGCGCTTTTGTAAGATAAAAATAGATTCAATCTCAGCAGCGTGTCCCCACAGCAAAATGCCATATGACATAATGCTATGAAAGTAACTGAAATACACCAGTCTTGCCGTGTCAATGTCAGTATCTTCCAGACAGCATAAGCTGCAGAGCTCAATCGTCCCGCTAATGATGTAATGTGAGGACCCCATTGCAATTTGTCGTCTACAGTAATTCCCAGGAAAGTTGTCTCTTTTACAAACTCTAATTTCTCACCATTCAATAATATGTCACATTCGTTGCTTTTAACATTTGGCAAAACAAATCTAATACATTTTGTCTTTTTATTGTTTAGTACTAAGTTATTTAATGTAAACCAATTTTGAACTTGCATTGAAGTTGAAGGATGGGATGGTTGATGGATCCAGACGATCCATATGAACAAAACAACGAAGCATACACCATAATAGGGTAGATGACAAATTTTTATTTTAATCTCCGTCTGGTAGATTATTTTAAAACATTACGCACGTATTTTTTATTTTTTTACAGAAACGAATTATTTCGAAGATATATTGATTTGAAATGTCGCGTGATGTCACGTCTATGGACATTTTATACGTAGAAATGACGTTTTAGCCCTAAGACAAAACGATTCAAAGTTTAGGAGCCCCACTCCTAAACTTTGAATCGTTTCCCTGTCATCATCCCAATTGCGAATGTTACGTAATGCACTACAGTAGGATAAGGATAGTCCATTGCCACTCAATAAATGCATTGCACACCGCAGCGTAATTACTTCTCATTTTATTGAAATTTTGTCAGTGTAGATATCTGAGAACTGTAGGAAGTACTTGAGTATCTATCCACCTAAGCACTTATGTAGGTGCCTTCTAGGAGCATTATCAGATAAAAGATCTTAGGATACATGATGTATTGGACTTATACACTTATTCTAGTAATGTATTAGATAGGTATTTGTTTTAGCAAGCTTTTAACCGACTTTTAAGTCAAGTTATGATCTGTATTTATGTATGTATGTCAGTGTGTAGGTATCTATGTGTTGTGGGCAATTATATCGCGATTGGCGGCACCGGTTTGGTTGCGGTTTTAAAAAAGGCTCTTAGGACAAGGTTCGAGTACCTATACCTATTAATTAACCGACTTCAAAAAGAGGGGGTTGAAGTTCGCTTTATTAAACGTAGTTTATAAAGCAATTTATTTTCGTTTTATTTTCAAGTAGGTTGGAAGGTTCCTATTACTGGTTATACATAGATAGTTTAAAATAGGTAATAAAACATGTGTTACTTATAAAATACAAACTGAAAGAACTTTTAATAAACAAAGTAGATCTCCTAGTCTTAAGTTCTTATCTATCAGTAGGTACCTACTGAAAACGAACCATTTTATATTTTTGTGTATTCCCCTATTTTATAGCTACATATATGTATAGACGCCACAGACGCCCTTACTTTACGAGTCAGGTCAAGATCCAAATAAAATACACTAAAGCGTACAAAATAGCTCACGTTCGAATAAAATACTCGAGCTACGGAACGCCTATTACTTAAATAATAAATGAATTAAAACGAAAATTTCTTACGTTGTGACGTAATTACCTCCCACTCCTAAACTTAACTCCATTTTATCTAAGTACATATTGTAACTTTACACGAGTAAATAAAAAAATACGTGTCTAATATTTTTTCATTGTCTCACTGACGGACTAATTAGATTTTTAATTTTCTTATCCTGGAAGCATCCTATTGTTACTAAAAGTATAAATTACATAATAATTAGGTATTATCTAATTATATCTATTTCGAAGGCTATACGAAATCAGCCCACCAACAAGACGAGAGAGCCGACCAAACCCAGCGGAAGGCACCCGTTCACGAGTATGATGTGTGTGTCAGCAATTGGTCCGGTCAACCTTTTTATTGGGAACGGAACAACCCAACAACACCCTAGCTTCACCTAGCTTCACTGACGTACAGACTGACAGACTATTATTTATTTTGTATTTGTTGACGTTTAAAAAGTACCAAATTATGGTTTAATTGAAATAAATGCTTTGACTTTGACTTTGACAGCGCCACCGACTGTAGGACATTTATGTGTGCGCCTCAACCCTTGCAACGTTGGCCGATTCCAATAAATCTTACAAGAATGTGTTAGAATCTTATTGCACGAAGCGCGGTGCTCTAAGAAAAACGACCCACATTCTTAATGGTTCTAACAACTTTATTGTTTAATTGCTTTAGCTGGAAAGCTAACGAATTTCGTTTCTTCGTGGTCTTGGTACGACTAAAGCATTTTCACGGAGAGTGTTTGTATTTGCACATTAGTAACGTTCCTTTGTTTGTTTTATTTTAGTATCCTTAGACAAAGACTTTAGTTATTAGACTGATTTTTATATGGTTTTATAATCAACCGGGAAATGAGCTGACGAATCACCTGATGGTAAGCAATCGGCGTCATCCATTGAAACCTGGAACACTAGAGGTGTTACAAGTGCGTTACCGGCCTTTTGGCGATCAGGAATTTGAGGATTGTTGGGGATTCAGGGTTCGGGGAGATTGGTGAAGGGGGTAGTTGGGCCTCCGGTAACTTCACTCACACGATGAAACAACACAATAGTTGTTTCACGTCGGTTTTCCGTAAGGCCGTAGTCTCCGGTGTAGCAGACCCATTCGTGCCGAAGCAGGTTTTCCCACACATAATCAGAATATAAAAATACAGACATTTGGTTAGTGCTATTTGCGTCCTAAATATTTTAATCGATCTGCGGTCATGCTGTTTGGTCCACCCGGGTGAGCCACAGGCGTCTTTTCTTGTAATTACGCGTTGACTTTATATGGGTCACGGTCAAAGATATTGTATAATGTATTAGTTAGGAGGTAGCTAAATATTTATCAAAAAATAATACATAACTTGCTAAGCAAGCGTGTAATAAGCAAAACTTTTTACGAATAACATTTTCTGCTAACATTTTTTCATCCGTAATACTTACAACTTATTGTTACCTGTGTCCGGTAGTTCTTACAAAGTTAGCCAATATTTCTTAAGTACTACACCTACGCTAAGGAAATGTTTAGGTAACCTACTTGAAAACTAAAACATTTTTCCCGTAAAAATGTTGCTATCGGCCGAATTTCGGATACCATGTTAGCTCTGTAGCTCCCACACAAACGCTGTTTGAATTTTCGAACGCGACGGAAGGCAACGCCATGAATTCCGTTGCTTTTAAAAAAATAGTTCGCTTTGAAAGTATACGAGGGATTGTATGTACGGGTTGTGTGTTTTATTTTTGCCACCTAATACATCACCGCGTCCATAATATTATTTTGTTATCATCACATTTTTTATCTAGTCACACAAGCAGGTCATTGGTTAAAATATTAAGACATAACATACCATCACGCCTTTTATCCCCGAAGGGGTAGGCCGAGGTGCACATTATACCACTGTACAATGTTACACCCACTTTTCATTATTTATGTTATGAGTCCCATGTAGGTAATAGGCGTTGAGCCTATTGCCATATACCGGGCACAATTCCAGACTTCGTGCTACTACTGAGAGTATTTAAAAACCCAGTAATACTTTGCCCGACCCGGGAATCGAACCCGAGACCCCTTGCCCGGCAGTCGCACTTACGACCACTCGGCCAACGAGGCAGTCAATATATAAATAAAATATTAAGACAATGTGTCCAAAATAATATTAAAAGAAAACCATTATATTTTCACTAGACTACATTATAACTTTATTTTATTAACACCAAATTTTAAGCCTTAAAACACATCCGCATAAGGACCAGTGGAGCAGAAAAATTGGTCCTTATTGTCCCTTTTTGACGCAGTCAATGACCTTCACATCCGTCCCTTCAAACCTCTAATAGGGTCTCACTTTTGTAGTAAGAAGTATACTTGTGAATTTGTAATTTTGATGTAGAAGGTCCTTTCCTAACTGACTTTAATTCAAGCTCCCTTAAGTACTGTTTGCTTAACCTAACTTAAATGCTAGGGGACATTTGTGATACTTGTTGAGTCCCTGGTTGTGTCCTGTGTATGTGTGTGTGTTTTATACATAATTTGGTTTGCTTACGGTTTCTTTTCGCACTTTTTGGAATATATAAATTTGGTCAAAATCTTGGTCTAAAATTATCTAGGTTTTATAAACGTCCTGGCTATTGCATAACCCTTGGTATGCCGGAACGTAGATTTACGCCAGACACAATATGCTTTCTATTATGTCTCATATACCAGCAGATAAGAGGTTAAAAGGAAATTTAGAAGTTTTCTCTCAATTTAATAGATACCTGAGTCCCATGGGGTTCCCGGGGCTCCGGCTCGACGTGCAGGAGAAGGAACGGGGTGGTTTTTAGTCAGTAAGAGTCTGATACTCCCTCTTGCTCCCAGGCGGGAGCAGTCATTCGATGATTTTCCCCCCTTAAAAAAAAGTTCCATTGTGACAGAAGTCAAAAACGATCCTAATCGTTGAATATATCATTCACAAATCGCACATGCAACACAATGGCCAATTACAGTAACAGTAAGGCACATTCACATCATAGAAGAAAATACAATGCAATAAGTTAAATAACTTATCTTTTTAACCGGCTTCAAAACAATAAGAGGGAGTTGAAGTTCTGATGTAAGAAATTATTTCTCATAAAAATAATACAATTCACTTAAGATATGAGAGTACAGGGTTTTTTTTTTTTTTTTTAAGGGTGGAAAATCATCGAATGACTGCTCCCGCCTGGGTGAGGCGGGAGGGAGTGTCAGACTCTTACTGACTAAAAACCACCCCGTTCCTTCTCCTGCACGTCGAGCCGGAGCCCCGGTTACCCGTTAAGTTCTCCGCGACTCCGAATCGGCATCGGCCGTATTGGGCCCCATCTGTGGTGGTCTGATGGCTCTTTGAGGCGCGCGCGGAACGCGACGCGCCGTACGCTCGGGTCTGTTTCTGGTCGGACGGGGAGCCACCCATGCTCGCCGTCCGCAGGCCCGCGCTTACGGTGGCCGGAGATCGTCTCGCGATCCCCGACGCCCGGTGTGTCCTTCGCGATGGCTGGGTTGCGAGGAGGCAGCGCTTCGCTGCCTCACGCGTCCCGCCTCCTCCTTAGCTAGCATGACTGCTTCGCAAAAGGAGGAGACGGCATCCCAGTCCCCCTCGCTCCGCATCATGGCCTGCACTAGGCCCGGACGCGAGAGGTCGCCATCGCCGATCACTTCCCTGAGGACACGGCGGTGCTCAGCCCACGAAGGGCATTCTCCCACCGTGTGTTCCACCGTGTCCTCAGGGCGGTCCTCGCAGTGATGACACCCGGGCGTTTCCTCCCGCCCCATCAGACACAGGTACCTCCCGAAACTTCCATGTCCGGTGAGGACCTGCGTCAGGCGGTAGGTGAGGACGCCGTAGCGTCTCTCAAGCCACTCCTCAAAGAGGGGACTTACCGCTGCGATGGCAGCGAGCCCAGAGAGTACAGGGTATGAGAGGATGGGGATATTACTAAAATTGGTCTGAAGATTAAACTGTCAAACACCAAGCGGTCACCGGTGACCGCAACCTATTGTTCTATAATTGTGTCTACAAAACCGGTATTCGACGAGTTAAGTGACTGCTGTCAAAGCAATCCGATTTGGGACATGCCAGGTGTATCATGCCATATGCCATAGCCCTGACATAGGGCAGGATTTCGAACAGGTTGCACTCTCTTCTGCCCTCCAAGCTAGGAGGAGTCATTTGCCTTTCCATTTCTGCAAAACCAAAGTAGTGGTGCTAAGTAAGAGCTCTAACACTATTATCCACGAAAAACATTAGTATACCTCTATACATTTCATAATCGACCGAACTATCACCACACTACTATGTTCCTAACAAACTTCGACCGTATTTTCAATGAGACATTATTTCCGCATCATTTCGTCTGGTCTCAGTCTAAACTATTGTGGCTCCTATTTAGAACTTCCAGGGATAGCTTAGAGCTCTAGCCTTAGTTGGAGACTAGACGATCGTTTCCAGTTTACAGTTCAAGAATTTGAAGGATTTCGAGTTGTGTTTGTGGTTTGGTAGTTATGAAGCCGTGATTTCTAGTGTAGGGTGCATAGTCTTGTGTTAAATGGCCAGTTCACGACGTGTAGGGTACTTATTCTTGTGTTTTATGAGCAGTTTAAATATCTATAGATTTGCTTACGTAACTTTGTTTTGCCTACCTCCGAATCTATTTATCTAGTTATTTATTTATTGAATTTTATAGGTATTTTTTTTAAGGGGGGAAAGTCATCGAATGACTGCTCCCGTCTAGGTGAGGCGGGAGGGAGTGTCAGACTCTTACTAACTAAAAACCACCCCGTTCCTTCTCCTGCACATCGAGCCGGAGCCCCGGTTACCCGTTAGGTTCTCCGCGACAAATTTTTTTATAGGTATACCAACAGCTTCTGTATACATTGTGTCAAGAAAAATATATTTCTCTATATCTGTAAGAATATAGATAAAAGATAGTTCAGCTATCGAAATTGTCTTCGATCGAAGAATAAGCGAATTACTAGGTTTAGTATTCATTAATGCATTAAAAAAAATAGTGTGATTGTTACCACGGCCTCACAGAAGACCGACGTGAAACAACGCTTGCGTTGTGTTTTATCGTGTGAGTGAGGTTAATTTCCCCAATCCCTGAATTTCCAATTACTTTCCAACTCAAACTCCTATTCCTCAAAAGGCCGGTAACGCACTTGTAACGCCTCTGGTGTTCCAGGTGTCCATGGGCGACGCCGATTGCTTACCATCAGGTGATCCGTATGCTCGTTAGCCGCCATATACCTACCATAAAAAAATTACATAACTAATCAGTCTGTCTGTACAGCTGTATCTGGGCTACACGCTTCTCCTTTCAGAAGTATAATATTTAATGACATTTAAATGTCCCTAAACGGAGCGAAAAGACTTTAAAGAATATTTAGGCCTTTATATTATGATTCGATTTTTGCTTGGAAATTGAGTAGCGTTAGCAACCGCCATTTTGAAATGAAAATGAGACAGATTACATTACATTTATAAAGTAAAATTAGTTGCGTTGTTTGTAATATTTCTCGATAAATTACCATTTCATTAGTATGGAGAGAAGGTATATTTTAATGATTATAATAACATTTGTATAAACTACGATTACATAATAATAATGTGTGTCCATTACATTTAGATTAAAGTTAAAAGTCTAAACGACCTCTGCGCAGTTGGCTTCGGCTCCTCGTACCTACGCCTCCCAAATGACCGGGACCCTATGGTCCCGTGAATGGAAAGACATACATAATAATATTATATCTTTATTTCAGACGTAAGTACATACACTTTTACAAAAATAAAAAAAAATGTAAAAGAAATTGTACCTATTTGTTAGTACGGTTTTTAGTACCTACTTCACACAAAAATACAAAATATCAAGTGTTATTAATTTGTTAGTAAACCAACCAAAAAAAACTATTAAAAAAAATATAAAATTTTTAAAAAGCAGTTATTAAAAAACCAACATTCCCACATTGGTGAATAGTACTTGTTTCAAATAATTCTCAATTGTACGAATGCCTGTTCATTTCCTTTATCTTACGTTGTTTTTGTTAAATTTTTAGTAATACCTACATTGTTAATGAATTATGAATATTTTAGTAGAAAAAACTTTAATGTACTGCCCGCATGCTCATACCCTGTACTCTCTGGGCTCGCTGCCATCGCAGCGGTAAGTCCCCTCTTTGAGGAGTGGCTTGAGAGACGCTACGGCGTCCTCACCTACCGCCTGACGCAGGTCCTCACCGGACATGGAAGTTTCGGGAGGTACCTGTGTCTGATGGGGCGGGAGGAAACGCCCGGGTGTCATCACTGCGAGGACCGCCCTGAGGACACGGTGGAACACACGGTGGGAGAATGCCCTTCGTGGGCTGAGCACCGCCGTGTCCTCAGGGAAGTGATCGGCGATGGCGACCTCTCGCGTCCGGGCCTAGTGCAGGCCATGATGTGGAGCGAGGGGGACTGGGATGCCGTCTCCTCCTTTTGCGAAGCAGTCATGCTAGCTAAGGAGGAGGCGGGACGCGTGAGGCAGCGAAGCGCTGCCTCCTCGCAACCCAGCCATCGCGAAGGACACACCGGGCGTCGGGGATCGCGAGACGATCTCCGGCCACCGTAAGCGCGGGCCTGCGGACGGCGAGCATGGGTGGCTCCCCGTCCGACCAGAAACAGACCCGAGCGTACGGCGCGTCGCGTTCCGCGCGCGCCTCAAAGAGCCATCAGACCACCACAGATGGGGCCCAATACGGCCGATGCCGATTCGGAGTCGCGGAGAACTTAACGGGTAACCGGGGCTCCGGCTCGACGTGCAGGAGAAGGAACGGGGTGGTTTTTAGTCAGTAAGAGTCTGACACTCCCTCCCGCCTCACCCAGGCGGGAGCAGTCATTCGATGATTTTCCACCCTTAAAAAAAATACCTATAAAATTCAATAAATAAATAACTAGATAAATAGATTCGGAGGTAGGCAAAACAAAGTTACGTAAGCAAATCTATAGATATTTAAACTGCTCATAAAACACAAGAATAAGTACCCTACACGTCGTGAACTGGCCATTTAACACAAGACTATGCACCCTACACTAGAAATCACGGCTTCATAACTACCAAACCACAAACACAACTCGAAATCCTTCAAATTCTTGAACTGTAAACTGGAAACGATCGTCTAGTCTCCAACTAAGGCTAGAGCTCTAAGCTATCCCTGGAAGTTCTAAATAGGAGCCACAATAGTTTAGACTGAGACCAGACGAAATGATGCGGAAATAATGTCTCATTGAAAATACGGTCGAAGTTTGTTAGGAACATAGTAGTGTGGTGATAGTTCGGTCGATTATGAAATGTATAGAGGTATACTAATGTTTTTCGTGGATAATAGTGTTAGAGCTCTTACTTAGCACCACTACTTTGGTTTTGCAGAAATGGAAAGGCAAATGACTCCTCCTAGCTTGGAGGGCAGAAGAGAGTGCAACCTGTTCGAAATCCTGCCCTATGTCAGGGCTATGGCATATGGCATGATACACCTGGCATGTCCCAAATCGGATTGCTTTGACAGCAGTCACTTAACTCGTCGAATCCCGGTTTTGTAGACACAATTATAGAACAATAGGTTGCGGTCACCGGTGACCGCTTGGTGTTTGACAGTTTAATCTTCAGACCAATTTTAGTAATATCAATTTTTCAGAATTTATTCGGAAAGCAACTGCCAGTCTAAAACCTTTTCCACATGACAAAACACAGACAAACAAACAAAGGAATCTTTCAAGGATTTGTAGATTTGGATCTAAAAATAAAAAAGAGGTTAGTTGTATTTAATATTTTGTTATATTTATTTTTTTACTCGAGTAACATGTAGCTGTCAGCCCTAATCCCCAAAAGGTTATGTGTTAGGGTTAGCAAGATAAGTCAGTTACAAAATTAAACATTAACCTAGATACTAATAGCTTTCGAATGTGTTAGAAACAAAAGAAAAAATAATAATTGGCCAGCAACAACAGCCGTTTACGGTCTTTTTTTTCGGAATAAGCCGGTAAACGAGCTAACGGATCACCTGATGATAAGCAATCGGCGCAGCCCATGGACACCCGAATCACCAGAGGTGTTAGAAGTGCGTTACTGGCCTTTTGGGAATAGGTATTTGAGGATTATTGGGGATTTTATTTTATTTTTTTAACCGACTTCAAAAAAAGGAGGTTCTCAATTCGACCGTATATATGCTTTTTTAACTACGTATTTTTCTTGTTTTTGTTTTTTGTAACGGTACAAATAAACCTTTTTTCTTTCTTTGTAAATGTGTGTTTCTTTTACACCCTGTGTGTTAATGTGTGAATACTTTAAAACATTAATACGTCAAGAATAAAATCAGGACTACGCCATTACCAATACCGAAATATACCTAACTACCTACTTTGGCTCTAAATTAATCGTGAAACTAAAGTATGTCTAATTATGTTTTTATAATAAATAACCTTCACGAGACATACTGAATTAACTAAAAAAGCGGCTTTCTTACGTAAATATACCACAGCCTACTGACTGCGCGACATCGCATCGACCGTGCACGCATCTCAAGACGAAGAGCCTCTCGAAACTACTAGAAAATTTTCTCAGCATATTCACGTGAGTAATCCGCGATTTTTAATTAATCTTATGCTCTGAAAAATATTAATGCATAGTCAACAAAATAATCTAATACACAGATAACATCTTTAGTTTGGTTTTTACATACAAACTTACAAAACCATTGCTGACCCTACTCATTCAAACCTCACAGATACTGGTTATGAGTTTAATAAAGATGAAAGGATAAATCCGTGTGTAAATCCAAGTTTCCGAGGGGTTTACATTAGTGTCTGTTTAGGGTTGAGAATACTATTTGTAGCATCAATACCCGTCCGCTTGTATTGTATTGCCACTGAAAATAATAACAAGCCTGATAATCATAGGGTTAGGGTTAACATATCATTTTTGTCTATTTTTTGTTAGCCTTCTTTCTTATCTAGTCACGCTTTATCTCATCTCTACGAATTTTCAACATTTTTTTTGTTGTACATGACAATGTAAATAGATACCAAAATTAGCTTTATTTTTTTAACCCTTTGACGTAAAAGGGACACCATTGTCCCTAAAATTAAATTTGTGTTTATTTTTAAACAAAGAATTATTGGGAACTAAACTCAACACATGCTTATTGTATCCGAACGTATTTTGTTTTTTATCTATGGTTAGTAAAAATGCGCGCGAAAAATAAATGAAAAAACGTCACATTACTGTTGAGCAGTTTGCCGCGCTTCTTTGATTTTTTTTTGTAGTGAATAATATTACATTTTTGCTGCACCCAGTGACTGTTTAGTGAATAGTTTATGAGAATGGTAAGTAATAATTATGTTGTTGTTATTATTTGTCATAATTAGTAACATTTTAGTAAGTGAAATATGTCGGTAAACGAACAGACGGATCACCTGATGGTAACCAATCGGCGTCGCTCATGGACACTTGAAACACCAGAGGCGTTACATGTGCTTACCGGCCTTTTAGGATTAGGAATTTGAGGATTGTTGGAGATTCGGGGATTGGGGAAGGGTGGGAATTTGGGCCTCCAGTAACCTCATTCACATGACGAAACACAACGCAAGCTTTGTTTCACGTCGGTGTTCTGTGAGCCCGTGGTATCATTCCGGTCGAGCCGGCCCATTCGTGCCGAAGCATGGCTCTCCCACACTTAGATACTGAGATTTGCTTTATTACCGAGATTTGACTCATCACCGTTGTACTCAGAGTGATTCAATAGTTAGGCACACAGAAATATTAAAAAAATCTTCTTCTTTATTACATATATGGCTAGGTACATAACTTATTCCTTATAATTGATTTGGATACAAAATCGTTACTAAGAAATAATTTAAGTAATCACTAACAACTTGGAAAATTTTAGTTCTTATTCCGCTGAAGGAATGAATTTGCAGCATGCAGTAAACAGCACCACCCTCCCCGCTCACAGATAAACAAAACACACACACGATACGCAACCAACCACTCAAAACACACTCGACATATTTTTAATTTAAAAGAAAAACATTGCCATGTACATACTAGGATTTTCTCCGGTGTAGTAGGTTTACAAACATACAAGTTCACATACACATGACACCCGGACCAACAATTTGTGGATCACACAAAAAGTTGCTCCGTGCGCGTGTCGAACCCACGACACGTTGCGTGGCAGCCGGTAGCCCCGCCATTGCACCAACCGTGCCATCATTTGTTTCGCTCCTCCACGGAGCATGTATGTGTTTTGCGTCGCATCTTTGCTGTATGAGCATTTATCTGCGAGTGGGAGGGCGATGCTGCATACTGCATGCTGTAAATTCATTCTTTCAGCGGAATAAAAGTTAAATACTTTCCCAGTCTTAGTAAAGCATGGATTGCCATAAAGTACCGCCTGATTCTATTCTGTAGTTTATGTAATGTTAATAAGTATCGTGTTTTTGTATGTTATACGTAATTTTTTTTAGATGGGAAAATCGTCGAATGGCTGCTCCCGCCTGGGTGAGGCGGGACGGAATGTCAGACTCTTACTGACTAAAAACCACCCCGATCTTACTCCTGCACTTCGAGCCGGAGCCCCGGTAATAACCCATTAGGTTCTCCGCGACTCCGTATCCAGCTATTGGGCCCCATCCGTGGTGGTGTGATGGCTCTTTGAGGCGGAACGCGACGCGCCGTACGGTCGGGTCTGTTTCTGGTCGGACGGGGAGCAACCCATGCTCGCTGTCCGCAGGCCCGCGCTTACGCATGATTCTATTCTGTAGTTTAAGTAATGTCAATAAGTATTCAGTGTTTGTATGTTTATACGTCATGCATTCTTCATCAAGCACGATTTTGTATCAATAAAAAAATCGACTTTTGAAGTATCTATCAACGCAAAGCCCAAACCGCTGGACAGATTGGGCTAAAATTTGGCATACAGATAGATGTTATGACTTTTTTTTTTATAAGGGGGGAAAATCATCGAATGACTGCTCCCGCCTGGGTGAGGCGGGAGGAGATCGTCTCGCGATCCCCGACGCCCGATGTGTCCTTCGCGATGGCTGGGTTGCGAGGAGGCAGCGCTTCGCTGCCTCACGCGTCCCGCCCCCTCCTTAGCTAGCATGACTGCTTCGCAAAAGGAGGAGACGGCATCCCAGTCCCCCTCGCTCCGCATCATGGCCCACACTAGGCCCGGACGCGAGAGGTCGCCATCGCCGATCACTTCCCTGAGGGCACGGCGGTGCTCAGCCCACGCAGGGCATTCTCCCACCGTGTATTCCACCGTGTCCTCAGGGCAGATGTTATGACTTAGGCATCCGCTAAGAAAGGATTTTGATAATTTCCACCCCCAAGGGGGTAAAAAAGGGGATGAAAGTTTGTATGAAACTTTGTTAGTTTTTAACTGATCGGGTTGAAATTTGGCATGCAGATAGATGTTATGACGTAAGCATCCGCTGTGAAAGGATTTTGATAATTTCCACCCCCAAGGGGGTAAAATAGGGGATGAAAGTTTGTATGAGACTGTCAGTTTTAAATCGATCGGGTTGAAATTTGGCATGCAGATAGATGTTATAACGTAAGCATCTTCTAAGAAAGAATTTTGATCATTTTCACTCCCAAGAGGGTAAAATAGGGGGTGAAAGTTCGTATGGCACTTTGTCAATTATAAAACGATCTGGTTGAAATTCGGCGTGCTGATAGATATTTTGACGTAAACATCCTCTAAGAAAGGATTTTGATCATTTCCACCCCCCAAGGGGGTAAAATAGGGGTGAAAGTTTATATGAATCTTTGTCAGTTTTACACCGATGGGGATGAAATTCGGCATTAAAGTAGATGTTATGACGTAGGCATCTCCAAGTAAGGATTTTGATCATTTCCACCTCCAATGGGATAATGTAGGGGATGACAGTTTGTATGAGGCTTTGTCAGTTTTACACAGATCGGGTTGAAATCGGCGTGCAGGTAGATATTATGACGTACACGTCCCTTTAGAAAGGTTTTTGAACATTTCCACCCCAAAGTGGGTAATATAGAGGGTGAAAGTTTGTGTGATACTTTGCCAGTTTTAAACCGATCGGGCTGAGACTTTGCATGCATAAAGTTACTATGACATAGGTATCTCCTTAGAAAGGATTTTGATGAATTCCACCCCTAAGGGGATAAAATAGGGAATGATAGTTGGTGTGAAATTGGGAATGAAAATTGAATCTAGAATCATTGAATCTTTTTGAATTACATTCGGTAAAACGATGATTTGGGACCTGAGTAACGTATGATAATTTTTATCTCAGAAGTCCCTCGGGAACGGGAACTATGCGTTAATGCTCCAGGACTCTCTATCTTTTAACCACTGAACTTATTTCATAGAGATCCTGTACAAAAGTCGAAGTTTATATTACTCAAAACTTACGTGATCGGGCCGGGACTGGTAAGAGCCCTGCGGGATTTTTAATTTATTGAAATTACGATAAATCATTTCACAATAGGTAAATCTTAATTGGGCACTGAATTGATTCTGATGAATTCTGTCAGAAGGCATTAATCTACGCGGACGAAGTCGCGGGCAACAGCTAGTCTAAACATAAATCCTTCTTCAGACCAAAACAATTTCTAATCAAATAACTTCCCCGTTGTTCTTAGAAACCTGTCCTGAACACCAACGTGAAACTGTCGATCAAGAATCTCCGTATCTCCTGAGTTCCTGACTTCCAATCTAGTTAATGACACACCCTTCTAATTCAATGAGCCGTTTCGACTAACTCCTGTAGTGTGGCAACCAGCCACATCACACGCCTCTAGTCTTAGGTAGATGTTTGTCTTATATACAAACATACAAATAAAATTGGAATGTCTGTTTGTAATATTAAAATAACCGCTTTTTACTACTTGCATATTATTAAAATGTATATATATGATACATATACCAAAAACCTCTTTTACAATTTTCGTCTGTCTGTCTTTTTGTTTGTACTGGCTTTGGAATGGTTGGACTGAGACTTTGCAAGACTTTTCAACCGACTTCAAAAAAAAGGAGTTCTCAATTCGACTGTATTTTTTTATTGGCAGGAACCTGATATACTAAGCACTGAGGAGTAACATAGACTACTTGTATTTTGGAAAATTTAAACAAAATGTATGTTCTAAAAATCACATTCTACGCGAAGTCGCAGGCAATAGCTAGTGGTATAATAAGGCAGGTAGATATAGGAGTGTAGTGATAGAAAGAAATTCTAGGAAAGTTTCAAATACATAATACGTAGTTCTATTGTTCATTTTGTTTGAGTGACTTACGCCCGAATACTGAAAGGCTACACAATTCTTATCGTGATATTTTATAAACAATTTGTTGTGACAGAATTATACTTAAACACAACAGTAACTTCAAATTGACGTTTGTGTTCTGAAGGTTTATTTGTTGAGGATATGTTACGTATTGACTCTAAAATCAATTGAACAGGGTGTTGTGTTTAATAATTTAGTTTTTGAATATTTGGGCATTAATTGAATGCTTTTCAACCCTCGATGAGGTGAATTAAAGCATGCTTTACTTACAATCATTTTTGTCAGGATCAGCAACACGTCAGCGATATCTCTGGTGTTCAGAATAGTGATAACTTACCATCCTGTTTATATGCCATTTCGAAGTATGTAAGTGTGGGAGAGCCATGCTTTGGCACGAATGGGCCGGCTGGACCGGAGTGACACCACGGTCTCACAGAAAACCGACGTGAAACAACGCTTGCGTTGTGTTTCGTGGTGTGAGTGAGGTTACCGGCGGCCCAATTATCCCCCTACCTAGTCTCCCGAATCGCCGTATCTTCCACAATCCTCAAATTCCTAATTCTCAAAAGGCCGGTAACGCACTTGTAACGCCTTCTTTCGAGTGTCCATGGGCGGCGCCGATTGCTTAGCATCAGGTGATCCGTCTGCTCGTTTACCGGCTTATGCTATAAAAAAGTGGCATAAAAATTTTTGAGATATACGATTTTTATACGAATCCAAATAAGTACACATCACGCCCAGATCCGGAACAAATGTTTGCATAGGTATCATACCTACAAATATTTATCCATTACAAGGAGTTTATACAACACATATATGGAAAAGCTTTCAAAAAGATTTTATTGACTACAATACACCACTGTCAATACCTAATGTCTGACGGCACAATTTGCGCAATGGATAAAATGCCGGTTGCATTACGTGTCACGGAAATTTCTTGTATAATTGTAATCCCCAAATTGTTACATTTTTTTTTCTTTTTTCTGCTTTGGCAACCGAGTCTCCAAAACGGTGTTGTCGACTATACTGCCAGTGTCGAGTAATCTGTCTACGATGTGAAATTACGCCGTGTTTTAAAACCACCCACCCACAATACAGGAGAACATATTTTAGTGTGTTTTTTATAAAATAACTAACTTCAGCAAGCGACTTCGTACGCGCAATCTCAAAAAAAATTTAGGGGTGGATTACCCCTGACATTTAGGGGGATGAAAAATAGATGTTGGCCGATTCTCACAGATACCGGATAAGCACAAAAAATTTCATCAAAATTGGTCAACCCGTTTCAGAGGAGTATGGCAACGAAAACTGTGACACGAGAAATTTATATATTGATAATCTTATACTACTTTACTACTTACTACAATACTACCTCTAGAGGTAGAGGTACATAAAGCGGAAGAGTTTGTTTTTTTGTTTGTTTGTTTGTTTGAACGCGCTAATCTCCGTAACTACAAGTCTGATTTGAATAATTCTTTTTGTGTTGGATAGCGCATTTATCGAGGATTGCTATAGGCTATATAACATCACGCTACGACCAATAGGAGCTGAGCAGAGCGTGTGAAACCGCGTGGAAGTAGCTAATAAGCACATAAAATATAAGAACCAATACAGTCGTCTTCGCATTTAGTTAATCAGTGAGTGCAAATGTTACAAACGGCTGTTCTAATGAATGAACAAAGCTCTGAGTTAACGAGCATAATTTGGCAAGCCGTTGTACATCTGGGCAGGACAGCTGGCAGTCCATTCCATTAGTTAAGTTTTAGACGTTCAGTTCCGATTCCAGCTAAGTTTAGGTACCTGACAAACTTGGGTTTTCATAGCTATATAGCTGCAGATTAGTTTACTTGCTCTTCATTGAAATACATTTGATTTTGTTGCTGGTTTGACTCTGTTTATGTTTAACTATGTGTCATTTAGACAAAGTAGTGGTCTAGAAATATATTACTAATTGTCCATTAAACATACGATTACGTTTCTTTAAATAAATTACAAGGCCTTTCTGTAATTTCCAGATAGGCATTTATTTAATTTCCCTCACAATCAAGCAGCTAGTCATTGTGATTTAAGTTATGAGTACGTAATTCATTTAATAAGGGTCCAACATAGTGCTGCAGATATTTAAACAAGGAAGTTATATTTCATAATATCACGCCTTTTATCCCCGAGGGGTCCTATAGAGAGTCGCACATTACGGCACTTAATGCCACTGTACAAAATAACACCCACTTTTCACTATTTATTTTATGAGTCCCATGTAATTGGGGGTGAGCCTATTGCCATATACTGGGCACAATTCCAGACTTCGTGCTACCACTGAGAATTTTTTAAAAACCCAGTAGTACTTTGCCCAACCCGGGAATGAAACCAATTGAAGGACCATTATTTTCCATTGAAGGAGGCTTACTTCTAATTTCAGTTCTTTTTTAAAGAGTAGTTTAGTATCTCTTCTATAGTGTTAGTTAAATACACCATTTTGGAGAATAAAAGGCGTGATTCTAGTTATCACAATAATTGCAGACCAATCTTTATCTCAAAGAAGCACTTAGCGAACATAAAACTCGGAGCTCAATAGTGTCAATTTATCAACCCCGTCCTAATATAAAGGGTCGACCCATTTTTTACAAGGAAACACAAAATATTGAACCATTGAAATATACGAGTGTTCCTTTTGATTCATCATCGTTGATTCTTGAAACTAAATATTGGGGATGCCTTCTTTTTTGGCAGAAAAGCAGATGTGTATCTAAAGAAATAATTGCCTGTAAGTGCATAAAGTGAAGGATAATATAGAATTACTTTTGTACAACGCATGAAAGGTGTATCTCTTGAGGATATTTCTTCTAGACTCTAAGGGCCGACTATTCCAAAGTCAAATAAATGTTAACTGAGGAATAACTGAATATTTGACAATTCTTCCACACTAGAAACTGGCAAATGTACTGCC
The DNA here is from genome assembly GCA_038387885.1 of Spodoptera picta. Lineage (NCBI taxonomy): Eukaryota > Metazoa > Arthropoda > Insecta > Lepidoptera > Noctuidae > Spodoptera > Spodoptera picta. Next base: position 7,602,889 of record JAZHFQ010000761.1, on the reverse strand, counting down.
TCGTTGGCCGAGTGGTCGCAAGTGCGACGCGGCAAAGGGTCTCGGGTTCGATTCCCGGGTCGGGCAAAGTATTACTGGTTTTTTTTTTAAATCTCAGTAGTAACACGGAGTCTGGAAATGTGCCCGGTATATGGTAATAGGCTCACCCCCTATTACATGGGACTCATAACATAAATAGTGAAAAGTGGGTGTTAGTTCTGTGTTCTCCTCTGCCTACCCCTTCGGGGATAAAAGGCGTGATGTTATGTTATGTTATAAACTGGCAAATGTCAATTTTATTCTACAGTTAAGGATTAAGTGATGATTGAAAAATGGGCCTTAAGTCAATTAAATACAGTGGTCGTAGGTAAGTAAGATTTTACTCGATGATTGAACTCGATCACACGACATGTACCACACCACATAGGTACGCCACCACAAATCAGTTGAGTTCCGAAACATAGATTCAGTTTCATAAAGTTTGAAGGAGAAAGAAGTATAGAGGTAAATGTCTCAGACATAGATATATTTCTGTGGTCACGGATAAATAAAATTGGAGTGTCTGTTTTTTCATATTAAAATAACTGATTTTTACTATATGCATAATGAATATGCATACGATACACATACAAAAATAACATTTATTTTCCAATTTGTTCTGTCTGTTTGTACTGGCTAATCTCTGGAATGGCTGGACCGAATATCTAAGTCTTTTATTGGCAGGTAGCTGATGTACTAAGGAGTAACATTTTAAGCTAGTTTTATTTTGGAAAATTGTAAAAATGTTACGTTCTAAAATTCATATTCTACACGGCCGAAGTCGCGAGCAACAGCGATTCAGGAATATATATGTATGGTACTAGCAGCTCGTCTCGGCTTTGCACGGGGTAGACAATTAATATGCTACCGTGGAGTTTTTTGTGGACATTATGATGTTCTTCAATATTGTTGTACATTATTTTGTTCTATCGCTAATATTTTCGGCAGCACATTCGACGAAACACATTTTAAGACTCGTTTTTCTACACCTTGGGTGTAGAAAAGTTCAAATTTTACCAAGGTTCCCTAATTTTTTTAAATTGGAAGAATGTAGCATTGTATTGGTGAAAGAATTTTTTAAATCGGCCCAGTAATTTTTGAGCCTATTCATTACAAACATACAAAAATAGGTACAAATCTTTCCTCTTTATAATAGTAGTATAGATAAACTAAATTTCGTTTCAACTAAAGCGTCTCATCCAAAAACATAGAAGACGTGATTTTTCAAAAATGTTAACTTAAAATTTTAAACATAAGCCTCATTATTCTTTGTAGGTCTAGGTACACCAATAAACCGCGTTCCTAATTTGACAGAGCCACAACTTAAATAGGTTTCCGTCTAAAAATATGCAGGTCACATCCTTACCTACGTAAATTCCTAGAATATTTGTCTCAAAGGACTTAGGGAATATTTTGTGGTACTGGAACTAAATCTGTTATTTTAACTCGTTGAGTACCGTCATTATAGACACAATTAAAGAACAATAGGTTGCGGTCACCGGTGACCGCTCGGTGTTTGACAGTTTAAGTTTAACGTGTTAGTAGTTATTAGAACTGTAGAGACTTTGAGTAAAAAAAAAACAATATTTTATTTTGCATTTTACAGTTAAAAAACTGCAAATAACAATGTCGGATTTAATTCATTGAAGTACAAGAATGTTGCATCTTGCTTATCTTTTTTCTTCTACCACTTTATCGAATGATAGACTTGATGCTATCAATTATAATTACCAATTACTAGCTACTTCCGTATGGTGGCCCCGCTCTACTCGGTTCCTATAAATCGAAGCGTGTTGTTTTGTAGCCTATAACCATCCTCGATAAATGGAATATCCAACATAAAAAGAATTATTGAAATCGGACTGGTAGTTCCGAAGATTAGAACGTTCAAACAAACAAACAATCAATCAAGCAAACAAACTCTTAAGCTTTATGTAGTAGTATAAGATTATAATAGCACTATAAGATAATGACGACGACACAAAGTAATTTTTTAGGTCTTAAACACAAATTTTATAGTTAACATTTTATCTATAAATCGCACATAGAAACTTGCACAGCAATCTTACTTACAATCTACTCAATTAACTATAATATATTTTATCGTAAGATAAGCATTTATTCAATCTTACCCATTTGTTCTGGGCAAGAGTTGGAAGGCAGCCAATATGTTGGAACCAAGTGCTGAAATAATGTGTTAGGATTACATGAGCAGACTGCTAATGAACACTATGTGCTTAAAACTGAAGTACAAAGAGGTCTTATCATATAAATTTTTGAGAAATTTAGTATTTTTCTCTGGTTGTTCATGTAAATTTATAGTAGGTAATTTAATTTGGTAGGATTTGGATTCTAATGTGATGTATCGGTTTCAAACACCCGCTTCTCATGCATGAGGGTGAGGCTTCGAAACCTACCAACAGCAAGTACCAATGTGACTTTTCCGTGTTATATGTATGTACTTTCTTAGGTTATTCAGACACCACTGACGAACAGCGAAGGAAAACATCGTGAAGAAACCTAAGCTTATAATTTCTAATAATAAGTTTAAAATTGCCAACCCGCATTGAGCTAGCGTGGCGATTAATGCTCAAACCTAATCCGTGTGAGAAGAGGCTTTTGATCAGCAGTTGACACTTACAGGCTTTCGATGTTGTATAGATATTAACGTCTGCTAGTTCATAAGCAACTGCAATGAGAAAGGCAACTATCCGTAACCATAAAGTCAAAGTCAAAGTCAAAAGCATTTATTTCAATTTATCCTTAATAAGGCTCGGAGTCGCCGAGAACCTAACGGGTTACCGGAGCTCCGGCTCGAAGTGCAGGAGAAGGAACGGGGTGGTTATTAGTCAGTAAGAGTTTGACACTCCCTCTCGCCTCACCAATGCGGGAGAAGTCATTCGATGATTTTTCCCCCTTTAAAAAAACGGCGGTTGGCTAAAGGCACTGAATAGTTAACGTTATTTTTTGCTTAATAACAGCATTTTCTGCGTAACTTCTAAATCTAAATTAACAGTTTATCTTACCATACTCTGCGTACCCTAATTACAAAATAAACAAAGAACATTGGCTATACGCCAACAAAATACAAATATTTATTTCGAACAAAATTGTGTACACGTTTTGCCTAAGGCCTTTGTTAATTCCGATATAAGGAAGGAAAGAAGTAAAATAATAATAATAATGTTTATTTTACAATTTTAACGAAAACATTGCTTGTTATCCATTAAAGGGTTTGTGTCATCCATTTTTTGACTTCTTCCTGATTTTGGCAATCAATAAGTCTGATTATATTCTAGACTATCTGTTCCCGCGACTTCGTCCGCGTGGAATAGTGATTCACAGCTCCTCCCCCTAGGTGATAGCGTGATAATATATAGCCTATATATTGAACCGACCTGTTAGTAATATTATTGTAAAATTGGAAGTAAATCCATACAGTACTTTTTGAGTTTAATCCGGACATACATACAGACAAACAAACAAACAGAAAAAAATTTTAAATGCCATTTTTTTTGGCTTCAATGTCGATTGTAGATCACGCCTCAAGCATTATTTATAAAAATATTCGATGTACAGTTTTTACTTTCCTACGATTTTATTATATATGTTTAGATAGAAGATATAATTATATATATATATATCCTATACCTATACCTTTGTCGCGGAGAACCTAACGGAGCGAGCCGGAGCCCCGGTTACGGGGCTCCGGCTCGACGTGCAGGAGAAGGAACGGGGTGGTTTTTAGTCAGTAAGAGTCTGACACTCCCTCCCGCCTCACCCAGGCGGGAGCAGTCATTCGATGATTTTCCCCCCTTAAAAAAAATACCTATACCTTTGCCCATGTGTACGTTCTCTGCTTTTTTACCCGACTACGGCAAAGCAAAAGGAGGTTTATCACTATTTATGTTATGCGTCTCATGTAATAGTTGAGCCTATTGCCATATACCGCGCACAATTCCAGACTCCGTGCCACTACTGAGAATATGTCTAATAAATTTCTACCTTCATACATCCAAATAAGAAAAGTTTTTCGACAAAAAACTGTTACACAAATCAGTCCACGACATATTGAACAGAACTAAAGTCAAATTTTCATAATAAATCCACAACCTGTCGTCTTGTCAACAAGTTTTAAAATTTATTTCGCGGACCGAGGATTGCTTTTACTTTGGCAAGTGTATTTAATTTTGTTCTAACCTAACTTTTTTGTGTCTTGTGTAAAAACCTTCAGGCTTTTATCATTGTTTTACGATTTAATGTTTTATGCCAGTCTGTGTAAGGTTTAATTATTAGTTACTTAAAACAATAGTATGTAGATACCTATTTTTTACGTAGGACTTTGGTACCATGTACAATCAGTGGTCGATGAAAATCTTATATCTCATCATATACTCTTATACTACCTCTATTATATAAAGCGAAAGAGTTTGTTTTTTTGTTTGTTTGTTTGAACGCGTCAATTTCCGTAACTATAAGTCAGATTTGAATAATTTGTTTTTGTGTTGGATAGCGCATTTATCGAGGATGGCTATAGGCTATAAAACATCACGCTACGACCAATAAGAGCTGAGCAGAGCGTGTGAAACCGCGCGGAAGTAGCTAGAAAATAATATTTTTTTATTGCTTATAAATAATTATGAATAGTCCGACTTCTAGTCTCTCTTTTTGAATCAATATCTCATCGAATTGTGACCTAACAGTTTTGTAGTTAAAAAGGGTAGATGACTAATTCTAATTGTAATGTCCGTCGGGTAGATTATTTTAAAACATTTTCTTTTTTTTAAACGGTGCCCCACACTAAGATTTTCTTCCGTGTCGTGGGTGCGTTTATAAACATACAAGTTCACATACACAATGACACCCAGACCCGAAACAACAATTTATGGATCACACAAAGGGCTGCTCCGTGCAGAAATCGAACCCGTTACACATTGTGCGGCAGCCAGTTGCCCAGATACCGCAACAACCGTACAGTCGAAACATTAGACTCATATTTTTTATTTTCTTACGGATACAAATACTTTTGATATAATACCTTCTAATACATTGATTTGAAATATCGCGTGACGTCACTTCTAAGTGCGTTTTATACGTAGAAATGACGTTACAGCTTCCATTCATAAAGTTAGATTCGTTTTATGTAATTGTTTTCTTATATCACAAAATAAAAAAAATACGTGTCCGATAAATTTTTATTATTCAACTGACGGATTTAATTTATTTATAATTGTCATACCCCCTAATCATATCTATACTAATATTATAAAGAGGAAAGATTTGTATCTATTTTTGTATGTTTATATGTTTGTAATTAATACCTAGGCTCAAAAAGTACTGGGCCGATTTAAAAAATTATCTCTCCAATAGAATGCTACATTTTTCCAATTTGACATAGGCCACATTTCATTTTGAAGAAAAATAGGGATCCTTGGTAAAATTTGAACAATGTAACCGAAGGTGTAGAAAATTGAGTTTTAAAATGTCTTTCGTCGAATGCGCTGCCGAAACTAATAGCGATAGAACATAATAATGTACAACAATATTGAAGAACATCATAATGGTTACAAAAAACTCCGCGGTAACATATGTCCAACTATTGTAGTTATGTCACTACAACAATTCAAATTTCCAAAAATAAATAATTGTCTACCCCGTGCGAAGCCGGGACGGGCTGCTAGTTATCTATAATTTCGAATCAGGCAGATATTTACTGGACTTATAAAAGGCACATCACGCAACCTAATATACAAAAAGAAAATGATATCTACATCCTATTTCTTTTTAAAAATTCATTATACCTCTATTACTACGTACCCACCATCTTAGATATGTATTTATCCTTCAGCATTCTCTATCTCAGACCTTTCGCATGTACCGTCAAGGTCCATTTAAAATTAAGAGAAAAGATAATTAAAGTTAACGAAGTAATGAATCTTAGTGAAATGTTACCGGAGGGAGGTATAAACACCAAGAGAGAGAGAGAGAGAGAGAGAGAGAGAGAGAGAGAGAGAGACAGACAGACCAAGTATAAACGTAACCCGCAGTAGCATTAATAACTTGCAAAAAAGAAACGGAGAATATCAAGGAAACAACTTGGTATCGATAATGCAGAATATTATTTTCTTCCATAGCATAATATTTACAACAAAGAAAAAGATATTAAATGAGAGGAGCTCGTCAATAGTACCGCCAACAGAATGACGCAATCCGTTTAAAATCCCATTCGTTTTCCCGCCTTTTTTGACCGCCTTCTCGAAATCGTCAAATGACGTTTCGAGAATTCAAGCCCGTTCTATTTTTTCAAACTCGCATTCTCGATGTCATCAGTTGACATTTCGAGAATACAAGTCCGTTTTATTTTTAGTCTCTAAAAAAATAAAAAATACAAACTAAATAATTAAATTAAACTTAACACAAGTAAATGTGTTAGTCTTTTAACGAATATTTGGTTTATAACCGACATGAAGTATTTATATTCAACGATCAACAATAACAACTAGATATCGGGTCGGCGGGCGCAAGAAAATCGTCTCGACAAATATCATCATATAAACTCCATAGAGTTTATTGCTTGTTCTTCTCCATAGGCATCTACACCTTGGAATGAGCAATTAGCTTCACTTTAAAATTTATATTGTTGATGTTCAAAAGTGCGTTCCTGGTCTAACCGAAATAAATGATTTTGACTTAGACTTTTAATGATAAAGTAAATAAACATATCATCCACAAAAACGTACCGCTAATAAAAATAAGTGATGTACCTATACTAAGATCCCGAAATCTTAATTTACATATTATAAAATTATTTTAGTGTCCAACGCGACTCCATACATACCTCCTGTAGCAAAATTCGAAATTTGAAGAAGCAAAACGAAACAAAACAAAACGATATAGGTAGATGGCAAGACAATAATGGAAAAATTATCTTTATTTGTTCAGGGTTAAGGTTGAATTCAAACTAGATATTGTATAACTTATGTCTTTTAATTTCTACATGACAGGAGTAAGAAAATAATTTTCTCGTCTTATGTGACAAATGGTCGTAAGTGTTAGATAATATTTTGACGATTTATGACTATATTATTAGGTGCCATGGTTGTTATTAGGTTGAACTTAAAACTATTTTAAAACATTTTTCTCTGTTTGTTATTTTTTTACTATTATTATTCACATGGACAGAACTGGAGCTTGATTTTGTACGTAACCGTTTATCTAGTTGCTATTGTTGATCGAAGTACTAAAAGATAAAAATTAAAAAATAGAAAACTGCCTCATTGGCCGAGTGGTCGTAAGTGCGACTGCCGGGCAAGGGATCTCGGGTTCGATTACCGGGTCGGCAAAGTATTACTGGGTTTTAAACTAAATCTCAGTAGTAGCACGGAGTCTGGAAATGTGCCCGGTATATGACAATAGGCTCACCCCTAATTACATGGGATTCATAACATAAATAGTGAAATACATTGAACAGTGGCATTAAGTGCCGTAATGAGCACCTCTGCCTGCCCTTCGGGGAAAGCGAGGCGTGAAGGTTACCATACCTTCCAAAAAGGTGGAGATTCTCAAGTCAAATTTTCTGTTGCCCTAGATAGTAAATCCGCAAATTGTTACTCTATCACAAGTTTTGGGTTCGAAGCCTAACAACAAATCATTGTGTGGTTTCGTACACTATCTATCATCCCCAGTGTTTGCTTTTTAATTAGAGTTATTATACCCATTAGTTAAAGCTACTAAGACACTACTAACTAAGCTTTAAAATCTAGCATTGTGGACGATTGGTGCGGTGGTTAGGCAATTGGGATTATGACAGGGTATGAAAATTAAAAATATAATTAGTCCGTAAGTTAGGTAATTAAAAATTAAACATGTATTTTTTTATTCAAAATTCAAAAATTCTAAATTCAAAATTCAAAATTCATTTATTCACATTTAAATAGAGTTAATACATTTGATGGTTTTTATGTCACATCCTTTGTTCTTATAGTCTATTTAGCCTGCTTAGGGCATGTGAAGTTAAGTACATTTAAAAAAATGGAAAGGAATGGTTATACATAATTATATTCAATAATAATCCAATTCAATAACATTCACAATATAATTCAATTAAATTTATTTTGTTGTATAATAAAACAATACTTAGATAAAACGAATCAAAGTTTAGGAGTGGGGGCTAAAACGTCATTTCTTAGTATAATATGTACTGAGAAGTGACGTCACGTGACAAATTCAAATCAATAACATAACATAACATCATGCCTTTTATCCCCGAAGGGGTAGGCAGAGGTACACACAGAAGTAACACTCACTTTTCACTATTTATGTTATGAGTCCCATGTAATAGGGGGTGAGAGTCCCATGTAATAGGGGGTGAGTCAAATCAATAATCTTCGAAACTATTCGTTTTCATAAGAAAATAAAAAAATTTTTTTTTTAGTTTAGAATATCTTTATTTCTCATAAAGAATCACATACATAATTCACTTACTGAGAAACAATATTTCATACAAAAGTAAACAATTTAGAGCGCACAGTAGTACGTACATAATAATATAAACAAAAACAATACAAAAGAACAAATACAAATGTTCACTATTTAAAAATGTGAGTAAAGTGATAAATATACACAAATAACAGAATCAAGCAACACGGGCAGACCAGTAAACTATAACAAAAATATGAAGTAAATGTGGGTAAACCAATAAGTTAATCAATCACTTGATACATGAACTATTTTTACTAGATGTGGCATTGATGGCATAGTTTATACGTCTTAATGTAATTGTTTTATTTTACTATTGTACACGGTACACGGTATTTAATTTAAACTATTTAGAATTTGCCTTTTACGTTATTAGGAGTAAACACTAGTCAATATTTTAATTATACTTACAAGTATTAATAATTTGTAGTTATAAATTATATTAATTTTAAGTAATTTTTTGAACCGCACATAACTTTTTTCTTGCCTTATCATTGATGGTAGTCTATTGTATAATTTAATACCTTCGAACTCCAGACTTCTTTTTCCATAGTTAGTTCTAGGGGGACGGGTTACTAAGTAACTCGCACGTCTAAGATTTATTTTACGTGTTTGCTGTTTTGTTAAAAAAATTAAGTTTGAATGGATTTCCTTATTTAATATTTTACGTATTAAAATACATGTGTAGTATACATATGTTTGTTTTATATTCATTAACCTTGTGTTCTGGTATAATTTTTCAGTAGGTGTCCGATATTTATAATTAAATAGGGTTTTGATTAATCTGTTCTGAATTCGTTGAATTTGATCTACGTTAGTTTTGCATGCAGTGCCCCAAATTTCAATGAGATAATCTATATGAGGTTTAATTAAAGAATTGTAAATTAAATATTTAACTCTTTGCGGGAGACATTTTGATATATTGCGCAGTGCCCCTGAAAGTGAGCCTAGTTTAAGTTTAATTTTTTCAATGTGTGCTTTCCAGGTCAGGTTACTATCTAAGATTAGCCCAAGATATTTTTCTTTATATTTTCGTTCGAGTATTTGGCCGTCTATTTTAAGTTCAAGGTTTATCTGTTTTTTTCTATTTTTTGCAGCAAAAATTAAATAATTTGTTTTTGTAGTATTGATAGTTAACAGATTTGACTGAAACCACTCATTCAGTAGATTAAGATCGTTCTGAGCGTCAGTCATTAGATCTTCAACTGAGTCTCCAAAATAAAATAGACTAGTATCATCAGCATATAGGGAAATGTCTCCTTTTAGGCCCAATTCACTGATGCTGTTAATATAGACAAGGAACATGAGAGGGCCCAATATGGATCCCTGAGGGACGCCGAAATCGAGAATACGGGCGCTGCTTTCACAATCACCCATTTTCACTACTTGTCTACGGTTATCCATGTATGATTTAAAAATGTCAAGTGCTTTGCCTCTAATACCACTGAGGTTTAGTTTGTGTAATAGTATGTCGTGACTAATAGTATCAAAGGCTTTCTTAAGATCTACAAATATACCCAAGACCACTTGTTTTTTATCAATACAGTTTTTTATTTTAGATACGAGATCAATTGTTGCTCCTAGAGTATTTGACTTGGCTCGGAATCCGTACTGTTTACAATAAAAGAAGTCTTTTGAATTTAGGAACATTTCTAGGCGGTTATAAAGAATCCTTTCAAAAATCTTAGAGATCACCGGGAGAACTGATATGGGGCGGTAGTTGCTAGGGTCAAATTTACTTCCAGACTTATGAATTGGGACAACTTTTGCAATTTTTAAACTATCTGGAAACGTACCTTTTGTTATACAGTTATTGATGCAGTCTGTTAGTTCTGTGGCAATAATAGGGGTAACGTGTTTTATCGTTTTTGTCGTCACACCATCAATACCAGATGCAGTATTACAGTCCATGTGTTTAATTATAGCAATTACTTCCTTTACTGTTACTGGTTCCAGAGAATCCATTACCAGTTCGTCAGTCAATCCACACTCCTCAAACACTGTACTTGCATTAAATTTTCGTATGATCGCATTTGCCAATGTTGACCCAATAGTCGAGAAGTATAGGTTGAAGCTTTCACATATTTCTTTTTGGTCTGTAATTACACCAGCTGCCATTTCAAGTTTATCCGGTCCACTTCTGCCGTGTAGTTTATTTCTTGTCAGGTCGTTAATAAGTTGCCACATTTTTCGTGGTTTACTTGAATTTTCTTCAAACCTCCCCAGGTAGTAATCTCTCTTTGCCTTATTTATATTGTGTGAGATCGTAACTTTTATTTGTTCATATCTTTTCTTGAGTTCCGTGTTTGTTATGTCCGCTTTATATTTTTGCCATAGCACATTCTTTTTATTTATCTCCTCCAATAGTTCCTTTTTTATCCAGTCTTGTCGTGGAGGATTTAGATGTTTGACCTTTGGTATTTTGCATTTATCCAGGCCACTTTGTAATGTGTTAGAAAATATTTCGTATTCTGGTTCTTTCAAATTTTTAGAATAGTCACCTAGGTATTCAAATAGTTTATTAGAATCAATGGCGTTATATTTCTGTTTTATGACAGGTGGGGGTTGGTGTTGCTTTATCTCTAAAAATAATTGTTTGTGATCAGACATCGAAGATTCCACAGTAACAATATGAAAATTATTTTCGTTAAGATTGCAGGAGATATGATCCAACATCGTTTTGGTTGAAGCAGTTTCACGGGTGCAGTACTTGAGACTAATCTTATTCAAAATTCTGTAATTGTGTTCCTTCAGAACTTGCTTATATTTCTTTGTGGCTAAGTCTGGGTTGAGTAAGTCAAGATTGTAATCACCAAATACTATTGTTCGTTTCAATTTATATAATTGTTGTGAATAAATTTCGAGAAAATTATCGATGTTCATTTTATTGGGTTTATAAATAGCACCGACATTTAGAGAAAACTTCTTTACGTATATCCAGAGATAATGGGTGTCGTCTACACATTGTTCCTCAACAAGGTGATGTTTGAGATTGTTGTGTACAAATATTGAGACCCCTCCTCCCCTTTTATTCTGTCTATAATTATAGTAGTGAGTGTAAGAGGGTATCTGAAGCATTTTTGCTTCATCTTCACTCTTAATCCAGGTTTCCGTAAGTATAATAATATGTATAGTTACTCGCGTGGAGGCAATGACGTATCTAAGCTCGTCGAACTTTCCTGGTTTTACAATGCTGCGAGCATTCGCATAGAAACATTTCAGAGATTTCTTTGTAAAATTTATGTCTGAATAGTCGTCGGATATTTGATACGTCATTTTCTCCTTTGTCGAAGCTAGTTTTTTGAAGATTCATTTACCATTGGCGTGGCTTGTGTGTCTTTTGATTTCAATATTTTTGGTACTCCCTTGATATACTTTATATAAAGATCATTTTCTCCGTTTGAATTGCGATTCATTAGCTCTTCTTTTAGATTTTGGAGATATTTCCGCTGGTATGGGGTTTGGTCCGAGAATACTTTGATATTTTCCTTATCTACCTTACTTCTGTTACGCAGTATGTTCTTCACTGTGGTTTCAGATGAGAAACATACTTTTATTGCACGAGTTTTCTCTGATTTATATTTTTCTAATCGAAATATTTTAGTTGGTTGAGGGCAGTCATTATAAATTAGCTGAGTTATTCGAATAACTTCCGTCCTATCATAATTTTGCCGACTCGCTATTATATCGTTTTGAGATTCAGGTATTCCAACAACAACAATATTTCGGGCTCTAACGCTCCGCTCTTCTATTTCAGAGAAGATTTCATCGTACGTTGTAATTGTTTGGGCAGTTTTTAGGTTTTTTACATCTGCCTCAAGATTGTTTACTTTCTTTTTAGTAGTCTCAGCAATAACTGATAATTTTGAGAATTGTTCCTTTAGACTGTTATTTTCTATGATAATATTTTGCATAGTACAGCTAATATTATTAACTTCAGCTTTTATTGCCGTAACATTTACAGAGAGTTGATTTATACTTTCAATTTGTTGGTTCCGAGATGACTTTAATAGTTCCATCATATCAGACATTTGTTTTTTTATTTCAGCAATATCTGATATTATCGCTTCATTATCATCGAATAACTTTCGTTTATTACGATGAGTAATTTGTGGTGTAATTTCGCTGTATGATTCAGACAGGTTCGGATAAGATCCACTGCGTTCCGGGCCTATGCCACTTCCAGGCGGTGTTCGTGGTTTGCTCATTGTAGTATCTATGTACGATGTACTCACGTGGGAGCTGCGTGTACGCCTCTGTTTGGTGTGAATGGTGCAAAAGTAATATTCTGTCCCTTTTCCCCGAAGGGGTGAAGAGTGGTTACGAGCTCGATGTCACGTTCTCCGCTCGATGCTGAGAGTAAATTCGATGCAAGTCACTCGCGTTTGATTGTGGAATAAGATGTTTTACTCAGGTGCCGTAAGGTTTGTTTTTAATTAATTCCGGTTATTATATTTATAAAAAATATTAAAACACGTCCGCTCTGTGCGCTCACCGGCAGAGAATGAAAAATACGTGTCTAATGTATTTACATAATCTACCAGACGGACATTAAAATAAAAATTAATCGTCTACCCTATGGGCTGCCGCGCAACGTGTCGCGGTTTCGATTCCCACACGGACCAACTCTTTGTTTCTTTCTCTTTCCACAGATTATTGTTCCGGGTCTGAGTGTCATGTGTATGTGAACTTGTATGCTTGTAAACGCACCCACGACACAGAGGGAAATCCTAGTGTGGGGCAACCTTTTTTTTTAAAAAAGCAAAGCTGATTATCTTCAGCGAGAACATATTGTATACCTACAGCTGCATAAAGGTTTCTCCTATAGAACGTGGGTCCATTTGTGCGTTGTGTTGCCGAGTGTGGTATTCCATATATTTTTTTTTTACTCACGACGGCGTACATTCATCACGTTTGTGTCTAAGAAACAGGTTCGACATCCTGCGTTGTTTTTATCCTGGTCATGCGTTGTTCCGTTGTGACGACGCAACGCAACGCAACGAAACAGACAAGTAGGGCCTCGCTCTTACTCCTCCACGTCGAATGACAAACTCACAACTTGCATCCAATGGCTAACCGCGACTCTGACAATGTCAACAGTCTTTTTTTAAGGGGGGAATATCATCAAATGACTGCTCCCGCCTGGGTGAGGCGGGAGGGAGTGTCAGACTCTTACTGACTAAAAACCCCCCCGTTCCTTCTCCTGCACGTCGAGCCGGTGCCCCGGTTACCCGTTAGGTTCTCCGCGACTCCGAATCGGCATCGGCCCTGTTGGCTCTTTGAGGCGCGCGCGGGACGCGACGCACCGTAGGCTCGGGTCTGTTTCTGGTCGGACGGGGAGCCACCCATGCTCGCCGTCCGCAGGCCCGCGCTTACGGTGGCCGGAGATCGTCCCGCGATCCCCGACGCCCGGTGTGTCCTTCGCGATGGATGTCAACAGTCTACGTGTGAAATGCCTGTCCTAATTACGTCTGCCAGTTTCTGGTCGCCACTTGAAGACTTTTTTGAGTCCTTGGGCGATATAGCCCATTACTGCCCAAGCTTGCAGATTTTAACAGCTACACCTAGATAGCTGTTACCCTGGTTGTTCGGTGAATATCCAATCTACATTTAGACTTTTGTTACACAAAGAAACTTTGAGAATATAACTCTCTCGATCTGATACTACTATGGCAAATTTTAAATCCTACTTAATAATAATAATAGTCTTAATTTCCAATTTTACAGTTATTACAGTTACGAATACAATTACATAGTTTTACATATTTAATTAAATGATATCCCTAAGCTCAGTGTGCCTCTTGGCATAGGCCTCCTCCAACTCCTTCCATTGCACTCTAGTATTGCCCCAAAGTCAGACAAATATCATCTTTCCATCGGGTTTTTAGTCCTATCCTACTTAGAATTAAGAAAAAAATATTATGATTTTCATTTTAACTTTAAGGCTCTCGGTAAGAAAAAACAAATACCGAATTTGATTTTCCAATTTAGTAGTGACATATTTAAATAAATATGCCTAGGGAATTCCATTAATTATTCGGCAATCTAACTCAGAAACTCTGAGCTTTATTGTGTAACCAGCAAGAGTGGTTTCAGCTTTTGAAGTCTTACTAATATATGATGAAATGTATTCTCAAGAAAATTACAAAACGTTACATAAATTGAATAAATGTTTGTTCAATTTGGGATCTGTACACATGGTTGTTATCTTCGCGACGATAATTGAATGTTGGTTTACTGTGATAGTGTAAATTGAGGCAAGAAACTAGGCCACAGGATTTTGTACAGTGAATAAATGTCGTGGTGGCCCAGAGCGTCCGCTTCTCATCAGAAGCGCATGCATTCATGAGGGCGCGGTTTCCAAACCTACCAACGGCAAGTACCAATGTGACTTTTTCCCAGTTATATATACTTTCCAACATTATTACTACACTACAGACAAACGTTGAAGGACAACATCGTGCTGAAACCTAGGGCTTATAATTTCTAATTATAACTTTTAACGAATTAATTTGTAAAATCTGCAGGTAGCTAAGGTGAAGATATCTTCATCTCTAAGGTAGCTAAGGTGAAGATATCTTCTCTCTTTGGAATAAAATAGAACTGTTACATTACGATAAGTAAACACGCCAGGTGTTGATTAAACGAAATAGAACATTGGGACAATCATGGGACAATACCAAACAATCCAATTTGGCGCGTTCCAAAATTATTCAACACACAAACCTACACGCCCGAATAGTTTCATTTAGTTTCACGGTATTAGGAATGTCCCTATACATGTGCCTAATTCCAAGACGTTCATTGAAACGTTTGCAATAAGATCTAAGGAAATGTTAATTAATTTGTAATTTCCTTTGTTTAAGATTGTGTGTTTTGTGTTGTTTAGGTAATGTTATAAATTACTTGTGTCTATCTTACGGCAGTTTTGGTTCGTCATCGTCGAGTGAGTGAGGTTACCGGAGGCTTAATTACCCCAATCCACGAATCCTCGAATCCCCAGCAATCCTCGAATTTCTAATTCCCAAAAGGCTAGTAACGTATTTGTAACACCTCAGCAGCTGTAGCCAAATGCCATTTAGCGCTTGTCTACATGTAGAATAGAAAACCAAATTATATGGAATTGACGTAACCCTGGTGTTTCGTGTGTCCATGGGCGGAGTCGATTGCTTGCTCATTTATTATCATTAATGCATATAAGTAGCCACTGTTGACAAAAGCCTTCTTCTCGCATGGAGACTCGTCTCTAGTATTGGTTATTTTGACTACATTACATAATTCCAACGTGAGGCCCGATTAAAATATAAGTTATTTTTGCAACATTAATTCAATTACAAAAGGGTAGTTTCCTAAATTTTATTTTCTGGTAGATTAATTTAACAAATTAGACACGTATTTTTTCTTTTCTCACAAAATGAAATACTTTCAACGATACTTAATTTGAAATATCGTGTGACGTTGCAATATTTTGTACATTTTGTAACACACAAACCTAGTTAATATAATCTAGTTAATATAAATAGTAATCAACTCTCGAATTTCATTTACCGTAACTGTCTTATTAGTCCTCTACAGTCTGGATTCAGGCCTGGGCACAGTACTGTAACTGCACTCCTCAAGGTCATTAGCGATGTGAAGGCAGGAATGGAGGACACTGAGATCACAGTATTGGTTTTGGTAGACTTCTCAAATGCCTTCAACATGGTCGACCATGAGATCCTACTAGCTATCCTTTCCCATTTTTCGGTTTCTGATGACGCACTGGAATGGTTTTCTTCTTATCTTCAGGAGCGTCAGCAATCAGTTCACGTTGATGAGACCTCATCAAACTGGAACCACTTACAGACTGGCGTTCCTCAAGGCGGTATTCTCTCTCCTGTTTTATTCTCTATTTTCATAAACCTTATTACTTCTGAACTTCATTGTGCGTACCATCTGTATGCCGACGACCTACAGGTGTACTGTCGGGCTAGGATCGAGGATTTGCCGGGGGCAATCGCGAGAGTGAACGCTGACTTAGCTGCTATATACAATTGGTCTGAAAAGTTTGGAATAGCTGTGAACCCGAAGAAATGTCAGGCGATTATGGTGGGTAGTTCTCGTACCTTGTGTAAGGTTGACGGTGCAACTCTACCACCTGTACTATTTGACGGTGCGATCATACCATACAGCGGCGACGTGAGGAATCTTGGCTTGTACGTTGACAGCAACTTAAACTGGCGTGCTCATGTCACTAGCATATGCCAACGGGTCACCGTGACGCTGCGGACCCTGTATCGTTTGAGGAACTTTCTTCCGTCCTCTGCTAAGATAATGCTTGTCCAGTCCTTGGTTTTCCCCATTATTGATTATGCTGATGTGTGTTTTTTCGACCTGAATGCAGATCTACTTAACAAACTAGACCGTCTTTTGAATAACTGCATTCGATTCGTCTTCAACCTGCGCAAATACGACCATGTCTCTGCATTTCGATTGCAACTAAAGTGGTTGCCCATACGTCAGCGCAGGGAACAACGGGCGCTAACCACTTTATTCTCCCTTCTTACTTCTCCCAATTCTCCTACTTATCTTTCCCCCTATTTCCAATATGTGAGCGCTAACCACAGCAAATACCTCCGTTCTTCTAATAATCTTCTGTTGCAATGTCCCACACATCGAACTGACTTCCTTCACTCTTCTTTTTTCGTCCAATCCATCTTGCTGTGGAATGCGCTGCCAACGGATATCAGGACGGCGACCAGTCGTCTGTCCTTCAAATTTAAGGTTCGTGAGCATCTACAGAAGAGGCTAGCAGACTCAACACACACTTAGGTCATGTACGTATTTATATATTTATATGTGTATAATCATGTATATTTATATATTATATTATGTTATATATTTGCCTTCGTATATTTAGGTATATATATGTCCCATACTTATTTGTATACTATCCCTTACTGTTCGTTTTGCATTGCGTATATATTAGTACTTCTTCATTATATTTAATTAGTAAATATTGTGTGATATGTATAATTGTATATACTACCATAACAACGATGTTTAAAACTCACAACAGTGGTAAACGTTTACACCTACTATTGTGTCTCTCTGCATCACCCTAAGGTTGACTGTTAGAGAATGCCACTAGGCATTAAGTCCGCCATTGTATACAATTGCAAGAAGTGTAAATAAATAATAAAAAAAAAATAACACTGTGTGACGTAACGACCTCCCACTCCTAAACTTAACTCAATTTTACATATCTAAGTATTGCAACTCTATACAAGAAAATAAAAAAATATGATTCTAATATTTTTTCATTACCTAACTGACTTTTCCTGATTTTTTTTTCTAGTTTAAATTTTCATACCCTGGCAACTACCCTATTCACGAAATCATGAGTTTAATAAAAAATCACATCATATACTTCTTGCAAAAACATTACACCGAGAACAAACCTAATAAATCCACAGCATCTTAATTTTTTAGTACATAAGACATACTTACTTCACATCACGGGTATGTTAAGTATACATCGGTATTTATGAATATGAGCCTCTAGCATGGCTTGAAACTAGTTCAGTTCCTCGTCAAATAATTACATGAATAAGCCGAAAACCACAATAATTAATTTAATCAAAAGTTAAAATATAAATACCATTAATATTAAACCTAGAATCCTTCTGTTTCTATCAATATTAAACCAGATCCATTAGAATACTCTTGAATCAATTTTTGGAGCTCTGCCCATTCAAATACAACATCAATAAGTACCCTATTCATACCAGATATTATAATATTCAAAATTTTCTGACGATTCTCTTTTATAGTCTTTATAGTATTTCGGTATTTTGAGATATAGGAAATGGTAGTACATGGCAGGAATCCAACATGGCTGGAAACCTTTGCCAAGAATTTTTACTATTGAGTTTGATGTCTTCCGATTAAGTTAGACTTAAGGCCGTTATAGACCTAGTTACAAATTATATAATAGGTCTGTACCGATGAAATTACCGTTTTTTTACGTATTTTGTATTTGTATTTATCACCAACGCAATCAATGCATCTTTGCCAAGGCAACAAGGCAGGCAAGGCACGTCTCGACGAGTACTTAGCGCTGGCGATCATTGAGTTAGTGGGCCACCCATGTTTTTAAAATAAAATTAATTTGAAATCAGAAAGAAAGAACCCAAAACGATAAGATTATGAGCTCATGTGCTCATGACTGACATGCCAGTCTAAATGTGTCTTCAGTGTTGCCACAGTCACTACGAGAATTTGAAATTAGAATATTAGAGGTATATGACTGACACCGAGCAACGGTTTAAAATCTCAGTAGTAGCACGGAGTCTGGAATTGTGCCCGGTATATGGCAATATGTTCACCCCCTATTACATGTGACTCATAACATAAATAGTGAAAAGTGGGTGTTACATTGTACAGTGGCATTAAGTGCCGTAATGTGCACCTCTGCCTACCCCTTCGGGGATAAAAGGCGTGATGTTATGATGATGATGACCGAGCAACAGTGTTCCGTCCTTTAGACGGTTCTTACGATACCCGTTTTAAACATCGTAGGGATAGGTGTTGATGTTCAACTTTGGCGTTCATATATAGGTTTAATGAAATCCTGCCAAATTAAAATTTTAAAACAGTTATGTGTGAATACTGAAACGGTACTCAAATTTAAGTCGCACTTAGGTATGATTCTCTGTCGCTACAAATTCTTAGTAAAAAGACAGAGATGGCACGATATTTACGTACGACTTAAAAATAAGTAGGCTTTCAGTATTCAGGCGTTAGTCTTTTTAAACTGACACATTTTTCTATAAAACAACATTCTTCATTTTTAATTGCCACTCTCGAAGATCCCTGAAGTGAACTAAGAAGGCTTTACCTTAAGAACCAAGTAATTTAGAATGTATATCAGTCTTAAGTGGTCGTTACACTTCATGACTACGATATGGGATGCTAACGGTATTAAATAATTAACTGGTTTAGATCTGAGGTAAAAAAAGGCTTATAAGTATTTGCGTCTAAAATGGTTTTGACTAGGAATTTGACATAATACAGTTCGTACTATAAGATAAAAATAAAAAGCCTTTATTTCCCAGTACTCTTAAACTGTCACACACCAAGCGGTCACCGGTGACCTCAACCTATTGTTCTATAATTGTGTCTATAGTGACGGTACTCAACGAGTTAAATAATTACTTAAGTGGAGATATTAAAACGGTTTGTTTTTACTTCAGGTAAGTATTACACTAGGGTGTGGACCCTTGCCCCGCGGACTCTCCGTCCGCGTACCGGCCCATAGTGTTGCTCGACGAGGTGGGAAAAGTTTTCGAAAGGATAATTTCGAACCGCCTCGTCGCGCACCTGTCGGATATCGGGCCGGACCTGTCGGACAGTCAGTTCGGCTTCCGCAGAGGACGCTCGACGGTGGACGCCATCATGCGTGTAAGGGTCGTAGTGGCGGTGTCTTTGGACATCGCCAATGCCTTCAACTCCCTGCCCTGGAGCTGCATTTTGGAGGCACTCAGATACCATCGGGCGCCCACCTATCTCCGTCGTGTAATCGAGGCCTATCTGACGGACCGGTCCGTCATCTACCCCGGTCACCGAGGTGAGTGGAACCAGCGAGAGACGTCGCGCGGTGTTCCACAGGGTTCGGTTTTGGGGCCGCTCCTGTGGAACATCGGTTATGACTGGGTGCTGCGCACCGATTTCCCGAACAACGTCAGCGTGGTCTGTTACGCTGACGACACACTGGTGCTAGCACAAGGGAGGTCGCATCAGGCGGCGGCTAATTTAACGGCGAGAGCAGTTACAACAGTCGTTGAAAGGATCCGGCAACTGGGACTCGAGGTGGCGCTCCACAAGTCCGAGGCCATGTGTTTTCATGGCCGCGGGAACGCGCCACCTCCGGGTGAGTCCCAAATAACGGCAGGAGGGGTTACCATCGGCGTCGAGACGACGATGAAGTACCTAGGACTCGTCCTCGACAGTCGGTGGAACTTCGTGGAGCACTTTCGACGTTTGGCTCCTAATTTGGAACGAATGGGGGCGGCGGTTAAGCGCCTTCTACCGAACCTCGGGGGGCCAAACGCCTCCTGCCGTAGGTTGTATGCGGGGGTCGTGCGGTCCATGGCCCTCTACGGTGCCCCTGTGTGGGCGCCGAATTTGATGCGGCGACCCGCTAGGGCGCTGCTCACATCTCAGAGGGTTATGGCGATCCGATTGATTCGCGGATATCGCACGATCTCCGGGGAGGCGGCGAACCTCCTTGCCGGATCACCGCCGTGGGATCTTGAGGCGAAGGTGCTGGCGCGTGTGTTTTGTTTGCGCGCGGAGGCACGTCGCCGGGGCGAAAATCCGCTGCCGCGCCAGATTAGTGCGTGGCGGGATGAGCTCCGGCGTGATCTCATGGCGGAATGGCAGCAACGGCTGTCGCAGCCGAGGGCTGGGCTCGCTGTCATTGCAGCGGTAAGTCCCCTCTTTGAGGAGTGGCTTGAGAGACGCTATGGCGTCCTCACCTACCGCCTGACGCAGGTACTTACCGGACACGGAAGTTTCGGTAGGTTCCTGTTTCGGATTGGGCGGGAGGAAACGCCCGAGTGTCATCACTGCGAGGATCGCCCGGAGGACACGGTGGAGCATACGGTGGCGGTGTGTCCTGCGTGGGCTGAGCACCGTCGTGTCCTCAGGGATGTGATTGGCGACGGCGACCTCTCGCGTCCGGCTCTGGTTCAGACCATGTTACGGAGCGAGGGGGACTGGGATGCCGTCTCCTCCTTTTGCGAAGCAGTTATGCTAGCTAAGGAGGAGGCGGAGCGCGTGAGGGAACGAACCTCCTCACGCCCCGGCCGTCGCGAGAGACACTCCGGGCGTCGGGGATCGCTAGACGATCTCCGGCCACCGTAAGCATGGGCCTGCGGACGGCGAGCACGGGTGACTCGCCGCCCGACCAGAACCAGGCCCGAGCGTACGGCGCGTCGCGTTCCGCGCGCGCCTCAAAGAGCCATCAGACCACCACGGATGGGGCCCAACAGGGCTAATGCCGATACGGAGCCGCGGAAGACTTAACGGGTTGCCGGGGCTCCGGCTCGAAGTGCAGGAGTAGGAACGGGGTGGTTTTTAGTCAGTAAGAGTCTGACACTCCCTCTCGCCTCACCAGGGCGGGAGAAGTCATTGGATGATTTTCCCCCCTCAAAAAAAAAAAAGGGTGTGGACCCTTCCTCCGGTGAAGGCCTACTCCAGTTGTTTCCAATTGGATATTTTCCTGCGTCAAAAATAAACTATTTTGATTTTTCAACCCAATTAAATATTCAACAATAATTACAATTTCATTCATATATTTGACAATATACTTAATTTTCGATTTATTCTAGCAATTTTTTTAAGAAATAAGTGTGGTATGTGACTCGACAATATGATGACTCATAAGTTAGTTTTTGGTGCAAAATTCATAGAGCAATATCGTTTTTGACGTTTAGAAAGAAAGAAAAACCATTTATTTTGCTACGACTCACAACAAGAATTTAGAAACACCGAAAAAAAACCCATGGTGCGTCGCAGCGCAAAAGGCTGGAGCTCAGCTTAATACCGTGGACCGGGCACAGAGGCTCGAGCCCACGGCGCTGATTTTCAGCACCAGCCCGTTATAATACGTACTAGCTTTATTAACGCTGCTCGGAGTACAGCATGATGTATAATATAGTAAATTAATATTGAAGTGAAAACAAAATCAACGTTTCGATAAATGTATTGAATTTGATTAGTTGTAAAATACCGTATTCTCTCTTCTTTGGTTTGCCAATCGTCTCCTGCTATTTCTCTTAAGTCATCAGTCCATCTTCTTTTTATTCCTACGTTGTTCGTAGTATATGACTTTTTAATTACGTGTACGTAGCATAGTGCCTCAATATTATAGCTGAGCTCAGAGGCCTTAGTACGAGTTTGTTTTACGTTTAAAGTATTCGAAACGAGTATGCGTTCTGCGCTCTGATTGGCCGGCGCCAATAAACCAACCAATAAGAGCGCCGAACGCTTACTCGTTACGATTACTTTAAACGTAAAACAAACTCGTACTAAGGCCTCAGACCTTTTTGCGCCGCCTTCACTGTTGGAATATTTTTTTAGTGTTTTATTGTACTTTTTGACGGTGTGCAAATAAACAATTTTTCTTTCTTTCTTCTTTAAATCGGTAAACGAACTGACGGATCACCTGATGGTGTGTAATCGGCGTCGCCCATGGACACTTGGAACACCAGAGGCGTTACAAGTGCGTTACCGGCCTTTATAGGATTATGAGTTTGAGGATCGTTGAGGATTCAGGGATTGCGGAGATTGGGGAAAGGAAGGGTAATTGGGCCTCTGGTAACCTCCCTCATACGACGAAACACAACGCAAGCGTTGCTTTACGTCGGTTTTCTCTGAGGCCGTGGTATCACTCCGGTTGAGCCGGTCCATTCGTGTCAAAGCATAGCTTTCCTACAAATAAACGTGTTTTCACGTGAAGGAGTAACAAACATAAAAACAAACAAACATTCAAACTTGCGCATTTATAATATTAGTAAGATTTTATGTATAATTTAGTAACTTCCTATGATTCTTACCTTTGAACCTTCCAAGAATAAAAAACACCGATAACAAATTCTTTTGTAGCAGTTTATTAAACAGTTATAAAAATCCTTACAAAATCTACATGTAAACACAACTACGACACGCGTAACAAATACATTTATTTGACGACATCTGGACATCGTACAACGAAAACTCAAATGGAATACAAAAATCCGATAATGTATGTAAATCAGAGCCAAGCTGTCTGGCCGTTGCAGTGAAGGAAAAACCTATCTCTAACATCCCTATCTAACGTATCTTATTTTTTTTTATATTTGAGTAATACTGCCTTATTGGTCTGGTTTTGTCTTTTTTGGTACAGGAAAGTCTTATCAGCAGAATGAGACTTAGGGCTATCTAGAGGTAATGTCGCGGAGAACCTAACGGGTAACCGGTGCTCCGGCTCGACGTGCAGGAGAAGGAACGGGGTGATTTTTAGTCAGTAAGAATCTGACACTCCCTACCGCCTTACTCAGGCGGGAGCAGTCATTCGATGATTTTCCCCCTTAAAAAAAAGGGCTATCTAATAGGCAAGTCTCTACTATTTCGTTCTTGGTAAAATAGATGCGACTAGCAATTAACTAAATTAACTAAAAATCGCGGGTTACTCACGTGAATGTACTGAAAAAAGCTCTACTAGACATAAACAGACAACATCGCCTCGACCGCGACAGTTATTATAAAAACATAGCGAGTAACTGTTTGACTACACTAGGCTGGTCGTTTATGCAATAACTTGTCTTATCAAAAATCATTTAATTTAAGCTTTCTTAAGCAATCGTCAATATCGAAATCACGTCTTAAACACAGATATAAGCAACAAACGGACAGTCGTTTGTCGTCGTTCTCCGTCCAGTTTACTTATTTCCCAAAACCACGACATCCAAAGAAACTTATGAATATTTTGTTAAAGTGACTCTATTTTGGTGATTGTAAAAAATCGTCACGTTCTCGCACAATATAAACGGTCGGGACCCCTGTAACCGTAAACTGAAAGTTACACGCCGCAGCACTTCACATAAATATTCCGCGATTATCCTCTGCGGTACATAATAACACAATTTTATACCAAACAAGGTCGCTACATTAAAAAATGTTGTATGTCATTTTTGCAGCTGGCTTCGTGGGCGCTTTATTTGTTGTATTTGTTTATTTTTGAAGCAATGTTATAGCTGACTGCCTCGTTGGCCGAGTGTTTGCAAGGACGACTGCCGAGAAAGGGGTTTCGGCTTGGATTCCCGGGTTGAGCAAACTATTACAGTTACTGAGGTTTTTAAAAATTCTCAAGTAGTAGCACGGAGTCTGGAGTTGTGCCCGGTAACCTGTCATGAGTCATAACTAGAAAAAGTGGGTGTTACAATTGTAAAGTGGCAATAAGTGCCGTAATGTACACCTCTACCTACCCTTTCGGGGATAAAAGGCATGATGTTATGTTTTGTGTAATATTATAGCTTAAATAGACTAATTGTAGCAATCACACCTACTAAACAACACCTTAAGAACTACCATATACACTTTTGTTAAAGACAGGGAGCATTGCTTTCTGATGAACTTGAAACTTTTGAACCGAAATCTTGAACCTATTTGCCAAACCCTCTTATAAAGGAGAGGTATACTTGCGTAGTGGAATGACTGCACAGTTGGCGCGGTGTCTGGGTAAGTGGTTGCCCCGTAATGGAGCAACTCTTTGTTGGATCCAAAGATTGTTGTTCCAGGTCTGGGTGTGATCGATATGTGAACTTGTATGTTTGTAAACGTACCTACGACACAGGAGAAAATCGTAGTGCGGGGCAACGTTTTGTAGCCAAGAAATTTAAATTACATTAGTGTTTATAATATACATAAATATTTACAACTTAAAATAACTATTACCAAATTAAATAATGCTATATATACAATACAAGATAAAAATTAATATATACAACTTAAATATAAAAAAAATAATTTAAAACTAAAATATTTACACCTTAAAAAAATAAATAATACTTGAAATTGACTACAAAAACGTACTACGTTTTGTTAAATAAAAATGTCATAGATTGTTGATATTGAAAGTGATTTAGTTTTAGATTAACCGTCAGCTGTATCTCTGATCTCATAACATACAGAGCAAACACATCATATTTACCTCATTTACAAAACATAAACAGCAGTTCATCCTAATCACCATCCATGTTAAACGCTGACATATTGCGACTGTCGAGCCTACATATTGATATATCACATTTATCTTTTCAAAAAAGGGTTTTGGTACACGCATTATTGAGCAGCAAAGGGCTGTGTTAAAGTCGTGGGCCGACGTTCAGTGTCAGGCCAAATCCGTGATAGGGAGCCGTAATAAATCGTTGGACTAACCTGTCAAACGTGAGATTTATCTTCGTGGAAGCATATCGGGCGTTAACGTGGGACTTTGAAGATATTTGCTTGTTTTTCCTTTTTTATTTGCTAGCGATATCTCCGATGAGTGGTTGTGGAAAGTTCGTTTATGTATCATAAGATATTAATAAGTAAGTAAGAGTTATGGGGCCTATATACTCTGTTTTTATATATGTACTAGCGGACCCAACAGACGTTGTCCTGCATATCCGCTTGAATGTATAAACAATATATCATTCAAATTAGTTCAGCTATTTACAATAAATAACCTAAACATCGACTGCAGCGCCATCTGCCGGGCTGATTTGTGAATCTAAACCATTCCCAGATCCCCTTGAACACACACAAAAATTTCATCAAAATCGGTCCAGTCGTTTGAGAGAAGTTCAGTGATATACACACTCACAGCAGAATTATATATAATAATATATAAAGATTGTCCTCTGTGTTAAATATGTGTACATAACTAAATAAATAAGAATTAATAATAATTTTGGGTCAGTTCTCCATGGAAGCGTGGATAAATGGGTCTTTTTTATGGAATATGAGGCAAACGAGTAGATAGACCATCTGATGATAAGCGATGAGCGCCGCCCAAGGATACCCGTAACACCAGAGGAGTCACAGATGCGTTGCAAAGAAATACGCTCTTTTCTTATTGCACCAGCTTTTTAGTTCAACTAATTTAGGCATCTAAAGCTTAATATGGTTTCGACTTTTATAAAATTTAGGGTATAGTTTTTTTTTTAATAAAAAAAATTGAATTTTTCCACGGACTCGTGTCCGTGCCCTTGTCATATTACAAGTACATACTTTCTATGGTCAAATATTTTTTTTTTATAAAGATCTTACATGCTACGCCTACCACGATACTACACACAATACTTTATGTTGTTACCTAATTATTATAGTCTTATTATCTTAGACTAACCCTACTGAATTAGCCCACCAGCACGATGAGCGAGCCGACCTGTTCCAGCAGAAGGCACCCGTTCACGGGTATGACGTGTGGGCCAGCAATCGGTCCGATCAACTATTTCGTAGGGAACGGAACGACCCAGCCCACAGTGCCACCGACTGTAGAACATTTACGAATGCATGACGTCCCCGCCCACGCGGCAGTAAGCCAATTGCAGTAGTGCTAGTGGTTTTTATTAGTCTTAATAAACTTATATTACTTTACATTAATTACATTTTTAATAAATACAATTTGTTTTTGCGAACACACCAAAACATGTAGACAACAACTCTAATCCATGATTTTTTTTTTTTCTATATCTGGACCTTTTCAGCAGTTGTGCGGCTTTACGAACCGTCCCCACCCAGAAGAGCGCTCACGACCAGCGCATCTCTATTTTTTTTGCCATTTTTAGGTTATAATCCAGGATTCCCTGCTCACCCTCACCCAGCGCCCGTCTGATTATTTTGCTGAGGGTATACCTCTAGAGCTTTAGGGTATAGTTTAAAACATTGTGTACAAAGATATGTAGTAAGAGTTACTCACTGTTCATGGTAGGTCACTTGATGAATGTATGCATACTTCAAACGCGCGAATTTTACATATTTGTTAATCATGTAGGTACGCATGACGGCATGACGTGCGGGTGACGCGACGTTGCTGCAACATGGACAGAGTTATGATAGTTTTGTGGCGACACATGTCACAAGTCAACGGATGACGTCATAAAATCCTACATCGCACATGCGAAGTTTACATTCGATTTAAAACGGATAGAAAATCCCAACGAGCAACTGTTGGGCAGAAAGCCCGCCAGGCACGATCACCTCGCCTGGTCGGAGGATCCTCCTTTTCCGATCTTAGGGAACTATACTCTCTATTCCCTACAGTTTCTATGCAAGATGCTTGCATATATTTGATTTATAAAGCTTGCGTATGTCGTGCGCTTACAGGTACTTACAGTATAGTAGCCCTAACTATCATATTTTTGAAAATTGTGATAGTATGCTATTGCAGTCACACATCAAAAAGCATTTGTGATCCATTTTAATAAATATGTGAGAACACTAGTTACACGCTCGCGGTTTCACTCGCTCTACTCGGCTCCTATTGATTGTAGCATGATATTTTATAGTTTACAGTCTTCCTCGATAAATGGACTATCGAACACTAAAATTAGTAGTTCCGAATATTAGCGCGTTCAAACCAACAAACAAACTTCAGTTTCATGTAATAAAAAATGATGAGATATATGAAAATGAATAAAAATCTATATCTACCGATATATAATTTTTTATTGTTATTCATAATAAAAAAAATATAATTATCTTTTTTTTTATGGCATAAACCGGTAAACGAGCAGACGGATCACCCATGGACACCTGGAACACCAGAGGCGTTACAAGTGCGTTACCGGCCTTTTGGGGATTAGGAGTTTGAGGATCGAGGAAGGAGAACGAAATACAACGCAAGCTTTGCTTCACGTCGGTTTTCTGTGAGGCAGTGGTATCACTCCGGTCGAGCCGGCTCATTCGTGCCGAAGCATGGCTTTTCCACACTTACAATACAAAAACTTCTGTACACTCGCAAACGTATTTAAACTTGACTTTTAAACTTTCTGATACGAAATTCATGCACCAAAACGTATTTTTACTTTTTACATACATATATTTCCCGTTTTCAAATAACATTATTTCTGTTTCAATTCACAATAACGTTGAGTATCGAAAATATAGTGATTCAAAAAGGTCGCATACAATTCATATTGAACATTGAAGTACGTGCCTTTGGAAATGGCACAGAGAGCAGAAACAAACACATGTTGACACGACTGTCTTCTGGGAAATGTATAGAAAAGTGCTATCGATATTCTTGGCATACTAAAGTATAAGATTCGATCAATATATAAATTGTTTTGTGTCGGTTATTTGATCAAATGTACAGATGTAACCCAACTATAATTTAACCAGTTATTTAGCATTTTTTTGGGATCAGTCCGTCACAACCTCCCATAACCGTTGCAACTCCTGTAAGCCAGGATCTACATTAGATACAACCATGAAAACACCCAAAAACTGAAGTCCCAGACCCAGTACCACTGAAGAACCGGTGAATCCCAGGGACATGAATAACTGTTTTGGGGCCCGCAACGAAATAAATCAGAAGATATTAATAGAGGAGAAGAAAAAACACGATAGTTTTCACTTCCCGCGGTGAATTTATGCAGGAGACAGAATGACTTAAGCCTATAAAGTAAAGCCTCTCAGTCGTGCAGTAACCCATGCGGTTACTGCACGACTGAGAGAAGCCCAGTCACCAAGAACTGCGGAATTTGACTAAAAACTGAAAACCTATGTGTGAGCTGTTTTTTTTTATAATATTATAGATTAATTCTCCACGGACTCTAGGTCCGTGCCCTTGTCATACAATTTTTTTATTATAATACATCTAGTCAATTTTTATAAAGTAAAGAGGGAACCTAGTTACACAATACAATTAACTACATGTATAATTTTTACCAAAAGTATAAATTAGATAATAATTAGGCACTATTTAATTATTTCTATTTCGAAGGCTTTATGCAATGTGTGAGCTGTTATACTTGCTTCCAATAATAATATGTAGGTATGGCAAAAACAACTAAACGCATGGGAATTTGTTGTAGATGATGTAGCACTGACTTACCTTTATGGATTTGGGAGGTAAAGGAGGTCGACGTCATGTCATGTCATGGACATTCCCAACACCAAAAGAGTCACACAATGAGTCTTGGTGTTTTAGAGAACAGCAGAACAGAGAGCAAAACGGATAGGAAAAGGAGAATCCTCCGACCAAGCGAGGTGTTCGTGCCTGGCGGGATTTCTGCCCAACAATTGTTTATTGAGATTTTCTATCCATGTTAATTCGCATGTAAACTTTACATGTGTCATGTAGGATTTTATAAAGTCATCCGTTGAATTGATTTCATCGATGGTCTATGCGCGTGAGCTGTCATTTTACATTTACATGTGACTCACACACTCACAGCGCAAGCGTTTGCATCACACCAGTTTGCCGCCACCAGTCTGGAACTCAATAGATTGTTTGCCCATCTAGCGATAATCAACCACCAAGTTTGTGGGCGATAATCGCAACTGCGGCGGCTGCCGGATCACAGAAAACTGCAATCACGTGAGTTTTAAAAATTCCGCTTCCATTTCGCCATCACGCTGTGAGCCTTAGAATTATATATTAAAACTAATATTGCATTACAAAAACCAAAAGATCCATGCCAAGACTAACCACATGGGCCTGCGGACGGCGAGCATGGGTGACTCCCTGTCCGACCAGAAACAGACCCAAGCGTACGGCGCGTCGCGTTCCGCTCGCGCCTCAAAGAGCCATCAGACCACCACAGATGGGGCCCAACAGGGCCAATGCAGATTCGGAGTCGCGGAGAACCTAACGGGTAACCGGGGCTCCGGCTCGACGTGCAGGAGAAGGAACGGGGTGGTGATTAGTCAGTAAGAGTCTGAAACTCCCTCTCGCCTCACCCAGGTGGGAGCAGTCATTCGACGATGTTTCCCCCTTAAAAAAAAAGAAAAAACTAAACCACATAAAAACAGTCAAATATCAGATATTCTATCAGCCGAAACGGGTCAGTTACGTGGCAAACTAATTTGAAGTAACAGTTATTGTTGTTAACTAAACAACATAAGCAAATGCAGTAGTTCCTATGGGAAATAACTAGTAACAACGGATAGTGACATTACAAACAACACAACGATGTGAATTTATTCAATTTACACGCGAAACGATATTGAATAGGGAATCGTTGTGAACCGAGAGATTTTAATATGATGCCAACAACCGATCTGGAGCATATTTTTAAAGCATTTGTAAGAAATCAATTAGGTACTTGCTAACTAGTCAAAACGACAGTTTTCGTACGAGAATTTTGTACGAGATTGTGTATTGTGACGTCACGTTTTTTTAGCATCAAACAGCATATTTATTTCTGAAAACTCCAGCAAACTGCTGGGAAATATTACAATTAAGTTATTCATAAAATCAATTAATGAAAGTGTGATTATTTATTATAATATTTTATTGTATTATACAGTCGAAATAATTTATTTTTGATGAAGGCAAGTACCCAATTAGTACTCATGTATATGATGAGCATGCACTTTTTTTAAGGGGGAAAATCATCGAATGTGTGCTCCCGCCTGGGTGAGGCGGGAGGGAGTGTCAGACTCTTACTGACTAAAAACCACCCCGTTCCTTCTCCTGCACGTGGAGCCAGAGCCCCGGTTACCAGTTAGGATGACCATGCACTAGTTTTTATATAGCCTTTAGTATACCCTTTCAAACAAAACAAGAATTTTGGAAATCGGTTCACAAATGGCGGAATAATCGGTGAACAAACAAACAAAAAACAATCAGTTCTGGCCTTTATGAGCCGTCTTCACTGTTTTAATTTTTTTTTAGTGTTATTGTACTTTGTGACGGTATGCAAATAAACAATTTTTCTTTGTTCAATGCTGATATTGCACGAATAAAAAAGAAAAACGAAAAAATTGTAAAAACGATTTCTTTATATCAGCATTTCGGGAGCGTTCCGTTTACACCCTATAATATATGTACTGAAATTAAAATCTAGGTACAATATTTTTTTATATAAAAATACGTTACTAGGATAGGATTACCCACACTAGGATTTTCTCCTGTGTCGTAGGTGCGTTTACAAACATATAAGTTCACATACACATGACACCCAGACCCGGAACAACAATATTATGGATCACACAAAGTGTTGTTTCGTGAAGAAATCGAAGCCGCAATACGTTGCACGGCAGCCGGTTGGCTAGCCACCGCACCAACCGTATATATATTGTCATATGTATATTGTTACAATTGTGGGAATACATACATAAGGGACTATTTTGTTAACACGTAAAAATGGAATAAAGGAAAGTCACTGCTACGTTAGAATGTACTCAGACCCCGAGTCATCTAGAAATAATCCTAATATATTTACGAGTGTGTCTTGGAAATATTTCCATCACTGAATGGTCTTACGAACGCTATTTTCTTACCTATGTCAGTCACGACCCCTATAAATTCGTGCGTAGAGGTTTTACATCAGAAGGTAGATAGTCGTAATTTCAAAATAGCTACTTTCTTTGGTTTTGCTTGGAATCAACAAACAATTCTAGTTTTCTAGTAGATTAATTTAAATAATTGAGTACAATATGTTTTTTGTTATATTCACCAATACGTTTAAATAATTATACAGACTTTACCCTCCTTTAATTTTAAGTCGGTTAATTAATATACTAAAAGCTTCGCCGAAATGTAATAAACACTTTTCTGAAATCCACATCAAAATCGGTTGAGCCAGTCGTGAGACAATAGCGCACAAATATACATAAATACCTACAATCAGGTCTAACTGAAAACATCCTTTTTTAAGTCCGTTAATAAATCAGTAATCGCCTTTAGAACATAATGTACGACCACTAGCCTAGACAAACAAGGATAAAATACAAGAGCTAAGTACAAATAAATCTCTAGCTAATACTTCAGTTTCGACCATGTGGCTTATCTTTTATATCAGTACCTTCGCAACGTATAAAACAAAATGATTTACGCCTTTACGTTCAAGGGAATCCTCAGTATAAATGTACGAGTTTCGTCCGAATTTCTCATCTCAGAAATGAGGTTGTAATAATATAGTATCATGGATGTATTCCCCGTAGGGCTAGGCAGATGTAAGGTTACTTAGATTATTTATATTCAGCATCAACGAACGAAATTATTTGGGCAAAGTAATAATTGTAAGTGTTTGTGATTTTTTGCGGAACTTATTAGATCTTTCTTTGAAGGTTGGATTTTCATTATCATCGTCACCATAATTTTTTTTTTTATGGGATTAGTAAGTTTTGTTCTTTGTATAATGCGTGAAGCATGTCTTTGCATTGTCCTCAAATAGGCGTACAATATTGGAATATTATGTATCAGACATTGTAGAACATACTTATTTTAAAAAGAGTGACGAATGGAGTTTCTTACTCGTTCTTCTCCATTCGATTCTACATTTTGGAATGAGCACCTAGCTTTACCTAGCTTCGATGACGGACTGACTGACAGACTATTATTTATTTTGTATTTGTTGACGTTTCAAAAGTACCAAATTATGGTTTAATTGAAATAAGTGCTTTGACTTTGACTCTGGGATAAGCCGGTAAACGAGCAGGCGAATCACGTGATGGTAAGCCATCGGCGTCGCTCCTAAACACCTGGATCACCAGAGGCGTTACAAGTGCGTTTATTGATTTGGGATTAGGAGTTGGAGGATTCAGGGGTTAGGAAAGGGGGGAGGGGTAATTGGGCCTCCGGTAACCTCACAAACACGACGAAACACAACGCAAGCGTTGTTTCACGTCAGTCTTCTGTGAGGCCGTGGTATCACTCCGGTCGCGCCAGCCCATTCGTGCCGAAGCATGACTCTCTCACACTTAAAATATCACCCATAAGATGTTGAAGACAACTTTCGCCAATTACTTCCAGATAGGCCGGTTGAAGGTCTTGGAAGTGACCTGCATCCACCGGCTTTCTGTGCCTCTAATTGCATCGTTTCTCTAAATTGATGAATCGCTTTGAACAAAGCTAAAACATTTCAATTGAGTCTCGAATGTTGTTAATAAGAAGTTAATGACCAATTTCAAAGGCTGCCTTCTTGCCTTAAGGTATATTTGCTTAAAAATAGGATCGATGGTCCAGACAAGCGGCTTTTGATACTCGTGTTTCTTTTCTTTCATTTAGGTAAATATAATAAACAGAAATGTATAATAAACAGTGTTTGTTCAAATGTAATAAGAAAGAACCGATAGATTGTGTGAAGAACATGTAACAAGGTAGGTAGCAAATTATCTTTTTCTATTCTATATATAAAAATGAAACCACGGCATCACGTATGGACGGCTGAACCGATTTCGATAATTTTTTTTTAATGATTGTGGAAGTCCTAAGAAAATAGTGCATCAAAGTTACGCTTTTTTTTTTTTTTTAAGGGGGGAAAATCATCGAATGACTGCTCCCGCCTGGGTGAGGCGGGAGGGAGTGTCAGACTCTTACTGACTAAAAACCACCCCTTTCCTTCTCCTGCACGTCGAGCCGGAGCCCCGGTTACCCGTTAGGTTCTCCGCGACTCCGAATCGGCATCGGCCGTATTGGGCCCCATCTGTGGTGGTCTGATGGCTCTTTGAGGCGCGCGCGGAACGCGACGCGCCGTACGCTCGGGTCTGTTTCTGGTCGGACGGGGAGCCACCCATGCTCGCCGTCCGCAGGCCCGCGCTTACGGTGGCCGGAGTTCGTCCCGCGATCCCCGACGCCCGGTGTGTCCTTCGCGATGGCTGGGTTGCGAGGAGGCAGCGCTTCGCTGCCTCACGCGTCCCGCCTCCTCCTTAGCTAGCATGACTGCTTCGCAAAAGGAGGAGACGGCTTCCCAGTCCCCCTCGCTCCGCATCATGGCCTGCACTAGGCCCGGACGCGAGAGGTCGCCATCGTCGATCACTTCCCTGAGGACACGGCGGTGAGCTCAGCCCACGCAGGGCATGCCGCTACAGTGTGTTCCACCGTGTCCTCAGGGCGGTCCTCGCAGTGATGACACCCGGGCGTTTCCTCCCGCCCCATTAGACACAGGTACCTCCCGAAACTGCCATGTCCGGTGAGGACCTGCGTCAGGCGGTAGGTGAGGACGCCGTAGCGTCTCTCAAGCCACTCCTCAAAGAGGGGACTTACTGCTGCGATGGCAGCGAGCCCAATCAAAGTTACGCTAAGGCGGTACGAAGTTCGCCGGGACAGCTAGTATGTCATAATTATGTGATATCTGACAGGCGTGAGTGCAAAATGTAGATAGGTACTATTTATTGTGCCGTCGCCAAGTAGCTTTTGTTAGATAATATAACTATTTGGTAGTAATGTGAGCATGGCTGTTAAGGAAGTTTTATTTCTGGTTTGAATTTTCTTTCATCGTATGTCACTTTTATATATTTTTTTTACTTCTAAGAAATTGTCTCATTAACTCGTCGAGTACCGGTTTTGCAGACACAATTATAGAACAATAGGTTGCGGTCACCGGTGACCGCTTGGTATTTGACAGTTTAAAAGGCAAGTCGATTATTTGTTTTGAATTTATTTCTAATATGAATGGCCCATGGCCTAAGGCTTTTATAAGTGTAGGGAAAGTCATCGTTCATCAGTACTCTGTACCTTCATATGACGATCTCCGGCCACCGTTAGCGCGGGCCTGCGGACGGCGAGCATCGGTGGCTCCCCGTCCACACCAGAAACAGACCCGAGCTTACGGTGCGTCGCGTTCCGCGCGCGCCTCAAAGAGCCATCAGACCACCACGGATAGGGCCCAACAGGGCTGATGCCGATTCAGAGTCGCGGAGAACCTAACGGGTTACCGGGGCTCCGGCTCGACGTGCAGGAGTAGGAATGGGGTGGTTTTTAGTCAGTAAAAGTCTGACAATCCCTCCTGCCTCACCCAGGCGGGAGCAGTCATTCGATGATTTTCTTCCCTTAAAAACATGCCTTCATATGACTTTTCAAGGACTTTGAAAAATGCCAAAACATCTCATACACACTTATTTTTGCCACCAATTTCAACAAACGCATTCTTCACGCGTAATTTCCTTACAGCATTAAATCACAAAGTTTCTCGTAACGTGCACAAAAAACAAGGGATATTTTGTCATTTCATAAAGTACAAAAAATACCTTATTGTTTTACCGATGATTGGCGAAAACTCCCGAAGCGCTCCGAGTTAGCCGAGACCATTTTCCCTAATGCAAAAGTTTACGAGATTCCCTTTAGATTACTTGTACATTCGACTTGGGAGTTCAATATGAATCGTGCAATTTTATGGGATGATTAGCTATGCTCTACGGTTTTCCTGGCATACGCCTTTCCCTAAGGGCCGTTGTTTAATATTAAATAACCTTTCTCGAATATGTGGGCCAATTCAGGGTCAAAGCTTATTCAAAATAAAATCAAGATAACGTAGTCAAAAAGTCTATTAGAAAGAGCAAAATAAAACCTTATTACTCACGATTAAAATACAAATTTACTTTCACTTAAACAAGCAACCCTTATTAGTTTAACAACCTTAGGAGAAAAAGGATTTTTGTACTATTCTCTAGTCTGGGAATAAAAATATCAACGCTGTTTCTTTAAACGACACCCGTGGGGCCCGACTTGGCGTTGCATATCCAATTTTGAGAAACAAAGAAATGAATGTTCTTCTTTGGTTCCGTACCGTATAGTTAAGCGGCAGTGTTAAAATATAATATAATATGTTAAAATATAATATAATGTGTATAATTATGTATATTTATATATTATATTATGTTATATATTTGCCTTCGTATATTTAGGTATATATATGTCCCATACTTATTTGTATACTATCCCTTACTGTTCGTTTTGCATTACGTATATATTAGTACTTCTTCATTATATTTAATTAGTAAATATTGTGTGATATGTATAATTATATATACTACCATAACAACGATGTTTAAAACTCACAACAGTGTTAAACGTTTACACCTACTATTGTGTCTCTCTGCATCACCCTAAGGTTGACTGTTAGAGAATGCCACTAGGCATTAAGTCCGCCATTGTATACAATTGCAAGAAGTGTATATAAATAAAAAAAAAAAATAATAATTATTTATTTGCTCAGAATGCAGGTGTTTACAATAAGGTGATATTAAAACACTAATAAGATATCCTTGTAAATATATTGGTTGCATTTTTTTTCTGATCAATTATTTCGTTATAATATATTATTAGAAAACAGGTGGATACTTACCTATGTTTTAAGAAGAAAAATACAACGGCAAACTTATTTACAAATTGTGACAAAGTTATTTAACCTCAAATTAACTCGTCGAGTACCGGTTTTGTAGACACAATTATAGAACAATAGGTTGCGGTCACCGGTGACCGCTTGGTGTTTGACAGTCAAACTAATAAAGAAATATTAATTGGCAAGACAAGCGTACTGCCGGTCTGACGTATCTCGAACGAAAAGAAAACCGCGCGGTTATGCACTCGACACGCATTTATACCGAACAAAATTTTCTTCTACCTTCAAAGATTCCCAACAATATGCATTATAATATTTGTTTAATGAATTAATTTAAATTTGCTGATTTTTTTATGGCATAAGCTGGTAAAGGAGCAGACGGATCACCTGATGGTAAGCAATCGGCGTCGCCCATGGACACCTGGAACACCAGAGGCGTTACAAGTGCGTTACCGGTCTTTTGGGGATTGGAAGTTTGAGGATGGTTGGAGATTCAGGAATTGGGGAGATTGGGGAAGGGGAGAGTAATTGAGCCTCCGGTAACCCCACTCACACGACGAAACACAACGCAAGCGTTGCTTCTCGTCGGTTTTCTATGAGGCCGTGGTATCACTCCGGTCGAGCTGGCCCATTCGTGCCGAAGCATGGCTCTCCCACACTGATTGATGTTTATTTGGTGGCTTGTTCGTCCGTGAGTCACTTAAGGGGCCAGTAGAATACCAGTGCAAGGCACCGTCTTGCACGTATGTTGAACTGGTCCCATTTAAACGCAGACATGGGAGATGAACATTGAACACGTACCCATCAGTACTTATGAACTAACACTATAATCTGTACATGTCACTTGTCTTTAGCGTGCTAAGTAAATAAGGTTATTTCTTTCTTTCTTCTTTATTCATATAAAAAATTTCTTTAGATAACTTAAATTAGGCTCTCGTTTCGTCTTAGCGGTACCCCGATTGTAATGCACGGATTTTATCTCGAACTTTGCAGGATTTTGGTTTCCAATACAAACATGTGAAAAATTCGAACTCAACTTATCAGCATACATGTTATTCCCTATCTAATTTTATTATATGAAGCTGAGGAGTGTCTGTTTGTTTGTTTATTTGATCGCGCTAATCCCAGAACTTACTGGTCCTATTTGAAAAATTATGTTTGATAGTTCTTTTGTAGAGGAAGAGAATAGGCATTGAAACATCACGTTACGATCAATAAGAAGCCGAGTAGAGCGGGTGAAACCGCGAATGTTGCTGGTATTGAAACGGTAAAGAAGATCCAAACAAAAAAAAAAAACAATTGATCTGTATCATAAAATATGGTAGGTAGGTATATACTATTTATATAAACAGTGTGATTACTGCAAGTCAAGGACAAATGTGATTCGTGTATCATCGGAATCCCAGAAACTGCTGAGAATTAGACGATAAACTACTCTAGAACACAGCAAAACATAATAGTTTTTTAAAAGTAGTTCAAAAGTAAAATAATTATTATGTCTTTTTTGATTCGATGGAGTTTAAAGATTTCAACTTTAACCAAATCAAAGACCATTTCCAACAAATTGTAACCGAATTATAAACCACGATATCAATCGTGACACATACAATAAACAGGTGATTTTCCACCAACAAACCGAATGTGTTCACTCTCTTAGAACAGGGTCTACAATAATTATGTAAATAATGTCCAAGGGCCTACAAAATCCACAGATACCTGGCAGAGACTGACTTCCGACCTTCGCAAACGAGGGTCCCTAAGGT
Organism: Spodoptera picta; assembly: GCA_038387885.1. Taxonomy (NCBI): domain Eukaryota; kingdom Metazoa; phylum Arthropoda; class Insecta; order Lepidoptera; family Noctuidae; genus Spodoptera; species Spodoptera picta. The sequence continues at coordinate 7,564,827 of JAZHFQ010000761.1, read as the reverse complement.
CAAATGAAGAGGTATTTACGAGGATGTAAAACATGGGAATATTTTTCATCTTTTTATGTGATTTATTTTTTTATTCTTTTCAATTTCTGTTCGTATTTTCATATTGTGTAATGGTTAGAGTTTGGCATTTATCTTTAGTGAGTTTGGCTTGGGTTTGAGTAAGGTAATAATATTATTATACCCGCGGCATAGCATCACGCCTTTTATCTCCGAAGGAGTAGCCTGAGGTGTACATGAACAAGGTAGCACTGAAGTCTGGAATTGTGCCCACTATATAGCAATAGGCTCACCCCCTATTACATGGGACGCATAACATAAATAGTGAAAAGTGGGTGTTACATGTACAGTGGCATTAAATGCAGTAATGCGTACAGCCTACCTCTTCGAGGATAAAGGACGTAATGTTATGTTATACTGAAACAACACAAACATCTGACATTCCACAAGTTTATTTGACTATTCATTGCCAGATCGACCTAGTCAATATTGAGATAGGAGGTACAATAGTCTTCATAAATATAGGGTGCGTCCTCTTATCAGTTGTCACAGATCAGATTGAAGGGAACGCATTAAGGATTGTTTGCTTTCAAAAAACCACTTCTATAGCCTTCGAAATAAGGTTGAATGAGTGTTCAATGAACTTCAGTTGGGTGCTAGAATCAGTATGCTTCCCACGTTTATAAGTTTTGCTAGATTGGGTACTGTATTGACCTAGTCTCGATGGAAAGGTTTATTTATTTCTTAAGTCTGTGGGAGATAGTATATTTTTAGGGTTCCGTTCCCCAACATAACAGCTCGTTTTTTACCCCCGAATGGGTAGGCGGAGGTGCACATTATGGCCCCTAATGCAACTGTACAATGTAATACCCACTTTTCGCTATTTATATTATGAGTCCCATGTAATAGGAGGTGATCCTGTTGCCATATACCGAGCACAATTCCAGACTCCGTGCTACTATTGAGAGTTTTTTAAAAACCCTGTACTTTTTGCCCGACCCGTGGATCGAACCCGAGACCCCTTGCTCAGTAGTCGCACTTGCGAACACTCGGCCAACGTAGTTTTCTCTCAACTCTTTTTTTGTAGTATTTTAGATACATGTATAATTTTCCTCCAGGCTGTAAATTGTTTATTCCAAAATTATCACACACAACAACAGCCTGTAAGTGGCTACTGCTGACCACAGGTCTCTTCTTCTTCTTTTCGTATAAGGTTTGAGCATTAATCACCACGCTTGCTCAATGTGGGTTGGCGATTTCAAACTAATAATTATAAATTGTAAGCCCAGGTTTCCTCAAGATGTTTTCCTTCATCGTTTGTCAGTGGTATCTAAATAATTTTAGAAAGTATATATAACTCGAAAGAAGTCACATTGGTACTGTTGGTAGGTTGTAACCCGCACTTTCATGCATGAGAAGCGTCTTAAACCTTCGAGCCACCACGACACCGTGATACAAGCACCACTATTTTACCCCTTTCCGATCAAAAAACGATTTCCTAACATGAAATTCGGTCGGCTCCGGCTCGGAGGGCAGGAGTAGGAACGGGATGGTTTTTAGTGACACTAAGGTGGCAGAAGTCATTCGATGATTTTAGCTCCTTAAAAAAACATGAAATCGAACCCAAAACCATGGACTGTACCTACCAGAACCAGATGCGAACACCATAAAACAATATAAACAAACAGAAACACGACAATAAACATAAATTCAAACAGGCGAAAAACAGTTGCAAAAATGAAACAAAATACATTTCAGCCAGCACATAACTTATGAAAAAACCGAATAGAACAGGTTATAACTGGATATAAGCGGCCATAACCGGTTAATAGCATAATAAACTTCTTTGTTGTTGGTGCAATGTCACTATGCTATATTTTAATACTACGACGCCCGGGAGATCGCTTTCGGTGTATCGAGGACACACGAGTGGTTAAAATAAATAATAAAATGCAATTTGGAGAGAATTTTTAACGAGATCTATAAAGTTTCAGATAGTTTGGTGGGATCTTGGGACGTTGTGGGATAAGTTTTGGGTAGTTTTGTAATACTTAAGTATTGGTAAGGAACTGTGTCGTTTTAATATTTAAGGAGAAATATGTTATGTGTAGGTAAGTATGTACGAGTATTGAGAAATGTATATGCATGGCACAGAGAAAATGTCAGACAAAGTCGAAAGAAAGACGTGAGGGACAGAAATAAAAGAGTTCTACACTTATTAGTTCATGATCTTGTGTTGATATCTTATACTTTTTTTTTATAATTCCCTTAGTTGACTGCCTCGTTGGCCGAGTGGTCGCAAGTGCAACTGCCGGGCAAGAGGTCTCGGGCTCGATTCCCGGGTCAGACAAAGTATTATTGGGTTTTTCTAAAAAAAATTCAGTAGTAGCATGGAGTCTGGAATTGTGTCCGGTATATGGCAATAGGCTTACCCCGTAAAATTCGGGGATAAAAGGCGTGATATTATGTTATGTTTTTTTATATAAAAATTGAGTTTATTTATTGGACTATTGGTGTTTAACTATTGGCTGATATTTTTTTGTCTGGTGTCCATGGACGGCGCTGAATGCTTTACATCAGGTGATACGTCTGCACGTTTACCGGACTATCCAATAAAAAAAAAGTATGAATACTTAAAATCTTAAAACAATTCAGATATCCTACCTATAACGGTAATCTTTCAAAAAATTTACTTGTATTAAAATAGCAATAGCTATAAATATCCAACAATAACTCCCAGTAACAAAAGGTACATACGAAATTTTATCTAGACGAGATTTAACCCTCTGCAACTGACGTGGTTAAATTGTTACAATTCAACTGAGGTGTATATTATACCAGACACCATTTCAACAGCAAATATTTTTGTAGAATTACTGTATAGTTACACTATACAGTAAGGTACTCGCAGCAGTGATGCTCGTATTTGAAAAATGACGGTATAACACGTGATTTTGTATTTCGCGGTGTCTGTGGGACTACACGTCAGCTGCAGACGGTTAACATGTTCTAGACTTTTTTTTTAAGGGGGAAAAATCATCGAATGACTGCTCCCGCCTGGGTGAGGCGGGAGGGAGTGTCAGACTCTTACTGACTAAAAACCACCCCGTTCCTTCTCCTGCACGTCGAGCCGGAGCCCCGGTTACCCATTAGGTTCTCCGCGACAACATGTTCTAGACTACAGAAGTAGTAAGCTCTATGTACCTCTAGTAGTAGATTCTAAGTATTTCAAAGTTTCTCTGTTAACCTCACGAACAAGTTAAAGAGAACACCAGTATTTGCCTTCTGATTCCTGAGTAGAACTCAAACTCCTCCGCCTAGGTTCCATCGGTCACTTCCTGTCGAAGGCTCCAGAGCCTCCACCACTGCACGCGGTCATTGAGGCAGAAGCACTGCTTCGCGAGCTCGACTGCCTCGACGGGGAAGACAACCTCACACCACTTGGAACTATACTCGCTAAGCTGCCTATAGGTACGTCTAGATATCTATTTGTCCTAATTTACTATATGATATAGTTTGTTTTTATTCCTAAAACGTTACCCCACTCTAGGATTTCAATATCGTAGTGATTTTTCTGTATCTATCTTGTTTTATAGTTCCATCACCGCAGCCGATATCTACTACAAAGTTTAACGCGGTTTTAACCAGTCTGAGTTTACTATTGATGCTTCGTATATCGTTTTATATCTTATCTTCGTCATGTTTGTATGGTCTTGGGTGTAAAATTGCAACTCCAGTATTAAAGGTGAAAAACTTAGATATGGAATATTAATATAGCTCTGGTGTTCCAGGTGTCCATGGGCGACGCCGATTGCTTAGCATCAGATGATCCGTCTGCTCGTTTAAAGGCAATCCCATTAAAAAATCTGCAATCACTGAAATAAACTTAAAAGCGGCATTTCTGTAAACGAACTCACAGCAAAAACCCGTATAATAAAATACCTGACCTTTTTGGTAAAAATAACAACCTTTACGTATGATACATTTACAAATCTCAGTATCACGAGCGTAGTGCTTGTCACACAGTGTAGTAATAATATTTTATTTTTATTACACCTTTTATAGGCGAAATAACAAATCCTGTCCCTTTCTAACACGTGGAATTTTTGTATATCTATCTCTTTTGTGGAGGTAAAGGTGATTATTTTGTGAGAATATTGTTACCAAATGTGTTTTGAGAAACTGCGAGACATATATCATAAGTTATAGGGTTGGATTCTTTGTTGAAATGGTGTGTTAAGTTCTAACAGGTTTCTGTAAATTGGTTTAGTTTGTTAAAAATCATCGCACACCTAACCAGCTCGGCTGCTCCGGCACGGCTCCAACTTGCCATTTAAATATGACCTTTAACTCGTCGAGTACCGGTTTTGTAGACACAATTATAGCACAATAGGTTGCGGTCACCGGTGACCGCTTGGTGTGTGACAGTTTAAATCGTATGTCGGATGATATGTTTCAAAACGTCAATACAAAAAGCCAACGGCGGGTAGTCAGCGCGTGGTCCTCTCGAGTTGTGGTTGAAAAGTCCACACGCTTCTAGCGTGTGGGCCGCGTGCTTACCCCACGTTGCCCGGCAGCGTGCTGGAAGCGAGACAATGGGGCGAGTCGACGGCGAGCCGCCCGCCAGACGCGAGCGAAACAACGTCGCATCAAAGTGTCATAACGTACGTCCTAGGCGTATTCAATCGCATATGCCAAATATTGTTGACTAATACTCATGGTGACAAAAAGCTAACACCTCGCGGCCGGAGCGCCGGTGGCACCTCTTATTCCGTCTAGTCGTTTGTGCTATGCGTTAATTGATTACTATGTCAGTAATCAATCAAGTCTTAAGTCGCGGAGAACCTTACGGGTTACCGGGACTCCGGCTCGAAGTGCAGGAGAATGAACGGGGTGGTTTTTAGTCAGTAAGAGTCTGACACGCCTCACCCAGGCGGGAGAAGCCATTCGATGATTTTCACCCCTTAAAAAAATACCTTCCTTAAGAATCACTCTATCTATTACATATTAAAAAAACCCCAGCAAAATCAGTTGCGTAGTTTTAAAGATCTGAGCATCAGATCTGTACAGACAGATAGCGGATAGCGACTTTATTTTATACTATGTAGTGATTTAGGTAGATTAACATACATATAAAATAAATGGTGGTGCACTATGCATTTAAATCGAAACATAAAATGTGATTTTACCCTTTCTAAAAGAAATATTACACCTACAGTATAGTTATACGCGGGCCATGTTGCATAGTCTTACCCTTTTCCTTTTAACTAGTCGGTACTTATTTGGGTCACAACTTAAAATAAGAATATGATAGTATTTTTTCTACATTTTTTTAAACAGTTATTGAAACTACTTATTTTTCTAAGTCCAAGATTAAAATTACATCACTAAATGAAATAATATTACATAAATATTTACAACTTAAAATTGACTTCAACTAAACCTATGAATTAAAAGAATTAACAAAGTAGCTAAATGAAATGAAAGCACTATTATTTTCAATGGACACACCACATTTTTTTAGATAGACAGTTTAAAAAGTTTAGATATAATCACTAAGTATATTGCGAAAATCATAATAAGCATTAATTTTAGGAACATTATACACAGCAAAATTATCTAACTAAATTGTCACAACCTTGTCGCTTTACAAGTAGGAAATATAATTTACGATTGGTTCAACGTTCGGATTATCCTCAAAATAAACCAAAAGTTACGACTTCCCACCTGTTACTTTGCTGCAAAAAATAATAACCACAAAACCTATGCTTACAGCGACCATAAAGTTCCAAAAGAAATACCCACCGGTCTCAGCTTTTATGATAATAAAATTGGAAAATTTATAGGCATGTAGCGAAGACGGGAATTCTTTATACTACAAGTTGTGGGCTCGCTGCCATCGCAGCGGTAAGTCCCCTCTTTGAGGAGTGGCTTGAGAGACGCTACGGCGTCCTCACCTACCGCCTGACGCAGGTCCTCACCGGACATGGAAGTTTCGGGAGGTACCTGTGTCTGATGGGGCGGGAGGAAACGCCCGGGTGTCATCACTGCGAGGACCGCCCTGAGGACACGGTGGAACACACGGTGGGAGAATGCCCTTCGTGGGCTGAGCACCGCCGTGTCCTCAGGGAAGTGATCGGCGATGGCGACCTCTCGCGTCCGGGCCTAGTGCAGGCCATGATGCGGAGCGAGGGGGATTGGGATGCCGTCTCCTCCTTTTGCGAAGCAGTCATGCTAGCTAAGGAGGAGGCGGGACGCGTGAGGCAGCGAAGCGCTGCCTCCTCGCAACCCAGCCATCGCGAAGGACACACCGGGCGTCGGGGATCGCGGGACGATCTCCGGCCACCGTAAGCGCGGGCCTGCGGACGGCGAGCATGGGTGGCTCCCCGTCCGACCAGAAACAGACCCGAGCGTACGGCGCGTCGCGTTCCGCGCGCGCCTCAAAGAGCCATCAGACCACCACAGATGGGGCCCAATAGGGCCGATGCCGATTCGGAGTCGCGGAGAACCTAACGGGTAACCGGGGCTCCGGCTCGACGTGCAGGAGAAGGAACGGGGTGGTTTTTAGTCAGTAAGAGTCTGACACTCCCTCCCGCCTCACCCAGGCGGGGGCAGTCATTCGATGATTTTCCCCCCTTAAAAAAAAAAAAAAAAAAAATACTACAAGTTGTATTACGACTTTCAGATACCAGAAACAAATAATTATTCTAGGTTTAATTTCCCAGTCGTATAATTCTTGATACGACTTTCACCTTTAAACCTTCTGGTTTAGAGTTTTTACTTCTATATTGGACTTATAAATTTTATGTATTAATTTTAATTTAATTGGTAGCTCTAGTGGTTCCTTTTTCCGAGTTACGTAATAAGTATGTACTTTCTAAGATTATTTAAACATCACTGAGAAATAGTAAAGAAAAAAGTGTGGGAGATCCATGCTTCGGCACGAATGGGCGGCTCGACCGGAGTGATACCACGGCCTCACAGAAAACCGACGTGAAGCAACGCTTGCGTTGTGTTTCGTCGTGTGAGTGAGGTTACCGGAGGCCCAATTACCGTCCCCTTCCCCAATCTCCCCAATTCCTGAATCCCCAACGCTCCTCAAACTCCTAATCCCCAAAAGGCCGGCAACGCACTTGTAACGCCTCTGGTGTTCCAGGTGTCCATGGGCGACGCCGATTACTTACCATCAGGTGATCCGTTTGCTCGTTTACCGGCTTATGGTATAAAAAAAAATCGGGAATTGAACCCGAGATCCCTTGCCCGGCAAACGCACTTGCGACCACTCGGCCAACGAGGCAGTCCGTATTGAAATACTAGAAGAATATAATTGTTGCACAAATGTAATGATTTATCTGTTTGCAGGTCAGTGTAAAATTAAAATAAAGTCAAAAAATAACATCACCGTTTATCCCCAGAGGGGTAGGCAGCACATTACGGTACTTAATGCCACTGTAAAATATAACATCCACTTTTCGCTATTTAAGTTATAAGTCCCTTGTAATAGGGGGTAGCCTATTGCCGGGTACAATTTTCAGATTCCTTGCTACTACTAAGATTTAAAAAAAACTCAATAATATGTTAACTTACCTACCTTTTAATGACTTACCCGAATCGAACCCGGGACCCCTTGCGACAACTCGACCAACGAGGCAGTCATTGAATTCTTCAATCGATCAATCATCCGATTAACGTAACAAACGATTAATAAGAATCAAATACTTCTCAGCAGCAACGCTAACCCACTGGAATAGATATTTGAGATATTCCGTTAAATTATTTTACTTCATATAAGAACCCTTTTAAATAAAAAAAACGGATGCATTATCAATAGGTACTAATGTCTATTCTAACATCTCTCTCCAAACATCACAGGTCCACGAATGGTCTTAACTATTAAAAATTACGATGACGTCGTTACGTCATGCACGCTTCTCATGGATATAAGGCCCGGTGTGACTAGAAACCAGTTGAGTTTATCTCGAATGATTCACCTGAGTATGCCGTATATTTCAATAAAATCAATATGTCTTATAATAATAATAAGAAAGAAAAGAATGAAAGAAAATCCATTTATTTCGCCACGACACACAGCAAGAATTTAGGTACACACAAAAACGCCCATGGTGCGTCGCAGCGCAAAAGGCTGGGGCTCAGGTTAATACCGTGGACCGGGCACAGAGGCTCGAACCCACGGCGTAAATTTTCAGCACCGGCTCGTAGTAGCTGTAGACGTACATACGACTACATGGATACACGATGACAAACAAAAACTAGGAAATTTACCAGTTATGTTATTTGATGCAATCCCATTAGAAGTGTTTGTCAGAGTTATTACGAAAGCGCATAACTGGAAGGCCCCAGGTACTGACAAAATTTATAACTACTTTTATAAAAAAATTACTTATTTACATCCATCACTCTACAATCACATTAATAATTTTATCAAAAACCCTCAGTCAATACCAAAATTCATTACACAAGGTTTAACTTACATGATCCCCTAAGACTCCGACCACGCTAACCCAGCTAAATATAGACCTATAACATGCCTACAAACTATATACAAATTAATTACCGGTTGCATCTCAGAAATAATATATAAACACATTACACATAATAACATTCTATCGGAGCAACAAAAAGGATGTCGTAAATATAGCCAGGGGTGTAAAGAACAATTGATAATAGATTCCATAGCTATGAAACACAACGTTAAATTAAAAACCGATATCTGCACTATGTACGTCGACTACTAGAAGGCTTTTGACTCAGTCCCACATAGTTGGTCAGTCTACATATTACACCATTATAAAATCCATCCGTCTATCATACAATTCTTGACAGAATCCATGAAACATTGGAACACGAAAATAAAGTTAGAAAAATTAATAGAAACAGACCCTATATCCATTAGACGAGGAATTTTCCAGGGGATGCTCTAAGCCCTCTTTGGTTCTGCCTTGCTTTAAATCCCCTGTCTAACCTTCTCAACTCTTCTACAACTGGCATTACAGTACAATATGATGACTCCACAGATCTCAAATTAACTCATCTAATGTTCATGGATGACATCAAACTGTACAGCAATAGTACACCTGGACTCCACACTCTTGCAGATCTCACACAAACTTTCTCGGATGACATACGCTTGTGTTGTGCCTCATATTTGGAAATCAGCGTTTATTACTCCGGTACGTAAAAAGGGTCATAAGAATGAAATTATAAACTATAGACCAATTTCTAAACTATGCATATTGGCTAAAGTATTTGAGAGAGTGGTCTATGATCAAGTGTATGCAGCACTGAAATTGTCGTTCAGTTCATCTCAGCATGGGTTTCTTCGGGGAAGGTCTACGGTTTCGAATCTATTAGTTTTAAATGACTATTTGACGGAGAGAATGGACAATGGTGAGCAGGTCGATGTGATTTACACGGACTATAGCAAATGTTTTGATAGAATCGATCATTACATTCTAAAAATGAAACTACACTTGAATGGTATTAGAGGGGACCTTCATCGTTGGTTCTGCTCTTATTTGGAGAATAGGTCGCAGGCCGTAGTTGTCAGTAATTATGTTTCAAGCTGGGTTTCAATTCCCAGTGAGGTGCCCTAGGGATCCTTAATGGGGCCATTAGAAAGAAAGAAAGAAAAGTTTATTTTTTTATAACATTACTGTTTATAATATTCGTCAATGACATAGACTCTTGTTTTAAAAATTCTAAACTTCTTTGTTTTGCCGATGATATGAAGATATTTACCTCCATATCATCAACCAATGATATGCTGTCACTACAGTCTGACTTGGACCGTCTGACCGATTACTGTCAGTCCAACAGGTTAGATTTAAACCCCGCTAAATGCTCTGTCGTTACGTTTAGCAGGAAGCGTGTTCCATTTCAGACTACTTATAGCTTAAAGGGCCAAATATTATCTAGTAGTCTTGGAGTGCGGGATCTGGGCGTTTACCATGACTCAAAACTTTTATTTAATACTCACATTGAGCAAATGGTGGCAAAATACTCTAAAGCACTGGGTTTTGTACAAAGGCTCGGGGGCTGTTTCAGAAAGGCCAAAACACTTAAGAACCTGTACTGCACATTTGTCAGAAGCTATCTTGAATATGCTTTCCAAATCTGGAACCCCTACTATGACAAGTACATAGACCGCATTGAGAGCATCCAAAAAAGATTTATTCGCTTTCTTTGTTTTCGTCTGAAGATACCGTATCGATCGGAGAATTATATGGAACTATGCAAAAAATTTCATCTCCACCCACTTATAAATCGCCGTCGAATAGCGGATTGCACTTATTTTGCCAAGATACTGATTAGCGAAACCGATTGCTCAGACCTTTTGCATAAGCTGTCATTTAATGTTCCGAAAAAGTCGGTTCGATTTAACCCACCAATTGCTGTCCCAACTTCTTCCTCAAATTATAGACAAAATTCCTATATTGTGCGAGTGAGTAGGAATTATAATAGATTGTGCAAGGATTTAGGACTTGATCCATTTACCACAAGCAGTTCCAGGGTGCGTAGGCGACTAAACCTAAAATTTTTTGAATGACTATCCATGTTTTATACTTTTATGTGCATTGTATTCCCAAAACCTCTGTAAAGATATACTATAGCTAGGCGTGGAAACCTATAATTGGCTTTGTATTAGCATATTCTGAAATTTTATTATTTGTTTTATAGCTGTTGGTTACCCGAATTAAAATAAATAAATTTAGTTTAACCGTTAGTTTAACATATATATGTTATGTTTATTATTTGTTTTATAGCTGTTGGTTACCCGAATTAAAATAAATAAATTTAGTTTAACCGCTTGAATGCACCGATATGAGACACAATAGAAAATACATTGTGTCTCCCGTGGATCCACGTTTAGACACACAAAGGGTTAATAAAAATGTTTTGTAAAGAATAAATCTTTCTAGGTTGATCATACGCTTTGTGTTTTTAATATAAATCTTCTTCTTTCTTTCTCTTTTTTTTTAATTTATTCCAATTCACTTTTCATATTCTGGTTTTTAAAACTCAGCCACTGACACTCGTCCATGTAACAATTTCCGGACCATGACCCAGGGTTAGTATTACGATAATATATATGTTATAGCTAGGTCTGTGCCGACCTATATTCTTTAACGTTATGTTTAGGGCTAGAAATAATAAAAAAAAAATTTTCAGTTATTTTATTATTATTTTTACACAATCAAACATGTGGCCAAGGAAATCTATCTATTAATTCATATGATCCATGATCCGATAGAGGGTAATATTCTGTAATGAGTAAAGAAAAAACAATAATCCTAATCCTGTCGATTACCATCATCATGAACAGCGTATAAGTGGCCACTGCTGACCAAAAGCCTGTTCTTGAACGGAGAAGGTTGAAGCATTAATCACTAGGTACGTTTGCTCCATTTGGATTGGCAATTTCCAACTTATTATTAGAAATTATAAGCCATGGTTCCTCACGATATTTTCACTTACTGTTTGTCAGCGGAGTTTAAACAATCTTGGAAAGTAAATACATAATAGAGGTATAACTAACTCGGAAAAATTCACATTGGTACTTGCCTTTAGAGTCTTTAAAGTCACATACCCTGTGCCATTTCCAAACCATCCAAACGTCCCTCTTCCATTCACCTAAAAAAAATTATAACATAACATAACATAACATCACGCCTTTTACCCCCGAATGGGTTTTTTTATTTATTTATTTTTAAGGGGAGAAAATCATCGAATGACTGCTTCCGCCTGGGCGAGGCGGGAGGGAGTGTCAGACTCTTACTGATTAAAACCACCCCGTTCCTTCTCCTGCACGTCGAGCCGGAGCCCCGGTTACCCGTTAGATTCTCCGCGACTATCCCCGAAAGGGTAGGCAGAGGTGAACACAGAAGTAACACCCACTTTTCACTATTTATGTTATGAGTCACATGTAATAGGGGGTGAGCCTTTTGCCATATACCGGGCACATTTCCAGACTCCGTGCTACTACTGAGATTTTTTTTAAAAACCCAGTAATACTTTGCCCGCAGTCGCTCTTGCGACCACTCGGCCAACGAGCAGCTAAATAAAATCATTGAATAATATTATTAAATGTTATCTATATTGCACCTGTGACTCCTCTGGTGTTGTGAGTGTCCATGGGCGCCGCTGGTCGCTTACCATCAGGTGATCCGTCTGCTCGTTTGCCTTCTATTCCATAAAAAATAATATGTCGGAAAGGTCATTAGTGCGGGACTTCGATTTATTACAAAACTAGCTTTTCTGCCTGTGGCTACGGCCGCGTTCCCAATGGTAAAAAGTAGCCTGTATATTACTTCGGACCATAATCTATATACCTCTGTTCAAAATTTCATCCAGGTTCCTTTTCGCCGTTTTGATGTGACTGAGTGACAAATATACACACAGACTCACATATTTATTTATCTATTTATTTATTTATCTATACTTTATTGCACACAAAGAAAAGAAAAATGTAAACATTGCAATTGTAATTTGAGTACAATGGGCGGTCTTATCACACGCGGCGATTTCTTCCAGACAACCATTGGATGGAATTTTAGAAAAGAATCTAGGGATGGGTGGTAGATGCACAATAAAAGAAAAACAATAAACAACAAATCAAAAACAATCAATAAAACTTACAGACTACATATAATACATAAAAGATAAAAATGGGCAATACTATGTAATAAATGAATAAATATATACTTAAATGTAATATGATAACTATATTATTATATATAGTTACGTGTATGTGTGTGTATGTGTTGTGTATGTGTGTGTGTGATGTGTTCATCCATAATGAAAGGACAAAAGCATATCTACAGTGACAAGTAGTGTTCCTCCACACGTCCTTTAAACTGACCAAGAGTTTGAGCATGTCGCACTTCCACCGGCAGCACATTCCACAACCGAGCCGCTCGTATTGTGAAAGACTTGTCATAAAAGCAAGTGGAGTGCTTACAAATGCTCAGCTTAAGATTTTCCGATGATCTCAGGAACTTCGAATGTGTGACACCCAGGAACTGAAATCGTTCCTTTTAATAGAAAGGAGCAGCAGGATTAAAAAGTACCTACATTAAATAGTAACAAAAGGATATGAGCGTTCCGGCGAAGGCGGATAGGCAGCCATTTCAGCTTACTATGAAATTCAGAAACATGATCATACTTGCGCAAACCAAACATAAATCTGATAGAAAGGTTTTGAAGGCGCTTAAGCTTGTCTAATTGTAATCTTGGGTGAGATCTAGGTAGCTGACATCAGCATAGTCGAGTATTGGTAGAAGAAGAGACTGTGCAAGTGCAACTTTGGTTTTAGTGGGTAAGAAATTACGAAGACGCCTTATGGAGCCTGCTGAAGCAAACAACTTTCGACTGACCACCTGCAATTGTTTATTCCAGGAGAGGTTACTGTCGATGTAAATCCCCAGGTTCTTAATATCGCGGGAGAAACAAATTTTCGTATTTAGAAAAGAAATTTGGGGAAGACTTGTCCAATTCATTTTGGAGACAGTACGCGCACTACCTATTTTTAAGTAAACCTCAATACTTAAATACTGAAAAGTTTATTATAAACGGATTCTTTTAAGACCACAGCGCAATGCTCTTCAAACTTCCCACCAGAATCGCGCGTCACTCCACTTTACGCGGGAAACTTTTCTAATCTGTCCCATTTGACAGATGACATCGTCAATATGACAGCTAGTGCTGTCGATAACATAGATTAAACTAGTGACGTTCATTTAGTTGATTTTCGTCGTCTAACACTATGATAGTCACTTGCGTTTTTGATGGATTTACTAGCAAACCAAATTTGGAACTCCAGTCACCTATTCGTGCCATATCGTCGTTAATTAATCTAATGGCGCCTGGTAAATCTTCAAGAGAGGCCTGAGTGTAGATCTAAAGATCATCTGCGTAAAGGTGGTAGGAAGAAGATATACCTTGAGAAATAGAATTAATGAATAATGTGAAGAGAAGAGGAGATAAAACGCCACCCTGGGGTACGCTGGCAGCAGTGAAACACCATGAAAAATGAAAAAAGCTTTTTGCTTTCTCTTGCCAAGTCGTTTATCATTTTTATATATCTTCCGCAGTATTTGCAAACAATACAATATCATCATCTCATCAGAATCTCAGGTGAGTTAGTGAAAGACCATCTATGTTGATACTAAGCATCTTCCATTGGAGACCTCTGAATTTTACTTCAAGCACCGCCGAGAATAATTTTGGTGACAGAGGGTCCCCTTGTCGTACGCCATTATGAATTTTGAAACGCTCTCCTTTCTTTTCTAATTGTATTCTTGCTGTACTCTTGCTATAGACGTTCCTGATCAGACGGATATACTTGTGCTCTATTCCTTGCTCTTTTAAAGCCTCCCATATCTTTGCATGAAATAAAGAATCGAATGCCTTACTGTAGTCAATGAATGCTATATAGTAGGTACATTGGTAATCTCTGTTCTTCTCCATGACTTGGCGTACTACATGAATGTGATCTAGCACTGAATAATCTTTCCGGAAACCAGCGTGCTCAATGGGTTGGTGTTCATCTAATACTTTCTCAATCCTATTAAGTAATATCTTAGGAAATATCTTATAAATATTAGACATTAGGCTAATAGGGCGATAGTTCCCGATTTCATACTTATATAAAAGAATAATGTTTGATTCAGTCCATTGCTGTGGAAGGATTTCGGTATTTAATATCTCATTGAATATATCGGTGAGGATTGGAGCTATAGCTTCTTTACTTTCCTTTAGGATTTCACTGTTTATACCATCTGGTCCTGGTTCTTTGTCTCTTTTTTTACTGTACTGTACCAAACGTAAAAATTAGTTGGTCGTAGATAGCCCACAGTGAACTTTACGCTGTAACTGTAGGGCTGGTGGTTGGAATTAGTTTGATCCAATATTAAAAATGAAAATATGTGACTGCGTTAGCCGTAAGATGCTCATCCCTGTCCTTGATGAAATTATTCCTATAATATTTTCGTCCTTAACTTTCCCCTAAACTTGATTTCAGTAACGCCTTTAACACCGTTGACTTTGACTTACTGCTTGGCATGCTCAGCTCCTATGGCATGTGGTCCCCGTCGGTAATTGACTGGTTTCATAGTTACCTGTTCGGCCGCCGCCAGCGTATTCACCTTGAGGATTCTAGGTCTTCATGGTGTTTCACTGCTGCCAGCGTACCCCAGGGTGGCGTTTTATCTCCTCTTCTCTTCACATTATTCATTAATTCTATTTCTCAAGGTATATCTTCTTCCTACCACCTTTACGCAGATGATCTTTAGATCTACACTCAGGCCTCTCTTGAAGATTTACCAGGCGCCATTAGATTAATTAACGACGATATGGCACGAATAGGTGACTGGAGTTCCAAATTTGGTTTGCTAGTAAATCCATCAAAAACGCAAGTGTCCAACACAACACATACTTGTAATCCGCATATATCCAAAACCTTCGTTTTAATTTTGTGGGTTCTAGGTGAAGTGTTCGGTTAGATGAAGAAGAGATATATGATTATATGTATATTAAAAATGACAATAGGCTCACCCCCTATTACATGGGACTCATAACATAAATAGTGAAAAGTGGGTGTTACATTGTACAGTGGCATTAAGTGCCGTAATGTGCACCTCTGCCTACCCCTTCGGGGATAAAAAGGCGTCATGTTATGTTATGTTATGTAAAAATATTATCACATGAAGAAGAGACAGATAATAAAAATATTATTAAAATAATGTTCTGTTAAATAAATAATCATCAAATTAAAAAAAAAACACAGATTATATTATATGCAAAAAAGAGCTGTCAAAATTAATTATGTAAATATATGAACGTGCTATAATTTAAGTGTGCTGTCGGGTATTTGTAAAATAAAACACTATGAAATCGCAATGTCCATGTCCTAGGAAGTCGCGGGTAATCAGGGTGCCTGATTTCATGCTCATTTGCAACGTAACCACGCGCACCATTGTATTGCGACACTACGATTGTATTGCGTTCCTATTGAAGGAAACAAACCGGGGTTGTGTGCCGTAATATAAAGCAAAAATAATAATTCACGTACAAATCTCGCGGTGAAACTCAAGCTGTGATGGTGAGTATTCAATTTATTAACTAATATAATAGTTATTATTTATGTGATATAATAATTGTGGATACATTAGCATACATTATTTTCGTTACATTAGTATTAGAAAAATCACTTACATACAGTCCTTACTTTATAGGTTAATTGATAGCATTCCCCCATATGAATAAGTTGAAAACCTATTAAAAAATATTTTATTATTATCTTACTTATTTATAACAACATACATATTAGTTAGTTATAAAATATTACTTTCATATCTCAATATGCAATTCGCAAAATCCAGCATACAATAGTTTTTGAATGTGCGCATACGATAATAATTGCTTCTGCCGCAAACTTTTCCAGTCCTATAACATGAGTAACATGTATTATAAAACTATATAGGTAGGTATCAAGGTATGCAAATACAGCGTGTCATGATATAGTTTTGATCTTTCCTGATTTTATATTTTTGTAGTAGCTTGATGTTTAACAAAGGGAACAATACGTACTTCAATGTGTGTGGCACTAACCACTATTCATTGTATATACTATACATCTTTTTTAAGGGGGTAAGAGGGGGTAAAATCATCCAATGGCTTCTTCCGCCCAGATGAAGCGAGAGAGAGTGTCAGACTCTTACTGACTAAAAACCACCCCGTTCCTACTCCTGCACTTCGAGCCGGAGCCCAGGCAACCCGTTAAGTCTTCCGTGGCTCCGTATTGGCATCAACCGTATTGGGCCCCATCTGTGGTGGTCTGATGGCTCCTTGAGGTGCATGCGGAACGCGATGCGCTGTACGGTCGGGTCTGGTTCTGATCGGGCGGCGAGTCACCCGTGCTGCAATGTACTCATGTAGTTTATGTATTTTATGCAACATGGCCAGATTGAATATGGCCTCGTATTGTGAAAAGATCTGGTCCGACCGTCTCCCAAACTTCTTCTGCTGCGCAACGTCACGAATGTTTAGTTACCCACACGAAACAATACTTTCTGTGATCTACAAATTGTTGTTCTGGGTCTAAGTGTGATATATGTATTATACCTCTATATTCATATGTTTATAAACGCACACAAAGGAGAATATCTTTGTCTGGAGAAACATTTTATAAAAAAAGTTCACCTACACGATGAAATTAAACTTTTTTTAATAGTATGTACTTTGTAGGCACTTTGCATTACCCACTCCTTTGGGGACTATAGAACCTGATGTTGAAGGGAAGGGTAGTTGCAAGGGTATCAAAATTAAACATCTAATTAGTCCGTCAGTTAGATAATGAAAAAATATTAGACACATATTTTTTATTTTCTCTCTCGGAAAGTGAGTTTGTTTGTTTGTTTGTTCCGCTTTCACGCCGTAACTACTAAACCGATTGTTTTGAAATTTTGCAGACGAAAAGTTAGAAGTCTGGATTAAATAATAGGGTACTTCTTATTCCGGAAAATGTGATATTCCCCAGGGAAAACAAAAAAAATATTGGTATAGATGACGTTGCGTGTATTTATATATATGGCCGTGTATGTCATTTAAAACAAGTCAACGAATTACTTACTAATTGTAAATGACACGCTTCAATCTATAGCGCTACCTACGGTGCACCTTTCATTTTCATGCATTTAATTAATTGTGAACATAGGTAACATTAGGGTCTTAAATAACATTTGTAAACGCTATGTTAGCTTTTTCAGCATACAAAATTAGAAAATAGTTGGAAACAATGATTTGGATTGATTATTATTACTGAATGTCATTAGAATTATTAATTATTATGTCACATAGGATTATAAATTTGAATGTCAAAATATTAAACAAACAGAATGCCAATAGTTAAATAAAAACATGATAAAAATTATTAAGTATTAGAATTATTAATTATTATGTCACATAGGATTATAAATTTGAATGTCACAATATTAAACAAACATAATGTCAATAGTCAAATCAAAACATGATTTAAAATTTTTAAATATTGGAATGTCAACTAAAACTTATATTTCAAAAAAAAAACAACTTCATATTTTGTCGTCTAAGTATTCAGTAACACTATAAAATGCCTTAGATATTAAACACCATTTTATTCTATTTTTAAAAACCTTTCAAGATTGTATATGTAGCAATTCGTTTGGTAAATGGTTGTATAATCTTGGGGCCATACAAAAAACGCTATTTAAGAAAATGCGTTCCATTACTCGGGAAACATATGTGATTATTATAGCGTTTACTTTTCATTTTGTCAAACAGATTAATATTATTCTTTATAAATACTAACACTTCGTACATGTAGATACATGGTACCGTCAAAATAATTAAATTAATAAAGTACGGTTTACAGCTGTCGGTCTGGCTTAGTTTGCAAATAGCCCTAACACACCTCTTTTGCGATATGAATATAATTTCTTTGTAAGTTGAGTTGCCCCAGAAGATTATCCCATACCGAAGAAGAGAAACAACGTGTCCGTGGTACGTAGTTATAAGTGTTCCGGCATTAGCAACCTTAGATAGCTTGAACAGTGCATACGAGAACTGATTAATTTTGGAGTATAAGTCCCACATTCACTATGAGATTGCTGTTTTATAAGTCAACGAATTACTAATTGGTATCTATGTAGTAGCAACGCTACAGAGCGATAGAAGGCGCTAGGTGTTTTAAAAACTTGGCAACGTTGTGTTTTTCAAGTATTTTTCGCTTTTAAATTTTGGTTCCTACCATTTTACATTAAAATGTGTATTTTATAGATTTTAGGTTATTAAAGGGACACGAAATCATAGCGTCAACAATACTCAACAACTATCTAATAAATTGTACGTTGTTGTTTCAACGCTGATGGATAGATTAGATGGCGCTATGGTTTCGTTACCGGCGAAAGTAAAGGTTCCGAGCTACCGAAACAATTATATGTTGGTATAAGCATTTAGCACTGTGATCTATATGTTTTCGCTCGATCAATAATAGGTTTGATTAGTTAAGTGTTTTTTTTTAGGTAGTTATTATTACCTAAAGTAGTTATTGTATTTTCGTCATTTGAAGTCGCTTTGTTCATTGTTTAGGTTGATTGATACAGTAGTTGTTTATTAGTTAGGTGAAGTCTTTTGAATTGAAATGGGAGGATGGTATTTGTGGTAATGTGAAAATAACTCCTTCTATGTTGTTCTTTCACGCCTAAACAGCTGAACGGATTTTGAAGAAATTTTGTATGAAGGTAGTTTGAGTCCTGGAAAAACAAGGTTTACCGCGGCAGAATATCTCATTCCCATGAAAAAATCTAAATATGCGATATAACCGAATTATGAAAGCTATTTGTTTGTTTGCCTGCCGTAAACGGCAAAACGGTGGTACTAATTAACTTGATCTTTTAACTGAAGGTAGTTGGAGGGATGGATAGTCACATAGGCTACTTTGTGACGCGAGCGAAGCCGCGGGTAAAATCT
Organism: Spodoptera picta; assembly: GCA_038387885.1. Taxonomy (NCBI): domain Eukaryota; kingdom Metazoa; phylum Arthropoda; class Insecta; order Lepidoptera; family Noctuidae; genus Spodoptera; species Spodoptera picta. Next base: position 7,545,303 of record JAZHFQ010000761.1, on the reverse strand, counting down.
AGTACTTAGATAAAATGGAGTGGATGGTCGCACGATATTTCTAATTAACATATCGAAAGTATATAATTTTGTGAGAAAAGAAAAATTACGTGTCTAAAGTTTTAAATTAATGTACCAGACGGACATTCAAATAAAATTTAGGAAACTATCCTATTAAAATATTTTGTTCTCGTACTGATAAGCTCTATGACAGTTTATGACTAAGTAGTCGCAGGGTTCGTGTACTGATATGTGCTCTGGTGTGGTGCGTCCTGGAGCTTTTGATGTTGTACCCTCCATGTATTCCCTGTAAGCAGATTAGATCAGACTAAGAATAAGAGGCGATTGTATTTTACAAAAAAAATAGCTGAAACGGTTACATTAACCCTGAAAGTCTGAAATGCAAACATTGAGAGCAGGCAGACAGGCAGACCAACTTATTGTAACTGCGGAGATGTCATACTTTAAATAGCTACCAAAATTAACCATATCTTAGGGCTCGTACACAAAACTGCGATGCGATGCAAATTTGCAACGCAGAAAATTACGATGCGAATTGCTGCGATCCGATTTCGTGCGACAAGGCGTCTCCCAGGGTGACGATTCCTTCGAAGACCGTCGACAGTATTAAATATATTTTAAATTAAAAACTAGGTCGTATATTTCTCTTATTGCTTCGGAGAAACAGAAAAAAAAAACAAGAAGATTTTGATGCATGACGAGAGTAGAGCCTGAGCATGTATGAACTATGAACATGTTCATGCCCCATGTTTGCGCCGAAGTAGGCCCAATATGGGCATTACGACCTTGAGCTGGTATTCTACTAGCTTCTTAAGTGACTGTCACCAATTCAATAACAGCAATTTATAAAATAAAAATATATAAAATCTATACAAATTGTTGTTTCTGGTCTGGGTGTAATGACACCCAGACCAGAAACAACAATTTCAACAGAAAAATCACATACACAATGGTGTATGTGAACTTGTATGTTTGTAAACGCACCCACGACACAGGAGAAAATCCTAATGTGGGGCAACGCTTTAAAAAATAAAATACTATATCTTATCTTTATACATATAATAAAAGCGTAGAAAACTCAAAAGTGTACATTGAATATTTTTTTTAAAAGAATACTTGGGCCGTGACCTACAATCGATACCGGAGCCGAAATTATGGTTTATAGAATTTTTGTCTGTTTGTCTGTATGTATGTCCGGGCTGATCTCAGAAAGTACTGCATGAATTTACTTCAAATTTTGCATGAATATCACTACCAAGTCGGGTCAACACATAGGCTACATATTATCACGCTTTCATCTACGGGGGAAGATCTGTGATCTTGTATATTTATATATAAATGAAAAATATACTGAGTAAGAGAGTCAAGTGATGTCTAATAGAGGACATTATAACAACGTTAAAGTCCGTGATATTATGTGTAACTATTGCAATTATGCCACAATAACTATTTACACATTTAAAAATGTGCTATAGTAATGTCGCACCGGTACAAACCAGGCCACATTATTAGTAGGTGCCATAGTAATGTCCTGGAAATCTCAGAAGAACGGGGACTATGTGTTAAATCCCGGAACTCTCTCCGTCTTATTACAAAAGTTCGACTTAATACTGGTTTAAACTCGGACTATAAGATCTAGGTTTGTTACGGTATTAAGCTAGTACCAGGACTAAAATTTACTCCAATTATAAAACTAAGACTATAGTCCCACAGATAAAAAACATAAATAGCATTCTTTCATTCGTTCACTCAGGATTCACTTAAAGCAACGTTCCGTTCGTCTGAATATATTGTTATTACAATAACGCCTGAAATGCTTAAATAATCATGTATCAACACAAAATTATATCATAAATTGTTTTTTGTTTGTGTTACAATATAGTGAACAAGCACAACTTGTATTTTGACGAGCTTTTTATAATCAAGTTGTCATATTTTTAACAACTCTTTTTTTTTTTTTAAGGGGGGAAAATCATCGAATGACTGCTCCCGCCTAGGTGAGGCGGGAGGGAGTGTCAGACTCTTACTGACACCTCTAGCGTGAAATGGAGCGACTTATAAGAAGGCGGCAGAGCACGAATCACGAAACAAATATTGAGTCTTTTTTATTATATAAATATTATTGTTTATTGTGATTGACTGGAAATGGAACAACAACTGTACTTATATCGAAAGTCTTCGTCACTTAAGTCAAAGGGATTTACACGATGGCGATGTCTGTACGATCGCCGAGACGTCTCTAACATGTCCAAATCTTCCAAATCTTTTAAATCCATAACATCCATCGGTTCAATATCCATTTTACAATTATAATAATATAGAAGATACACGTAAATATTTCTGATAGCTAACCTCAAATAACTTTAGTACCGAAGTTAAACTAGGGGTCTCGGCGGTTTAACTTTAGTAGGTACCATAGATAGTTCCGGAACTAGTGATAAACTTTGTTTTATAATAACGTTTTATTTAGTCATGGTTTAAACCTAGTATTAATCCTGGTACTAAAAATAGATCGGGTTTTGTAATAAGACGGTCTATGTCTTAAACCAATGAACCTAGGCATTGGAGTGAAATTGAGTACGTTTCTTGAAACCATGAATATAGTACAGATAATCTTAATCTTAGAAATGAATATAGACAAGACCAAAATCATGTCAAGCATCTATGTTGCACCTGTACGATATCGTTGGGAACGATATCCTCAAAGTTGTAGACCATTATACATAGTTAGGGCAGGTTATCCAGCTAGGTATATCCAACTTGGACTAAGACGTCGCCCGAAGAATCTCTCGGCTCACTTGGATGGGCAGCGTTCGGGAAGTTATGCGAAATCTTCTCATCAACAATCCCGCAGTGCTTGAAGACCAGGATGTTTAACCAGTGTGTATTGCCAGTAATGATGTATGGTACTGACTCCTCTGACCTCCGGCCTTTTCGAGAACTTCAAAGTCGCTCAGCGCTCGATGGAGAAAGCTATGGATTTCTTTGCTCGACAAAATCCGAAATATGGAATCTCGCCAAAGAACTAGAGTTACTGACATAGCTCACAAAATCTACAGACTGAAGTGGCAATAGGCAGGCCACGCCGCCCGATGGACTGACGGCAAATGGGCCAGGAAAGTCCTTGAGTGGAAGCCACGGACCGGAAGACGAAGCGTGGGCAGGCCTTCCGCTAGGTAGACCGACGACATCGCCTGAGTTGCGGGGAGCCAGTGGTTGAAGGTGACGAGTTATAGTTCGACGTTGAGGATTAAAGAGGAGGCCTTTATCTAGCAGTGGACGTCTTTCAGCTATTGATGATATATAACCTAGGTACTGAATCTATACTGACGACATTTGTTACCGTGAAATGTTCCTTGGAAAAGACTAATTCAAAAGCCTAAATTCTGCCAGAAGTCATTATTCTACGCGGACGATGTCGCGGGCAACAGCTAGTGAATGCAATATAAAGTATAACCGGGTAGTTATCTCACTAAGAAAAATACATTAGGTAATATAAAGAAGAATAACCAGGTACCAATAAAAAACAAAGCGAGACAGAGTACCAAGCCAGTTGGCTTGCCCTGCCCCCCAGCCGCCGCATCGTCATGCCGTGGGATTGAGATGTTGATAAAAACCTGGCAGTACGGTGACATTGCGCCATAGGCAGGCGACCGTTGGACACATATGTTTGCCACCTATTTGCAGGTGGTAAGCAATGAAGTGGCCGACGATGGAGCATGCATACTTATGTTCACCTTGTTCACTTGGGACTTGAAGACACCCAAGTTGGCGCCACGTTTTTGCTCAGTCGGTGGTCATAAGACCGTCGGCCGAAGCCCACCACCATAATCTCACCTAATTAAAATTACCTAACTAATTAATGTGCATCCTACGGAAGGGGGCGACTCGGCCTCCAAATGGTTAAAAAATTCGAACGTTATTTAGTGTTTTTATCGGTTTCTTATATCTTATCTTGTTTATTTTTTTTTTTTATTTATTTACACTTATGTATATAACAACCGATGGCGGACTTTATGCCGGGTGGCAATTTCTAACAGTCAACCATGGGGTAATGAAGAGATGTGCAGCAGTAGGTATTATAATTTAATTTATATGACACAAAATAAATCTATATAAAGAAATTCATAATTATGCATAACTGTAAATACATACATATATCCGTATATAGAGGTATAGGTATAATATAAATTACATAAGATGCATTATCAATATTACTAAATAACAATACTACATATAATAAATATATTGAAGATACAACTATATAATTATATATTAAATACAATTGCTAAAATTATAAATTAAGTACATGATGCATCTGTCCGTTCCCTACGCAGTAGTTCACGAACCTTAACTTTAAAACTTAGCCAGCTGACATCCGTGGGCACTGTGGGCAGCGCATTCCACAGCAAAATGGATTGAATAAAGTATGAAGAGTGAAGGAAGTCGGTCCGGTGTGTGGGATATCGCAGAAGATTTATAGTGGAACGAAGATACTTGCTGTGGTTTGCACGTATGAAATGAAAATAGGAGGATAGATAGCTAGGAGAAGTAGGGGAATTAAGAAGAGAGAATAAAGTGGTTAACGCCCTTTGTTTTCTGCGCTGACGTATGGGCAACTTTAGTTGCAACGGATATATGCAGAGATTTTGTATTTTTTTTTTGTATCTGTATGCGTGCCTACTGTAGAATAAATGATTTTTCTTCTTTCTTTTCTTCTAGATATAGTCATATGTACACAGGTTGAAAACTAATCGAATACAGTTATTTAAAAGGCGGTCTAGTTTATTGAGGAGATCTGCATTCAAGTCTTCTACATGCGCATTCTGTTTAGATGGAATTAACTACACATTTTGATTATTACTTACTTATTTTTGTTACCACCCTGCCTTGTAGCATGTTTGACCACGCTTAGTGTTGATGGCGAATCAAAATCGATTGAGTCTTTAACTGGTGGTGTTTGACTCCAATCTGTTGGTTTATTCCATTTTTTTGTTTGACGCATTCCAATTACACTTTTTATGCAGATATTAAACATAACTGAAATATTGAATTTTTCAAATCAAATAGATGGCCACAGACATAAAAAATAATAGGAGTCCGTTAAAAAAGGAACTATGCCTAGTAAACGTTGCTTTAGGTGGGGGGGGGGGAGGGGGGCGGGGGATTACGTCCACAAAGTCACTGCAGTAGTTAACGGCGAAAAGTTAGTCTATAGCAAAAGCATACGTTAGTCTATTAACGACTATAACCCGTAAAATTCTAGTCCTGAACTATACTCCACTTAAACACTTCAAAGGTGAGGAGGTTGGTCGGTGGGGAGGAGTTCGCAATTCGTAATTTAAAAGATTCAGCTTCATTAGTGAGCGTTGCTACCCAGTCTCTAAAAAGTGTAGTCCCCTAGTTGAAATGATGACAAATGTTATGTACTACAACATAGAAACAAAATTAACATAACACAACATCATGCCTTTTATTCCCGAAGAGGTAGGCAGAAGTGCACATTATACCACAGTACAATGTAACACCCACTTTTCACTATTTATGTTATGAATCCCAAGTAATAGGGGGTGAGCCTATTGCCATGTACCGGACAAATCCAGAATCCAGCACATTTTCAGAGTCCGTGCTACTACTGAGATTTTTTTTAAAACCCAGTAATACTTTGCCCGACCCGGGAATCGAACCCGAGACCCCTTGCCCAGTAGTCGCACTTGCGACCACTGGCCCAACTAGGCAGTCAAACAAAATTATACTCACATAATTTCCAAATTATATTCGAACGAATAACGACCATTTTATATTCTTTGTTACGTTTTCATTAGTTTGTTATACTTCAAGGTCACAAATAACAGAGCTGAAAAGAGAAAGATGAAGTAAGTTCTTTATTATTTCTTATATATTCAGTCAAAAAAGTATCGGGAATGGATGATTTGTTTATGCATCTGTTATTTATATTAAATACTGTGCTGGTTTTAGTAATATCGTATATAGTGTGTATTGCGAATTTCATAATGGACAAAAATATCGAACAAAGAGTTTGTCTTAAATTTTGCATCGCCAATGGAATTTCGTGTTCGAAGTCACTGAAAATGTTACAGAAGGCTCACGGTGAATCGACTTTATCAAAAACTCGTGCATATGAGTGGTTCAAGGCGTTCAAAAGCGGTCGAGATGTGATGGAAGATTTGCCTCGCTCTGGTAGGCCGTCAACGTCTGCAACTGAAGTTAACATCGCAAAATTGAAGAAAATAGTGACTGAAAATCCCCATTCAACTCCGAGAGAGATAGCCGCCGAACTTTCGGTACCTCACGAAACGATCCATACCATTTTAACTAATCATTTGGGTATGAAACTTGTTGTTGCTCGGCTAGTCCCAAAAGATTTGAATTTTCTCCAAAAACTCAATCGCATGAAAGTCGCTGAGGACATGCTAGAACGAGTCAGTTCGGACCCAAAATTCATGAAACGCATTGTTACTGGTGACGAGACGTGGGTTTATGAGTTTGACATGCAAACTAGTCAACAAGCTTCGGAGTGGCGCCTTCCAACTGAACCGAAACCCAAAAAAAAAACACGCCAAAGTCGATCAATATGTAGTCAAAGTCATGTTGACTGTTTTCTTTGACTATCGCGGTGTTGTGCACTCGGAATTCTTACCGGAAGGTCTAACGGTAAATAAATAATATTATTTGAGCTTTATGCGTTTAAGAGAGCAAATTCGAAGAAAAAGGCCAGATTTGTGGAAATAACTTTTTTGGATTTCGCACCACGACAATGCCTTCGCACTATGTTGTCATTGTGAACAAAATTTTGACCAAACACTCAACAAATACCATTCAGCAACCACCATATTCACCAGATACAGCTCCTGCTGACTTTTTTCTTTTTCCTAAACTCAAATTACCACTTCGTGGCACCCGTTTTCAATCTATAGAAGACTCAATTCCGGAAGCAGCAGCGTTAAAAATGTTTTGATGAATGGATTATTCGTTGGCACAAGTATACCGTTTCTAAAGGAGCATACTTTGAAGGTCATAAAATTAATTTGGATGAATAACAGACATTTTGTGTATTATTGATATTTTCCCGGTACTTTCTAGACAGAGTAGAATATCCCGTGACAGTCTTATTTGGTCTATGAAACTTCTCTACGTAAGAGGTTTTGCTCAAACTTCAAGATTGACAGATTTGGAAGACCATTGTTTAAACGGTTTCGGTTTATCAATGAATGTTGCTGAGACGCCGTGAATCAAAATTGGGGCCGAATTATTAGCGATGCGATTTGTCAGATTCATTAAATAAGAATTTTCGTTCAAAACTAATGCTATGACATAATTATGTCCAATATAAATTCGCCTAAAGTAAAACAGTTGGAGCAGGAGACTGCCAAATACGAAGCCGCGGAGGATTTACAAGTTGGCGGGCTCCGAGTCGAGGTACAGGAGTAGGAACGGAATGTTTTTAGGTAAAAAAGAGGTATTGTAAAAAAATGTTTATGGCTGCCATTTTTCCAAGATAGCGGCGCGAGCGGCGGACGTATCCAATTTTCAACAACTCCTGGAGAACATTCTAGGTATCTCCGATATTTCTGCCATGATTATCGAACTGTTAGTACTTACGTGCTTAAAAGTATTGATTAATTGTTTGTGTTTCCTCTATGCGTCCACCACATCTTACGTTATTAATTGAAAATGTTCTTATCACACATGAATTTCGTTGATTACTAATTAATTTGATTACTTCTCCAAGTAAAATGGAACAGTCCATAATAAAAATGCACTAAAACGAAAGTTCGCTGTCTCAACTCAGTCTATGCAGAGCATTGTGTGCTCATGCACGACACACAAGCCCCTGAAGGGCACACTTTTTCAATACATTTGGTGACAATCCAATCCAACGCTATTGGAACTAAGATATACAATGTGAAAAGTGCAATTCATACTAATGCATGCCTACTTAAATTGTTCGAGTTATATTGAATGACAACACAGCGTCTCGACCAACATTTGATGCTAAAGTCATGTTTAGGTCTTAGTCCTCTTACTGTAGGAGTCAATTTGGAATAAATATTTATATTTAGATAGAACAATAATTTTGTATATTCTACTGACAATTCTTTATGCCTCGGCAGATGCGTCCGCACGGAGCTGTCCACACGTCTGTAGGTCGATCAGTCTGTGTTCATTCTCGACAGCCGCAACTCGTACTCAAAATGATTATTGAGACGGTATTTGCCGCGGCTATTTATTTATTTAGAACTCAATAGAACAAATTAATTGAGATAGGTACTTAATTTAATATTATAATAATACCAATTATTTTTAATCTAACAACATTTTTATTTTTGTGTAATTTATTTTTAGGATCCCATTAATAGCTTTCAGCTTCATATAGCTCAATAAACCTACAATGTTTCTCGGTGTTTATATACTAGTGTAACGTAAACACAGCGCCATCTACCTAGTATAATTTATGCAAAACAACCACAACTACAAACGACTATTATGAAGGTTGAGCACAGATACAAACCCTTTGCCTTTATAAGCAGAGGTGTCTTCGAACAATCATCATTTTACTAGCTAGAGGATCAGAGTTCGGTAGCGACGCAGCCTAATCTGAACCTAAGTATGACTAACTCCAATAGTTCAATAGCCTAGCAGTCTTTTAGAGTTAGCCAGCTAGGGGAGGTCTGAAAGGCGATAGCCACGCAGTCCCTTTCATTCCTCTACTTAGGGTTGCAACAATCTTGATAAGTTAATAGTAAATTAATTAGGAAGTTGCTAATGAGTAACTAATCATCAAGATCACCGGGTCTCTAATTTCATAACCAGCAACCCTACACTAATTATTTTGAATATTTCTTGGTTAATTAAGGATAAAAATGTCATTGAAATATACAAATTAATTATGTTACAGAAGTTTTTGTTTATAATGGTCCTACGAGGGTTATAGGGCTCGGCACGAACCACTATAAGATTTTGTCGCTGTACCCCCGTACGTTGTGTATTCCATAATTAGATATTTCTCCTTTTTTCTTTCTTGGATGGTAACTGAGTCTCTGATACAGTGTTATCGACTATACTGCCAGTGTCGACTAGTAACGGCTGATTAATGAACTGTCGTACTTTGACTTTCTGGTAGTTGTTAGCAACATGAAAGGAAAAACATTTGGGTTAGTAAACATAAACAATAAATCTATACAAAGTTATAGTATATACATTTTATACATAACATAACATCACCCCTTTTTACCAACTTCGAAAAAAGGAGGAGGTACTATGTTCGGTAGATTGTATTTTTTTTTGTTTGTTCGCGCATTACTCCGCCATTTGTGAACCGATTTCCAAAATTCTTGTTTTGTTTGAAAGGGTATACTCCCGAGAGGGTCCCATTTCCTGATCAGGATATGTTGATGGGATCCTAGGGAAACCGAGGGGAACTTTCAAAAATTCTAGGGGTGAATAATGCGTGTATTATGTATTTCAATTAGGATTTTTTTAAACACTACATATTGATGGTCTCGCCTCGACCTGATGATGGAGCCGACAGACAGTCGAGAAAACTCCTCAGCGGTTTATAATTTATATTAACTACCTTGTGTTTGGGCTTGATTAATTTGTATAAAAAAATTATGTAGATTATAAGTGACCTTATTAGATATGTACCTACCTCTGTTTTCCAATTTCGTGACCATTAACTTATATCATTATGATACGTGATGCACACAATATAATCTACATAATGTATAGAATTGACCCTCTATATATATAGAGAGATGAAATATATTTCCAAAATAACTATTAGGGGGTGATAAGGGATCCATGCTGATACCAAAAATGCAATCAGTAAATTTTTCTATCACTGTCTGTCGGTCTGCATAAACGTTATAGCAACAAAAAGTACTCGACAGATTGTAAAGAAACTTGGTACAATACAATTTTTTTACACACTACTGAGCTGGTTATAATATACTTTTCATCACGCTACAGTCAATAGGAGCAGAACAGTGAAGGGAAATGTTGGGAAAACGGGAGAAGTTACTCCATTTTTTAAGCTTCCATCGCGTGTGCTACCTTAGTGGTTAAAACTAAACAGAAATAATGTACGGTGGAAACTGGAAATGTTCTTCTTAAAATTATACAGAAAAAAAATATAGCACGACAGCATATTTAGGCTATCTTTTATGGTTGACTCTCGTTCTCGTTGATTTTATTTATTATTGAGATAAAACGCGTAACTCCTGATAGCTTGGCAGCTTAACGCTTTCTGATTATCTTCTTTAAATATATAATTCTTCTGTGAGTATGTATGTCACTGAACTTCTCTCAAACGACTGGACCGATTTTGATAATTTTTTTTGTGTGTGTTCAAGGGGATCTGGGAATGGTTTAGATTCACAAATCAACCCGGCAGATGGCGCTTCAGTTAGTATCTAGGTTATTTATCTATACCTATTATTATTTGCAGGACAACGTCTGTCGGGTGCGCTAGCATGAATATAAACAAATAAGGTTTCTTTATTTATTTTCTACACATCTCTGTCGGTAAAGTAGAAGTATATTTAGAAGGATGATAGATGGAGCTATCACTTCCATTGTTTCTTTATCGGTAGAGACGGTAAAATAAAGGTCAAATGTTAAATAGACAAGACAAATTAATAATAAATAGTACATAAATATAATACGGGAATCGACATGCCCAGTAATAATCTTTAAATGTTGTTTCTTTTGTTTACAGGTATGTTTTGTATGTTTTATTGTGTGTAAGGTTTAGTTTAGTTTTTAATGTAAATTTTTAGTTCAATAAAAAATGTTTTGGATTCCCAATAACTTGTCTTCTAAGTATTTGTCTACTCTTACGTTTATAGCACTCAATCAAATGTAATTAAAAAAGTTTTCATTAAAAATTTTGGATGGACATTTGATTAACATAACATAACAACACGCCTTTTATCCCCGAAGGGGTAGGCAGAGGTGCACATTATGCCACTGTACAATGTAACACCCACTTTTCACTATTTATGTTATGTGTCCCATGTAATAGGGGGTGAGCCTATTACCATATATCGAGCACATTTTCAGAGTCCGTGCTACTACTGAGATTTTTTTAAAAACCCTGTAATTCTTTGCTCGACCCGGGAATCGAACCCGTGACCCCTTGCCCGGCAGTCGCAATTGCGACAACTCGCCCAACGAAGCAGCCACTCGGCCAATGAAGCAGCCAAAACATTTGAATAACTTGGGCAAAAAGTGAGTTATGATGGAGTGGAACTTGATTGGAAGGGGGAGTTTTTCATATAAGTTGAAGGACTTCAGAAGACAGAAAAAAGAATATAGTCTAAGGTACGAGGGCGCTTTTGATGAAGATCAAAATAGAGAGAGAGAGAGAGAGAGAGACTCTTACTGACTAAAAACCACCCCGTTCCATCTCCTGCACGTCAGACCGGAGCCCCGGTTACCCGTTAGGTTCTTCGGACATATACGTATAATGTGATGCTGACGTTCTACGTCGTTTGCCAATATGTCAGCACTCTAATTTCCGCATATCCCAGAGTGACCTGAAATCCATGCAGTCGCTATTTCTCATTATTTCAAACTAGCTTTTACCCGCGGCTTCGCTCGCGTCACAAAAGGATAAAAGTAGCCTATGTGACGTATACCAATACATATAGCGCCATCTATACCAATACTTTTGTTTTCCCTCGGGAATATCAAATTATTCCGGGATAAAAAATACCCTATTATTTAATCCAGACATTTAACTTTACGTCTGCAAAAATTCAAAGCAATCGGTTTAGTAGTTACGGCGTGAAATCGGAACAAACAAACAAACTCACTTTCCGATTTATAATACCTCTATTAGTAAGGATAAGGATGGTTCAATTGCCATCATTTAGTTTTACTCATGTTTACTTGGAAGAAAGCTAACGTAAGAATTACTATATTGATAAATAATTAAATGATAAATAATGAGAAACTAATCAATGCGCAAACTTACCGTCACCAGATGGTATGTTAGCTAAAAGTATTCCCGAATATTCCACACAGTTAGAATTGCGAAATATCGACTCTCACGAGTCTTGATGGAAGGCATTATACACACATATAATATGAATTAATATACAGTCAAGAAACTGGGCAATAGGTACTGTAACAAAAAGGCTTGAAGATTTATTATAAAATGGATTATACTTGTTGGTAAGCATTTGTATCTAGTCGAGATTAACCATCACATTTCTCTAATGACCACAGCGTCTAAGAAGAAATCGTCGTCGTACGGATAGTCTGAAATGAAAAAAATATGATGTGGGTACAAAACACCTTTATAATTGTTAAAGGGATGAAAAGTGACATAGACAATTATTTATCTCTTATCTCTTCTAAGCCCCCACTTCGTAAAATGGGCGATGGGAGTTTGTATGGATCATTCCGCAATTTTCAAGGCAGAAAGTAAAAATTTGGTATGTGGACTGTTAGTGATAAACAAAAAAATCGTGAATCTTTTTTTTTCATATCTATCGCCAATCCTGTGGAAACGCAGCCTTTTACTTATTAAAACCATTAACAGACATCTGTAACATGGTTGAATTTTACTAAAATGGTAGATTTTTACAAGTGTGGGAGAGCCATGCTTCGGCACGAATGGGCCGGCTCGACCGGAGTGATACCACCACCGTTATGTTTCGTCGTGTGAGTGAGGTTACCAGAGGCCCAGCTCCCTCCCCCCTTCCCCCATCTCCCCAATCCCCGAATCCCCAACAATCCTCAAACTCCTAATCCCCAAAATGCCGGTAACGCACTTGTAACGCTTCTGGTGTTGCAGGTGTCCATGGGCGACGCCGATTGCTTACCATTAAGTGATCCGTCAGCTCGTTTACGGCATTATGCCATACAAAATTAAAGATTCTACTTAATATGAAGATTAATTCACTACCACTTGCAAGCTATTCGTTGAATACCAATTTTGTTCATTGTATAATAGATAAACTTACGCATGTATTCATCTATTTCCGGCAGTTCCATACACGCGCCCATATAAACAGGAAACCATACTAAAAGAAAAGGAAATAACTGACTTAAAACTAAGTGGGTCCTATGTGTGAGCTGTTATACTTGCTTCCAACACTATATATGTCAAAAACGCCTAAACGCTCGGATATTTGTTCTCCATTCCACAAGGTCCGTATAATAAACAACACCTGATGAAACAATTAAATTATCTAACATAGTGTTACGTTCATAATGCAAGAGACTAGACTCCTAAAACGCATAAAAATGTATAAATGTGTTCACGTTGAACTAGTGGTAGAGCGCGCGATGCACTCGCGCCCCCAAGTAAATTACTACAGTTTAGCAACTTAGGGATCGTCGCTTGCGCAAACGCATAGCGGTCAGCGTTAACACAAGCTCGCAACGTCAACCACGCCCGCACCGCCTACTACCGTGCCCGCTACCGAAACTACGCGTTCGACGTAAATGCTAACCACTTAATATGCTATGGTATCGGATTTTATACGAATATATTTACAACACACTCAGTTGTTTCAGATAGTTAGATAGCTGTGAAATGAAAAGAATCAATAAAAAATATACTTACTATCGTAACCCTCTCTACAATTCACAAATTCTAACATACAATAATTTTTGAAGGTTTGGTATACTGAATACTCAGATTTGGCACACAGCTTCCCTGTTCTGAAAAATTAAAACGCGTTTTATATTATATACAAATAAATAAAAATGAGTTTTATTCAGTTTATTGAATTGCCCAAATATATATGTACAACATGTAATGTAATTAACGCTTTGTTATTAAGGGTATAATTTTTGTTGTATTCTTTTTTACTTTCGTTTTATTTAATAGTTTAGTTGTAGTTAATTTTAAGTTGTAAATATTTATGTAGTTATTAATTTCATTTATATCTTTAATTAACGCACACCCTCAAACACCCCAATTAGAATATTATGTTATAATCATAATACATACACAAAATTTTTAATTTAACATGTGTATGCATCCTTACTGGTCTTGTCATAAGGTTTATTTTTCTTTATTTTGTATTGAATGATAGAATTTGTATGAATACAAATAAAACTGCGATTTTAAGTCTTATTGCTTTGACTTACGGTCCATTTCGATTTGTTTTAACAATAAAGGGCAAAATAATATGACAATAATTTCCGTAGTTTTAATTTTTTTGGGATAAAAAATTACCTATACTAAAAATTATATTAATCGATTCAGTTAACGATTCTGAACAAACTATTTTCAGGATGTGCGTTATTTCAGTTACATGTTATATGCATAAAAAAAAAACTAGCATTGAAGTCAAAACGTGTCTGTCAATACCTTTATACATTTAGGTTAAGGCATCAAGTCAAGGTTAAGGTGTCCGATTGACAAGCATAATTACGGTAGTGTATACGATATGACTATATCCAAAGTACAAATAAAAATATTTCAAATTTTCAATTGACCTAGAACAAGCATCATGATCAGGGTACTTACTCTTGAAACCAATTCAATAAAATTACAATAATTATTTAATGTCGAAACTAGAGGTATACAACCTCTATCATAAATGCTAATAAAATAACATTCAGAGTACGGAATATACAGCCAAACTCAATACCATTTAGTTAATTAAAATATTCACGAAATGCGGATGCAATGGGCGCTAGTGTTGGAACTCAAGAGTACGAAATGTCATAATACTAATGCCGATCGATCGGAATTAGATTCAAGAGTAAGGCCCCTGTTCTCATTCTTTTACCACATTTTAAACTTTAGTATAAGGACACAGTTTGTTAACTATTCCAATTTCAAAATTGGAAGCCTGTTTGAACAACGCCTTCATTGTGTTTTACCGTGTCAGTGAGTTTGCTGGAGGATCTTGGCTTAAGGCTTAATTTCAAAAAAATATAATATGAACTCAATCCAATAAATATATTATATTGATTGCCTCGTTGGCCGAGTGGTCGTAAGTGCGACTGCCGGGCAAGGGGTCTCGGGTTCGATTCCCGGGTCGGGCAAAGTATTACTGAGTTTTAAAAAAAATCTCAGTATTAGCAATATCGGTATATACCGGGCACAATTCCAGACTCCTTAGGGGGTGAGCCTATTGTCATATGACAATAGGCTCACCCCCTATTACATGGGACTCATAACATAAATAGTGAAAAGTGGGTGTTACATTGTAGTGGCATAATGTGCACCTCTGCCTACCCCTTCGGGGATAAAAGGCGTGATGTTATGTTAATGTTATTTTATGTTATTATATGAAATGTTATAAGTACTTATTACATTATTACTTGTGACTGTGAAGACAAGGTCTTGCTAAATAATCACACTCCTCATATAACGAAAATATTGCAACTGTAGTTCGTGGTTTTGTCTTTCCTGCTCCCTCCGCCTTTCTGCAAATTTAAAAGACAAAACGATTGTTTTAGACAAAAACCTTATTCCTTATTCCTTTATTAATAAGGTAGAGTACAAAATTAATATGTCTAAATGGAACAGAACTGTATTTAAAAGGAACAGAATATTATAATGGAACAAAATATTAATTAGATATAGGTAAATAATATTAATTATTTAACGCTCAGGTAGGACAAACAAATATGAGCGACAATTTAGTCATAGGAAAATTTGGTTACGGAACTCGAAGTGAGAGAGGTGAAAAGCTAGCACAATTTGCCTTAGAGAACAAACTGTCGATTATGAATACCTTTTTCAAAATGAGAAAAAGCCGTAAATGGACTTGGCTATCCCCAGATGGAAAAACAAAAAACGAAGTAGATTATATTTTAGCAAACCAACCCAAAAAAATAAGAAACATAGAAGTTCTCCACGGCTTAGGATTCAATTCAGATCACCGCCTAGTAAGAGCTACTTACCTTCTGGGAAAACAAAAGAAAACTAGGAAAACTTTTAAATCACAGCCCAAGTCCTTAAAAACAACAGAAGATATTAACTGTTACTTGAAAAGTCTAGAAGAAAATATACAAGAATTGAAACTCCAAGACGACGACCAGGACGTTCAGATGCTATACAATAAATTAGAAAAGGCCATTAATAAAAGCATGTCACTAAAAACGCTAGATTCGAAAATAGACAGAGTTGGAAAAATTGTAAGTAAAAGTACCAGGAACATGCTGATAAAACGAACGGAGTTAATAAAAATGAAACAAAAAACTAAAGAAACGAAAATAGAATTAAGTACTCTTTTTATGACAACAAGGAAAGCCATCAGAAGAGATTATCAGAATTATAGAAATAAGATAATAGAAAATAACCTTTTGAAATATAGAAGCTCGAAAAAAGCCTACAAACAGCTGACAACGCACAAAAATTGGATACAAAACCTAAATACTAGAAATAACGAGACAAAAACAAGAGACCACGTGATAAATAGTGCAACAGAATTTTACAAGGCATTGTATACAGAGAAAACTGGCGTATCTTTTACAACTGACATAAGTAACACTTTACATACCGAAATAACCAATCAAGATATAGATGTACCACCAATAGACGCCTTGGAAACTATCCACCATATTAAAAAATTGAAAAAAGATAAAAGCCCAGGCCTAGACTCTATACTCAACAATGCTTTGAAAGCAGGTTAGGGAACCGGAAAAGCAGGGGCTTTTAGCACGTCCTCTCACCCACCTATTCAATAAAGTTCTTGACACTGGGCAGGTCCCAGATCAATGGAAGAGATCTGATATAGTCTTACTGTACAAAAAAGGGGACCCGAAAGACGTAGGAAATTACAGACCTATAAGTCTTCTTTCAAGCGTGTACAAATTATTTATGTCAATTCTACAAAGCAGATTGTCTCCAAAAATCGATGAATACCAGCCGTTAGAACAAGCTGGCTTTCGTTCGGGCTTTTCTACAACAGATCACATTCACGCTATTCAACAAGTGATAGAAAAACACAAAGAGTTCAACAAACCACTATATATAGCTTTCATCGACTATGCAAAGGCTTTTGATACGATCTCTCATAACTCTATATGGGAAGCCCTGGATCACTGTAAAATCCAAGAAAAATACATAAAGGTATTAAAAAACATCTACAAAGGAAGCACCAGCAGGGTAAAACTGGAAAAAAGAGGAACAAATATACCAATTTTTCGGGGAGTAAGACAAGGAGATCCTGTTTCACCAAAGCTTTTTATAGCGGTACTACAGATTATTTTCAAGAACTTGCATTGGCCGTCACACGGAATAAAAATAAATGGGAGGAGGCTCACTCATTTAAGATTCGCTGACGACATTGTGATTTTTGCCGAAACCAATGACAAACTAGACGAAATGATAAGCACACTGAGAGAAGAAAGCGAAAAAGTTGGGCTCATAATGAACCAAGATAAGACAAAAGTAATGACAAACAGCAAAACCACTAACATCAAACTATATGGCAAAGCACTAGAATGTGTAAATAACTACATATACCTTGGCAAACAAGTATCATTCAGTAACAAGAATGAAGAAGAAGAAATAGAACGGCGAGTGAACATTGGCTGGAAAAGATACTGGAGCCTAAAGGAAATTCTAAAAGGGAATTTCCCCCTTCACCTGAAGAAGACTGTAATGGATACTTGTATTCTTCCAACTCTCACTTATGGCTGCCAAACATGGACGTATAACACAAAAATAAAAACAAAACTAACAAACTGTCAGAAAGCGATGGAAAGAAGTATATTAAAAATAAGAAAAATTCAAAAGATAAGAAGCAAGAATATTAGAGAAAAAACTAACATAATAGACGTACTTCATTATGCTCGTACACAAAAATGGCGATGGGCTGGACATATAGCGAGATACACAGACAAGAGATGGACATTAGAAACCACAATATGGAAAGGACCTGCGGGGTAAAGAAATAGAGGCCATCCAAGGAACAGGTGGATTGATGAGATAATTCAAGTAGCTGGAAAAAATTGGAGAATAAAAGCAAGAAATAGAAAATTGTGGAGTAAGCTGGAGGAGGCCTTTACCCAGCATGGGGTTCCAATGACATAATAGTTATAGTTATTTATTTATTAAGAGAAAATGTTATTTAAGGTTGTTGGAAATAAATGGGCTTATTATTATTATTATTATTAAATAATATTAATTTTGTCTTCATCGTCATCAGACCGTTTCCGTGTATTGTACATAGGCTTCTTCAATTACACTCCACTGAGCTCATCTTCAGGCTTTCGTGACTCAACCACTTCTAACCATCTACTGCCTGTTGGTTCGGAAACATGTACTTTAAACTTTAGCAAACTTATGTTCTGGAAATATTTTTGATGTTGTTAAACAAAGAATTTTACCAACGATTTCTTCGAACTTTTTTTGTATACTACTTATTAAGTGTGGGAGAGCCATGCTTGGGCACGACTGGGCCGATCGGAGTGATGCCACGGCCTCACAGAAAATCAACGTCAAACAATGCTTGCATTGTGTTTCGCCATGTGACTGAGGGTATTAAAGCACAACTATCCCAATCTCCCCAAAAAGCCGCTAACGCGCTCGTAATGCCTCTGGTGTTCCAGGTGTCCATGGGCGACGCCGATGACTTACCATCAGGTGATCCGTCTGCTTGTTTATCGTTTTCTCCCATAAAAAATATTTACTTCAGGATGTATTTCGATTAACTCATAACATAATGGGTGAAAAGTAGGTGTTATTCTTACAATTATAAATGGGAAAGTGAGTTTGTTTGTTGGTTTGTTTGTTCCACTTTCACGCCATAACTTCTAAACCGATTACTTTGAATTTTTGCAGGCGTAAAGTTAGAAGTCCGGAATAAATAAAAATAATAGGGTACTTTTTATCCCTGAAAATTTTGATATTCCGGAGGGAAAACAAAAGAATTGGTATAGATGGCGCTGTGTATATTGGTATATGTCACATAGGCTACTTTTATCGTTTTGAGAAGCGAGCGAAGCCGCAGGTAGGAGCTAGTACTAAATACGTGTGTCTGGTTTTCCTACCCCTTAAAAACTTTTAAAATGCTGCCATGTCTTGTTACATTTATTTATATCTGTTGTGTAGGTACTTTTTGGTTGATTCAGCCCCATCCTTGCGTCGTAGGTCATAATATGGTCTAGTTGATGTATGAATTTTCTGACGTCGAACATCTGAGTGCGATGGGTTGCGCGTGGAAACTTGTTTTACTGTTGTTACTAGCAAATAAGGCGAACCTGTAGAAGATACGTTGTCGTTATTATAGTGATAAACGCAGAACAACAAATAAGGTCCAATTTTGTGATTACGGGGGTTCCTTGAATTTATTTTATAAACAGTTTTGATGGTAGAATAGTCAGTCAAATCATTGGGCTACCAAACAGGACGCCTCGAATCTATTTTAATTTTTTGTATAATAATCAAATTACTGATAAACAAAGACTATAAAGCACTGAATACTTACAAAGTGCTTGTAGAACTATCACGTTTATAATATTTTTTGCCAACATACTCATCCCAACGTATATTTTGGTATTGTCAGTAGTATTAGTTTTCTTTTTTATATTCTACATAATAAAATACATGCAATATTATAAAATGGTTTCAAAATTGTTGATCGCTTATTTCAAATAAAATTCATTGAACATTTTTATCGAAACCAAGAGTTAAAATGAACGTAACATTAATTAAAATGTTAATATACATGTGATTTCAATTTGAAATTATGTTTTTATGGCTGTGTGTGTTATAGGTAGTGGAGATGACGTGCTTCGTCAAACGAATGGGTCAACTCAACCGGAGTGATACCACGGAGTGAGGCCTCACAGAAAATCAGTGTTGTGTTTCCCTGTGCAAGTGACGTTGTTGGAGCTCAACAACCCTATTTTTTTACCTTAGGAAATATACTTCATGTATCGTCCTCTCGTCGGGGGACGAGAGGGATATGTGAGACTCTCTGGGAGCAACCTGTTCACCCACTAAAACCCAGGAGCACACCAGCGTCGCCATGTGAGGGGGTCTGGGAAACCGGATGAACCTTTACGACCAGGAACCCCCTCGGCGAGCTCAACAGCATTACCTCAACTACAAACGGCTTAGAATGCACTTGTAAATTCGTTGGAAAAAAATATACTCAACCTGGAAATGGAAATAAATTAACTCATCGAATATGTCGGAACGCATATATACGCGAGACACAATATGTTTTCTATTGTGTCTCAAATGTATATGTATTGGCATGTAAGAGGTTAAACCTCTTAATCCAACAAATCAAACTCTCTCTCTAAGATCTGGTATAGTTTAATGCCATCCAAACACGAGGAAGGGTATTGCAGACGTATCGTGTAGCACAATGATAATGTGAATAAGTACAGTCGGCGAGACCAATAGGGCAGATGTCTAATTTTTATTTTAATGTCCGTCTGGTAGATTATTTTAAATCATTAGACACGTATGTTTTACAGAAACAAATACTTTCGACGATATAT
This sequence comes from Spodoptera picta, assembly GCA_038387885.1. Classification (NCBI taxonomy): domain Eukaryota; kingdom Metazoa; phylum Arthropoda; class Insecta; order Lepidoptera; family Noctuidae; genus Spodoptera; species Spodoptera picta. The sequence goes on along the minus strand of JAZHFQ010000761.1, from coordinate 7,524,846 downwards.
TGATTTGAAATGTCGCGTGACGTCACTTCTATGAACATTTTATACGTAGAAATGACGTTTTAGCCTCCACTCCTAAACATTGATTCGTTTTATCTAAGTATTGCTTTATTATACGACAAAATAAAAAAATACGTGCATATTATTTTTTTCATTACCAAGCTTACGGACTAATTATATATTTAATTTTCATACCCTGTCACCATCCCTATTACTATACAGGGCACACATCGACACAACTGTCATATACAGCGTGAAGGTCATCGCACATCTCTACAACGGCCACAACTCAGCAATTTCATTGTCATTTAAATATGAACTCCAAACCGAATGTCCCATGACATATTTCATAACGTCAAAATAGACAAGTCAAAATTAAAAAGCAAAGAATAACCATTATTAGTACTGATAGGTTAGAAGTCGGCGCCTAAAAATTATTCAATAAAACCTTAATAGATACCAAATTTACAATTTTATGGCTAGTTATATCATTATGATATGAGCTTTTGGAACCGACTTCTAACTTATCAGTGGGTAACCTATAAGCACTAATAATAGTTATTTTTTGCTTTTTAGTTCTGATTTTTTGTTTGTCATTAGTTTTTGGTTATTCGAAGTCTGTATTTTAAACGCAGTTTTTATTTTATCATATTCAGTGTAAATCTTCATAGATTCGTTTTGTCACTTATAATCTACATAGGTGCAAAGTTCTAATCAATACAGATTATACAAGCCCAAACATAAGGTAATTCTTTACTATAAACCGGTGAAGAGTTCCTTTAACAATTACACTTCTTCATCATCAGACCCTTAATGACAGTGCCACTCTATCTAGGAGTAAAGTCCTCGTCAATACAAATTAATCAAGCCCAAACACTCGGTAGTTAATATAAACCGTTGAGGAGGTCTCTCGACTGTCTGTCAGCTCCATCATCAGGAGGACTCCAAACCCTTATCAAATTGTAGTGTTTAAAAATCCTAATTGAAAAACATAATGGACACATTACTCGCCCCTACAATTTTCGAAAGTTCCCCTCGGTGTCTCGTTTCACGGTAAAAATACATTCTTTTTTTGTATTGTGTTCAAAGAAAAAAACGCCTTGCCAGAGCCATGCTTATTAGGTGTACGTTGGCCTTTATCTACCTCTAATATGCATGGGTAGGCGATTTCATTTTGACGTTCACAAACCATGTTTCCTCGTAGAATTCGGTTTTTAAAATGCTGAAATTAGTAAAAAGGCAATAAAAAGGACAAGAGTCTTCAATACTGGTACACTGGACATAGGACTATTATGAGGTTATGCGTGAGGCACAAAGGTCTTGACGTCTGTTTCCATTAGTTGGTTGGACGACCTTTGGTGATTTTTCTTTGATTTTATGATTTCATAATAATAGCATGGAGTAATTTTATTTGCCTTGTGTATGTTAGTAGCCAGACCCTCTATTACATGAAACTTTTAAGTGGAACATGAGACCTCTAAGTGTGGTTCAGCCATACTTCGGCACGGATGCGCCGGCTCGAACGTCGGATTTCTGTGGGGTTGTGATATCGCTCCGATATCACAACCCCACAGAAATCCGACGTAAAACAACGATTGCGTTATGTTTCGCCGTGTGAGTGAGGTCGCCGCAGCCCCAATTACTCTCCTCCGCAATTTTCCCAATCATTGAATCCTTAACAATCCCCAAATTCCTAATCCCCATAAGGCCATTAACACACTTGTAATGCGTCTGGTGTTTCGGATGTCCATGGGTGACGTTTGACTGCTCACTTACAAGCTTGTTCCATAAAAAAATACATAGCAGTTGTAACATAACTGTAGAAAAGTGAGTATTACATGATATTTTTATGAATGTATATCCGACTCTAGAGGTAATGTAATGCGTTGGAAATAATAATATATTAATAGGACTATAATAATTATCGACGATACAGCCTCGTTCCAGCTTTTACCCTTTTTAGTTTCATTTTTATATTATTTTTACATACTACGTCTTTTAAGGTTTAAATATCTCTAATTTTAAGGTTCATAAATAACGAAGATATCGGCGAACAAACAAAAAAAGCATATATACGGTCAAATTGCGAACCTCCTCCATTTTTTGAAGCCGCTTAAAAATACCCTTCAATGTTTGAAATCAGTCTAGGGGATAATAATGGATTATTGCATTCTTAACGCGAATATGGGGCTCAATAGGGCTGATGCCGATTCGGAGTCGCGGGGAACCTAACGGGTTAAGTACCGGGGCAGGAACGGGGTGGTTTTTATTCAGTAAGAGTTTGACACTCCCTTCTCGCCTAACCCAGGCGGGAGCAGTCATTCGATGATTTTCTCCCTTCAATAAAACCGCGAATATGCTATAATGCTTTTATGTTAAATAAACAAAAAAAAAATTATTCCTCCAATGAAGTGTTACAGTCGAATGTTGCGAGGCAAATTACGTGTAAACAAATCTCGCTTAACAACCTCTGCGGTAACATTCAGCATATTGATCAATATTTTGTACAGCATGCATCAAACAATGCCTTGTAGATATTGTGAGGATTTCACTGTTCCCTTTCTTGAATGTAACGTGGCATTTCATGCAGTTTGAATGTATGTCTGTCTACCACATAATCATTTGAAAGGAATGAGTCCCCTGAATATATGAATTCTGAAAAACAAGAAAATTAAACTAAATTACTAAAATTAATTAACTAAATTAAATGAAAACTACCCAATTGGGTAGTTTCCAGGGTACCAAAATTAGATATTAGTCCGTCAGTTAGATAATGAAAAAATATTAGACACATATTTTTTATTTCCTCGTATTAAGTTGCAATACTTAGATAAAATCGCGTTATGTTTAAGAGTGGGAGGTCGTTACGTCATAACGTGCTACAAAATGTGGCACGTTATGACGTCACACGATATTTCAAATTAATATATCGTCGAAAGTATTTAATTTTGTGAGAAAAGAAAAAATACGTGTCTAATGTTTTAAATGTATGTACCAGACGGACATTAAAATCAAAATTAGGCATCTACCCTATTATAGATACCTACCGTAGATATTTCTAGTATAGAGATAGGTAACTTAATGAGGCCAATAGACAGGCTAATATAAATATTCGTAAACTTGACTAAGTTCCTTGTGATAAGATTAATATACACGCACGAAAGGATGAAAAAACAAAAATGAAGGATGAAAGGGCAAAGATATATGTATGTATGTATGTATGTATGTATGTATAGTTTATTGTGCTCGAGTGTAGGTATATATATTATAATGATGTTTCTTTATGTTTATCACTAAATATGTAAGTGTATCTATTTTAATTGCTCAATTAATTCGTTGCTTGCTTCTTGCTCACACCATTAACCCTTCTCTGCATCACCCAAAGGTCAGACTGGGAGAAAATGCCTGCGGCATTAAGTCCACCTTATGTATATTTTGTGCATGAAGCTTAAATAAATAAATAAATATAACTACCGACCAATAAAGACTACACGTATGTCACTAGACTCACTTGTTATTATGGGGGCTAGTCTCAGTGCGTTGTGGGTAATATGTTATAATTACTTCAGGGCCGATTTTTTAAAGCTCAGAATAGAATAGAATATAACTTAATTGTACACCATTAATAATACAGTACATTCAGAAAAGGAAATGACAAATATAAATAAAAATAATAATGGGCACAAAGGCGGTCTTATCACTTATAGTGATTTCTCCCAGACAACCTTTGGGTGGATATAACGCAAAAGAAATATTTAGACGGGTTGTGTACTAAGAAAATAAATAAATAACGTAGTAATAATAGAAACATACATTTATGTACATATACATACATATAAACATGCATACATATATATTTACATCCCGCAATCGATTGGACGTCCCATGAAGGAAAAAGTGCATTTAATCTGGCGTCCACCCGCTTTTGGCGCGTACCGGACGCCACTTTTTTGGTCTATGCTACTTAGGTCCTTTTGGTCCTGGCTACACTTAGGTGAAAAATCGACAGAGGCCAAAAGATCGGTTTAATGGCTGTTATAATATTTTGAAAAGTTCTCAAAGAAATCTCAGCGCAGATAGGGCGCTGCTGTAGCGCGTATATTCACAGTTGTATATTTTTGGGATTTTCTGACTATAATTCCGCCTATTTGGCGTCGTCAAAAATAATAACAGCGACGTTGCCAGTTCGCTCATTAAATCTGTCTCAATAGATCATAATATTATCTACCGCATTCAAAACAATATTCACCGTCGTAGATTAGGATGTGTTGCGTATTATTTGGAGTCCGATTTTATTCAATTAGTTTTATTTACATTTTAATACATGTCAGTGCAACTTACGACAACTTATCTGCAATCCTGTTCTCAATTTGTCAATGAGTACCTATCACTGATATATAACAGATGAGGGTATAAATTAACTACTTAATGGGATCTTAGAAATAAGTACTAAAGTGACAAAATTATATATTTTACCACAAAAAAAGGTTAACTAGAGTTTAACTCGTATAGTATAGTTTCCGTATAAATTTTGACGTAATTTTATTAACTTTATCTATTTTTGTGGTTAGAAGGTGCATATAACACTGAATAATTAATTAATGTTGTATAGTATTACTGATAAAATCAATCAACGTTTGTCTTTTTATTATTTTCCTCGGCGTGTTATAAAGATTCAATTAGGAATTATAAATGTTTTTGATTTTAAAAAATAAACACTTCAATAAAAGTGATATCCATATTAAACATAACATAACATCACGCCTTTTATCCCCGAAGGGGTAAGCTGAGGTGCACATTAAGGCACTTAATGCCACTGTACAATGTAATATACACTTTTCACTATTTATGAGATAATTAAAACATTCTAGTAATAAGATATATTCTTATTATCTTATTGACTTATTACGGACGCACAATAGCTATATGTGGACGTTCAATAGCTATATACGGACGCCCAATAGCTATATATGGACGTTCAATAGCTATATACGGACGCCCAATAGCTATATACGGACGTTCGACAGCAATATACTGACGTTCAACAGCTAGGTGATCTTACATGATACCTTTTTTTGAGGGAGAAATATCAAAATTAAGTAAAAACGCGGGTTACTCACGTGAATATACTGAGCAAAGCTCTACTAGTTTCGAACCACAGAGGGGTTCTTCCTCATGAGCAGCGTGCGCGGTCGCGGCGATGTCGCGCAGCTCACTCAACCAAATAAGAGAAATATCATCCAATGCCTTCTCCCGCCTTTGTCTTCCGTGTCTTTGTCTTCGAGGCCTACCTGACCGGTAGATCTGTCATATACTCCGGTCACCGGGGCGAATGGAACCGGCAAGAGATGTCGCGCGGTGTTCCGCAGGGATCGGTTCTGGGGCCGCTCCTGTGGAACATCGGGTATGACTGGGTGCTGCGCTCCGACCTCCCGAGCGGCGTTAGCATGACATGCTACGCCGACGACACGCTGGTGCTAGCGCACGGGAGGTCGCACCAGGCGGCGGCCGACTTAATGGCGACAGCGGTTGCGACAGTCGTTGAGAGAATCCGGCAATTGGGATTCGAGGTGGCGCCCCGCAAGTCCGAGGCCATGTGTTTTCATGGCCGCGGGAACGCGCCACCTCCGGGTGGGTCCCAAATAACGGCGGGAGGAGTTACCATCGGCGTCGAAACGGCGATGAAGTACCTAGGACTCGTCCTCGACAGCCTGTGGAACTTCGTGGAGCACTTCCGACGTTTGGCTCCAAAGTTGGAGAGGACGGGGGCTGCGTTCAAGCGCATCCTCCCAACCTCGGGGGGCCAAACGCCTCCTGCCGGAGGTTATACACCGGGGTCATGCGGTCCATGGCCCTCTACGGCGCCCCTGTGTGGGCGCTGAACTTGATGCGGCGGCCCGCTCGGGCGCTGCTCATGGCACAGAGGGTTATGGCGATCCGAATGATCCGCGGATACCGCACGATCTTCGGGGAGTCAGCGAACCTCCTTGCCGGATTACCGCCGTGGGATCTGGAGGCGAGGCATCTGGTGCTCGCGCGCATGTATCACATGCGCGCGGAGGCACATCGCCGGGGCGAAACTCCGCTGCCGCGCCAGATAAGTGCGTGGCGGGAAGAGCTCCGGCGCGACCTTTGGCGGAATGGCAGCAACGACTGTCGCAACCGAGGGCTGGGCTCGCTGCCATTGCAGCGATAAGTCCCCTCTTTGAGGAGTGGCTTGAGAGACGCTACGGCGTCCTCACCTACCGCCTGACGCAGGTCCTCACCGGACATTTCGGGAGGTACCTGTGTCTGATGGGGCGGGAGGCCGGGAGTCATCACTGCGAGGACCGCTCTGAGGCCACGGTTGAACACACTGTAACGGAATGCCCTGCGTGGGCTGAGCACCGCCGTGCCCTCAGGGAAGTGATCGGCGATGGCGACCTCTCGCGTCCGGGCCTAGTGCAGGCCATGATGCGGAGCGAGGGGGACTAGGATGCCATCTCCTCCTTTTGCGAAGCAGTCATGCTAGCTAAGGAGAAGGAGGGACGCGTGAGGCAGCGAAGCGCTTCCTCCTCGCAACCCAGCCATCGCGAAGGACACACCGGGCGTCGGGGATCGTGGGACGATCTCCGGCCACCGTAAGCGTGGGCCTGCGGACGGCAAGCATGGGGTCATGCGGTCCATGTCCCTCTACGGCGCCCCTGTGTGGGCGCTGAACTTGATGCGGCGGCCCGCTCGGGCGCTGCTCATGGCACAGAGGGTTATGGCGATCCGAATGATCCGCGGATACCGTACGATCTTCGGGGAGTCAGCGAACCTCCTTGCCGGATTACCGCCGTGGGATCTGGAGGCGAAGGTGCTCGCGCGCATGTATCACATGCACGTGGAGGAACATCGCCGAGGCGAAACTCCGCTGCCGCACCAGATAAGAGCGTGGCGGGAAGAGCTCCGGCGCGATCTCATGGCGGAATGGCAGCAACGACTGTCGCAACCGAGGGCTGGGCTCGATGCCATTGCAGCGATAAGTCCCCTCTTTGAGGAGTGGCTTGAGAGACGCTACGGCGTCCTCACCTACCGCCTGACGCAGGTCCTCACCGGACATGGAAGTTTCGGGAGGTACCTGTGTCTGATGGGGCGGGAGGAAACGTCCGGGTGTCATCACTGCGAGGACCGCCCTGAGGACACGGTGGAACACACTGTAGCGGAATGCCCTGCATGGGCTGAGCACCGCCGTACCCTCAGGGAAGTGATCGGCGATGGCGACCTCTCGCGTCCGGGCCTAGTGCAGGCCATGATGCGGAACGAGGGGGACTGGGATGCCATCTCCTCCTTTTGCGAAGCAGTCATGCTAGCTAAGGAGAAGGAGGGACGCGTGAGGCAGCGAAGCGCTGCCTCCTCGCAACCCAGCCATCGCGAAGGACACACCGGGTGTCGGGGATCGCGGGACGATCTCCGGCCACCGTAAGCGCGGCCCTGCGGACGGCGAGCATGGGTGGCTCCCCATCCGACCAGAAACAGACCCGAGCATACGGCGTGTCGCGTTCCGCGCGCGCCTCAAAGAGCCATCAGACCACCACAGATGTGGCCCAACAGGGCCGATGCCGATTCGGAGTCGCGGAGAACCTATGGGGTAACCGGGGCTCCGGCTCGACGTGCAGGAGAAGGAACGCGGTGGTTTTTAGTCAGTAAGAGTCTGACACTCCCTCCCGCCTCACCTAGGCGGGAGCAGTCATTTGATGATTTTCCCCCCTTAAAAAAGAAAGAAAAAAGCGTCTCTGTCTCTCAAGCCACTCCTCAAATCTTACATGATAGGAAGTAGGTGGATGTTCAATAGCTATATACGGACGCCCAATAGCTATATATGGACGTTCAATAGCTATAATTATACGGACGCCCAATAGCAATATACGGACATTCGATAGCTAGGTGATCTTACATGATACCTGCTGAGGAAGAAACATTCTTCGCGCGCATGTCCTTCGTCAGCCTCCGCAAGAGACTCCTGCCATTACCATGTCATTTATCAGGATCCTCAAATTTTTTCATCTTATCTTACACTATCTGATGTATGTACCTACCAATTAAATTCAATTAATTCATATTGCTCATTCCATCAATATTGATAGGTAGTATAATAATTATAAAGTAGGCACCTACTAGTAGATAACACTATTTTATCATTATTGGGCATTAGTAAATATGTATTGATAGATTTCCGGATATTGGAATAATGTTGAAACTCTGTACTACCAGGCGAGTGACAAGAGAGACTAAAAGAAAGAGACAAGTGAACCCAAAGCTGGCAACGTTGCAGTCGCAAATACCATCCACGGTGTGGGGACGTTAAGTAGCTGATACCATGGTTAAATCACGATCAATATATGTAGGACTCCAATTTGTTATCACCATTGTTTGGGGTTCAAAAATGTTGCAGCATGACTGCAAGAAGAATATCGTGAAAAATAAAATTATCGGAAAATGACGTATCCTACAAAGCTGGAAATCGAATAACTAAGCAATATTCATCAAGACATATTAAAAAAATTAAGGGGAACTGGGGGACGTCATAATGATGCGCGACGTGCGTGACGCCAAAAAGATTCTAGGATGTAAATATATACATACATACATATATCCGATTATACGTTCCTCAGTTAAATTGTAACTGAGGAAAAACTTTCAATATTTGACAATTCTTCCATAATAAAAACTTTCAAGTGTCAATTTTATTGTAGAATAACTCGACAGTTTAACTGTCGAGTTATTCTGTTAAACAGTTAAACAGCAACCTATTGTTCTATAATTGTGTTTATAATGACGGTACTCAACGAGTTAAGAATTAACTGATGAAATGTATATGTAATGTAATGACTGCTTCGTTAGCCGAGAGGTCGCAATTGCGATTGCCGGGCAAGGGGTTTCGGGTTCGATTCCCGGGTCGGGCTAAGTATTACTGGATTTTTAAAAATTCTCAATAGTAGCACGGAGTCTGGAACTGTGCCCGGTATATGGCAATAGGCTCACCCCCTATTACGTGGGACTCATAACATAAATAGTGAAAAGTGGGTGTAACATTGAACATACAGAGTTTTGAATTTTATTATAATGTAGTGAAGGTATAAGAGTGATATCAACAGAGAGTGCATCTAAACAAGAAAAAGTACAAATAAACATGTTGTGTATCTGTGGTATAATCTCTGGTGTCTAATAGTCTATGGTGAGATATTATCTATGTGCGTGGCGGAGCCCGCGAATTTTTAAAACAATTGAAGACGTAATAAATGTGTGTGTCGATAGCCTTCTCTCTTTTTACTTATATTTCGTTTGCTTAACAAAACGAGAGGACATCAGGGTCTGTAAATGCGCAAATCGGTGTCTCCAGAGCGACGAATTGACGTGATTTTTAGGTGGAGATAGTGCAGGGATGGATTGACATAAAGTACATTATAAAACATCACGTTACAATTAATAGGAGTCGAGAAACGAGTGAAACCTGGAGGAGGTTTAGCTAATACCCTAAAACGCATGCAAATGTCTATTACATTTATTTTTATGGAATATGAGGCAAACGAGCAGGCTGATCACCTGATGGTAAGCAGTCAGCACCGCCCAATGACAACCGCAACACAAGAGGAGAAACAGGCGCGTTGCCGGCCTTTTAAACAGGGAATACACTCTTTTCTTGGTTTGAAGGTCGTATCGGTTCTGAAATACCGCCGACGACAGATCATTCCATAGTTTTGATGTGCGAGGTAGAAATCTACGAGAGAAGTGCACAGGTGTGGAATACCAACTATCTGTATCATGGGGATGGATATGCTGTCGTGAAGGTCGAAGGAAGACGCGGCAGGTATCAAACCAAACAATTCCCCAGAGCACTCCCTGTGTTATAAGCAATAGAAGATATTTCAACGCTTGACGATGACGTTCGAGTGAAATATAGTTCTAAATGAATGTTAAGTATTGTATAGGGCATTTATTATACTCACCAGCTGGTGATGGCTCTTCTAATGTGTAACATTTACCCATATGTAATATTTGCCAAACTGTAAAATAAATAAATGAAATAATATTTGTATAATTGACAGGTACGATACCACGGCCTCACAGAAAGCCAACTTAAAACAACACTTGTGTTGTGTGTCGTCGAATAAGTGAGGTTACCGGAGGTCGAAATCTTTCCAACCCCAAATCCACACCATTTCTCTAATTCCTAAATCCCAAAAAGCTGGTAACGAACTTGTAACACCTGTCGTGTTTCGGATGTGCATGGGCGGCGCCGATTGCTTACCCTCAGGTGATCCGTCGGCTCGTTTACCGGCTAATAGCATAAAAAAATATTAAATTATGTAAAAACGCGGGTTACTCACGTGAATATACTGAGAAAAGCTCTACTAGTTTCGAACCACAGAGGGGTTCTTCCTCATGAGCAGCGTGCGCGGTCGCGGCGACGTCGAGCAGCTCACTGTGGTTCCTAGTTTCTAGTTATATTGGGACGCATATTCACGAATAGCGTACGCGCGGCGCTGTGTGGTAATGTTGCGTTATGTAGGCGCAACCAAGTCGTGTATTTCAATTTCTTTAATTTTTGTCTCAAAAAAAAAGAAAAATACAAATAGGTACTTACTTTCATGTCCTTCCCTGCAGTTGACGAAATCTAACATACAGTAGTTTCTAAATGTTTGATATTCATAGTATAAAGTCCTCGCACATATAGCTGAAGTTCTTAAATGAAATTATTGAAATTAGAGACAGACGGGATAATTTCTTATGTTAAGGATTTGTTCTATTATCTCATGGGCTGTTTGAGATGGTATCCTTGCTCTTTATCGTTAGTGCGTTCACAATTACACAAAGTAGTGACAAGATCTGAGAAGACGCTGAGAGTCGTCCTAAGGGGAAAGAGGTCTCGGATTCAACTGCTCAGTTTATTTTTTAAGAAAACGTTGCCCCACACTACGATTTTTTACTGTGTCGTGAGTGCGTTTACAAACATACAAGTTCACATACACATGATACACAGATCCGGGACAACAATCTGTGGATCACATAAAGAGTTGTTCCATGCGGGAATCTAACCCGCGACACGTTGTGCGGCAACGAGTTGCCCAGCGACCGCGCCAACCGAGCAGTCAAGTTAGAAAACATGTAATTAAAAAATGGTGAGGTATATAATGATTACATATTACGGCCCTTGTCAAGACACGTCGTGACTGTAGGGTGGAATATATACAAATAGAGTAATAACACTCAGCTGCACCTATCGCGTGCGTTGTTAGAGCTGACCGAGAACAGTGACCAGGCAACAGCGCTATCTAACTTGAACCTGGACATTTTAAGGTGCGATCTCCATATGCGTAGAATTATTTCAACATTTTCACGACTGCTTCATTGGCCGAGTGGTCGCAAGTGCGACTCCCGGGTCGCGCTAAGTATTACTGGGTCTTTTTAAAAAAAAGCTCAGTAGTAGCACGGAGACTGGAATTGTGCCCGGTATATGGCAATAGGCTCACCCCCTATTACATGGGACTCATAACATAAATAGTGAAAAGTGAGTGTTACATTAGAGGTATACAGTGGCATTAAGTGCCGTAATGTGCACCTCTGCGTACCCATCCCTTCGGGAATAAAAGGCGTGATGTAATGAATGTTATTTTCACGAGTTTAAGTCGTCGATAAGAGACGAAAATTATATAAGTAGGTACTTAACATTCGAAAAAAAATTTAATACGCTTTCAAATCAAAATTCCACTTACGCATATGTCTTGTGACAATATTTTATTATGAAATCACATTGATCAGGGAGTGTATCTCGGAATGGCGCCGTGCGTCCATTGAATTTTTTTGTCTTCGCCGGCCACGTGTAGCTGTTAAAAATATTCAATATTTAAAAATACTTTTAAGAAGATTCATTCCGTAATATCAACCCTTGCCATTGCCAGCTATGTCGCTTGTCGCGCCATGCAACTCATGACTATGTACCCCAAACTTAGTTTTAAGAAGATTCATTCCGTAATATCAACCCTTGCCATTGCCAGCTATGTCGCTTGTCGCGCCATGCAACTCATGACTATGTACCCCAAACTTAGTTTTAAGAAGATTCATTCCGTAATATCAACCCTTGCCATTGCCAGCTATGTTGCTTGTCGCGCCAGTGGGGGCTAAAACGTCAATTCTATGTATAAAATGTACATAGCAGTGACGTCACGCGACATTTCAAATCATTAGAACGTCGAAAGTATTTGTTTCTTTAGGAAAATAAAAAATACGTGTCAAATGATTTAAAATAATCTACCAGACGGATATTAAAATAAAAATTAGGCGTCTGCCCTATTATGCATAGGTACTGGTAATCCGAAAGAGTGCTTCTATACTTTTATCAGATTTTAAATTAAGAACGTAAGTTCTATGGACTATCTGCCACATAAGATTATAGGGCTCTTACGTATAAAAAGACGTAGTGGAACAAGTTCTAAGTCTTTAAATCCTGACATGTTACCTGTGCTCTTGGCGTAGGATATTCCCAATCGTTGACAACTTAGGCGACTTCGTTGGCAATTTTGTTGACGTTTTGTATGGCGTCACAATACTTTTAGTCGTAATAGTAATCTTAGAAGCACGTTCTTCGCATTGTACAAATACTAAGTACAAAAATTTAGAAGATTTAATAAAATTGTGATATTTTTAAAGCTTGCTCTATACTAGAATTTTCTCCTGAGCTTTTAAAAACGTAAAATTTCGCATATACATGAGACTCAGACCCAAAAATTTGTGGAAACCGTTACACGTTGCGTGGCGGCCAGTTGCCCGGCCACTGCGCCGTCTGTGCAGTCAAAGATCTATTTGACCGGTTTTTCGAAAAATACCCAAGAATACAAAGTCCGAAGTTGAGTTTGGAGTCCAATGTTGAGGATTTACCTAATACAAAGAATTTATAACATGTGTATCTGGGAACAAAAAGCCTGGCAAGACATTATTATTGAAAGGTTCAAAATTAATTACTGGACTGCCTCGTTGGCCGAGTGGTTGCAAGTGCGACTGCCGGGCAAGGGGTCTCGGGTTCGATTCCCGGGTCGGGCAAAGTATTACTGGGTTTTTAAAAAATTCTCAGTAGTAGCACGGAGTCTGGAAATGTGCCCGGTAAATGGCAATAGGCTCACCCCCTATTACATGGGACTCGTAACATAAATAGTGAAAAGTGGGTGTTACATTGTACAGTGGCATTAAGTGCCGTAATGTGCACCTCTGCCTACCCCTTCGGGGATAAAAAGGCGTGATGTTATGTTATGTGTCAAAATTAATTAATATACCTCTATTGTTAAATACTCATGTCCTTCAACTCATTATTTGCGCTGCCATAAGTGTAACTGAGAGAAGAAACCTTAGGGTGCGTCCACATCAGGCGAATGTTCCGCGAATGTGCAACTTTTTTTTTTTTTTTTTTTTAAGGGGGGAAAATCATCGAATGACTTCTCCCGCCTGGGTGAGGCGGGAGGGAGTGTCAGACTCTTACTGACTAAAAACCACCCCGTTCCTTCTCCTGCACGTCGAGCCGGAGCCCCGGTTACCCGTTAGGTTCTCCGCGACTCCGAATCGGCATCGGCCGTATTGGGCCCCATCTGTGGTGGTCTGATGGCTCTTTGAGGCGCGCGCGGAACGCGACGCGCCGTACGCTCGGGTCTGTTTCTGGTCGGACGGGGAGCCACCCATGCTCGCCGTCCGCAGGCCCGCGCTTACGGTGGCCGGAGATCGTCTCGCGATCCCCGACGCCCGGTGTGTCCTTCGCGATGGCTGGGTTGCGAGGAGGCAGCGCTTCGCTGCCTCACGCGTCCCGCCTCCTCCTTAGCTAGCATCACTGCTTCGCAAAAGGAGGAGACGGCATCCCAGTCCCCCTCGCTCCGCATCATGGCCTGCACTAGGCCCGGACGCGAGAGGTCGCCATCGCCGATCACTTCCCTGAGGACACGGCGGTGCTCAGCCCACGAAGGGCATTCTCCCACCGTGTGTTCCACCGTGTCCTCAGGGCGGTCCTCGCAGTGATGACACCCGGGCGTTTCCTCCCGCCCCATCAGACACAGGTACCTCCCGAAACTTCCATGTCCGGTGAGGACCTGCGTCAGGCGGTAGGTGAGGACGCCGTAGCGTCTCTCAAGCCACTCCTCAAAGAGGGGACTTACCGCTGCGATGGCAGCGAGCCCAGCCCTCGGTTGCGACAGTCGTTGCTGCCATTCCGCCATGAGATCGCGCCGGAGCTCATCCCGCCACGCACCTATTTGGCGCGGCAGCGGGGTTTCGCCCCGGCGACGTGCCTCCGCGCGCATGCCGTACACGCGCGCGAGCACCTTCGCCTCCAGATCCCACGGCGGTAATCCGGCAAGGAGGTTCGCCGACTCCCCAGAGATCGTGCGGTATCCGCGGATCATTCGGATCGCCATGACCCTCTGTGCCATGAGCAGCGTCCGAGCGGGACGCCGCAACAGGTTTGGCGCCCAAACAGGGGCGCCGTAGAGGGCCATGGACCGCACGACCCCGGCGTATAACCTCCGGCAGGAGGCGTTTGGCCCCCGAGGTTGGGGAGGATGCGTTTAAACGCAGCCCCCGTCCTCTCCAACTTTGGGGCCAAACGTCGGAAGTGTTCTATGAAGTTCCACCGACTGTCGAGGACGAGTCCTAGGTACTTCATCGTCGTCTCGACGTCGATGGTAACTCCTCCCGCCGTTATTTGGGACCCACCCGGAGGTGGCGCGTTCCCGCGGCCATGAAAACACATGGCCTCGGACTTGTGGAGCGCCACCTCGAGTCCCAACTGCCGGATTCTCTCAACGACTGTCGCAACCGCTGTCGCCATTAAGTCGGCCGCCGCCTGGTGTGACCTCCCGTGCGCTAGCACCAGCGTATCGTCGGCGTAGCATATTGTGCTAACGCCGTTCGGGAGGTCGGTGCGCAGCACCCAGTCATAGCCGATGTTCCACAGGAGCGGCCCCAGAACCGAACCCTGTGGAACACCGCGTGACATCTCTCGCCGGTTCCACTCGCCCCGGTGACCGGGGTAGCTGACGGACCTGTCCGTCAGGTAAGCCTCGATTACACGACGGAGGTAGGTAGGCACCCGATGATATCGGAGTGCCTCCAAGATGCAGCTCCAGGGCAGGGAGTTGAAGGCGTTGGCGATGTCCAGAGACACCGCCACTACGACCTTACCCCTGGACACTGCAGTCCCCGTCGTGAGGTCTCTAACGCGCATGATGGCGTCCACCGTGGAGCGCCCTCTGCGGAAGCCGAACTGGCCGTCCGACAAGTCCGGCCCAATGTCCGTCAGGTGCGCGACGAGGCGGTTCGAAATGATTCTTTCGAAGACTTTCCCCACCTCGTCGAGCAACACTATGGGCCGGTACGCGGACGGAGAGTCCGCAGGGCGCCCCGTCTTCCGCACGAGGACCAGTTTTCCCGCTTTCCAGAGAAGCGGGAACTGGCCTCTCTCCAGACATGCGCTGTAGAGACCAATCAATCGAGGCCCGAGAGCCTCTGAGGCCAGGACCCATGCCTTGCCATGCAGGCCGTCGGGTCCTGGGGCGGTGTTCTTGGCGCCCATCCGGCGCACCGCCGCTCTCAATTCTGCCTCGGTCACCTCTGGGACGATGTCGTCGTCGTCGTCGCTGTAGCCCGCGTCGGGCACCGCAGGGGGCGGAGTCATATACGGAGGGGTGAACCCCCTCCACAGTCGAGGGAACAGGGTGCCAATCACCTCCTCCAAGACTTCTTGCCGGAGACTCTGGGTGAGCGGGGGAGCCCAAGCGCGGAGCTTGTCGCGTACCATCCGGTACGGGCGTCCCCACGGATCTCTGTCCAGAGTCCCCAGCATCTCTCGGCGGGCCTCCTCCTTGGCCCGCAATATCTCCACCTTGAGGAGGGCCTTGGCCGCCCTGTATCCCTCGTACAACTCCGCCTCTCTCGCCTCCGCATTAGGAGGACGGATGCGGCGCCTGCGGTGCCTAGTGTACTGGCGTCGCGCAGCAGTGCACGCCTTGCGTAAAGCTGCTAGCTCTTGCGACCACCAGTACACCTGGCGCTTTTGTTGCCTCGACCGGATCCGGGGCATCGCCACGTCACAGATCCTGGACATGGCGTCCTGGAGCCACTTGGCCTCATCGTCTATGTCGGCAGGCCTGACCGGTGGTATCACCCAGGCCTGCACGATGGCGGCTTCCAGGAGCAGCTCCCGGTCCAGCTGTTTCAGCGCCCAACGCGGGCCACATGGGGCCTGTCTGACCGGCGGGTCTGCGGACTCGGCGGAGACGTCGAACCGGATATACCGGTGGTCGGAGTACGTCTCCACCTCCTCCATGACGCGCCAGTCAACAATACGCGGTGACAGAGCAGGGCTGGCGAACGAGATGTCCACCACCGACTCGCCCTGCATCCGCACGCATGTGGGGACAGAACCCCGGTTCAGGACGACTAGGCCCGTCTCAAGGGCCCAGTCTTCCACCATCCTACCCCGGACGTCGGTGAACCGGGAACCCCAAGCCAAGTTTTTGGCGTTGAAGTCCCCGAGGACGAGCACGGGGAGGGAACGGAACCCGACGACGACGGTGACCAACTCCCTCAAGGAGTTGTGGAACTCGGCGAGAGTTCGGTTCGGAGAGAAGTACACGCCCACCACAGCGAGCTCTCCGAACCGTGCTGCGACACAACCCCGGCCTCTTTGAGCAGCCTCAAGAGTCGGGGTACCGGCGGCGGCCGACGAGATGATGGTCACCGAGCCGTCCAGGTCCGCCACCCAGTGATCCCTGGGCGGGACAAAGTACGGCTCGGAGACCACGGCGACATTGATCGACCACTGCGCCATGCTCTGGAGCAGGAGATCCTGAGCAGCGGCGCAGTGGTTGATGTTCGCCTGGAGGAGGCGGAATGGAGCCACTATTGACAGTCCATTCCGACCTCCTCAGTGGCGGCAGCGGCGACTGCGGTGGCAGTGGCGGCGGCGGCGGCGGAAACGGCAGGGGCGGCGGAGGGCCTACCTTTGCCCTTTTTAGCGGGAGGGGAGCAGCCCTTGCTCCCGACCCGGTGATTGGCCGGCTTGCCAGCCGCCGCACATGCGTTGCAGTGCAGCGGGGCATTGCACGAGCCGGCCTTGTGACCGGGCCGACCGCAGCGGAAGCAACAGTCGCTGCGGTCCACCTCCGAGGTGCATTTGACACTCACGTGCTCCCCCACGTGACAGCGGTAGCACCTCAGAGGCCGGGTCTCGAGCAGCTTGACCTGCGCCGAGACCCATCCCACCAAGAGCCTTTTGCCCTCCTTCAGCTTCTTGGCCGCTGTGACGGGGCAGCTGACCACCACCGTGCGCAGCCCCGAGTTATCCGGACGGATAGTGCCCACCCTGACCTGGTCAGCAGGGCACCCTCCCGTCCTGGCCACAGCGGCCACCACCTCGCTCTCCGTTACGGAGTCGTCCAGGCCCAAAATCCTGACATCCAGGCATTTGGTGGGCCTGGACACGCGGGCCTCGTCCGCACCGAGGCACGCCCTAAGCCTCTCGGCCAGGGCGTCGGCCGATGGGCCGCTGGTCGCGCCGGGGACCTCCAAGAGACGGGCTCCAGTGGCAGTCACTTTGACTGCAAACCCGTCCGGGGCCCCGAACTCCGCAGGAGTCACCGCCCCCTTGAGCTTGGCGAGGACGTCGCCGTAGGTAACGCCCCTATTGACCGCTTCCGGCTGTAGGGTGATGACCACAGCCGCGGTCTTAGGGGCGAGGAGCAAGGCAGCAGCGCGTTTCTCCCTGCGCTGCTGCTGCCGTCGCTGCCGCTGCGCCTTCTTGCGGCGCTTCCGGCCCTCCCTGGCGACTCTCCTCGCCTCGCCGGCGATTTGCCACCCGCCGCCGTCCTCCGCTCGCGGGGCGGGTTCCACCACCGCTGCCGCAACTCCAGCCTGCCGGGCTGGAGCGCCTCTCCTCTCCTTGCGCCCTGCGGGCGCTGGCGCCGTCGGCGCAGCTGGGGTCTGCGCCGGCGGGGGCGCCGAGGCCCTCGCTGGGGCAGCCGGTCGCGCCCTTGCCGGCGGTTGGGAGCTGCGGCTAGCCTGACTCGAGGTCGAAGGCTTGGCCGCAGCGGCCGCGTACGACCGCGGGACCGCGGGGGCGACCTGACTCGCCGCGAGTGGGGGCGCAAGAGCCTGCCCTCCAGCACGTCGAAACGTCGCTGGAAGGCAGCCATCTCCGCCCGCAGCAGTCCGACTACGTCGGCCTCCGCCGGGGGCTGGGGGCGACTGCCACGAGCAGCGGCGAGCTCGGCCCTGGCCGTCCGCAGCTCGGCCTCCAGAGCCGCGTTAGAGGCCGCCAAGCGCGCCAGCTCTCGCCGCATCTCGGCCAGCTCCGAGCGCACCTTTCCCGCAGTGGGCCCCGCACACTGCTCCAAGGCCGCCTCCGTTATAGTGGCCGCCGCCGCCTTCGAGGAGGCGGAACCTAACCGGCTGGGATTTCCCCATCGCCAGCTTGTAGAGCTCCGCCGTAATGGCCTGTTGGAGGCCCCCGGAGCAGCTCTCGCTCTCAGAGCCGCGCTCGCCCTCCGACATCTCCACGCCGGACATCTCGGCCGCAGAGGACTCCGAACGGGCAGCGCTCGAGAGAGCCCTGCCCTCCGCGGCCAGCTGCTCGGCTAACTCCGCGCAGGCAGCTGGTGCCGGTTTCCGGCGACCGCTGCCCTTGCCGCCCCTACCCCGCGCTGCCGTGGGGATCTTGGGGGGAGGCGCCTCCTGAGCGCCGGAGGACGGGGACAAACTGTCCTCCTCCAGCCTGGGGCGCTTGAACGTCCCCGTCGCGCGGCGGCGTGAGCCTTTCGAGCTCACGCTCAGCCGCTCCGCCAATGTCGTGTCGGACTCTGACTCCGACCCCCTTCGACTAGACTCCCGTGTGTGGGGCCTGCTGGACGAGTCCAGCGCCTCACCACGAGTCCCAGAGCCACCAGGGCTCCCTTCACCCGCTACTGCAGGCGAGCTAGGCTCACCCGCACTCTCCTTCTCGTCTTGTGGTTTTTCTTTTTGTAAGTTTAGCTTCTCCATACAGTTCCCACGAGTATGGGGGAAATAATCGGTCCACCCAGGCAGTGCCCCCTGTACCTGGGTAAGTGAAAATTTGTTTCCCAACTAGAGGGTCCACTGGTCCCCTAGCTGGGGGTGCGCTCGCGACTGACACTACTCCTCAGCCATGCATACTCTCGCCGCGCACCAGAACTTAGTATTAGAGGAATTTTTTATAGAGGTTATCTTCCTCGCGGTCCGGGCGACCAAGCCAAGACCCTCGTCCCGTTCAGAGTCACAAAACATGACCGTGACCTCCTTACGGATTACGATATCGACGGCTGCAATCGGGGACAGCTTGTGTCCCGATGCTGCTCGCTGGCAGGGTGAGTGCACAACGAGCACCGCCCTTGCCTCTCCGCCACGCTCTCTGCTAATCAGAGAGACAGGCGGAGAAACGCCCCACGGAAGCGCGGGCCATGAGCACACAGCCCGCCGCCTCCAGAACCCTATCGGGTTCGCCCGCCCAGTCCAGAAGTCTGCTGCGGGCGACAGTCACTCCAACCCTATCACCCCCGCTAGGGAGACTGTCGCCCGCACCCAGGGTGCACCACGGGGAGGTCTTCTGGCACCGCACCCCACGAATGTGCAACTTGCGAGCCGCATGCATTTAAAATTATTTATTTATACGAACTTTGCGTGAGTCTCAATAGAACTGTCCGCGCGCAGCTCGCGAGCTGCTCGAGAACTGCACCAGCACTGCGCCATATGTTCAAAGTGTCGTGAAAGTGTGTACTCACCTTTAGTAGTTAATGGAAGTATGAACAAAATTGTACTAATTTTAGGTACACTCATTTTAAATTTATTACATCTCATTCTCTTTATTTCTCTATTTATTATGTTACATACTCTGATATTAAATTTTACACTTCACAATCCATGACATGATTGTAATCAGACAAATAATAATATGGTTGTTATATTGTGACTCATTTTAATATTAAACTGAATGAGTATGTATATTATATATCTTATTAATTTCACTGCAATTATTTCAAGATTTTATTTTTTTCTTATTACCTCTATACCTCTATATCTTATTTATTTCACTGCAATTATTTCATTTTTTTTTTCTTTTTAGTATATCATAGCACTCGTGCTTGGTACATTAATTCATTTGTTATTATATTATATCATAAACATAAATAATTAACTATGTAGTTTTAATTCGAAATTGACACAATTATTTATAAATATTATTAAGTAGTATTCGTTTTCTCAGTTCTTATTACTGATTATTATTACTATTTTTGTGTATCAATTACTGTAATATAAATTTTGACATAACGTTGACGTTATATAATTTACGTTTTATTTTTAGGATTATGGTGAACTTGAAGTAATATTCACATTTTCAAGGTAAAGTTATTACACGGTTGATACCAATTTCCACTATGTTTCAATCAAAAAAGTTAATTGAAGTTGGTTTTATTGGTGTGTTACTTATGTGGTATTTTTATTGTTTTCATAATATCATAACATCACGCCTTTTATCCCCGAAGAGGTAGGTAGAGGTGCACATTACGGCACTTAACAATGTACCATGTAACGGGCACAATTCCAGAGTACAGCACGTACTCTGGAATGAGACTACTGCAGTACTGAGATTTTTTTAAAAACCCAGTAGTTCTTTAGTCGACCCGGGAATCGAACCCAAGACTCCTTGACGGCAGTCGAACTTGCGACCACTCGGCCAACGAGGCAGTTGTTTTCATTAATATTGTTAGTTTTTAATTGATACCTATTTCTTGAATGATGGAGGTCGTGGTCTCTAGTTTCCAATTTTGATGTATTCGTTTTAGAGTGATAAACGTCATTGGTATGGACTTGCCAGGTGTAATTATATACATTTGTGTCGAATACTGTTTATCAGTTACGTAAGATTATTATCTAGATTTTTGACATATCATAAATAGGTTTTCTTAGTTTAGTCTTCATAATATTTGTCCCATTCAAAGTCAGTATCAAAACTAAACTACAAACTTAGTATACTGCCGGCAAGGGGTCTCGGGGTCAATTCCCGGGTCGGGCAAAGTATTACTGAGTTTTAAAAAAAATCTCAGTAGTAGCACGGAGTCTGGAATTGTGCCCGGTATATGGCAATAGGCTCACACCCTATTACATGGGACTCATAACATAAATAGTGAAAAAGTGGGTGTTACATTGGACAGTGGCATAATGTGCACCTCTGCCTACCCCTTCGGGGATAAAAAGGCGTGATGTTATGTTAATGTAAACTTAGTATAAGGCAATAGTATCTCAAATTTCACAAGTCATGTCCCACGCGGTCTCAAGACTGACATACAACAGCTCTTATTTAGTGACAAATAGTTCTATTTTCTACGTGACACCGAACTTTATAGAAATGTAGACTCTGTGTGCTGCTTTAGAAGGTCCTCTTCACAATGTGCTAAAGAAAATCCTGTTGTGATTTCGTTTCGCAGCTTTATTTGCTAGTATTTCGGAGTATCATATTTTAGCTGATCCCAGTGCATTGATCTTCATTTATTTTCAACTAGGAATTTGACAATCGGATTTAGATATATCCTTTCAATTTATTTTTTGCTTTGAAGATAGAATCGTTTAATTCTTTCTTTCTTTTTTCTTAAAAAAAAACTTTGCCCCACACTAGGATTACCTCCAGTTTCGTGGGTGCGTTTACAAATATACAAGTTCACATACACATGACACCCAGACTCGGAACAACAATTTGTGGATCACACAAAGTGTTGTTCCGTGCGGGAATCGAACCCGCGACACGTTGCACGGCAGCCGGTTGCCCAGCCACCGCACCAATCGTGCAGTCGAATTAATTACAATATTAAATTTATGTGTTTATGAGGTATGTAAGAATCGTAGTAATTGGCGTTCCTTAGTCTCTGCCTACCCCCATGGGAGACAGGCGTGAAGTTATGTATGTATGTAAGTTTATGTGACTCTATAACGCCGTCTCCCTCATCGCTCCACATTGGAGCATGTTGTTGTTGCTAGGAATATCTGTAATTTAGTCTTTTAATATCTAACTTACGCTACTTACTTATAGGGCGAGGTGTAACACACACTACAGCCTAAATAATGATAAGCTACTAAATTTGAAGTTGTAGAGGTACTTAAATATCGTGCTGTCTCCGTCATTTTCCGGAGGTTATAGGCCGGGTTCGTGTGGTCCATGGCCCTCTATGGCGCTCCTGTGTACCCACACAGGAGCGCACCTGATGCGGCGGCCTGCTCGGGCGCTGCTCACGTCACAGCCATGACAATCCGAATTATTCGCGGATACCGCACGATCTCTGGGGAGGCGGCGAACCTCCTTACCGAATTACCGCCGTGGGATCTGGAGGCGAAGGTGGGCACGCGTGAATCGTCTGCGCTCGGAGGCACGTCGCCGGGGCGAAACTCCGCTTCCGCGCCAGATTAGTGCGTGGCGGGAAGAGCTCCGCCACGATCTTATGGCGAAATGGCAGCAACGACTGTCGCAACCGAGGGCTGGGCTCGCTGCCATTGCAGTGGTAAGCCCCCTTTTTGAGGAGTGGCTTGAGAGATGCTACGGCTTCCTCACCTATCGCCTGACGCAGGTCCTCATCGGACATAGAAGTTTTGGGAGGTACCTGTGTCTGATGGTGTGGGAGGAAACGCCCGGGTGTAATCACTGCGAGGACCGCCTTGAGGACACGGTGGAACACACTGTAGGGGAATGCCCTGCGTGGGCCGAGCACCGCCGTGTCCTGGTTGTGACGTTTTTTTTTATATATATATATATATTACATTTCTTATTCTCCACGGACTCTTGTCCGTGCCCTTGTCATTCCATTACATTTTCTTTTAATGTACAGTCTAAATTAATTGTTACAGAAATCTTACGTGCTACATTAACCACATTTTTTTTTCTCAAAGAAGTTGTGTCTAATATCTACCTATATATACACAATACATGTTTTACTACATTTACATTAACCTTACTGAATCGGCCCACACGCGCGATGAGCGAGCCGACCTGCTCCAGCAGAAGGCGCCCGTTCACGAGCATGACGTGAGGGCCAGCAATCGGTCCGATCAACCATTTCGTAGGGAACGGAGCCACCCAGCCCACAGCGCCACCGACTGTAGAAAATTTAAGAATGCATGACGTCTGCTCACGCAGCAGTAAGCCGATTCCAGTAGTGCCAATGGATTTTGTCTTATTGATAAAATTTACATTACGTTACATTATATTTACTACATTTTAACATTATTAAACACACATATCAATGTCACGCCTGCATCACAATTCAAGCCTACAGCGAGCCCTCCCCACCCAAAAGAGCGCCCACTACCGCCATGTCCCTATTCCTGATAGCCATTTTCAAGTTATAGTCCAGGATCCCCCGCTCACTCTCACCCACCGCCCGTCTGATTAATTTGCTGATCGCGTCGTCACTGGTATTCGTGTAGTAAACACAGCTGTTAGTGTGACGGGATATAGCTACCACGGCGTGCGGTACACTGTCGTGTATCCGCTGTTTCTTCTCCGCTGTATTCACAACAACCACTGCCGCGTACGAAAGCCCCTGAGCCTCGTGTATTGTGAGTACGCGAGATCCCACACCCGATCCGTATCCCTGGTTTTTAAGGGATTCCTTTTCTACCTGAGTGTGTACCAGGTATAACGTGTTTGGAGGAGATTTGGGTATCCGCGACCCTGAGAAGCTTTTTACACACCCGACGCAGACGAATATATGCCACTGTACACAGTACTAAGAGCATATGCTACATCCATAGGGTTTCTGCTATGACGTGTTTAGCGACGGCAACCTCTCGCATCCGGCCCTAGTACGAGCCATGATGCGGAGCGAGGGGGACTGAGATGCCGTCTCCTCCTTTAGCGAAGCAGTCATGCTAGTTTAGGAGAAGGCAGGGCGCATGAGGCAGCGAAGCGCTGCCTCCTCATAATCCAGCCGTCACAAAGGACACTCCAGGCGTCGCGGATCGTGGGACGATATCCGGCCCTCGTAAGCGCGAGCCTGCGGACGACGAACATGGGTGGTTCACCGCCCGGTCAGAACCAGACCCGAGCGTACGGCGCGTCGCGTTCCGCAGAGCCGTCAGACCAATAGGGCTGATGCCGGTACGGAGCCACGGAGAACCTAACGGGTTACCGGGGCTCCGGCTCGAAGTGCAGGAGAAAGAACGGGGTGGTTTTTAGTCAGTAAGAGTCTGACACTTCCTCCCGCCTCACCTAGGCGGGTGAAGTCATTCGATATTATTCATCCTTTTAAAAAAAATCTTCGTCATTTTACAAAGAATTTGTTGTAGTGACAGAATTATTCTTAAGCGCGACTTAAAATTGAGTAACGTTTGAGGATTTCGACATAACTGTAACAGACAAGGTAATGATCTTAGTTTTATTCTTAAACTAGCTGTTGCCCGCGACTTCGTTCGCATGAAATTGTGATTCACGGCTCCTCCCCCGTAGATGATAGCGTGATAATATGTAGCCTATCTGTTGACCCGACCTGTTAGTAATATTCATGCTGAAGTAACTTAAAATTAAATACTTTTGGAGATCATCCCGGACATACATAGACAAAAACTCTAAAAACCATATTTTTGGCATCGGTATCGATTGTAGATCACGCCTCAAGTATTCTTTTAAAAAAATATTAAATATACATTATACAGTTTTAATTTTTCTACGATTTTATTATATGTATTATATGTGTATAGATATATAGATCTCAATTCCTTAAACTTCGAAATTATACCTAACTTATCCTGCCATTTTAATCAAGTTCTCAGAGGTCATTTGTATAATCCCTTCGTACGAGATTACTAACATTAGCATATTTCCATGCATCTCTAATTTCTTGTGAATGTAAATATTCATTTTCCTGCATTTTAAGGTCTTTATTATGATATCCTCTCCGTAGACACATTCGCAGGAAACGTGGACTTTTTTAGAATAAAAGGTAAATTTGTAATATGAACATAATAAGTACATTTAGAGCCTGTGTTATGCTAAATGCTGTAAAAAGGGTTGAAAGGAATTTTTATGAAGTTATTGTGTCAACCTTCCTTTGGCAAATATAGTACATACATTTTTAATATCTTCTAGTTATTATGAGCACCTATCTTTAACAGTGAGCAGTATCTTATAACCTTAATAACAAATTTGCAAGCGTCTTTATAATAAGATTAGGTGTGCAATGAATACGTCATGAATGCACTACAAATATGCCGCGGTTACACGGCGAACACACCGTAGATCCTCCTCTAATGGGATAGGAGGTAAACGAGCAGGCGGATCGCCTGATGGTAAGCAATCAGCGCCGCTGACGAACACCCGCAACATCAGAGGACTCACTGTACCTCTAGTGTTCTTATTTCGTCCTCTTCTTTTTAAGGATTTTTTAAGGGGGGAAAATCATCGAATGACTGCTCCCGCCTGGGTGAGGCGGGAGAGAGTGTCAGACTCTTACTGTCTAAAAACCACCTCGTTCCTTCTCCTGCGCTTCGAGTCGAAGCCCCGGTAACCCATTAGGTTCTCAGCGACCTTCTCAGAGGATAGAAAACAATATCACTTTTCAGTGTCCTGATATTGTTAGAAATAGGACGATTGTCACTAAAAATCAATCACTTCTTTTTGTTTTATGCGAACAAAACAAGTACGCACAAATGAAAAATGTAACTTAAATACCAAAATTCACAGCAGTGTTTTAAAACCAGTGAATTTATTCGAACAATTTCGTTAGTGTTGGCAACATTTCGTTGCATTTAATGTTACCATACTCTCATGTTGGAAACCCGATCTCGCTCATTAAACTCATGAGCGAACGGGTCGCGAGCGAAAATTAACGTTCAATTTTCAACAGCGCGGAATGTCGCCACTCTTACACGCTTCTTATACTCCTGATGATGGTAAATTGAAATGAAAATTAGCATTTAAACTTAAAGTAGATGAATTTAATGTTGACTATAATATTTTGAATGTTGAAGTAATAATAGTTTTGTTTATTGTAGATTTATTAAATTTTTTGAAAAGATCATGGTGACGATTGATGATAGATCCAACTGCAAATTAAGACGATCTTCTATGAATAAAAACACATACATAGTTCTGAATAATAAGCCCCCATACGCACTAGCGGTTGATCGTCTTTTTTTTTTAAGGGGAGAAAATCATCGAATGACTGCTCCCGCCTGGGTGAGGCGGGACGGAGTGTCAGACTCTTACTGACTAAAACCACCCCGTTCCTTCTCCTGCACGCCGAGCCGGAGCCCCGGTTACCCGTTAGATTCTCCGAGGTAATTCGTATCGCCTAATACGGTTATCATAGTGGTTGCATCGCGGTTGCATATTGAATTAGAAGAGCAGGCAACCTCGTTAGCCACGCGTCTCGGCCGCTAGTGAGTATAGTAGCTTAAGGACGAAGGATCACATTTTATAATTATGTTTGTCTTCTTCAGTCTTCAAGAGTTGGCATAAGTACGCGCCGACTAAAGAATCAGGTCGTTTTGTGAACTCACACGCTAGTGACGACAAAGCGTACTGATTCTAATGTCGGCAACGTACATTTCTTCTGGATTCTTCTTGGTCTTCCATTGATAATTATTCTAAAAAGTATTAATCTAATTATCATGCAATGCAGGTCATTTTCTTGACATTTTTGAGGAAGGTGACATTATAACCTCTTATTCTCTGTCATAAAGATAACTGTTGCAATAATTCAAGCTTTAATTCAAGAAGATGGATCTACATAAATATTTTAAATTTCACCACCCTGGAAATTTTGCCAAATTATGGTAGATAATAAAGCAAAACTATTATTTATGAATCCATAAAGTTCATTGCTCAACTTTAAAATTTTGAATTTAGTTAGAAAAGTATTTAGTTATTATAGTGCCAGATGCAGAAAATTTTACTGGAACTCTGCCACGCATACTTTATTCTAGTATTATTTCTATTGAAACTCAAGTTTATCTGACACGTCGACATTTGCTGGAATTCTTACAAAAGTATAGGTATAATAATTATAATACATAATTCTGATGAGACCTGGGGCTTATTCTTGAAACCGATTCTGATTGATCAACATCGGTAGTATGAAATTTCAAACTCCAGTTGTAACACTAGCGCCTATTGCATCCGTATTGCGTGGATATTTAATTAACTAAAAGGGTGAGTTCCATTTATTTTGGCCAAAAATAACTCACCAAATAAATACAAAAGGTTGACATAATTTGGTAGCAACGCAATTGTCTGGTCTCATCATTCAGGCGATCGGAAATAACGTTAACGTTCTCTCAATATTTCATTATTTACTCTCTACGAAAACAATCAGCTAACGTAATAACATATTATTTGATTACGTATATACTTCTCGATCATTTCGAAATACCGATAAATCGGGGAGATATTTAGGGCAACTAAATACGACAAGACGAAAACCTTGGATCATGTTTACTTAAGTTACGTATGTACATAGCTTGGAGACTAATATGATTGGTCTCAGTTAATTGCTTAAGTTCGATAAGGTCCCAAGAAAATAGTTAAGAAAAGCCCTGGAGAAACTCCAATAGTTCGTTTACAACTTTTTCAAACTTATCTTTAAAAGAGTAGCTATTATACCTCTATAAAAATGTTTTAAAGTTTTGTGAAGTGGAAAATTATTTTTCGAGTTAACAGCTGTTCGGTGGATGCCAGTTCCAGTCCCTATGAATTGTGGGCTTCGTTTTAATTTGATGAAGGTTCAGGTAAAGTTTTCATTTTCATTAACAATGACAGTTTTTGGAAATGGTCGAGTTGGTTACTTTGCGACATTAAGCACGAAAAAACGTTGACAGATCTGTGACGAGAAATAAATTAGGTTTCTTTCATTTGAGAAATATTTAGAAAGGTTTGATGATAACAGCGAATCTTGCTTCAGGCTTAAAACCAAATGAGAAATCACAATTGAATGATAAATTGGTCTTTATTTAACTAGAAAAAAACGTAACTAATAACAGGACTATTTTCTTTAAAATCGTACAATAATAATATTTAGACACTGATAATTAAAACAAGCTATTTTTTAAGTTAAATAAAATTGGTTACACTTGGCATGGCTAGGTGACATAGCTTTGTAAATACTACCTGAGGTATTTTGCTTTTCTATAAATAGTGAATTTTTAAATTTCACAGCTTTAATTACAGAAACCAATATTTGACTGCCTCGTTGGTCGAGAGGTCGCAATTGTGACTGCTGGGCAAGGGGTCTCGGGTTCGATTCCCGGGTCGAGTAAAGGATTACCGAGTAATATCAGAAATATTAGAGAAAGATTTGAATTGAAAGACCATTCAGTGACAAGCATTGAAAAGGGGATGGTTCCGATAGTTTGGACATGTAGAAAGGATGGATGAAAGCAGAGTCATTAAAGAAAATATGAATGGAGCCGTCGGTAGAGGGCGCCGTAGATGAACATATATCGACCAGATTGGCGATATATTAAAGAAATGCAAAAGTACCCTTAACCGACAAGCATGCATGAAAAGATGGATAACTTGTTGAGGAAGCGAAAGAGGTATGTAAGAATCGTAGCAATTGGCGTTTCTTAGTCTTTGCCTATTCCCATGGGAGACAGACGTGAGCTTATATGTATGTATGTATGTATGTATGTACCAATACATTGTTTTCGCATAATCCAAACAACAAAAATATGTAACTAGAGAATTGTATTGCGAACCTGACTGAAAAAGAGTACCTGACCTGAATGGAGTTTCTTGCTCGTTCTTCTCCATAGGAATATGCACCTTGGAATGAGCAAATAGCTTCACTTTTAATTTTTTTTTTGTTGACGTTCAAAAGTGTCTTTCTGGTCTAATTGAAATAAATGATTTTGACTTCTGACTTTTTTGACTTTTGAATATTTAAAAATGATATTAAATAAGCCCCATTTACGCATAAAAAGATGAACTAGTTTCGGCAGTTCCATATAAAAGCTACAATAAAATATTACCTTTACCTCTTGCCCAGCCATGGTCTGTTCCAAATTCCGAACCACAATGAACCGAAGTGTATCCAATTCTTATTATCCTAAAAGGAATTCCATTACACGGATTCTGAACAAGATCTTAAAGTAATATAAAAAGATATTTATATAAATATGGAAGCAGTTATATATCGTATATAATTCCAAATAGAATCCATGAAACATTACAATTTCTTACTAAATAATAGAAGGGGAAAGATAATGTTAAATCAGCCATTTATAATACCTCTATATAATGTTTTACGTGACATTTTTGTATAACTTGAAAGTGACTTACATTTTATAATTTATACTTAATCTAATTTATTAATAATAAATTTTAATTATATTATAATTTAGAATATTTCAGCTTCTTGATGTACGTGATAAAATTACTATAAAGCGTTATTTTAAATAATTTATGTCCTTTTAGCAAAGATATAAATCTTTTAAGAATTATTTATTGGTCTTTATATCTTTATCTTTCATTTTCTTTGCTAAATGAACAAAATCATTTTGTTATTATTATAATACGTTGAAATAATATATATTTTAAAATTCTATTATATGTTAAGACATAATATAAATTGGGGTAAAAGAATTCTAATTATAAAAATTAGGAACTTATTAAACCGCTACGGTGGGTAATCAGCGCGTTTACCCTAGGTTCATATTATGTCTAGGCACTGTTAATAGGTATTATAAATGTTAAACTATTTCATGAACTTAACAATAAATACTTTTTTTACGATTTTGTAGTGTTAACGTAAGAGCAATAATAGGTTTTCAAGTTATTAAATAACTTATTTCTAAACAAAAACTTATTAAATGTACCCTTTGTAAATTATATGAACTTCTCTTCACCGAATAATCATAGATGGTGCTTCTGCGCTTTTAAATCGTATTGTTATATTGTTTCTAATACATTATAACGTCATTCCCAGTTATATTATCCTTTATTTTTTATTTTTCCCGGGATAAGCCAGTAAACGAGCAGACAGATCACCTGATGGTAATCAATCGACACCGCTCATCGATACTTGTTACAAGTACGTTACCGACCGGGAATTAGAGGATTGTGGGGGATTCGGGGATTGGGGAGAGGGGGGAGACTGGTGAGGGGGTGGAGGTAATTGGGCCTCCGATAAGCTCACTCACACAAAGAAACACAATGGAAAGCGTTGTTTCACGTCGGTTTTATGTGAGACTGGTGGTATCACTCCGGTCGACCTCTCCCACACTTATCTTTTTTTTTGTGGGGGGAATATTATTCAATGACTCCTCCTGCCCGGGTAAGGAGGGAGGGAGTGTCAGACTCTTACTTTGGCAACCCGTTAAGTCTTCGTTAAGTCGCGGCTCTTAAGTCTTCCGCGGTTCCTCCCACACTTATCTAGCGAAACCATAAGGAACAGCTAGTACTTCTAACAAGTTTAGATTTTTACACGTTTATTTTCTTAAACAAACATTGTCATAATTTCAAAGAGGTCTGTTTCAAGAATAGAATAGAATAGAATATATTAGATCATTTATTTGCTATGAATGTAGGTACAAATTATTAGGTGTTACAAAATTTTAAGGTTCCTTGTACATTCTACCTTAATTGGCATGCAAATATACATTTTAAAATAATTTATCAAAACTTATCATCCAAGAACTCTTGTACTGAATAATAACACTTGTGCAAAAGTAATTCTGTAACATGCTTCTTAAATTTAGTTAGTGATTGTTCCTTGATATTATTCGGTAACTTATTATAAACAAGTGGTGCCACACAAATAACACTTTTCCTTAAAAGAGCAGTTTTAAAAACACCCGTGCTTAAAAGATTTTTGTATTGAGATCTAATGCTTATTGTTCTATTTCGAGTTTCTTTCAAGGTGGTGAACAAGTGCGAATTTGTTTTAACAAATATAAGCTTCATGAATAAAAAATGTAGAATCTTTTTGAACAGTTTAATGAGACACATTCTCATAATATTATATACACATATATATATATACATAATTATTCAATTAGCTTTGAGTAAACACGTTATAATGAGTATTTGTAATCTCCCTATTAGCTGTCTACCAATTAGATACGGTACATTGAGCAAGGCGCTTCGCGGTTACAAACGCTATTGCTCAATCAGTCTGAAGCTAAGTTTGCAGTACCATTTATAACTGAGATATACTATAGATACTGTTTATTTCGCGAGGGTAATGAGGTTATGTATTGCTTCGAAAATATTCTGAATGAGTGAACATTGATATGTTCACGCATTTGTAACGCCTCTGGTCTTCCAGTTGTCCATAAGCGACACCGATTGTTTACCATCAGCATGGTAAGCAATTGGCGTCTCCATGGTGATCCGTCAGCTCGTTTACCGGCTATCCCATTAAAAATTAATAATAATAAATTCTCAACATGTATTTCATTACAAGCCTGATAAATTATAATTCAAAGAAAGCCATGTAGAACATTATCAAATCATTCACATACACAAATATAATAAGGTATGTTACTCAAAGCTCAGAAACAATCCGTTCCCAGTAGGCATCCCTAAGAGAAAGCAAAAACACACTCGTAAACCAAATTAATGAAACTTCCAAAACAGTTACATGTACCACAGAAGTTATCAAAATATATAAGATATTCTATTTAATAAAGAGGCTCGTAAACTGTGCTGAATATTAAAGGTATCTATGTTCAAAATTAATCAGCACGTACACCCGCTGTTACTCTTTTAGGAAAGAAAGAAAGAAAGAAAAGCCATTTATTTCTGCGCAAGACACACATAACATAATTATTTAAAAAATAAAAAGAAAACAAAAATAAAAGCTAAAAAATTAAAAAGAAGTGAGAGGAATAGAGGAATAGAAAGAAGGGAGAGGAATAGTGAGAGGAATAGAAAGTAAAGTTTCCTAGAATCAGCTAGGCCAGTGGTTTCTAAAGTGGTCTGGACTAAATTCTGCTTTTACAGGAGCTCACTTCAATAGTTCACATCTTACCGAATAGCCTGGCAGAAAAGGAAGATCTTCTAAATAGGCGAGGTGAACCACGGTACACATGGATAGCAAATCCCAACCAACTGACTGTTAGGCGCAGGAATTCGTTGGAATTTACTATTCATGTTAATTACCTCTAGAATGCTAACTTCATACGTGTGATGTAGAATTTATGACGTCATCTGTCGATTTGTCGTCGAATCTTCAAAATACACATCACTTCATTCTTCTTGAATACATGGTTTGCCTCATTTCTCTTTTACTTCCAACTCAGTGTATTGCTGTCTATTACAACAAAATCTTTCAAAGGACAATCATAATTAGTATCATGTTCTTAAAGTTTAAATTAGATTAAGTCCAAATTAGTAATTTATGTTTCCTTAGCGAGTACATTTATTAAGTTAATCTTAATTTTCAAACTAAGTTTCTCTCTTAGTTGTTAACATCTTTTGTTAACAATACCATTGTTGAGGCATGACCGGATTGGGGTTCTAGGTCTTGTTTTGAGTTTTATGCTTTTAGTAATTTTTTTCTTTTTTACATAACATTACGACACTTAATACCACTGTACAACGTAACACCCACTTTTGACTATATTTATGTAATGAGTTCCATATGATAGGGGGTGA
The DNA here is from genome assembly GCA_038387885.1 of Spodoptera picta. NCBI lineage: Eukaryota > Metazoa > Arthropoda > Insecta > Lepidoptera > Noctuidae > Spodoptera > Spodoptera picta. The sequence goes on along the minus strand of JAZHFQ010000761.1, from coordinate 7,492,193 downwards.
ACCGGGCACAATTCCAGACTTCGTGCTACTGCTGAGATTTTTTTAAACCCAGTAATATCCATAAAAACCTATTATTGCTCTTTTATCTTCACATTTTGTAGTTAAACCGAGATGAATAAACAATAAAAAAAATCATAAAATCAACGATATATTTCAAATAGTCTATCCACCTAAACAATACAGTGAATATAATATATTTGTACTTACATCTAAAAGTTACACCTAGATATAGAAAAGAATTTGATTGTGATTTACTTAGTAAAGCGTCAATTGTGAGTGATATTATTCTATTTACATTAACAGCTAACTAATCAAACTATACTTTTTAATTACCTCCACTTTCACAGCTTCAAAACTTCTGTGTAAATTAAATTGAAATTCGAAATTATTATGCTACCAAAAAACCAATAAAACTTACATAGTTCAGAAAGCGTGCGCATCTGTGAAATCGCAGGCAGAATTCAAGAAAATATACTTTTACATTATGTAGTTCAGAATATTGTCGATAATAATCAAAATTTTGGTAAAACAATAAACTATTTCAAAATCACATTCATAACAGACGATTATAAACTTAAACATAACACTGATAAAGTTGTTCTCACAACGACAGTCATGAAGAGACACAAAACAACAACTTAAAGACAAGCCTTTTCCTTTACCGAAAGCAAAAGTCCCATAAGTGCAAAACAGAATAGCTTTTGGATTCACTTAGTCAATTTATCCGCACACCTTTCAAATCCTTAGAGATCAATAACAGAAGACTACAAACAAAACCCAATCATAATAAAAATAAGTGTTAAAATGGAACCTTTAAAAAAACAAATTACGGTTGATTTTCCCTCGAAAAGATTGTAAAGAATGTTGTGTAAAAACAGTGACGGATTTGGCGTTCCATACAAATTGTATTGTAAATCATTTGGGCTGTATCCATTAAAGTCTTTTGCACTCATTGTTGCTGTAGTATTTATGTGTTATTTATTTCAAACATACTGTTTATGCAGGGGTGCGAATAATATGATGTAGATTAGCTTTATATTATTCTTTACATGTTTTTTTATGTTAAAATATATCTTATGTAAATGTCTCATTTTTATGAATTAGCATTTTGCGACGTTTGACTTCAATTTTTTTCTTAGGGTGCGTCCACATATACCGGAAATGTGCAGCTCGCGAGCCGTTTGCGAGCTGCGAGCGTGCAGTCACGGCAAAGGTTGACACATCCTTGCACAATTTATAAATTACAGTTTCTGTTCGTCATTGAATAAGAAAAATGTATTGTACTATTTTATTTATTTTTAGATTTTCGATTCCATTGAACAAAGAGGGACTTCGTTTTTTACTGTTTTGTAGTCCACTATATTTGGGGCAGACTGCCCCTTTGGGAACGATTTCTTGGAAATCTTCAATCTTCGATCAAGTGCCTTGATATTTTATATGGTTGTCTGTTTCTCAGAAATCTAAGGCTTTATACTCGTACCGATAGCTTTATCAAAACTTTTATTGCGTATTTTCCTTTGTGTTCAACGACCATACTTTGGATTAACCGTAAAGAATTTTAGTAGATCTAATCAAAACAATAATACGTCATGTATTTCCCATACTTACAGCAGATTCATTTTAGTGCACTGGCCACTTTATTATGAAGATATCAAGCTCTTAAATCCCATAAACAATTGTTATAATAATTAAAAAAAATATTCCCGAACAAAATAGATTCATTGAAAATAAAAAAAGATCTTATATGAAAATAAAAGTTGTTTTTTTTTTATTTTAGAAGGGTAACCTTCTGAGTATTGTTTTCCAAATGATGGTCATCAGTATGTTCTGTGCCAGTCTTTCTATTCGATCCTCTGTAGTGTGGGTACTATTTAGCATACGTATGTCATAAATGACAGTATACATATTATTATGTAGGTACACACAACCACACATCAAGCTATGATAACCAATATAAACTGACTGTCGAATGTACTGAAAGATCATGTAAAGATAGACCAAGCTACACTGGTCATGTAGAGCTCGATATAACGGCTTCCACTCAGCATTGTGGAGCATCTGCGTTTTATTGTTATTTTAGGTCTAAATCGGTTTTAACATCAATTTTTGTTTTGTCTACAAATATAAATTCAATTTTATCGTAAAGCAAATATTTTTATTGCTATACTTTGTGTTTCAAATCCATCACTGCTTTTTTGTTTTTTTTTTTTTGATCACCGTAATAACAATGTTATGATCCATGTCCTACATTTTTACTATTAACTTAATGTAAAGTATTCTAAGTAAGGACACATGAAAGTTTAGATTTTGATTCCCAAAATAAACATCATATTTTAATATTAAAAATATTAATTTTTGAAATAAGGTTATTCTGTTGGGTTTATGTAAATAAAATCATGGCTTAGTAACAAATATGGTACAAAGAAAACCTTTCCTAAGAACAGTTTCTTCTGAAACGCCTATTTCAAGTTTCGAACAAAAAATCGTGTATGAACAAATTAAACAATCAAATCAAAATCTTGTAACCAATCATTACACTCTTAAAAAAACCAATGATCAAAATAAATTAAAATAGGATCAAATAAATTAAAAAGAAGATCAGTTTAATTAAACAATGGCTTAAAACGGTCGTATGTTGGTCTTACTGATGTTTGGAGCGGTCAGCGCGCAATCGCTGCGGTGATCAACATTGATATAACTGCTAGCAATGTCAGGGGTCGCACCGTGTCAGAGGTGTTACACTCATCTGAATCGCAGCAGAACGTCCTTGCGCCCCACCATTCTGGAAAAGAGAAGGATTTTTGTATAGTAGAACTGTACTAATGTAAAAGGTTGTTGTATACGTGACATCAGACCACTACGGATGGGGTCCAGCAGGGCCGATGCGGATACGGAGCCGTATGACACTCCCTCCTGCCTCATTCAGGCGGGAGAAGACATTCGACGATATTCCCCTTAAAAAAAGGAAAGAACGTGGCACAATGGTAACTTGCCGCATTTAACTTCAAGTTCAACATAAATATTACTAAAAGGTCTATATTAAAGGTGGGAGAAGACATTCAATGATAATTCTCCCTTCAAAAAATAATGGGCTAGCTGCCACAGCCACGGAGTGCCTCTTAGTCTTTGGTAGGGTGATATGTTTTACAAATTTTACTAATGACTTAACTTCTTGTTTTTTTTTGTTTAATTTCTGTAACAGTACAAATAAACTGTTGTTCTCTCTTTGTTTCTTTCAAATCTTTAGGCATACTGTGTGTACTGTGTACGCATTTACCAATATAAAAAGAAATCACACATCTTACATCGTTACTTCAAAATATGTAAAGCAGTCGAGAGGATCTTTTTTTTTATTGCATAAGCCGGTAATCGAGCAGACGGATCACCTGATGGTAAGCAATCGGCGTCGCCCATGGACACCTGAAACACTAGAGGCGTTACAAGTGCGTTACCGGCCTTTTGGGGATTAGGAGTTTGAGGATCGTTGGGGATTCAGGAATTGGGGAGATTGGGGAAGGAGAGGGTAATTGGGCCTCCGGTAACCTCACTCACACGATGAAACACAACTCAAGCGTTGATTCACGTCACGTTTTCTGTGATAAAACAATCACCAATACACAAAATAATGACCATGTCCGTGATCTTCTTCTTGACCGACTTCAAAAAGAAAAAAGGAGGTTCTTAGTTTAACCTGTTTGTATGTATGTGTGTATTTGTGAGCGATTTTTAGAAAAGTGTTTGTTGTATTGAGGAGAAGATTTTAGTACTTATATTAATTAACCGACTTCAAAACTAGAGGGGGTTGAATTTAGGTTTATTTAAAGGTAGTTTATGAAATATAATATAAACTTGAGTATAAAATCTTTAGATTTCATAGCAAATGAAATTAGAAATTATAGGGGAGGATCAAGCTGCGCCAAAATAAAATGATTGATTGATCCTAAATCAATTGTTTGCGCTTCACTCAGTTAAGTCCCTTTGTCAGCGATGTGATTGACGTACAATTTACTATTAATCCAATCAGTGATTAATGCTCTTTTAATGAAGTTAATATTCATAATAGCCAATCCGTGACGCAACTGTCAAAATCAGAATTAATTACCACTGATTAAATAACATTGGGCGATCGGATTTGGTGCATTTGTTTGCAAATACGAACTCAACAATTTTAGTTTACTGTTATTGTTTTTAGCTTCTTTTTTCATTAATTCTGTTCGGATGTTTAGAAAATGTAGGAAATAAGGCAACCTATAGCCTTTTTTTAAGGGGGGAAAATCATCGAATGGCTGCTCCCGCACGTCGAGCCGGAGCCCCGGTAACCCGATAGGTTCTCCGCGACTCAACCTATAACGCAGATATAATCACGTAATGATTATAATTATATAACGCAGTTGGTTTTCTAAATAAAAATAAATAAAATAAAAATAAAATAGCTTAATTAATAAGTTTAGTAATAAGCAACTTGATGTCACAATTCGAAAGAAGTAAAAAAAGAAATAGTTAATTCGATTTTTTATAGTCAACTGGTTTGAAATTGGAAATTACGGAATGGATTGTTAACCGTCCGTTCGGATTCATTCACACAACATCTTACCAAGTATTCACCAAGTATTCGGATACACACATACAATCCCACACACATTATTGTTATACTTTGCATCGAAATATATACACAGATGGAAAAACCTTGATGACCTTGTTTCATTAGACATCTTTTATTACTAGACTTGATATTTGGGGCTTACTGGTACTTATATAGCAAACTTGCTACGCTCCGCTCCGCGGGGTTCCATCCGACGTGCTCGACGCCGTGTGTAGTGTGATCTTTTATAGCCTATAGCTTTTCTCGATACATGGACTATCCAACGCAAAAAGAAAGACCAATAGTTTCGGAGATTAGCGCGGTCAAACACACAAACTTTTCAGCCTTATATATATAAAGTCGTGGTGGCCCGTAGGTTAAGACGCCCGCTTCTCATGCATGAGGATGCGGGTCCGAAACCTACCAATGGCAAGTACCAATGTGAGTACTTCCGAGTTACCTATATGTACTTTCTAAGATTATCTAGACACCACTGACAAACGGTGAAGTAAAACATTGTGAAGAAACCGGGGCTTAAACATAATTTCGAAATATACGTTTATAATCGCCAACCCGCATTGAGCAAGTGGTGCGATTAATGCTCAAACCTCCTCCGGGTGAGAAGAGACTTTGCTCAACAGTGGCCACTAATAGGCTATGGGATGATGACAATAATGATAGTAAGTATAAATAAGATATATGTATATAAATATACCTATATTGCACCTGGAATTGTGCCCGGTATTAATGGCAATAGGCTTACCCCCTACATGGGATTCATAACATAAATAGTGAAAAGTGGAATTACCAGTGGCATAATGTGCTCCTCTGCCTACCCATTCGGGGATAAAATACGTGATGTTATATTATGTTATACCTCTATATACATATATGTAGGTCAGTAACATCTCAAAGCTATGTGTTAGGTCCACCATTACCATATTCAATATGTGGAGCATGTTGAGAGCCTCTGCACGACGACAAGCACTCTGTATGCACTGGTCAGGTAACCACACTTCTATCTTATTGATTAACTGATATATTGCTAGCTTTGGCCACTGTACTTAAGTTACGTAATCTAACCACCGAAGGAGTGGACATTTTCAATGTAATTGTTATATATTTTCAATAGATAGGTATAGACTGCCTCGCTAGCCAAGTGGTCACAAGTGCGACTGTCGGGCAGGGGGTTTCGGGTTCGATTTCCAGGTCGGGCAAAGAATTACTGAGTTTTAAAAAAAATCTCAGTAGTAGCACGGAGTCTGGAATTGTGCCCGGTATATGGCAATAGGCTCACCCCCTATTACATGGGAATCATAACATAAATAGTGAAAAGTCGATGTTACATTGTACAGTAGTATGATGTGCACCTCTGCCTACCCCTTTGGGGATAAAAGGCGTGATGTTATGTTAGATAATAAATAATAATTATTTATCGTGTAAATTAAACAAGCTAGTCAGAAATACAATCATATATTTTTTCAAAACAAAAGACGCACATAAATAGGTTTCCCTTTTGAAAGTAGCCAGCTGGCCACAGATAACATAAACTTATACATATAATAGTAATCAAGGAGTAAGCCTAGTTCCACTTACATGTTTTCGTTCCTCGATTTCCGAGGATCAAACAATTTAAATCTTCACTGATGCTTTCTAAGGCCTTCGCAGAAAAAGGATGTATACCTTTACCTGATAATATGTATATTATTATACCATTTCAAATGAAAATAGAAAAGCTTTATATTCTGTCCTAACAACAGGTTTATGTAGAAAACAATGAAAAAAAAAACTATCGCAGAAAGTTGTTCGAAAGTCGAACTACACAATAAGACAGATGTAGTAGTCTCAATAAGTTCATAAGTACAACGAGCTACTCTCGAGTGACATGGGCGTGCCTGATATCCACAATACCTCGCTTCACAAATTTAAAAATATTATTAAGAAATTGTTATTTGGTCGGTCCGATAATGAGGACAATATTGAATAATATATCTATTGTCTAATTGCATTCTTAATTCTCTTTATTATTACAATTTATCTCTAATTTTGTTCTGGATTATAATTAATTATAAATAATTGTTAATAAATAAATACTAGTCGTTGCATGTCATGTTGTGTGCACATACTTGTGGAAGCATGGTCTGCCATTTACAGTTTTGTATTGTTATTCTGTTGTGTATTGTGCTGTGTTTCTGTTTTGTGTACCTACCTCTAATAAATAAATAAAAATAACACACTTGACAAGCACGGCACGGCTCCGGCATTGACGTTTTGTTCCACAAAACGGTTGAAAGCGCGTTGACGGCACGCCAGCGGTGCGCTTACAGTTTTTTTAAAATTATCGATATGAAATTTCATCACACACTATCACATCATCATCCTCAACAACCTATAAATGCCCATTGCTGAGCAAATAGTCTTCTCACACGGAGAAGGCTTGAGCATTAATCACCACGCTTGGTCAATGCGGGTTGGCGATTAAAAACTTATAATTAGAAATTATAAGCCCAGGTTTCCTCACGATGTATTCCTTCATCGTTTGTCAGTGGTGTCTGAATAATCTTAGAAACTACATATAACTCGGAAAAGATCACATTGGTACTTGTCGTTGGTAGGTTTCGTACCCGCACCCTCATGCTGAAAAACGGGCGTCTTAAACCTCCGGGCCACCACGACATTATTACACTCATCACACACATCACACAATATCACACTCATATAATAAATATGAAAGTTTATATGTTCGGATGTTTGCCCGTCGATCACGCTGAAACTATTGAACAGATTTTGATGATATACAAGCAGGGTATGGTCTGACGTAGGTACTTTTTTACCCGATTAAATGCTCCCATGGGATACAAGATCAATAACATTTTACGTGGACGAAGTTGCGGACAATAGCTAGTATGACATGATTATGTAGAGGTAATGTTCAAAAAATTACAAGTGGATTGTTGGGTTGGTCCTTTATAGTTCGCCTGCATAAAAATATTGTTAGTGAAGTCGTAAAGTAACAGTATGCTGTAGCACTTCATTTTACTGTTTAATTAATTCAGTACAGCACTTTAAACTTAACTCCTAGTACGGATCTGTTGCCAGTAAATCTTAAGTGCAGTACAGAGATTATTTCATGAACTTAGTTACAAAGTTGCACTACGAAAATTCCCAGTAGTAGCACGAAGTCTGGAATTGTGCCCGGTATATGGCAATAGGCTCACTCTCTATTACATGGGACTCATAACATAAATAGTGAAAAGTGGGTGTTACATTGTACAGTGGCATAATGTACACCTCTGCCTACCCCTTCGGGGATAAAAGGCGTGATGTTATGTTATGTTGCACTACGCAAACCACACGTAGACATATTTTAATTGAATTTTTAAATATGCTTTTAGTGTATTTGTATCTTTCGTGAGACATATTAAATTAGTTATTGTGTTTTTGGACTTACTAACGTACGTAATTATTTGACGAGGAGCTCGACTAGTATCAAGCCGTGCTAGAAGCTCATGTTCGTTAGCAGCGGCACAGTCACCGCGTTACGGGTCGCGGAATGCTGCTCATGATCATTCATAATTGATCATGAATAGGGATGATGACAGGGTATGAAAATTAAAAATCTAAATACTCCGTAAGTTAGGTAATGATAAAAAAATTAGACACGTAATTTTTTATTTTGTCGTATAAGAAAACAATACTTAGATACAACGAATCAAAGTTTCGGAGTGAGGGCTAAAACGTCATTTCTATTTATAAAATTTACATAGAAGTGACGTCACGCGACATTTCAAATCGATATATCGTCGGAAGTATTCGTTTCTGTGAGAAACAAAAAAATACGTGTCTAATGATTTAAAATAATACCAGACGGACTTTAAAATAAAAATTATCATCTACCCTATTATTAATGCTTTTAGTGGTTGAAATATTGTGCTCATAAAAATAATGCCATGTCTGAATTCTCCAAATAGAATGGCAGCGATTTTCTGAAGATTTTATACGACATAACATAACATAACATCACGCCTTTTTATCCCCGAAGGGGTAGGCAGAGGTGCACATTACGGCACTTAATGCCACTGTACAATGTAACACCCACTTTTCACTATTTATGTTACGAGTCCCATGTAATAGGGGGTGAGCCTATTGCCATATACCGGGCACATTTCCAGACTCCGTGCTACTACTGAGAATGTTTTAAAAACCCAGTAATACTTTGCCCGACCCGGGAATCGAACCCGAGACCCCTTGCCCGGCAGTCGCACTTGCGACCACTCGGCCAACGAGGCAGCATTTTATACGAATGGGTCAGCTAAATGGAAGTGATATGATACGGCTTCACAGACAACTGGCTAAACAAAGCTTGCGTTTTGCATAGCCGTATGAGTGAAGTTATTGATTAATATGCGACAACAAGCATGGAAATTATAACAAACGAAATATATAACTGGACTACTGACGAGCGTGGAATATACGACTGCGTCATTAGCTGTTAATGATGACAATTTAAAGGACTTCAACTACCAATAACGATCCTGCAGCTGTAGCCAAATGCCATTTAGCGCTTGTCTACACGTAGAATAGAATATCAAATTATATGGAATTGACGTAAATTTTGACACTTGTCAGTATCATCCCCATATATTTTGATTTCTATTCTCTCTGTAGACAAGCGCTAAAGTGGCGTTTGGCTAAAGGCACTGATATTATAATGATTCTGACTGCACGGTTGGTGCAATGGTTGGATGACCGGCTGCTGTGCAACATGTTGCGGCTTTGATTGCCGTGACGGACAAAAAGTAATAATAGCATTTTCTGAGTAAAATGACCATTATTGGTCCGGAGTCAGGAAACTCATCGGTGTTTCAGCCCGTGCGTCGGAAAGCACGTAAAGCCGTTGGTCCTGCGCCTGTTCTTTCTCCGGTCGTGTCGGTCTGTCGTCCCGTCGGGTTCAGAGAGTGCACTTGTGTTTGCGCACACACTTGTGCACTATAATATCTCCTACGTAATGGGCTAGTCTACTTACACGAATCACAATGATTGAAAGCGATCGGGAGATTTTTTATAATGACTCTGATCTGTATGTCAGACCCAGTAATAAATTTCCCGACTCCCGAGTCGGGAAATATATTACTGCGTTTTAAAAAAAATCTCAATAGCACCTCTGCCTACCCCTCCGGGGATAAAAGGCGTGATGTTATGTTATGTTATGACTCTGATCTGACTCGTGTTCCAAATGTATTATTATTTCGTACTGCACACGAATTTATCACGAACCCAATGTAGTAATTGAGTTGTTAATGACATAGTACCAATAATATAATTGTTTGCATCGCGTGATATAAACCTATTTTTAATAAGACTACAGTATCAGATCATGCCAAAGATATCGTTATAGCCCAAATGATTAGTAAGCTGAAGTGGCAGTGAGTCGGTCACATTTGTCGAAGAACCGATAACCGTTGGGGTAAACGTGTTCTAGAGTGGAGACCGCGTCTAGGCAAACGTAGTTAAGGGATATTATTATCTATCATTATCATTTTTTTTTTAAATGACGTTGCCTCACATTAGGATTAACTCCAGTGTCGTGGGTGCGTTTACAAACATACAAGTTCACATACACATGACACCCAGACCCGACACAACAATTTGTGGATCACACAAAGTGTTGTTCCGTGCAGGAATCGAACCCACGACACGTTGCACGGCAGCCGGTTGCCCAGCCACCGCCCAACCGTGCAGTCAATTAGATTATAATTGCATTCAAATAAGTATTCCTTTATAAATGGCTACTCGACCTTGCCTGGTGACCCGAAGAGAAATGAGTTTGCATCAGATGTGTATTATCCCGCGAATATAAGGTGTCAAGTAAAGTGTTACAATCTTGAAAAGGATAAGGTTTTTCCTAAAAGTAGTTTGTTCTGATGTTGACCTTAAATCTTATATACCTACTTATTATACTCATCTAATACTTTATTACTGTTTTTTTATTTCTAGGTAGTAGCACGGAGTATGGAACTGTGCCCGGTATATGGCAATAGGCTCACCCCCTATTACATGGGACTCATAATATAAATAGTGAAAAGTGGGTGTTACATTGTATAGTGGCATTAAGTGCCGAAATGTGCGCCTGGGTGATTCTCCAAAAAAAACCAAAAAATTAACGGCGTCATTATCCTTAAGCTACAGTTAACAATTCTGCTGATTAAAATACAAAGTTTAGTTTAAAAAAATTGAGCCATGTCACTGCTCTCACCCAATGCAATAAAATACAGATGCTAATAAGTTACTGCGATGCTTAACAACGCGGGAGGATAATGATTTGTTAAATAAAAGTTAAAGTTTTTTGAAGAAACACCCGCCTGTGCCAATCCCTTCGGGGATAAAAGGCATGATGTTATGTTGGTTTAATATAAATGATTGACGTATTTGTATTCCATTAAATATTTTATGCAAATGTTTGCCACTATTTTCCCACGGCCGCGTGAAAACAAAATTAATTAATTAATTAATTAATTAACCAGCATGTAATTACATAGACCACTTAATAACAATATTTATTTACACTTTAATAAGTAAATACTTTTACAGCGTGACCGCTATAAAAACAAAAACTACATTGTTGAAATTTGGGCATGTTGTTAATTAATCATGAATTTGTTTATATGTTCATTCATTTTTTATTTGTTAGTTTTAATTTAATTTATGAACGGCGTATTGTCATTGAGTATTGTTAATGGGTGAATGAATAAAAATTACATTTTGTTTATAGATTGCTATGGTCACACTTAAATGTTCAAGCGCGCCATCTTTATTCATTTTGTTGTTATTCCTTCGTTTTGTAGTTAATCGAAATCCCGTACTAATGACCGTTCCGACATACATGACTTATTCTGTGAATATACATGTGCTATTCTATGATATACAGTACCCGTGTCGTGGTGGCCTGGAGGTTTAAGACGCTCGCTTCTCATGCATGAGGGTGCGGGTTCGAAACCTACCAACGGCAAGTACCAATGTGACTTTTTCCGAGTTATATGTACTTTCTAAGATTATTTAGACACCACTGACAAACGGTGAAGGAAAAACATCGTGAGGAAACCTGGACTTATAATTTCTAATTATAAGTTTGAAATCGCCAACCCGCATTGAGCAAGCGTGGTGATTAACGCTCTAACCTTCTCCGTGTGAGAAGAGGCTTTGCTCAGCAGTGGGCATTTATGATGATGATGATGATGATACAGTACCCGGCGATAAACATTGCACGTCGAATTTAAAAAATGGCAATCGAACAAGTTAAATACACGGCTCAAAATTATAACCCATTAAAACTAGTCGAACAATCATCTCGAGTCAACAAAAGATTGAAAAAAAAAACACTATTGTACAAATAAATTACTGTAACTGTTACTCTCACACTTTGTCTATTTTTATCAATATTTAACGACGGATATTGAAAGGAAAAATATTTCTTTCAAAATAAATCAACAGTCTATAAATGACTACTACTGACTAAAGACCTCTTCTCAAACGGATAAGGTTTGAGCATTAATCACTACGCATACTGATTGTGAGTTAGCGATTTCAAACTTATAATTAGAAATTATAAGGCCAGGTTCCGTCACGATGTATTCTTTCATCGTATGTCAGTGATATCTAAACAATCTTACGAAGTATATGTAACTCGAAAATGTAACATTGGTACACACGGCTACACATCGAGCTTTACATAACCAGTATAAACTGAACGTTAGATGTGCGGAAAGATGATGCGACGCGATACCAGGATAAACTGGTTTTGTATAGGTTGATGTGTGGCCGTGTGTACTTGCCAATGGTAGGATTCTAACCTTCATGTATGAGAATCGGCCGTCTTAAGCCTCCGGGCCACCACGACATTTTTCAAAATAAACCCTAGTAATTCCAGTGCTTTAAACTTTGGAGCTAAAAATTATGGAATACCCTTAAATCTTAATCGATAGACATGATTGTCCATTGATGCGTAAATTAGTGCAGCGGACTAAGTCCCTGTTTACTATTGCATATTAATATTGTATCTAAGTATAGTTATATATTGTGTTCTTTCTTTACTATTATTTCGATGGATCTCAATTATCTGAATAAATAAACTTTATTATTATTATTTACATATATTTATTTAAAATTCTCTATAAATTACATTTTTAAACACTACTTATAAAATAAAAATAATATTTAAAAATATAAAAAATAGGAGCCGACCAGTAGCGGGAGCATGGTCCAAGCTACCGGTGGTTAGGGCTCCAGAGACAGAAACCTCCTCACGATACGTGCCGTTTCTAGGAGAACTGCCTTCTGTATCAGGCCCTTGATCCATCCACCTAACGCCAGCCTCCTAAGATGGATGTCGAGGCTTTTAGGGATTAACCCATTGGCCGACACGACTATCGGCACAATGATAGCCGAATCCACACTCCACATGTCGACAACCTCGTGAGCTAAGTCTAGATATTTTATTTGTTTATCTTTCTCAGCTTTCACGAGGTTCTCGTCATGGGGAATGGTGACATCGATTATCATCGTGCGGCGTACTTGTCGGTCTATCACCACTATGTCAGGTTTATTGGCTACAATAGTCCTGTCAGTAATGATAGACCGGTCCCAGTACAATGTGATATGGTCATTTTCCAGAACTGGGTCGGGCACATACTTGTAGTACGGTACCTCAGATTCAACAAGTCGATAGTGTAAAGCAAGTTGCTGATGGATAATCTTGGCTACTTGATTATGCCTATGCAAATATTCACTGTTAGCCAAACGACCACAACCAGAAATTATATGTCTAATGGATTCACCAGGACTATGACATGCCCGACATATGTCAACCGTCCCATCCTTAATTATATATTTCCGATAGTTGTTCGTAAGGATAACTTCGTCCATTATTGCACAGACAAATCCTTCAGTTTCTCCAAAGAGATTACTGAATCGTAGCCAAGACACGGACGCTAGAAAATCTACACTGGGCCCATGAAGGGCCCGGAAGAAGCGTCCATGGAGCTCCTTGCTATGCCATACCTCCTTGCGATCATTGACGCTTAGTACCACAGGTCTGCGCCAGTTCTCTTTTGCCAAGGATAGCGGAGTGAATCCATTGTCCACCGCTGCTACTTCTCGATGCATACCCTCGTTGACTTTCAGGAAATATTCCCTGAGGCTGCACACCTCACGGTTGTGAAGGGTCTTAGCATTTAATAAGCCTCGACCACCACACTTCCGCGGGATGTACAACCTCATGACCGACGAACGAGGGTGATGCATGCGATTTGCAGTTAGCAGGGTCCGGACTCGCCTATCCAGGGTGTCAAGTTCAGTCTGAGTCCACTTGAGTATACCAAAAGAATACATTAGGACTGGCATGACCCAACCGTTAAAGGCTCGCACCTTGTTTCCGCCTGATAAGGAACTTTTCAGTACCTTATTCAGGCGACAAAAGAAGCGCTCCTGTAACGATTGCTTCATGTCCGGTCCATTAATGCCTAATCCTTCTGACATACCCAGGTACTTGTATGTATCGTTTGCGGAGAGTGATCTCAGCTTTGTGAAATCTGAGAGTTCTAGACCCTCAGATTCCACAATCCCTCCTCGCTTTACATGCATGACCGCACACTTGTCTACTCCAAACTCCATTCTGATGGAACTACTAAATTTTTCAGTTATATTCAGTAGTTCCATCAGTTGTTTCTTGTTTGGCGCAAACAACTTGAGGTCATCCATGTAAAGTAAGTGGGATATAACTAGACCCCTTCTCCGCAAAGGATAGCCTAACCCTGAATCCTCCAGTAGAGTACTTAGAGGATTCAAGGCCAAGCAGAACCATAGTGGGCTCAGGCTGTCACCCTGGAATATTCTTCGTACTATCCTTACAGGTTCTTCATTCCCTTGGATTTGTCTACATCCCGGATAGCAAAGCACAGTGCTCCACTGCCTCATACACGACTCCAAGAAGGCGCGTAAAGTTGCATCTATTTTATACAACTCCAGCACCTTCAAGAGCCATGTATGTGGCACAGAATCATATGCTTTTTTGTAGTCTATCCAGCATGTAGACAAATCTTTTCGGGACCGACGAACCTGTTGGCTAACAACCATATCAATGAGGAGTAGCTCCTTAGTTCCACGAGACCCCTCCCTACATCCATTTTGACATACAGACATGATGGATTTTTTTTCAATATGTTTTGTTATTTTTGTCCTCAAAATGGATGTAAGAAGTTTATAGACCGTTGGTAAACATGTGATTGGTCTATAATTTTTGGGCTCAGTGGAACTACCTGATTTATGGAGCAGGTGGGTAACTCCTGTTGTTAGAAATTGTGGTAACGACCCAGTTTCCAAAGCTGCCTGGAAGTGTAATGCTAAGCGAACGTGTGAACTTTTGAGCCATTTAATCCAGAAATTGTGCAGTCCGTCCGGCCCCGGTGATTTCCAATTCGGGACCGAACAGGCTGCACTGGCTACATCAGAGGAGGTAATTACTACCTCCTCCATCTCTGGTATAGTCTCACACCTTCGCTTAACATCAAACATCCAGTCACCTTCCGTATGGCTAACAGGCACCGACCAGATGTTGCGCCAAAATGTGTTAGTGGCATCATCATCCGGTCGCCGCCCGTCAGCCACATCTTGGTTGGATCGTTCCCAATCTCTGTATACCCACCTCTGATCTCTTTGGAACATGCGATTCTGAGTATAGCGCTCCACTCTTTTTTTGTACCTTCTAATTCGGTTTGCCCATGCATAAACTTTCTGCTTCAGGAAGTCGATGCGCTCTGTAACACGCGACAGGTATTCATGAGGACTGATTTCAGTCCCCATAAATGCACGTCTTACAAAGCGCATCACTCTAGGGCGAGTATTGCCCTCCCTGAAGCAGGATAGTTTGCCAATGAGTACCCTGGCCTCACTGATACGACGCTCTATCCTATACTGCCAGGCAGGTACTGCTGGTTTTGGTCGGACTGCTGCGTCAAGATTTGGGAATCTGACGTTAGCCACTCGACAAGCAGCTACCGCCCCACAGTACAAGATTGAGTGTGTATCATAGAGGTTTTCGCTACTCTCAAAATATTTTTTAAGTAGCGAATCCAAGGCACTCACCAGCGCCCTATTTTTTCTACACATGGGCAAACGTGGTAATTTCGGTCTTAAATTACTAGGAGCAAGTCTGTACTCACGAACCGCATCCTCCAAAGCACTCCTCAGTCGTTCATTGCACTGAGTACTCACTTGTTCAACCCTGTCATCCTCCACTCCAACGATAGGGGTGGTTGGCGTCACAAATTGTGACACTACAGATGTTTGTGCCACCAATTGTGGTGGTGCGGGGACGACACGATTGCGCAGTGCTTCTAGACGTAGCCGATCAAGCGCAGCCTCATCCAATCTGCGATTGCGTTGGATGACCCGCACCTGATCCGACAGTCGTTGGGCCGAGACGCTGATAGATGGCTTAAGAACCTGAAACATAGACAGCATCCTTTCACGGTACGCAGTGAGGTTAGTCCCTCCCTCTGTAGCACCGTAGTACGAGCGCATGACGTTCTCATTTATGGTTTGAGACCATTTCATGCGCCGCACACAACCACCGGTAGCGGGGACCCGTCCCGGGGCCTGTTGGCCCCTGGCTCCCAAGCCCGTCGGTGGCCGGCCTCTCCCCGGCCGACGTACAGGTGTCGGCGACGTCGGCGGGGAGAAATAGTCGTCGCTCGAGCTCGACGCAACTGCTGTCACCGGTGATCCTGCGGAGCTGGGGTCCGGTGACGGCGAGGCGGAGCTGAGCGACGAGTCCGGAGGTGGTGGGGGTGCGTCTCGTGCTTTTCTGGCTCTCGTCAACATCAACGTAACATTTATATTTTCTACTTCATAATCTTCCTTTTGTATTATCTGTCACTGTCAAATTTCATTTTTCTTCATTTATTGTGTGTTTATTGCTATTGTAGGCGTTGATTTTGTCGTAAGAATATATTATTATAAAAAGGTTTTATTATTGTTATCTTGACTATAAGGAAACGTGTGAATTATTTATAAAAATAAACCAAAAAAAAGCAGAGTAAAATTTTGTACGTTGACATGTCGTGGTGTTGCCAGTTATTATTATTATTATCAGCGAAATTAAGTTTTTCTCGGCATTATAAAAATACCGGTTATTTAATGAAATCACGGGCCTGAGCCAAGTGAGTTTCATTTAATCTTGGGGATTTGGTTCGCTATTTGAATCTTCCTGTAAAAATTTGCGAACTATTCTACACGTATTTAATATGGTAGCTTTTTGCATGGTCATGTATGTGTTTGTAGGCAGATCTATTTGTTGCAGGTAATGGTGTAGGTGTTTAGGTATTATGCCAGTGCTAGAGAGAACCAGAGGCACAATGTATACCCGGTTCATCTTCCATATTCTCATAATTTCTTCTTTCAAATCTGTGTATTTATGTATCTTTTCAGTTATTGTCTTTTGCAGGTTGTGTGTGTTTGGAATTGCAATGTCTATAATATATGCGTGTTTGTTTTGTTTGTCAATCATTGTAATATCTGGTCTATTGTTGTGTATAGTTTTGTCAGTTAGTATTGCTCGGTCGTAATATATCTTGTGGTTCCGATTCTCCAGCACCGGCACAGGTACATATTGGTAATACGGTACAATTTTTGGCGGTAAAAGATTATATTTTATAGCTAATTTCTGATGGATAATGCGGGTGACTTGATTGTGTCTGTGGGTGTAATCAGTTTGAGCTAGGTTGGGGCATGCACTTGTGATGTGCTGGATAGTTTCAGCTGCACGGTGACATTTCCTACATTTATCATTTTGTACTGCTGGGTCCTTAAGAATATGCTTTTTGTAATTTTTAGTGTTTATGACCTGGTCTTGAATGGCAATCATGAAGCCTTCGGTCTCTGGGAATAAGGAACCTAATTTTAGCCATTTATTTGAGGCGTCTATGTCTACATGTGACTGCTCCAGATCATGTAGATGCCTCCCGTGCAATTCTTTGGAGCGCCATCTATTTAGCTTGTCAGTGATATGGTTTTGTGGGGTTTTATAATTAATGTTCTTGTTGGATAAGTTTATTATTATTATTATTATTTTTGAGTAATTAACTTTTTCTCAGCTCTGAAAGCTGGTATTCACCTACATTCACGGGCCAGGGCCAAGTGAATGTAGGGTGTGGTGTGTAATTATGTGTTTGTGGTGTCTTCTTCCAACTGCATAAACTTTCGGACTATCCTGCATGTGTTCAATATGGCTGCTTTCTGTAGTGTGATATAGGTAGTATCTTTTAGGTCTATGAGTTTCAGGCTATTGTGCAGATGCTTGGGTGACAGACACCCGTGGTGGAGACAACAATAGGGACTGTATACACTTTTTCTTGTCTCCATATCCTAGCGACTTCTTCTTTTAATTCAGCATATTTACTTATTTTCTCTCCAATAGTTTTTAGTAAATTGTGTGTATTTGGGACTGCAATATCTATTAAGTATGTAATATTATTTATTTTATCTCGTAGGGTTATGTCTGGTCTATTGTAGTGGATGGTTCTGTCTGTTAGAATAGCTCGATCGTAGTATAGTTTGTGTGTGGTATTTTCTAATACGTTTTCTGGTGTGTACTTATAATAAGGTGTGTTTGTGTCCTGTATGAGTTTATGTTTGATTGCTAGGTTCTGATGGATGATGTTTGCTAGTTGATTATGTCTGTGAGTGTAGTCTGTTTGAGTAAGTGTTGTGCATGCTCCTGTAATGTGTTGAATGGTCTCTGGCTGGATGTGGCATTTGCGACATTTGTCGTTTGTAATTGTAGGGTCCTTGATGATAAATTTTCTATAATTTTTTGTATTAATTATCTGGTCTTGTATTGCAATAATAAAACCTTCGGTTTCTGGAAATAAATTACCTACTTTAAGCCATTTATTCGAAGCTTTGGTGTCTATGTGTGCCTGTTCAAGGTCATGGGGGTGACGGCCGTGTAATACTTTCTTCTTCCAGTCTTCTAATTTTTGTGTCTGTGGGTCGTTGTTAACGTCGTATGCTAAGTTTGGTTCATGTAAGTTGAGTGGCGTGTAGTTGGTGTCGTTTGTAACGATGGCTTTGTGAATGTTGCTTGTATTAGATTTTGCGTGGAAAAATAATTTTAATTTTGTTATCTGTTTCTGCCAAAGGTGGTGGATATCTATAAGGCCTCTCCCTCCATGATGTCGCTTAATATTTAACCTCTCTATTGCGGATTTGGGATGTAGATTGTTATGTTTGGTAAGTGTAGTGCGTGTACTTCTTTCTAGTTGGTAGATGTCAGTTTTCGACCATTTAATTACACCAAAGGAGTAGGTTAATATAGGGATCGCGTAGGTATTCAGTGCTTTTATCAAATGCTTACTAGAGAGTTGAGTTTTACATAATGCGCTTACTCTATTTTTATATTCATTACATAAAGTGTTCTTAATTGTTTTATGATCTAACCCTTTAAGTTGTCTGTAACCTAAATATTTATAGAAGTCATCTGGTTCCATTGCAGTAATAACGTCCATATTGTCTATAGTATAGTCTCCTGGTTTAATTTTGCCCCGAATGATGTGTATTGTTTTGCATTTGTCCAACCCAAATCGCATATTAATGTCTCTGCTGAATTTTGTTGTAATATCTATTAGTGTTTTCATTTCTTTTTCCGTTTTTGAATATAACTTTATGTCATCCATATAGATAAGGTGGGAGATAGTGGTTATTTCTGTGTTGTTAGAAAGACAATAGCCGGCTTGGTTACGGTGAAGTAAGTGGGATAGAGGGTTAAGGGCGAGACAGAACCACATTGGGCTAAGGGAGTCGCCCTGGTAAATACCTTTTTTTATACTAATCTGTCGAGTTGTTACAGTATTATTGCGATAGTTTAATTGAAGAGTGGTTTTCCATTGTGACATTACATTTTTCAGAAATGTTATAATTGTGGGGCTTATTTTATAAATCTGTAATATTTGTATTAACCAGGAATGTGGGATGCTATCAAACGCTTTTTTATAATCGATGTAGGTGCAATGCAAATTTTTATTTTCCGTGGCAGCGTGTTTATGTATCACAGAGTCTATAACTAGTTGTTCCTTACAGCCCATGTGGCCCCGCCTGCATCCTTTTTGCTCTTCCGCTATTATGTTGTGTTGTTCTATATGTTTGTTGATTTTTGAAGTGATTGTGGATGTTATAATTTTGTACAGTGTGGGTAGGCATGTGATGGGCCTGTATTGGGAAGGTTGTGATGTATACTGTGTTTTCGGCAGCATGTAAGTTATTCCAGTGGCAATAAATTCTGGTATGTTCTGTTTTCCTAAGATGATGTCCGTTATATTTTTAGCTAAAATTTTATGTAGGGATTCTAATTTTTTGTACCAATAATTATGTATCTTATCAATACCGGGGGACTTCCAGTTATGGAGTTTTGCGGTGATATTAGTTATATCAAACTCAGTAACCTCTACAAAGTCCATTTCTTCCAATGAACTCCATCTGGCTGCTTCGTCTGATATCCAGTCTGATTTATCATTATGTTGCGCTTCATCTTCCCATATACCTGACCAAAATTCCTCGAGTTGTTCTGTTGTTGGTAATTCTATGTTAGTATCTAGTGGTGTTTGTGCTTTTGTTCGTAGATTTCTGTAAAAATTCTTTTCATTCATAGCAAATGTCGAATTATGAGTCCTGCGTTCTTGTGCTTTTTTGTACCGTTTTAGTCTATGGGATTTTAATGCCAATTTTTGTTTTAAAGTATCTAGAAATTCTTCCGGTTTCCTATTGTCTTTTTCGTGTCTCGTGTGTGTAGTGTATCTTTTGTTTCTGAATATAGCTTCTACTCTTTTAATTACTTTGTTTGACCGATTGTTATTTATGTATTGTGTTAATTTACTACAGTCTGCTCTAAGTTTCTCTATATCTCTTTCTAGCCTAATTTGCCATGCTGGCTTATTGTTAGTTTTAGTTTTCGTGTTGCCTGTGTAATCCGTGATTTTATAATTTAATTCTTCAGAGATTACCACTGCTGTGCAGTAAATCAAAGTGTGTACGTCTGTTAGTTTAGTGTCTTTAGTAGTGTATTGTATGAGGATATTTTTGTTAAATATATTGACAAGTTGTTGTAGCTTTGGTGAGTACCTAAGCTTGGGCAGTTTAGGCCGTACTGCCGGGTTCATCCCGGAATATAAATTAAGTGTTGTTTTAAATGTATCGTGTAGTTGTTGTATATGTGCGTCAGATAGTAAATTTTGATGAATATCAGCTTGAATGTCAATATCATTTTCTATTGTTATAGTCAAGTTCTCAGTTTGTGTAGATGTATGTATGCTATGAGAGTGTGCTTGTGATTGATAGATTGAGAGAGTTTGAGTGTTAGATTCTGATTGAATAGTAGGTGTTAGAGAGTACGAGGATGATTGTTCTTCTTGTATGTTTGGTGTTAATACGTTGTGATTGTTAAGGTTTTCGACATTTTCTAATTCTAATTGTATGCGGACTTCTTCTTTTAACTGGTCCATCTCGTCTTGGGACAAAAGTTTGTTTCTAACTATAACTCTTCTTTGATCTGCAATTCTTTGTTCTGAGACTATAACATCTGGATATTGTTGAGAGAAAAGTTGATGCAGTTGTTGTCTGTATGTAGTCATGTCGGTCTCTAACTTTGTAATATGTAGGTAGGTTCGCATGATGAATAGGTTAACTTCTTTACTCCATCTCATGCGAACTCTTGTTTTTCCGGCCTTGGTGGACGCGGGTAAGAAGGTAGACACCTCCCGCGCAACAGTCAAGGTCGGATTCGTATCAACTGTATTCAAATTAGCAATGGGAAGTGATGATGATAATATAGGTGACGATGGTAAAGATGGTGATGGTGACCTGGATGGTACGTATGATGCTGTGCTTGGACTGAACGGTTCTACAGGTGTGTTAGTCCTGTCCGTTAGTCTGCCACCATCGTCAGTGATATCGGCTGTAGTTTGTTTGTTGATGGGAGCCCGCCTGTTCAACTCCACACCACCGACGGATCGCATGCTGAAACACCCAGCGTCAGCTCCAGGTGTGCCCCGGCGATCGCCCCCGGGCAGCGGCCCTATACGTTTTCTCTTTGAACGAGTCTCCATTTTGAATGGGTATCCAGAGCCACGTTAGCCACGCCAGTAATTTCGTAATCGTGTGTCCGCCCCCCACGTGATCAGATGGTCGATCAGGACGTGTGGTTGTTTAGGGGGCTTATTATTATTATTATTTTTGGTAGTTTACTTTTTCTCAGCTCTGAAAGCTGGTATTCACCTACATTCACGGGCCAGGGCCAAGTGAATATAGGGTGTGGTGTGTAATTATGTGTTTGTAGTGTCTTCTTCCAACTGCATAAACTTTCGGACTATCCTGCATGTGTTTAATATGGCTGCTTTCTGTAGTGTAATATAGGTAGTATCTTTTAGGTCTATGAGTTTCAGGCTATTGTGCAGGTGCTTGGGTATCACACCCGTGGTGGAGACAACAATAGGGACTATATACACTTTTTCTTGTCTCCATATCCTAGCGACTTCTTCTTTTAATTCTGCATATTTACTTATTTTTTCTCCAATAGTTTTTAATAAATTGTGAGTATTTGGAACTGCAATATCTATTAAGTATGTAATGTTATTTATTTTATCTCGTAGGGTTATGTCAGGTCTATTGTAGTGGATGGTTCTGTCTGTTAGAATGGCTCGATCGTAGTATAGTTTGTGTGTGGTATTTTCTAATACGTTTTCTGGTATGTACTTATAATAAGGTGTGTTTGTGTCCTGTATGAGTTTATGTTTGATTGCTAGGTTCTGATGGATGATGTTTGCTAGTTGATTATGTCTGTGAGTGTAGTCTGTTTGAGTAAGTGTTGTGCATGCTCCTGTAATGTGTTGAATGGTCTCTGGCTGGGTGTGACATTTGCGGCATTTGTCGTTTGTAATTGTAGGGTCCTTGATGATAAATTTTCTATAATTTTTCGTATTAATTATCTGGTCTTGTATAGCAATTACAAATCCTTCGGTTTCCGGAAATAAATTACCTACTTTAAGCCATTTATTGGAAGCTATTGTGTCTATATGTGCCTGTTCAAGGTCATGAGGGTGACGGCCGTGTAATACTTTCTTCTTCCAGTCTTCTAATTTTTGTGTCTGTGGGTCGTTGTTAACGTCGTATGCTAGGTTTGGTTCATGTAAGTTGAGGGGTGTGTAGTTGGCGTCGCTTGTAACGATGGCTTTGTGTATGTTGCTTGTATTGGATTTTGCGTGGAAAAATAATTTTAATTTTATGATCTGTTTCTGCCAAAGGTGGTGGATATCTATAAGGCCTCTCCCCCCATGTTGTCGCTTAATTGTTAACCTCTCTATTGCGGATTTGGGATGTAGGTTGTTATATTTGGTAAGTGTAGTGCGTGTACTTCTTTCTAATTGGTAGATGTCAGTTTTCGACCAATTAATTACACCAAAGGAGTAGGTTAATATAGGGATCGCGTAGGTATTCAGTGCTTTTATCAAATGTTTACTAGATAGTTGAGTTTTACATAATGCGCTTACTCTATTTTTATATTCATTACATAAAGTGTTCTTAATTGTTTTATGATCTAACCCTTTGAGTTGTCTGTAACCTAAATATTTATAGAAGTCATCTGGTTCCATAGCAGTAATAACGTCCATATTGTCTATAGTATAGTCTCCTGGTTTAATTTTGCCGCGAATGATGTGTATTGTTTTGCATTTGTCCAACCCAAATCTCATATTAATGTCCCTGCTGAATTTTGTTGTAATATCTATTAGTGTTTTCATTTCTTTTTCCGTTTTTGAATATAACTTTATGTCATCCATATAGATAAGGTGGGAGATAGTGGTTATTTCTGTGGTGTTAGAAAGACAATAGCCGGCTTGGCTACAGTGAAGTAAGTGGGATAGAGGGTTAAGGGCGAGACAGAACCACATTGGGCTAAGGGAGTCGCCCTGGTAAATACCTTTTTTATACTAATCTGTCGAGTTGTTACAGTATTATTGCGATAGTTTAATTGAAGAGTGGTTTTCCATTGTGACATTACATTTTTCAGAAATGTTATAATTGTGGGGCTTATTTTATAAATCTGTAATATTTGTATTAACCAGGAATGTGGGATGCTATCAAACGCTTTTTTATAATCGATGTAGGTGCAATGCAAATTTTTATTTTTCGTGGCAGCGTGTTTATGTATCACAGAGTCTATAACTAGTTGTTCCTTACAGCCCATGTGGCCCCGCCTGCATCCTTTTTGCTCTTCCGCTATTATGTTGTGTTGTTCTATATGTTTGTTGATTTTTGTAGTGATTGTGGATGTTATAATTTTGTACAATGTGGGTAGGCATGTGATGGGCCTGTATTGGGAAGGTTGTGATGTATACTGTGTTTTCGGCAGCATGTAAGTTATTCCAGTGGCAATGAATTCTGGTATGTTCTGTTTTCCTAAAATGATGTCCGTTATTTTTTAGCTAAAATTTTATGTAGGGATTCTAATTTTTTGTACCAATAATTATGTATCTTATCAATACCGGGCGACTTCCAGTTATGGAGTTTTGCGGTGATATTAGTTATATCAGACTCAGTAACCTCTACAAAGTCCATTTCTTCCAATGAACTCCATCTGGCTGCTTCGTCTGATATCCAATCTGATTTATCATTATGTTGTGCTTCATCTTCCCATATACCTGACCAAAATGCCTCGAGTTGTTCTGTTGTTGGTAATTCTATGTTAGTATCAGGTGTTGTTTGTGCTTTTGTTCGTAGATTTCTGTAAAAACTCTTTTCATTCATAGCAAATGTCGAATTATGAGTCCTGCGTTCTTGTGCTTTTTTGTACCGTTTTAGTCTATGGGATTTTAATGCCAATTTTTGTTTCAAAGTATCTAAAAATTCTTCCGGTTTCCTATTGTCTTTTTCGTGTCTCGTGTGTGTAGTGTATCTTTTGTTTCTGAATATAGCTTCTACTCTTTTAATTACTTTGTTTGAACGATTGTTATTTATGTATTGTGTTAATCTACTACAGTCTGCTCTAAGTTTCTCTATATCTCTTTCTAGCCTAATTTGCCATGCTGGCTTATTGTTAGTTTTACTTTTCGTGTTGCCTGTGTAATCCGTGATTTTATAATTCAATTCTTCAGAGATTACCAATGCTGTGCAGTAAATCAATGTGTGTACGTCTGTTAGTTTAGTGTCTTCAGTAGTATATTGGATGAGGATATTTTTGTTAAATATATTGACAAGTTGTTGTAGTTTTGGTGAGTACCTAAGCTTGGGCAGTTTAGGCCGTACTGCCGGGTTCATCCCGGAATATAAATTAAGTGTTGTTTTAAATGTATCGTGTAGTTGTTGTATATGTGCGTCAGATAGCAAATTTTGATGAATGTCAGCTTGAGTGTCAATATCATTTTCTATTGTTATAGTCAAGTTCTCAGTTTGTGTAGATGTATGTATGCTATGAGAGTGTGCTTGTGATTGATAGATTGAGAGAGTTTGAGTGTTAGATTCTGATTGAGTAGTAGGTGTTAGAGAGTACGAGGATGATTGTTGTTCTTGTATGTTTGGTGTTAATACGTTGTGATTGTTAATGTTTTCGACATTTTCTAATTCTAATTGTATGCGGACTTCTTCTTTTAACTGGTCTATGTCGCCTTGGGACAAAAGTTTGTTTCTAACTATAACTCTTCTTTGATCTGCAATTCTTTGTTCTGAGACTATAACATCTGGATATTGTTGAGAGAAAAGTTGATGCAGTTGTTGTCTGTATGTAGTCATGTCGGTCTCTAACTTTGTAATATGTAGGTAGGTTCGCATGATGAATAGGTTAACTTCTTTACTCCATCTCATGCGAACTCTTGTTTTTCCGGCCTTGGTGGACGCGGGTAAGAAGGTAGACACCTCCCGCGCAACAGTCAAGGTCGGATTCGTGTCAACTGTGTTCAAATTAGCAATGGGAAGTGATGATGATAATATAGGGGACGATGGTAAAGATGGTGATGGTGACCTGGATGGTACGTATGATGCTGTGCTTGGACTGAACGGTTCTACAGGGGTGTTAGTCCTGTCCGTTAGTCTGCCACCATCGTCAGTGATATCGGCTGTAGTTTGTTTGTTGATGGGAGCCCGCCTGTTCAACTCCACACCACCGACGGATCGCATGCTGAAACACCCAGCGTCAGCTCCAGGTGTGCCCCGGCGATCGCCCCCGGGCAGCGGCCCTATACGTTTCCTCTTTGAACGAGTCTCCATTTTGAATGGGTATCCAGAGCCACGTTAGCCACGCCAGTAATTTCGTAATCGTGTGTCCGCCCCCCACGTGATCAGATGGTCGATCAGGACGTGTGGTTGTTTAGGGGGCTTATTATTATTATTATTATTATTATTATTAAATCTATAGTCAATGTACGAGTATCACAACTTTAGCAATTTTGTTATAAACACATTACTATTCAGAACATGTAATGGATATAACATAGCAATATATTACAGTTACATTATAAAAAAATAAAATAAAGGATATATTTAACAGTAATTCTAAAACCTTAATGGTAGTATTGAGATGTTCAAACTGGCCGGTTTATTCACAATCCCTAAAGTCAAACGACTTTTATGTGATTTCTTACCTACGAACATCTTTACAGATAAATAAAATTGGAGTGTCTGTTTGTTATATAGAAATAACTGCTTTTTACTACATGCATATGAACATACATACGATACACATATCAAAATAATATTTACCAAAATATTTATTTTGTATGTCTGTTTGTATTGGCTAATCTCTGAAATGGCTGACCCGATTTTGACGGGACTTCTACTGGCAGGTAACTGATATACAAAGGAGTAACATAGGCTATTTTTATTTAACAAGAACACTGAATTAAAAGTAATGTTATGTCCTAAACCCCATATTGTACGCGGACGAAATCGCGGGTAACAGCTAGTACATAATATGAAGTGGAAAATTGAGAATCTCGTTTTTTTAATGTCGGTTAAAAAAGTGAGCATAGCATAGTAGTCTGTAATTGGTAGACCGATTAAAACAAATTTTAAATTAAATTTCGTAATTGATACCCGAAATCTCAAGACTTACTAACCACTTAGGCCTAAAAAGGCTTTCAGTAAAAGTATTTCTGTCTCTTCGGTAGACTTTAAAGTGACAGAGACAGAGTTAATGTAGACTTTAAACTAATTATAATGAACACCAATTTCAAGTTAAGATTTTAAGTTCCTAATGCTTCTCGAAGCTGATAAAGTGTTGAATTTTTCTATGCTTATTATCACAGGTTTTCTTAGGTATTTTCTTAATATGAGACTGGTATTGTATCAAATGTACGCAATCAAGCCGTGAATTCTATACCGTCTTCGTCCCGAGGTAAAATGATTCTGTCTTGGCAATACAATAGTGTGGCAATACAATGTTTTAAATATAGAATAACCGGGTGTATTATTGCAAAAAACAAACTTCAAAAGCGCACACGAAGTCATAATCAGAACACGCCATGTGAAGAAGAAGAGGTACGTCGGGTGGCACGTGTGATGCGAGTAGTGCCTACAAATTTATGTCTAGTATTTCATGTAATTTATTTATTTATTATCAACCCTGATCGTCCCACTGCAGGGCAAAGGCTTCCCTACCCTCCTTCCACTCCTCTCTATGTAATGTCTCTTTTTGCAGCCAATCCAGCAGCTGTAGCCAAATGCCACTTAGCGCTTGTCTACATGTAGAATAGAAAAATTATATGGGATTGACGTAAATTTTGACACTTGTCAGTGTCATCCCCATACTTTTAGTTTTCTACTCTCTCTGTAGACAAGCGCTAAAGTGGCGTGCCGCGGGATGAAACGAATTTCACGGTGTATAGAATAAGACTTTGCAAGTCTGATCTTAGGAATACAATAATATTCCAGTCCTAGTTGTATCAAAAACATAGTAAAGTGTAGGTACAGATTCTATGACGTAGAAAATAGGTGTACTTACAAGAAAAAACTTGGCGATTAATTTTGTTAGATGGTAGAATAGATTCACACAAAAACAATAATACTACATTTTTTCACTCCAAAACGCCATTAAGTAGTGTTATACTAGAACTAAACATCTTAATACCAAGTAACAATTCAGTATAAGAACGTTCGAATGGTAACGTGATGCGTCTAGTCAATTTGAGGTCAAGTGTCCGACGAAGACGTTTGTCTTCCAGTCTACAAGTAGTAGTACTTTATACTCCAGCTGTCCCAATTCTAAAATGAGGGCTTTAGATTTCTTCTATTTGCTTTTGAAATGAATTTTGTGTACGTTTTGTTGTTATCTAAATGTTTTTGGGATGTATTTTTAAATAATTAACATAACATCACGCTTTTTATCCTCGAAGGGGTAGGCAGAGGTGCAAACAGAAGTAACACCCACTCTTCACTATTTATGTTATGAGTCCCATGTAATAGGGGGTGAGCCTATTGCCATATACCGGGCACATTTCCAGACTCCGTGCTACTACTGAGAATTTTTTAAAAACCCTTTAAAACTTTGCCCGACCCGGGAATCAAACCCGAGACCCCTTGCCCGGCAGTCGCACTTGCGACCACTCGGCCGAGGCAGTCGATATTTATATACAATCGATATATATACCTCTACATTTAGACTGACACCCTGACACATAAGTGTGGGAGAGACATGCTTCGGCACGGCCGGCTCGACCGGAGTGATACCATGGCCTTACAGAAAACCGATGTAAAGCAACGCTTGTGGTGTATTTCAACGTGTGAATGAGGTAATTGGAGGCCCAATTACCTTCCGCAATCGCCCCTATCCCTGAATCCCTAACGATC
Source organism: Spodoptera picta (assembly GCA_038387885.1). Classification (NCBI taxonomy): domain Eukaryota; kingdom Metazoa; phylum Arthropoda; class Insecta; order Lepidoptera; family Noctuidae; genus Spodoptera; species Spodoptera picta. Next base: position 7,463,731 of record JAZHFQ010000761.1, on the reverse strand, counting down.
CTCTAACTACTAATCCTCATAAGGCCAGTAACGCACTTGTAACGCCTCTGGTGTTCCAGGTGTCCATGGGCGACGCCAATTGCTTACCATCAGCTGATCCACCTTCTCGTTTACAGGCTTATGCCATAAAACAATACCTAAATAAAAAATAATGCTAAGTTTTTACCAGTGATATTATTTTTATGCCTCAATCTCCATGGCTGGCCCTTCTTTAATAATTATATCGCCAATCAGGTTTATATACATATGCTCGTCTAGAGCGCCCTCAGCCGACGGTCCCATTCATATCCGCTCTGTATACTTCTTAATTATTCAATTCTTATTTAATGCTATTCTTTATTTATTAACGACACTAAAGCTAGTTACCGTTTGAAATTAATTACAGAGATAAGATGGAAGGAAACAGTAATACTCATTTCATAACTGGTTAATTAATGAATTAATAAAACTCAATGATTAATGAATTATTAAAACCTTTGAGCAATATTTCAGTCTCAGACATTTTTCTTCTTTCGTATTTGTTGAAATAACTAGCAGAAAATGGCGTAACTACAGGGTGGCAAGTTGGCAAAATGCCACTGGCTACCCTAGTGGAAGGAACGTGCCCCGTCCAGGGATTTTCGTCTGAACTTCTCCCTTTTCTTATTGGGAACGGGGCCTCTCTGCTGGAAGGGACCTTGGCCCCGATCAGAGATTTTCATCTAAACTTCTCTGTTTCTTATTGGGAACAGGGACCCATCCAAACTATTGGGGGACCCGAACGGTATAGTTACACCACTGTTAGCATAATTTAAAAAGCCTTTAAAAAAGTATTAATAATTTTCGTTTATTGTTTTATTGTCGTCAGTTATATTGCCTGATTTGATGACTATGATGCATAACATGATGAATATGAAGTATAATAATGTGTTCAAGGCTCTTTTTCAGCTACCACAATTGGGTTGTGTCCAGGGCATGACAATTAAAAATCTAATAAGTCCGTCAGTTAGATAATGAAAAAATATTAGACACGTATTTTTTTATTATCTCGTATTAAGTTGCAATACTTAGATAAAATGGCGCTAAGTTTAGGAGTGGGAGATCGTTACGTCATAACGTGCTATAAAATGTGACACGCTGTGACGTCACACGATGTTTCAAATTAAGATATCTTCTAAAGTATTTAATTTAGTGAGATAAGAAAAAATACGTGTGTATAAAATAAAGTTTTAAATTAGAGGTCATGTACCAGACGGACATTAAAATAATATTTAGGAAACTACCCTATTTTGCAGTGTATCCAGAATGTTTACTGACGCTAGCATAGATAACTTCTACGCGATTGTGCGAAAAAAATTAGCGTCTGTAGTAAATAATAGGAATAGCATTCGGAGTAGTAGTAGTATGATAGGCGACAGAAATGATACTATTCTACTCAGTAGGTTCACTGAACTCCATGTGTTAGGGTACGGTCGGGACCGGTGAACCTATAGAGTAGACCCCCTCGCCCCATTCTAGTGCTCAGTGTTTAATTGTTGATCACTAAGATTTGTTATAAGATTTATTGTACTACCTAACAAAAAATGCCGTGCCTATGGACTTTGTGGTCTGAAGAAAATAATTTTTATTTTTATATATATTTATTTAAAATTCTCTACAAATTACATTTATAAATACTACTTAAAAAATAAAAAAATAATATTTAAAAATATAAAAATAGGAGCCGACCAGTAGCGGGAGCATGGTCCAAGCTACCGGTGGATAGGGCTCCAGAGACAGAAACCTCCTCACGATACGTGCCGTTCTAGGAGAACTGCCTTTTGTATCAGGCCCTTGATCCTTTCACCTAACGCCAGCCTCCTGAGATGGATGTTATTTTTATTATTATTATAACGAAAAAATGTAGATCCAATATCAATATCCAGTAAGAATCACTATCTTTTAGGATACTGGCGACTTTTACCAATACGTCACATAATATGTACCTAAAACTGCATTTGTCTTTCAAAAGATTAACTTCTCTATTTTTGAATAACAGTCTCTCAAATATATTATATTGCATTCACATTCTAGCGTCTTTGAATGCTGGCTTAAAGTGATGTAACATTCAGATTTTCCTTTGGGATACTAAAGAGTTCTATCGAAAACCATTTCTGCATTTGGATTATATTTTGGAGACACGTGTTAGTTTTAGTATACCTGTTTTGATATTATTTACGTAGGTAAGTTTAAAATTAAATGTGTTTCGACAGTTAGTAACAAGAATGTATACTTATTAAAAATGGTTATAAAATGAAATGTTAAGAGTTTTTGTCAGAATTTCAGTTCTTGTTAAAGATTTATTTATTTTTATATACTTTATTGTACCTACACATTTAAGTAGCTCAAAAAATAAACAATTCAAGTAAATATGCGTACAATGGGCGGTCTTATCACACAATGGTGATTTTTCCAGACAACCTTTGGATGGAAATATTTAAAAGTAACCAGATATGGGGTAGTTAAGTATACTAAAAAGTAAAAAAAAGACTAAATAATAATACCTACAATACAACCTACAATAGATATAATATACTAGCAATATAAAAATCATAACATAACATAACATCACGCCTTTTATCTCCGAAAGGGTAGGCAGAGGTGCACATTGTGCCACTGTACAATGTAACACCCACTTTTCACTATTTATGTTATGAGTCCCATGTAATAGGGGGTGATCCTATTGCCATATACCGGGTACAATTGCAGACTCCGTGTTACTACTGAGATTTTTTTTTAAACCCAGTAGTACTTTGCCCGACCCAGGAATCGAACCCGAGACCCCTTGCCCGGCAGTCGCACTTGCGACTACTCGACCAACGAGGCAATATAAAAAAAATACATAAATAATATAAAAAATACAGTAAACTATGTGTGTTGCAATCGAAACCGACGACTGCCAGCATATCAGTGGAATGGGCCGGAATACTAGATATGTATACTAAATCGAAACCGACGACTGCCAGCATATCAGTGGAATGGGCCGGAATACTAGATATGTATACTAAATCGAAACCGACGACTGCCAGCATATCAGTGGAATGGGCCGGAATACTAGATATGTATACTAAATCGAAACCGACGACTGCCAGCATATCAGTGGAATGGGCCGGAATACTAGATATGTATACTAAATCGAAACCGACGACTGCCAGCATATCAGTGGAATGGGCCGGAATACTAGATATGTATACTAAATCGAAACCGACGACTGCCAGCATATCAGTGGAATGGGCCGGAATACTAGATATGTATACTAAATCGAAACCGATGACTGCCAGCATATCAGTGGAATGGGCCGGAATACTAGATATGTATACTAAATCGAAACCGACGACTGCCAGCATATCAGTGGAATGGGCCGGAATACTAGATATGTATACTAAATCGAAACCGACGACTGCCAGCATATCAGTGGAATGGGCCGGAATACTAGATATGTATACTAAATCGAAACCGACGACTGCCAGCATATCAGTGGAATGGGCCGGAATACTAGATATGTATACTAAATCGAAACCGACGACTGCCAGCATATCAGTGGAATGGGCCGGAATACTAGATATGTATACTAAATCGAAACCGACGACTGCCAGCATATCAGTGGAATGGGCCGGAATACTAGATATGTATACTAAATCGAAACCGACGACTGCCAGCATATCAGTGGAATGGGCCGGAATACTAGATATGTATACTAAATCGAAACCGACGACTGCCAGCATATCAGTGGAATGGGCCGGAATACTAGATATATATACTAAATCGAAACCGACGACTGCCAGCATATCAGTGGAATGGGCCGGAATACTAGATATGTATACTAAATCGAAACCGACGACTGCCAGCATATCAGTGGAATGGGCCGGAATACTAGATATGTATACTAAATCGAAACCGACGACTGCCAGCATATCAGTGGAATGGGCCGGAATACTAGATATGTATACTAAATCGAAACCGACGACTGCCAGCATATCAGTGGAATGGGCCGGAATACTAGATATGTATACTAAATCGAAACCGACGACTGCCAGCATATCAGTGGAATGGGCCGGAATACTAGATATATATACTAAATCGAAACCGACGACTGCCAGCATATCAGTGGAATGGGCCGGAATACTATCTAGTATTCCGGCCCATTCCACTTCCTTGTTGAAAGACCAAGAACATAGATATGTATACTAAAGGGTCTTTCAACAAGGACGGGTCGATGTTAAAATGGAATAAAACAAGATATGTGTAAGATATTAACCAAATTTATTTTTTATTTGAAAGGTCCATTTTTGCCATTTTGGATGGAATATGACATCGTTTAAATGTCCGCCGCGGCTTCGTATGGCGGCACGAATCTGAGAGGTCCAATTTTCCATAACTCTGCTGCATAGATCCGGCTGAATCTGAGCGATGGCCTGCGTTATGTTGGCTTTCAGGACAATGGTGGAATGTGGTTTATTGGCATAGACTTGCGACTTCAGAAACCCCCCAAGAAAAAGTCTAGCGGAGTCAAATCACACGATCTTGGTGGCCAATTCACGTCACCTCTGCGAGAGATAACCCTACCTTCAAACCGTTCATGCAGAATGTCGATTGTGTCGATCGCTGTGTGCCAAGTAGCGCAATCTTGCTGGAACCACATGTCGTTTACGTCCATATTGTTAAATTTAAGCCAAAAAAATTGTTTATTATTGATCTGTAGCGCTCACTTAGACTTTGAAGGACTACCGCGTCTGCCGTAAAATGGGCGCAATGCTCGCAACGTTTGCAATAAAGTTAATGATAAAATTTGATAATAAAGTTTTATCATTTGCACATGCTGCTCAACCGTGAAACTTGCCATGGTGATTTGGCATCAGCAGCTGAATAAGGAAAATCAGATTTGACAGATGCCGCCAAAACAAAATGGCCACCACAGATTATTAACATCGACCCGTTCTATTTGAAAGACCCTTTATAAAGATTTTCGGGTACATATATCTATTGAGTTTAAAAAAGGAGTTCCGAGTAGGTACAACCAAAAACTATTTTAAAATTGTTACCTATTCTGAAGTCTCTCAACCAAAACGCACACAAAGTCTATCCAAGAAACTCATCCGTATCCAACATGCCGAACTTACATAACCAAGAAACTAAATTGGCATGTATCCCAAAGGCTATACGGACGTATTTTGTCTGTAACTAATGACTTGAGTGATGTAGACATCATATAAAGCTAAAGACAATTATCTACAAGTTACTTTGTCTAGCCATTTCTCCACGTCATCTCAGACGATGATAAAAGAGGTCTCATTTTTCATTTCTTGCAAGAAATAGACGATTAATTTATTGGGAACTAGGTTTTAGTTGGACAAAAGTTCGTTGAGCAAATAATATGATTCGTATACGTTGACGTTGTATTAGGCAGAAGGTTAACTGAGTATGGTAAGCAATCGGCGTCACCCATGGACACCTAAAGCGCCAGAGGCGTTACAAGTGCGTTACCGGCCTTTTGGGAATTGGGAATTTGAGGATTGTGGGGGATTCGGGGATTGGGGAAACTGGGGAGGGGGGAGGGGTAATTGGGCCTCTAGTAACCTCACTCCGACGAAACACAACGCTAGCGTTGTTTTACGTCGGTTTTCTGTGAGGCCGTGATATCATTTCGGTCGAACCGGGCCATTCGTGCCGAAGCATGGCTCTCCCACACTAAGTACACGATGTATTGGAAGAAATCATAAAAATACCACTATGATTAATAACACAAATGCCTTCCTTCACCTTTATTGGAAAGTAAACCGCTAAACCTCTATTCTTGCCACGCAAATTAAACGCTTAATCACTATAATTTATGGTCTGTTTTTATTAAAACGGGACGCGGCTAATCCTGCAATTAATTGTTATTTAATTTCAGTGAGTTCTTGCCCGCACTGACGGCGTCTAATTACAGATGTAAATTTAAATTGATTGGATCGCTCTGTTCCCGTGTAGGTTCCAACTTGTTTGTGATGTATGTTAATATTAGAATGAGGGAGAATGCATGGTGACTACCATGCATTCTCCATTAGTATTCTATATATGTATATAATATTCATATAAACCGTAGTACAATTAACAATTTATTAATAAATAATATATAATTAGAGTGCACGGTTGGCGCGGTGATTGGCCTGACTGCCACGCAACGTGTCGCGGGTTTGATTCCCGCACGGAACAACTCTTTGTGTGATTCACAGATTGTTGTTTCGGGTCTGAGTGTCATGTGTATGTGAACTTGTATGTTTTATTTAAAACCGCTTGCCCAGCCACCCTCCAACCGAACAGTCTATTGTCGTGTATTTTTGATATCTTTGGAGCTAATAGAGCTCGTCTTGCCTTTTTTTTTTAATTAAAAAGTAAACGGTATATAATCTCATGTAAAATGGAAGCCGTGACTCCATTTTATTAATAATAATCCCTAAATATTTTTTTCTTTTACTTTTTTTTCGTATTTTTTATTTTGTATTTTTTTGTCGCCGTCTTAACTTTTTTTTTGTGTTGTTTTATTTTGTATAGCTGTTACCCGTGACTTCTTCCGCGTAGAATAATGACTTCCGACAGAATTCATCAGAATCAATTCAGTGCCTGTGAAATGATTTATCGTGGATTTATTGGTTGATTTGGTGTCAAAAACTGAATAATCCTGCAGGGATCTTATCAGTACAGTGCCTGTTTCCGTAAGGCTTTAGTGATAAAATCTATTCTATTGACTATTGTGATACGGAATCTTTCTAAAATGAGTTCAGTGGTTAATTCATTCATTCAGTCATTTCTAGGTTATCATCTATCACCATACCAAATATCATCAAAATCCTTTCAGCCGTTTAGGCGTGAAAGAGTAACAGACAGACAGACAGAGTTACTTTCGCATTTATAATATTAGTATGGATTTTTTGTGACGATTGCAATCTAAACTTTTTTATTTCTTTTTTATTCTTTTCTTTACATATCAACCATGAAATGTCAACTGCTTAACACCATACCTTAATTATATCAGTTATGTAACGGTTAGTAATAATAAATAGATATTTGGAAATACATGGTTGAAGTACTATAAAACAATCACACACGCGCAAATATTTCTGTTCATAAATATATACTGATATATGTACGAACCTGCGCGACGTTAACCCCAAATAGATTGGTACATGCACAGTAATATCATGATAAAATAAACCCATTTATTTTATACAATTAGCCTCTATATATTAACCCTTTAACTGTGTTTATACAATTTATTGGCAGGACGGCAAACAGGGCCAACACATTAGAAGGCCCATTTTGAATTATAAACAAAAAACAGGCCTGTTGGCCTGCCCCGAGCCAAACAATGCATTGTCAGGATATTTGAGACCCTAATCTTTATTGGTTTGCCTTACCAACAATGTAAAATATTATGAAGATTATGGCATTTTTTGAACATAAATTGAATGGTGTTTTGTTATTTTAAACCTTATTGTTCTGGAAAAAAGGAAATGTGCTTTTTCCGTGTTCATTTCGGCTTTTTGTCGCATTGTAAATCACTATCTGAAATTAAAAAGCAATTCTCAATCCCAATGCATTCCTGTAATTTATCAAATGTTTTTAATTCGAAATTTTTCGTTTTCGTTTAAGACCGATGTCGCTTAAGAAAATGTCGATAATTTTGCCTCATAGAAATGTGTATCATCGTCTCATTGGATATTTCTTTTATAAACAAAACCGACTACAACCCTCTCCTATTTAGATGTCGATTATTTAATATAGGTACTAAAACCTCCTCCTAAAACCGCATCAACATCGATCCAGTCAATCGCGAGATAATTGCGCACAAGCAACATGCAGGTCAAACTGAAAACCTTTTTTTTTTGAAGTTGATTTAATTACCTAATTTATCCTCTCGCGCGTATCTCGTACACACGGGTGTACGAGAGATTTGAGTGCCCATCGCGCAATTGTACACACGGGTGTACGAGAAACGCGCACCGATTGGATATTTTATCTGTGACGTATATTTTCAAGTTGCAACCCGTTCTTTGTTTGTTTGAACAGAATAGTTCATCGCTTTCTATTAAAATATTTACGTGTGTACGAGAAACGCGCGTTTACGCGTGTGTACGAGATACCTACGCGCGAGAGGTTATACACCAAAAGAGCCTACATTCCAAAAATACACATAGATAAAGATTTGTTAACAGCGTGCATTTGCACTGAAGGAGCTCCGGGGTAGGTCTGTTCCTGTTAGAGGATTCGGTGTCCTTTACAGGTGCTGAGGTTGGCCACCGGGGTGGTTTTATTGAGATAAAAATCCCACACTCCCTAGTGTTTCTCTCCAAAAGACCAGGCGCATTTTGAAGATCTCCACCCGTCAGCAAAAAAGGTACCTACTCTGTACATGTTTTGCGCGCGCCTCAAAGAGCCATCAGACCACCACAGATGAGGCCCAACAGGGCCGATGCCGATTCGGAGTCGCGGAGAACCTAACGGGTTACAGGGGCTCCGGCTCGACGTGCAGGAGAAGGAACGGGGTGGTTTTTAGTCAGTAAGTGTCTGACAATCCCTTTCGCCTCACCTAGGCGGGAGCAGTCATTCGATGATTTTCCCCACTTAAAAAAAAACTCCGTACATGTTTTTAAGAACATACTAAGAGTATGTTTTAGCGGCACGTATAAATGTCTGTTCTTTTGACTGTTTTGGATACATTACCTTTTTCGCTGCACGTCGGCACACAGTCGCGTACGGTTGTCAGCTCGCTCACATATTTCTGAAACAAAATGATGACGTAAGCGAAACATGTGCGAAAAGATTAAGATTAAGGGGTTCACCGAGCACAAATGAATATACACTTTAAAAAACAAACATTAGGTCTGATTTTGCATTACCCCATTACGCGCGCGGAATAAAAAATTTCGGAATATTGTAAAAAATCTTTGTTAATGTTGTGTGTGTTTTTTTGTTTACTGTTTAGTAATAAACTGAGATGCTGGGGGAATTTTAATGAGTGTTAATAAGCCCATCATGTTATGCTTGTCATACACCAAAAGAATCTGAAGAAGTGCCTACATTTTACTATTTTCTCATTTCAATATATTTGAAATTAGCCTGAAGTCTTTAAAAGTAGATTAAAGGAACTGTATACGGCTGCATAGCCGTCACAAATAAGAAAAGCACATACATTTCTTTCTTTTTTCTTTCTTTCTTTCTAATATTGGAAATGTGAAAGTTTCTTTGTTTGGATGTTTGTCCGTCAACAACGCTGAAACTACTGAACGGATTTTGATGAAATTTGGTATACAGACAGGGTATGGACTGACTTAGGTAATATGATATTTTATCTCGATTAAACTGTCAAACACCAAGCGGTCACCGGTGACCGCAACCTATTGTTCTATAATTGTGTCTATAATGACGGTACTCGACGAGTTAAATGCTCCCATAGGACATAAAAGGAATTATATTCCACGCGGACTAAGTCGCGGGTAGCAGCTAGTCATACATAAATATAATTATTCAAATTGAAATTAACTTTCAACAATTGTCAATAAAATTAAAATATAAACCAACACAAAATCGTAACAAAAAATGAGATAGCTGCAACGAAATTAGCACATTGTACTGAAAGTGTGCTGTAAGCGCTGAAAATGCTGAAATCTGAACAAAGTTAAATAGACCTCGAAATTGTTCAGTAGAACAAGTTTCATTGCTAAATTTTTCACTCGATTTTTTTCAGTAAATATTTTCATTATGGACATTTTTGCTGAAGTCAATTATGTAGTTATTAAGTATGAGTAATGAGTGCTTGCAACTGCCGGGCAAGGGGTCTCGGGATCGATTCCCGGGTAGGTCAAAATAGTACTGATGATTTTTAATTCTCAATCATGGAATCTAGGATTGTGCCCGGTATATGGCAATAAGCTTCTATCCTAAATACCTTCTATCCATCCCTGTTATATGGGACTCATAACACAAATAGTGAAAAGTGGGTGTTACATTGAATAGTGGCATTTATTGCCTTAATGTGCAGCTCTGCCTACCCTTTCGGGGATAAAAGGCGTGGTGTTACGATATGTACCTAATAATAATGAAAGTAAAGCCTATTATTTAAGTTCTGAAATCCTTTTCATTCTCAATAACCCTTTAACAAAGTGGCTGTCATTTCAGCTATAGTTATAACTACCCTGAAAGAGGCTTATTAAAAGTCCTTTCAGCATTAAATTCAGTCCCGTGATAATAACAGCAAGATACTTCGTTTCCTAGGTTACTTAATATTCTACAAAAGGAGCAGCGGAAACCAGGGTTCCTGAAAAAATCTGCAGAACGTGCTGAAAAAGTAAATTACAGTGTAAATATTGCGGTGCTACTGAAAGCTTTATGTCTTCGCAAACAAAAACCGGCTGTAACTTTCAGGGTTCTCTGGTTTTTGGGAGAATTAACCCTCTATGTGTTAACAATTAACAAATTTGCCCTCGTTGTTTGTTAAAGGGTTCGTAAATATAAACTGAAAAAAACAAACTATAAGTAGCTTATGGTTAAAAGTAGATAATAACTAAATTGTGTTAGATAATAGTTTTCGTTTTCTCTTTCAATGTATCAATTGAAGAGTATTTACTATCATGAATTTTACATTATACTAAAACTACTGGAACATAAAATAATCTCTTCGTAAAAAGAAATATGTAGGTAAATACAATCTAAGTATATCTATATACACAATAATAAATGTCTATACATATAAAAACAGTAGAAGTGTAAATTGTGTACAATAAAAATATTAAAAAAATAAATTAGTAAGGGGTGTTAATAGATGGACACCGCACGCAAAATATGATTAAGAAATTTTTTGTCTGTCTTTCTGTATGTTTATGCTTTTCTTATTATATATCCGATTATTATAAAAAAGTAAACACACGAAAAAACCAATTTAATTGTGCAGCTCGAGCCCTAGACACAGTTACTGTACCAAACGCAAATATAAGTTTGTCGAATGTTAGGTTGCCCGCAGTGGACTTTACTCTGTAACTGTAGAGTCGATGGTTGAAATTAGCTTAAACTAATATCATAAATTCGAAACTATAATTATGACTTTGTTCGTATATTTATTATTCAGTCACATCTAAACGGCCGAAGGGACTAGGATGAAATTTGGAACAGAGATAGACTAAGGTTTGAAGTAATAGTATCCGGATCAATGTCGACCAAAATATTATAGTAATAAGGTTCACTTTTGCTTGCGGGGAATTTTAGGTAAGAGAAATACGTGATTGCATTGCACTGATTTATTTACGACTGATTTAACATTATAGATTCTTAATTCTTATGATGGCACACACACATGCATTCGTACTTAGTAAACATGCATACCTACATATACAACAGATTCTAACGTTGTGTTAGAATCTGTTGTATACCTGCTGCTGTCTTTACTTTGCAAACCTGGAAATCCGGGCGAAGCCGTTGGCAAAGACTAGTAATAAAATAAAATTCTTTTTTCTTCCTTATATTAATTTTGAACGGAACCTTCCGTTCTCGAATACCAACTCGTTTTACCCAGTTTTTTCAATGCAAACTTTTTTGGATAAAATTAATTACGTAGGGGATCGGTGAGCGGTGACGAAGTTGGCTCGTGCTGTGTCGACTTTTTGTAAATGTTTTTTGTGGTTTGTTTGTACATAAGGTCTGTATATAAGAGCCAAAATTAAAATATATACTACCTGAAAACTAGTGCCATGTTTTGTACATACATACGTATGTACATAACTTCATGCCTGTTTCCTATGGGAGTAGGCAGAGACTATGGTAAGCCATTTGCTACGATTCTTACCCATATACCTCTTTCGCTTTATCAATAGAATTTTTTTTATATTAGATTGGTCGATGTTTGACCACTATCTCGCATGGTGATAAGCGATGATGCAGTCTACGATGCAGCACGTCGTCCCATAAGCAACCTATCCACTCGGGCCTTAAAGAAACCCAGGTAAACCCTTCAGGAAATACAGGCTCTGGCAAAGAATTCCACTACTTAACAGTACGCGCTCTTCTTGAGCATCTTTTATGCACTCACAATATTGACCTATATAATTTGACATCCCTAAATATCCCAAATCATTTAGGACAAATTCCCTTGATTTACTAACATCGTAGATTATTAGCTCAGCTGTCAGATCTAAAACCTTTACAATAATTAATTACAATTACTATCCGATGGGCCTCTGTTTCATCCCAGTGACGACACGACAACATTGCGTTGACTTTGTCTGCTTGTTTGATGAAGTGACGTAATAGCTTTGCTCTCACCGGATTGGTTGATGGACCGTGATAGAATAGTGACGTGGTGAATTATTTTAGTGAACTGTTGGTTGGGGGTATTGTTTTGTAGGAAGGAAGGAAGTAGGCAGTTCTCATGTCTGATTATGAGGTCCAATCAAAAAGGAATACTCATATTCAGATAGTTATGGTTTCTGAACTAAGCAGTACATGTTAAATATTGTGCATCATAATAAATGTACTATAAGAAGAAGAATAAAGTGTGGGAGAGCCATGCTTCAGCACGAATGGGATGGCTCGACCGGAGTGGTTACAATGTCCCCAATCCCAAAAAACTGAAATAATAAAAGTCAAAATAAAATTAAATTAAAGTAATCAGAATAAAATAATTAAAGATATATCTATAACTAGCATCTATTTAATTTATACGCCCTAGCATATATAGATAAATAATAAAGCGGTAATTCAAACTCAAATCAGAAAACAAAAATAAAAACGGTGCAAATAAAGTATTTGCACGGTTACAAAAAAAAAACAAGAAAAAAAAATTGTTAAACACAATTATACTAAAATAGCTTGGTTCAAACAGGTCAAGTGCTCAGCTAAAATGCCGTGAACTGAGAATGATAACTCGACTCCGCTACACGACACACTATACAACTACTCCGATACGATCTTGTCAAGGCATCCACACAAGAGGTTCTATACTTTTGTATAGAACCAGACCACCCTGTCATTTGTTTGACATACTAACGAGAAATGGTCACTGCAACATGAAACACTGCAACATGTCCCATAACAAGATTGTTACACTCAACGGACTGAGAGCTGCCAGACAAGTTAATTCAATATGGCGGTGATTCATATCTATGTTGAAAAGTGGTGTCAGGTTGAAGTATATGTAGAATGAGAACTAAAATGGTGATAGCAATTTCAATACATTTCGTTGCCATCTCTGCTTTTCCTGCGGGTGTAATATGCTGACTGAAGGTCATAGCAAACTTAACGTACACGGCTCCAACCCAGCAATTAGCTTGTCATCTAAATACGAACATTACATTTTAGAGGTATATATAAAACGCCAATAGAAAATAGCTGTAAGCGCGCGGTCGGCGCACGGGCGGTACCTTTCAGTATTGTCATCATCAATCATCCATCAACAACATGCATCAGAAAATCCTTAGTAGCAATGAGCCATAGTGCAGTAATGGACCGTCACGCACTGTTAGAGCGTCTTTACTCTAACGTTTGTCCAGCGTAGGCGTTCTATAAACGTATGCGCCGCTTAGTCACGGCGTCTGCGCGGCGCATACGTGTGTAGAACGACAAAAGGTAGTGTGAAGGCGCTCTACCAAATATTATTAAAATACCTAATATTGATACCTGCAAGACAACATAACCTCTTTATACCACACACACACACACCAAAATAAATAAAAAAGTTTTGTCATAAATAGATCGAATAAACTCTCTACGATTAGGTACAGTACCCAGCGCATCAACCTACTCCGAAGTTGCAATTTTTGTCATTGGATTTTCGACCTATCTAAACTCTATAGTTTGAAAATAGAGTTAAAAATCTAATAAAGAAATTTGACTGAAAAGCCTACACTGCCCACTGAACATATACAAGGTGTAGTTTTGAAGCCGTGTCATTTCTCGGGGACATGTCACAGAAGTCATAAAGGTTTAAAGTAAGAGAAAATTTCGGGCCAATAGTTAAAAATACGGTTATGATAAATCGTTTAAGTTGTACAGTATTTCAGAAAAAGCGACAGCAATGCTTCTTATTGGAGTTTTATGGAATTAGGAATAATATAAATTACGTGTATGAGTTTGTGTGTGTTAAGCCACGTTATAAAGCTAGTTACAAGACGGCGGCGTGTAGTTCGCACTTACGGATTTCCGTAATTTAAAGAGAAATGAAAAATATTTACCTACAATTTTTTTTAATGATTCGGACTCAGAATCGATAGCCGAATTAAAACAACACCTTGTATAGAAACAGTTATATAAATAACAATGTCTTTATCTATTTATCGTTCCATAACTACTAGGTATTTTATTTAAATGTTTCGAGAATGTTCTTTTACAATTAGATAAGTTAAGGGATTATCCTACATTGTGCCAAGATTTTACATGTAACACTTACAAACAATATATAATATAATAAATGATAGAACTTGGAAGTTTAATCTCATGGGATTAAGCATAATTCAATTTAACTTAGCTAAGTAACTTTTGAATGGGAATGTTAATTACGTATTCATTTCTATAATAATAATTATGATTATTTCATTACGTTAACGCCTTGTATTTACTGTTGGAGTAGGCAGAAGTGCAAGTAGAGAATGTGACACGCATTTTCAACTGACTTCAAAAAAGGAAATTCTCAGTTTACCTACATACATACATAACTTCACGCCTGTCTCCCATGGGGGTAGGCAGAGACTAAGGAACGCCAATTACTACGATTCTTACATACCTCTTTCGCTTCATTAACAGTCATCAATCTTTTCATGCATGTTCGTCGGTTAAGGGTACTTTAAGGGTACTTTTCAGTTTACCTGTTTGTATTTATTTGAGATATAAAACATGTTATTTACAAGAAAAATATTTAGCTTAAAAACCCAAGTGCACAAATCACAACAAAATTACTACCAATTACATTTTATTTCTATAAAATTTCGTAAACCACTACCTAAACAAAATTATACGATATTCAAACAAAATTAGTGCTAAATATACAGAATACAGGCAAGCCTAAATCAAATTTAAGTGCTTGCCATCAGCGTAACGACCATTAATGTATTCAAAGTGCGCAACAGGACCTCGAACCCGAACCCCAGCGATCACACGCCTAGATAGTTCAATTAATTATTTGAAGTGATTATTACGGTCTGAATTCAAGTTTCAGGAATCCTACAACATTTTAAGCCCTTAAATAATTCTAATTAATATAACATGAGTTACATTTGTATAACATTACATTTTGTATGTAGTTACTAAGTAGTTTAAATATGAGAGAACCATACTTCGTCACAAATGGACTGGCTCGACCGGAATGATACCATGGCTTCACAGAAAACCGACGGGAAAAAACGGTTGCATTTTTCGTCGTGTGAGTGAGATTACCGGAGGCCCAATTACTTGTTCCCCAATCTACCGAATCCCCATATTCTGAACAATCTTACATTCTTATTCCCAAAAAGGTCGGTAACGCACTTGTAACGCCTCTGGTGTCTTAGATGTCTATGGGCGACGCCGATTGCTTACCATCAGTTGATACATCTGCATTTACCGGCTTATTCCATGAAAAGGTAGGTAGGTACATACAAATACTACGGCCGGGTTATAACATAACCGGTATAACGGGTTACCGGGACTACCGGTTTAAAGCAGGAGTAGGAACGGGGAGGTTTTTGTTTCTGAAGATGTTTGAGTTTCCTGAAGGATATAACCTGGGTGTCTTCAACGCACAAATGAATAGGTTGCTTATGGGAAGACGTGCAGCATTGTACTGATGACTTAACTTTTTTGAGTCATAGTCCAAAATTACTGCTAGATTACACCCAATACTTGCGTAAATCGGCCTTGTGTTAATTGACCAATAAATATTTCATATTTGTTGACGTTTCAAAAGTACCAAATTATGGTTTAATTGAAATAAATGCTTTTGAGTTTGAGTACTCAATATTAAGTTGGTATAGTATTAGCTAATTAGTCTCATAATTATACTATGTTTCTATGTGTGTGTGTGTATGTGGTAATATGGCTGTGGTGGACACTTGTCCAATCAAGTTCACGTTGGGACTGTTTGGACAGGCGATAACTTAAACATACATATAAAATTAGACACAACATAACTACGTCACGCCTTTTATCCCCTAAGATGTAGGCAGAGGTGCACATTGCGGCACATATGCTGGAATACTGAAACGTTGCTCAATTTTAAGTCGTGCTTAAATATCGTGCTATCTCTGTCATTTCACAAAGAATTAGTGGTGACAGAACTATACTTAAGCGTGACTTAAAATTGAATAACGTTTCAGTATTCCGACATTAATGCCATGCCATTGTACAATATAACACCCACTTTTCACTATTTATGTTATGAATCTCTTGTAAATGATGATATAACATTATGTACCTATGATAATAATTGTAACAGGAGGTGAGCCTATTGCCATCAATTCTCGTAGTTTTTAAATATTCTCAGGAGTAGCACGGAGTCTGGAATTGTACCCGGTACATGGCAATAGGCTCACCCCCTATTACATGGGACACATATAATAAATAGTGAAAAGTGGATGTTACATTGTACAGTGGTATAATGTGCACCTCTGCCTATCCCTTGGGGTGTAAAATGCGTGATGTTATATTATGTTATGTTATTAATTAAACTGTAACATATTACCTAGTTACATAATGTTTCCATCGCTTAAACATACTATCTCCAACATAGTTAGTGCCACAAAACAGGTGGTACTAACGATCATATATGTATGTTCATAGAATTACGTGTTCGGAATATTGAATCAATTCTAATATTCCCTACGTTTCAATGTTAGCTAGTTAGTTTAAATTGTGACGCCATCGTTTCGTTTTGCGGCAATTAGTGTGAATGAATTTTGAATGGGAATGGGAATTTATTTGCAGTAATTGTTTTGTTTCAATGCGTTATCTTTTGAGCTCTAATGAATATAGACTGCCTCGTTGGCCGTGTCAGTCTATATTCATTGCTTGTTCAGTAATGCAGCCGCCGAGCAAAGGGTCTCGGGATTGATACCCGGGTCGGGCAAATTATTACTTGGTTTTTTAAGAAAACCTCAGTAGTAGCACGGAGTATGGAATTGTGCCCGGTATATGTCAATAGGCTCACCCCCAATTACATGAGACTCATAACATAAATAGTGAAAAGTGTGTTTTACATTGTACAGTGGCATTAAGTGCCGTAATGCACCCCTCTGCCTTCGGGGATAAAAAGGCGTGATGTACTCTTGCGTCAAAAAATCAAAAAAGTCAAAAAAAAATGTTTTTAAGTTACGTAATTTACGAGCAATACTAATACACCTCTAGAAGTAAACATGATGTGCGAGCCTGCAATAGCTCACACAAGAGGAATGTCAATAGAATGTCACGGGAAGATTAATTAGAGAGAGTTTTGTCAAATAAAGTATACGTCAATACAGGTTGAATGCTTTTAATGCACTGTCCAACATGCGCTTGTAAATGAATAAATGTACATAATATTAATTAGGCCGATTTGGCAATAACACTCGACAGTTAAAAATGCAAACAAACAAAATATAATGAAAATGGCTTGTACACATGACATAAATTACTTATTTTAAATGGTTCACCTTTGACATCTGTAAGGTAAACAATAAATCACTTGGTTCTACACATTGACATAATATTTAATGCAACACAAAATATTCTACAAAACAAATTAAAGAAATATTTTTACTTGGAATAAAAATTAAACTACCATTTTGCATAAACGTTAACCCTCAAAACCATCAAAGGGGTACAAAACGGCTTGGTAGCAAAACGAAATGAGACAGATGCAATAAAAAATAAAATAAACTCGGAATAAAGACTTCAAAACATTTCGTTTTACATTTAACTGAGCAGAAACATCTTTTGAGGTAAACGATGCAACATGTTTATAATAACTACTGTCTTTTGCAACAACCTGTTCGTTTTATTATTATTATTTTTATTTTTCTATTCATTATATGGGTTTGAAATAGGGGATGGTGTAGGAGTTTAATTTTGAGTAACATTATTTTTATTTATTCTTTAGAGTATCCTTAACGATCGTAAATGCTACCGTCGTATATCCTGGTTGTAGGTAAGTATTTCACGTCTGTGGTAAAATATGAGTTTTTAACAAAACGTTAACAAAACGTTAAGTTACGGGCGTATGGTACACTCCCGGATATTGAGCAGCCACGACTTATTCTTTCGCCCAGCGCTTCTCTTCCCTTCCACCTTACCATTATTATAAGATGAAGCAGCATGTATCTGTCATGTCTCAGTATGTCACCGAGATATTCTATCTTTTGATGGTTTGAATCATTTTTCATGGCATGTGGACGCGGTGGTACACGGAATCGCTCCTTACCTTTTGCGTCCAACTTATGCGTAACATGTGACGATAACGCCACATTTCAAACGCCTTTATGCATGTCATGGTGTCATCTTTGGACCTTATCCATGCTTCCCAACCGTGCATATCAAGACGTGGCACAGTAGCATCCAAACATACCAAAGAATCCACAAATCTAGGTCAACTTAAATGTAATAAGACCATATCTTAAGAGACATGTACATAACATGACACGAAACGCCTAACATCCGACCAAAATTATACTTTTTTTCTGTCTGCTGTTCCCATTTTTTTATGACTTATCGACACAAGCCAAGAATTTTATGGTAAAAATAAACGCCTTTTTATTATGTACTTCATTTAATAACCTATTAGCTATTACTGTTCGTTAACTTAGGTACAAGAGCCCATTTTAATGAATTTTAATACAATATTATATTAATTTTCTTGAATATGTACTTAGGGTGCGAGTAAAGGGTTGGCGCGACTAAATTAATTGGTTTATTGTCATTTTTTATGTTGTCAACAGATTGTTAATTGAGAAAGGAGTTGTTTGAATTTTATGAATTGTAAAACGACGATTTTTACTAGGAATATAAAATATGACTAAAATTATATTTTGACATTTCTAAGTTCTATACAAAGATGATTAGTGTACTCCTCGAATTTTTAGCAGATTGGGTAACCTGATGGTAACCAATCGGCGTCGCCTATGTACACCTGGAACATCAGAGGCGTTACAAGTGCATTACCGGCGTTTTGGGTATTAGGAATTTGAGGAATATAGGTGTGTTATAATTGGGACTTCGATAACCTCACTCTCAAAACACAACGTAAGCGTTGTTTCACATCGATTTGCTGTGAGGCCGTGGTATCACTCCGGTCGATCCAGCCCATGGCGGAGCATGGCTCTCTCATACATAATAAATATTTCAAAATTATCTTGTCATGTAATAGAGACAACGTATGTATATGTGTATTTTATAGTACAAAATCTCATCCAATCAGACGAAACTTACAGCAAAAGGTACGGGAAAAACATTGGTTTACCTCAATCAACCCCTTCCAAGAAAAACACGTCAGATGTTATGAAGATAACTCGTCCAATTATGACAAGGTGACCCAATTCTTTAAGAGATCTTCACCCTACCACTTATCATAATTGAAAGAAGAGAACAAACTAATAAGACTGACAAAAATTCTGTGAAAACAAACACACAGCGCCAAAAGTTTGGGTAAAAACAGCATTTGGGGTAAGCGTACATTGTGATGGCTGGAGAGGGTTATGAGAAAACGAAATTATTGTTTTTTACGTTCCTTAAAAAATTACGGTTCTTTAAAAATACGGAAAGAAAATAATACACTGCAATCTGATTGGTTCATGTTGACAGTTGCTCTCTGATTGGTCGATGAAAATATAAATTATATCTACGGAATTTTATTATAGTTTGTTTAGGTTTATAAACTTACAGGTCTTTAATTTCTGATGACGTAGTAATATTGAAGTTGTTCGAAAGTGTATGTCTTAAGCCTATATTGAAAAGAGGTTTCAGTTCAGTATTCGCAAATATAGGTTTTCAAAGGTTCAGATTCATCAACGACCGCTGATACCCAATCGTTGTTGGGGTCACAACTGCAACCTACACTGCCATCGACATACAGCTTTTGTTAAGTTGGCTAAGTTACACTAAGGCAACCGCTTTGTCAATACGATCGCCGCTACCAATAAAATGCAGCTCTATAGTGGTGACCGCTTGGTTGCGCAACCAATCGAGAGGCGCACGGACGGACGGCAGCATTAGAGGTGTATTTTGGTGCTGTCGCAGTGTGGCGTGGCCACTTTAGTGTCTAGTTTGGTAATTCACAGATAGTATAAATACTTCTAAGAAACAGAAGAAAACTGTCCAAAATATCTAGACTATTTTCGTGAATGTCCTCAAATGTGCATTCGCCTTTACAATCTATGTCGTTACGAACTACGGAACAATAACTTCGCTTTGTCAATACGATCGGCTCGTTGGGTCAGGTAACTACCTAACTACTATGATTGTACGAGTCACAATTACGATTGTCCCCTAAACTTAGTTACGTGTGTCTAAAGGATTGTTTTATTGGTTTATGCGAATTTTGTTCTAGGGATAATTGAATTATGTGGGCTCTGTTAAGTGTCCTACGCGGTCATTGTGTGTGTTTTAGGCTAAATTAATTAATACAAAGTGTTAATTGCTTTTGTAAATAGATTTTTATGAAATTAATTTTATTTTTTTTTTCGTAAAACCAAATTTGGACGCTATTTTTTTCGATTAATTGGACAAAATAATGGTTATATAATAAGTAACTTTATTCGAATTTAGATTATAGTTGGCTACAAATTTTTGAAAGTATATTATTAAAGTTATTTTGCTTATATCCAAAACAAAGAATTTGTTTGGGCGATTCTTCTCAGAGTAGGCAGTTAGGAAAAGCCAGCCCTCATATAGTAATTTAAAGATTGACGTGTAAATTTGTTACTTTGTAACCTATGTATTTGAAGAAATAAAATATCATTTCATCATTTTATCACATATGATGAACATAACAATACATTTTCTTTTCAATTGTTCGCAGTTTGTATTCAAAACGAAAAGGTATCTGTCCTAAATTAATGACACTAACAAATAATTAAAGCTATAAATATTCATCTCGATCCCATAACATAATAATAACCGATGCATAAATTCACTCAATAATTAATACAATACAATACAAAATACAATACAATACAAAATACTACTCATTCGTAATCTAGAAATTATTAATAGGTGTAAACATTAAAATTCATTGAGTACTCTGCTATAAATGTCGAAATGAACTGTTTTCGGAATAAATGAAATGTTGGAATAAATATTAAATTGTTTCCATTATGCGATGTGTTTGTGCAAAGACAATATTATATTAATGAATTCACGTTCAATACTTGGAATCAAATGAATGAAAAATCACTACATAGTATAAAACAAAGAAGCTATCCGTCGTCTGTCCCTGAGTAGGTATGCTTAGATCTTTAAAACTAAGCAACAGAATTTGATGAGGTTTTTTTTTAAAAGATAGAATGCCTCTTAAAGAAGGTTTATATGTATAATACATGGATCTTGCACCCGAGCGAAGCCGGGGCAGGTCACTAGTGATTTAATAAAATAATGCTGTATTTATTTTTAAGAAGATGTAACTTTTGGACAAGCATTTAGCATGTAGGTATAAAAATTGAAATTAATTTTATATAACTATACGCTTCCTTGTGCGTACTGCTAAGGAGTGGAATTCTTTAACATAATCTGTATTTCCTGAAAGGTATTAACTGTGTGTCTTCAAGGCCCGAATGAATAGGTTGCTATGGGACGACGTGCTCCATCGTAGACCGCATCATCGTTTAACACCAGGCGAGACAGTGGCCAAACGTCGGCCCATTAAATATATAAAAAAATATATAGTCAAAGTGATAATAAATGCCTTTAAATTGGGAGCAAATTTAGGCCTCCCGGTAAACTCACTCACATGTCGAAACACAATGCAAGCGTTGTTTCACGTTGGTTTTTCATAAGGCCGTGGTATCATTCCGGTCCCCCGGTGAGTGGGCCCACTCATGCCGGAGCATAACTCTCCTATGTGGAAAGTTAGGAATACTGACTGAGATGGCCTCATTTTATATCCTCTCATTTACAACAATACAAAATCGTTCAAGTTATCTTTTGAAGACATATTTTATACAAATACAAAGAAATACTAAAGATGACCCGAACGTTTAAATATCTTTCCATAAAGGCAATCCTTTTTAAAAAGGAGGAGGAGTCAATTCAAAAAGGTCTTATTATTTTTGTTACATTCTTTTTTAAGTAAGTACAAACATTCTTTCGTTAAAAACAGAGTTTTTTGGAAAAGGAACATACCTATTTTGAATTTTGTATTTTTTTACCTGAAGGACAGTCTTATAATTTTGGACATAAAACCTTTTCTTCTGTCGTCTTATTTTAAGTTAGGTACTTGGTGTTGATTACAAATAGCTGTTATGGTAGCTTCACTAGAGGACTGACCGATTGACTGGCATGTTTTATTTAATATTTAAATATTTTGTTTTGACATTCAAAAGTGCCTTCTTGGTCTAATTGAAATGAATGATTTTAACTTTGACTTCGGTACATTTTTGTCGTCACTAATCTTTTCATTTTCGTTCATACCGTTACACAATTTGTCAGCATCCTACCTTTTCTATCGGGTTCTTAAGAGCTACCTTTTAAAATACAATCTTAAACCTGTCGAGGTCTACAAACTGTCAACCACCAAGCGGTCACCGGTGACCGCAACCTATTGTTCTATAATTGTGTCCATAATGACGGTACTCAACGAGTTAATATTGCGCAGATAAAGCTCATAGTCCAGAAATGAACTGTTACAATCACCGGTTTCAAGGAACAATCCCGCCACTACCTCCCGAAACCGCTGCAATAGATCTACAGTAGATACAACCATGAAAACACCGGAACACTGAAGTCTATAACATAACATCACGCCTTTTATCCCCGAAGGGGTAGGTAGAGGTGCACATTATACGGAGCTGCGGAAGACTTAACGGCTTGCCGGGGCCCCGGCTCGAAGTGCAGAAGTAGGAACGGGGTGGTTTTTAGTTAGTAAGAGTCTGACACTCCCTCTCGCATCACCCAGGCGGGAGAAGTCATTGGATGACTTTCACCACTCAAAAAAAAAAGCGTTGCACATTACGCCACTGTACAACACCCACTTTTCACTATTTATTTTACAAGTCCCATGTAATCCCTATTACATGCCTATTCCAGATTCAATGCTACTATTGAGATTTTTTTTAAAAACCCATTAATACTTTGCCCGACCCGGGAATCGAACCCGAGACCCCTTGCCCGGCAATCGCACTTGCGACCACTCGGCCAACGAGGCAGTCAATAACATCGAATGATATTAAACGGAAAAGCGAACAAACAATTATCTTGTTTCCATATCAGTGCTACACATTACACACACACACTCACACTCACATTGAACTATATATAACCACTTTATCATGGTCTCGTTTTCTGTGATCTTTCCACATGTCCAACGGTCAGTTCATACTGGTTTAGCATAGCTTTATTCCCTATCGACTCAGCTATCGTTTTAATATCGGAAAGTGCATTCCGATGTCCGCGAACTGTGATCAAATAGCCTTTTATTTTATACCTTCACTTAGTTAGCATTTTATATTGCAAGGTTTGTTTGTCGTGAGTCTAGTGAATCAGTTTATTGGTTTTGTAGCGATATTTATTTATTTATTTAAATAGGTATACCAACAGCTTCTGTATACATAGTATTAAGAGATTAAGAAAGTAACAATGTATTAGGCTTATACAGTCGCCAATTATAGGTTTACCAACATTTAATTACTAAGTGATAACAAAAACTACAGACACAAAAATGAACGAGAACAATAAAATTTTAGTTACTGCAAAAGAAACTACTTCTAACGAAATTAACATTACCTCTAGATTAACAAAGGAAGAAAATAAGCATGTTTCGTAAAAATTTGAATGTTAAAAAAAAAAAAAAAAAAAAAAAAAAAAAAAAAATGCATATTATTACAGTTAGTTTAGTTTTTGTTAAAATTGCATAACATCACGCCTTTGATCCCCGAAGTGGTATGCAGAAGTGCACATTACGGCACTTAATGCCGCTGTACAATATAACACCCACTTTTCACTATTTATGTTATGAGTCCCATGTAATAGGGGGTAAGCTTTTGCCATATTGCTGCTACTAAGATTTTTTTTTAAACCCAGTTTGAATTTTGGAAGTATCTTTGAAGTGTAACTGATCTATATGCTATAGCTATATAAGAAATACTAACTTATAACCATTTATAGATATTAAGGTTTGAGTAATAGAGAATTCTATTTAATCCAGCTACATTTCAAATAATTATACTCATTCATTGCGTCGGCGATTAGAATTGTAAGTGTAACTTGATTTATTTTCATCTTGTTTATCTTTCATGTTGCATGTTTACATTATCTACATTGTAACTTCAATTATTTTAGAATGTCATGTGGGAGTGCGGAGTCTCCTAGCACAAGCAATCCATTGCTTAAAAGGTGATCTCCAATAATTTTATGTAATGCCTGTTGTAATTGAAATAAACTTTTTTATTTTTTTATTATTTTTATTTTATTACATAGACCTATACATTTTCATAATACCCTATTTTTCAAATAATATAACGATATGTTTACTAAGCAGTTTAAATAGTATACTAATGTTAACCCAGAACTGTAGATACTAAATTTAAAGACGTTTAAGAAAGACGGACCTAATGCCACTTAGAAATGATTGAAGCACCAAAATGTCCCTGGGTTATTTATGTGTGTGTGTATAATGAGTTACCACCAGT
The DNA here is from genome assembly GCA_038387885.1 of Spodoptera picta. Lineage (NCBI taxonomy): Eukaryota > Metazoa > Arthropoda > Insecta > Lepidoptera > Noctuidae > Spodoptera > Spodoptera picta. The sequence continues at coordinate 7,438,904 of JAZHFQ010000761.1, read as the reverse complement.
GTTTAGATATTTTGATATTTCTGTTGTAACCATGTTACTGGACTTAAGAGAACGACAGATGTCGTTCGTGTCAATGTGTACTCAAACGTCCAGCCCGTACGACCATTTGTCTCTCTAACGTCTAGCCGCTCGCGACACCCGAACCGCGTGTCGTTACGACTTTAGCGTAGAACCGTAAAGGCTAAAGAAAAAAAATACGAAAAAAAAAAGATCTATCTACGCACGAACTATTTTATTAGCTGTATAGATAATCTGTCAAAACTCACCAAACAATACCGTATTTTAAACTAGATGGAGTTAAACACAAATCGTCGCTTTGAATATTACAGTATCCGTGGGTGTATGACGCTACTTTTTTTTGAATACCGTACTATCCATGGACTTCAGTCGTCGTGTTTCTACGTCCTTAACTAAAATATATTTAATTTAGCTTACTAAAATGTTTCCAGGAAAAGTGGCACTAATTGTCATTATTATAATGAAAAAAAAACAGCAAAACCATATTACACGGATCGGCAAACACGAAACGACAAACATGCAATTTCACACGCTATTTACTATAAAAATAACCTCTTATTATACAGAATAAAAACATAGGTAATGGATTGATTAAAAAAACAAATTTATGCAAAGAGGTCGGTTGGAAATAATCAGAAACATGTTTTTAAAAAAGACGTTGAAAAAAAGAGGGCACAATCCCTTGAAACAACGACTATGGCACCTGACTATTATTGGCTATGTGCAAAGCGAGTAGTGGCGGACAGATAACGACCGCCGCGCACAACACGGCAGAAATTGGAAACAAATGCGGATGATGCAAACCCGGTTTTTATTATTATATTCATTTTACAGTAAAACTATTGAATAAATTGCACTTAAATAATGTCAACAATACTATTTTAATCTTGAGTTTTATTTATATTTGCAAAGAAAATTATAATGTTTACATTTTTATTATTTGACAGCTTCCGCAAATGTTGTAAACGCTACGCGTCGCCACCGTCGCGCACATAGCCAATAGAGATACACGCAGAACATATTTAAACACATTGACACGAAGGACATCTGGTATTTTCTTAAGTCTGGTAACGTGGTAACCAGTGCCGAGGTATTTCACACGCACACATAAATCTGCCTCGTTGGCCAAGTGGTCACAAGTGCGACTGCCGGGCAAGGGGTCTCGAGTTCGATTCCTGGGTCGGGCAAGGCAATGAGTTTTTAAAATTCTCAGTAGTAGCACGGAGACTGGAAATGTGCCCGGTATATGGCAATAGGCTCACCCCCTATAACACGGGAGTCATAACATAAATAGTGGAAAGTGGGTGTTACATTGTACAGCGGCATAATGTGCAACTCTGCCTACTCCTTCGAGGATAAAAGGCGTGATGGTATACATACCATACATTATTTATGTGACATAACATTACAATGTTATGTCACATAAATAAAGCAATGACATTAAACAACTGACATTTTGATCCTTCTATCACTTCTTAGTGACATTATGTTTGGCATTTTTTTCAGCGCCCTTGAGTAATAGATTGATTAAAAAAACAAATTTATGCAAAGAGGTCGGTTGGAAATTATCAGAAACATGTTTTAAAATTATAAAAGTGTGTAACATTAATGCGGAATAATAATAATGTGTACCCTGCACTTTATTATAATAATGCGCAATTTCGTGCAATAATGTGCAATTTTAGATATTTCTGTTTTATATATTAAAGCTCAATTTTCTAAATAACGTGCACTTTTAAATATTTTTTATGATGATTGTGATTTTTTGTGTAATTTTATTTAGGTGCATGTAAATTTAACATACTTAATAAGCAGGAAATAGATGGTAAAAAATTTACATTTTACATGCATGCAAAATTTTAAAATAAGTATATTGGAACACAAACTTTTTAACCAACTTCAAAAAGAAAAAAGTAGGTTCTCAGTTTGACCTCTACGTACATATGTATATATGTGCGCCATTATCTCGCAAACGGATAAACCAATTATGATGTGATTTTCAGAAAAATGTTTATTACACATAGGAGAAGTAATTCAAGTATTTTTTATGGGACAAGCCCGCTACAACACCGGAACACTGAAGTCGGCACGTCCCAGGGACATGAATAACTGTCTTGGTTCCCGCAACGAAGTGAATCAGAAGATATTATTAGAGGTGGTAAAAAAAACGATATTTTCCACTTCCCTCGGTGCATAACTGCGGGAGACAGCCAGGAGCAGGAGTGAATTAAGCCTAAAGGCACAAGAAAGAGACTGTGGTTCTAGTATATTAATTAACCAACTAAAGAGGCTTAAACTGTCAAACACCAACCGGTCACCGGTGACCGCAACCTATTGTTCTATAATTGTGTCTATAATGATGGTACTCGACGAGTTAAAGCGGAGGTTGAAGTCGGTCTTTTCAAACGTAGTTTATATCATTAATTTTTGTATTGACCCTAGACAACATACTACTTAGTCAGTTATCAGTAGACACAACAATATAAAATAACAAACATAATCACTCCCTGTATCTTTATAACTTAATACACGAACATTAAAACAAATCCAAGCAGAAAATATACGACAAACAAAACGATTTAAAACCAGGGGATTTATAAATTGTAAACTAGCAACCCTGCTTTCAAATAAACTGCAATCTCACACCACTAATCCTACAGCCGCTACAGCGCTGAATCAAGCAACCAAGAAAAGCTTTTTAGAGAGAACTAAATTTCACTTGCAAATAAATCGCGCTTTAAATAACGCGCTGGATGTGAAACCATTTCCATGTGAATCTTTTCTCTTATTGGTCGATTTGTTCTGGAATTCCAGTAATGGAATGATAATAGGTGTGTTTGGTTTAAGGACATGTGGAGATTTTCTTGGTGTTCTATTTTAATCATGTGTTGTCATTGTCTCGTTTAAGTAACGATTAGGATGTTTGTATGTCTGTTCGGGGTAAACTCGAAAAGTTTTGTTTATATTTATTTCAAATTTTGCATGGATATTACTTACAGACCAGGTCAATATACAGGTTAGTATAGGCTACATATTATCACGCTATCACCTACGAGAAAGGAGCTGTGTAGAACTATCTAAACTGTCTATTCACAATTTCCTAAAGCATAATGGAGCGTTTATAACAAATACGCTGGTAAAAGATACTAACACGAATATATTAAATTCTCATAACGAGTGATCATTAATAATATTGCAAAACAAAAAAAGCAGCTCAATAAAATTAATTAGAGCCAGTATTCAAATCGAAGTGCTTCGAGAATTTTTTAATTTGAATTCAGAATATGCATTTCATTCTGTTAGTGGATAGTTATTGCAAATTAGTAATAAATGATACTGGCAACTTCATGGCTTTTGTTACATGTATGTACATCACTAATTAGTAAGTAGTATCCCCTCACTATAATGTGTTTTATAAGGCAGGACACACGTCAGTAACGTGGTTGTCTACCTGTCATTGTCTAGTGTGTGTACGTCGTGCGCTCTGCACATTATTGTAATAAATCCAAGTAAAATAAATCCGACTATAATTGATTGATCCACCAACATAACAACAGCTTTAATATTATTATAATGGTGGTATACGTCTGAATACTGAAAGGCTACTCAATTTTAAATTGTACTTAAATATCGTGCCATCTCTATCATTTTACGAAGAATTTGTAGAGACAGAAATAGTTTAGTCTCTTAAGAGCGTTTTAAAATTGGCGTTTGAGTATTTGAACAGTACTTTGTTAAATTAAAGAAAGAATAAAATTTTCCAATTATTTTCTTAATTAAGATATAACCTAACAAAATCATGTATTTTTTCCATAACATCATAACATAACATCACGCCTTTTATCCCCGAAAGGGTAGGCAGAGGTGCACATTACGGCACTTAATGCCACTGTAATGTAACACCCACTTTTCACTATTTATGTTATGAGTCCCATGTAATAGGGGGTGAGCCTATTGCCATATACCGGGCACAGTTCCAGACTCCGTGCTACCACTGAGAAAAACCCAGTAATACTTTGCCCGACCCGGGAATCGAACCCGAGACCCCTTGTCCGGCAGTCGCACTTGCGACCACTCGGCCAATGAGGCTGTATTTTTTCCCTTCTAGATTTAATATAACTGAAATGAACAAACTGAAATAGCAACTCAATGGTACCATAGACTGTTAATTTTTCTACCACAGAAACAACGAAGTACAAAATTAGAAAACAATATTCACCTTTTCCAATCAACATTTAATCATCATTCGCTCATTGACGACCAATAAACACAAAGAACTAATATAAGAAACGTAGCAGTACTAATAATAATAATAAGAGAATTTAATATCCACTTGACCTAACAACTGCCCTATTATTATCCCAAACACCATAAAGATGAATCTTGTTCATTGTAGGTATGTGTATGTATAAGAATATCGTTTTTATATGAAGTTCCTATTATGTCGTAGAATATTTGACTAAGTGTGGGAGAGCCATGCTTCGGCACGAATGGGCCGGCTCGACCGGAGTCATACCACGGCCTCACAGAAAATCAACCAGAAATAACGCTTGCATTTTGTTTCGTCGTGTAAGTGAGGTTACGGGAGACCCAAATATCACAATCTCCCCAATCCATGAATCCCCAATAATCCTCAAATTTGTAATCCCCAAAAGGCCGATAACGCACTTGTAACACCTCTGGTGGTCCACGTGTCCATGGGCGGCACTGATTGCTTACCATCAGGTGATCCGTCTGCTCATTTATCGGCTTATTACTTAACTGACGGACTGATTAGATTTATAATTTTCTTAAACATTTGAACCACTGTCTTCTCCATTGGTTAATATACCAATCATCATCAACAGCCTATAAGTGCCCACTGCTAACCAAATACCTCTTCTCGCACGGAGCATTAATCAACACGCTTGCTCAATGTGGGTTGGCGATTTCAAACTTATAATTAGAAATTATAATCCCAGTCCTCACGATGTTTTCCTTCACCGTTTGTCAGTGGTGTCTAGATTATCTTAGAAAGTATATATAACTCGGAAAAAGTCACATTGGTATCGGAACCCGCACTCTCATGCATGAGAAGCGGGAGTCTTAAGCCTCCGAGCCACCATGACATCGACACAATGAACTAATTCGTAATATCATATATATTATTTTGACTAGCTACTTCCGCGCGGTTTCACACGTTCTGCTCAGCTCCTATTAGTCGTAGCGTGATGTTTTATAGCCTATAGCCAACCTCGATAAATGAGCTATCAAACACAAAAACAATTATTGAAATCAGACTTGTAGTTACGGAGATTAGCGCGTTCAAACAAACAAACAAAAAACAAACTCCTCCGCTTTATATAATAATATAAGATTAGTTTTTCTAATAATGCCAGCAAAGATTATCCTGTCTCATGTCTTATATTCCCCATACTTTGTTCTCAGTAAACGAGCCTACCCACACACATACACATTCATAGTATCATTCATAGTACAACCTCTTCATCCACAACAATTCATATCATAGAGATCTCTCATTGGGTTATGATACACCGGAAAATAAGATCCCAAGGGGAACTTTGAGTAGGTTCTTGTGATTTCCCAGTTATTTCCCTTTTGCTTGTGATTTCTCCCTCTGCTTACTTAAACTTTAGTACTTAGTTTAATAAGTGAGATATCTCTTTAAGAAATGAAATGTTGCTTTTACGTAATAATAATAATAGTTGTAGTCAACTGCTCAAGGTTGGTATTTATTTATTTATTACTTCTTCACCAAAGATAACAGTAAATGACGGACTTAATGCGGCCTTAAGGAAGTGCAGAGAAGTGAAGCGGTTGATGCGAAGCCAGAACACAATAAAAAAACAAATAATTGTCATTAAATAACATGCATACTACAGGCATAAAAACCTATACAATAAATATAATAATTCAATATATATTAAATCTAAATAGACATACATATTATATCTTAAACTACTATATAACGCTGAAGAGTATTTTTGTTTATTGTTTGTACGCGCTAATCTCCGGAACTACCTGTCCGATTTCAATAATTCTTTATGTGTTGCTTAGTCCATTTATCGAGGAAGGTCATAGGCTACAAAGAATAATGCTACGATCAGTAGGAGTCGAGCAGAGCGGGTGCAACCGCTCGAAAGTAGCTAGTAATATATATTGCTAAACTAATACTTATACCTACTACATAAATATTACAAGACATAGAAAACTTTGTCAAAATAGTTTCCTCGATTGTTTTGAGTCTGCCAATGCTTAATTAAATGCTGGCGGACTTTAAATTTAAATAAAAGAGCTACAGTTTGTTGCCATTGTGATGCCATGTCAATTGTTGCCATTCTGATCTCATTAGGCACCGCATTCCCAGGTGGCACATAGCGCAGGTGTTGCAAGAATAACACGAAAACGAAAACGATTAAAATTATAAAAAACCACTAGCTACTTCCGTGCAGTTTCACACGCTCTGCTCAGCTTCTATTACTTGACTTGACTTAATATCCTGTGTCCCCTAGATGGGGCAGAGGGCGTCCACTGAAGTTCTCCATCGCGATCTGTCTTGAGCTTCACGCTTCACCTCACTCCACGTCCGATGCTTGTCGCTTCTGCCAGTACGGTGCGACGCCAGGTTTGCCGAGGAAAGAAAGCGTGGCCGTCAGCTTCTATTAGTCGTAGCGTGATGTTTTATAGCCTATAGCCATCCTCGATAAATGTGCTATCCAACACAAAAGAATTATTCAGATCATACTAGTAGTTCCGGAGATTAGCGCGTTCAAACAAACAAACAAAAAAACAAACTCTTCCCCTTTATATAATAGTATAAGATTTATTTTTATCAGTTATTCGTTCCGTTGAAACTCTGTATAATGTTCAACATTAATTCAAATTCCTTTTTTCAATAAAACAAAGCCCTTTAGGTAGCAAAGAGTTTTAATCACACGATCGGACCGTTGGGAGCTTATGAAAGTGTAGCAAATAAATTGAAGTCGATTATGTCCGGGTATGCATTATTAGTTAAAATGGTTCATTAGTTACTTTTAAGAGCAAGCATTTGTCATTTCTAACTGAATTTTAAATGGAGTTGCATATACAATTTTGTGATTCATACGAATCGGGTTACAATTTGAATCATTTCTATAAGCTATAGTAAAAGTAAGAAATCATATAGGTATGTTGAATTCTGATTATTTAATTATATTTGACTGCCTCTTTGGCCGAGTGGTCGTAAGTGCGACTGCCGGACAAGGGGTCTCGGGTTCGATTCCCGGGTCGGGCAAAGTATTACTGGGTTTTTAAATATTCTCAGTAGTAGCACGGAGTCTGGAATTGTGAATTGAACAGTAAAACTGTAAATATGATTTACAGTTTTTTAATATAACGTGGCAAACAACAACTCATTTCTGAAACTATAAGAAAAATAAAATTGTTTCCAACAAAATCATGTTTTTGAAAAGAAAAAGCAAGTACCGTCTGGCTTTTGCAAACTATCTTGAATTTAAAACATTCCTTCTCGAACGTTCTGTCAAGACGCAACGCTGCGCTGGTAACATTCAGGAATGCAGTTTCAAATGGCTTTGTTTTACAAAACAGACAACTTATCACATCGCCGAGAAACGTTTCAATGAACAAATTCCCTTTCCCAAATAGAATATTTCGTTTAAAAGGAAACGAACCATTTACTTGAATGCTTTAGGTGTTTTTCTAATGCGTATTTTTTCCTCTTCCTCCTGTGGAAAAAGTATAAAGAGAAGAATAATTATTTTGTGGGTATTTTTGTTTCCACAGCCCATCTTGGTACAGAAATAACAACACAAGTCCAGTTTTTTTCCTGTCGTCTGTATATAAATGTTTCTTTGATAAAGACCAATCATTACCTCTACAGCCACTCAGTGTAATTAATTTTCTATATGACATAAAGTAATCGAGATATTTGTCTGTTTATTGAACCGAATTCTTCTTTCATCTTTATTTATTACTTATATACACGTGTCGTGGTGGCCCGGAGGTTTAAGACGCCTCTCATGCATGAGGGTGCGGGTTCGAAACCTACCAACGGCAAGTACCAATGTGAATTTTCCGAGTTATATGTACTTTCTAAGTTTATTTAAACACCACTGACAAACGATGAAGGAAAACATCGTAAGGAAACCTGGGGGGCTAAAAAGGTAACATTGGGTGAATCATTTCCAATATGACAGATTTGATGAATTGTAAGAGAATCACCTAAGTCACCGTAAAATGGTAACAATAAAGTATGAAACATCTGCAATTCATTTCATAACTGAATCATGTTAGATGCCGATGTTGCTACACAAGAAATATATAGAGAGAAACCGAACCGTAACTTTACCGGTTTTGTTTATCTTGCCTTTTAATATAACTTGAATTAAAAAAATCGATCCTAAATGTTTTTTAATTATAATATTTTCTCATATCTATCAAGAAACTAGAAAATTAATTAAAATACAGTGTAAAAACTACTTACAGTATTTGATTTTGTTTTACTTATTTCCTTTTTGCTGGCAATGTCTCCTACATTACGTCATAGTCATAGATATACGTCACGTCAGTCAGTCACTGTCAGATGAACAGTAAATTTAAGCTTCCACCACGTTGAGAGGCTAAATACGCTTCCACCACGTGCGTCGAGAGGCTAAATACGCTTCCACCACGTCGAGAGGCTAAATACGCTTACAACTCTGTGGATTATTTTGCGACACACACTATTATTTACTCGAAACAATCCAAAATATTCAGGCACCGGTATTTCAAAAACAACTTGCATTTCCTGAAGAGTCTCACTTTGCCGACGATATGAAAACCTTTCTAAAACACGTGCATGCTCCAAAAGGTTTTCAGAAAGGCCTAAATCTCCGATTTTTCATTAATTTATTAAAAATATAAACTAAATGAACTGTTAAATGTTGCCTTTGAGTAACTTATTATACTCTTTGGTAACATCTGACAAATCTGCTTATTTGACGTATAGGAATTCAGTCTTTGTAAACCATTTTACGAATTTCCATTCAAAAGTGTCATATTAGATGAATTGCAAATATGAACCACTTTCCGTTCATATTATGAATCATCAAAATGTTCTCTTTTTACGACATGACAAATGTCACATATTATGATTCAGATATGAAACATACAATGTTACCTTTTTAGCCCCCCTGGGCTTATAATTTCTAATTATAAATTTGAAATCGCCAACCCGCATTAAGCATGCGTGGTGATTAATACTCAAACCTTCTCCGTGTGAGAAGAAGCTTTGCTCAGTAGCATATAGGCTGTTGATGATGACGTATGGCTCAGAGATAGTTAGAGTTCGGTGAGTTGATGGTGAAACCACTGTTGAGCACTAGACATTGTTTAATTTTAAATGTTATAAAGTAGGCGTAAGTTAAATGCCAATCCGAGCCAATAGCAATTTGTCAACTACGGTCTATTGTTCAGTGAATGTTACGGAGAACCTAACGGGTAACCGGGGCTCCGGCTCGACGTGAGAAGGAACGGGGTGGTTTTTAGTCAGTAAGAGTCTGACACTCCCTCCCGTCTCACCCAGGCGGGAGCAGACATTTGATGATTTTCCCCCCTTAAAAAAAATTTTCAGTGAATATTATTATATACCAATTAAGGTCGCATTATTAGCAACCAAATCGTTCTACGTGAACCGTACAACTTACCAAGCCATCTACTATTCTTGGAATTAAACAGATTCTTTCGACAAACAAAACAATTTCGTTTATCCCAGTATGAAAAATAAAATGAACTAAGTAAATCTTGCCGAGGAAAACTGTTGTAATCCCACCATAGTCTACTCTAAACAATCGAAGCTTCAGAACCTTTGTGACAACAAATCGTTTTCACTAAAATTCGACAATTGTCATTCCAGGAACGGGGTGGCCTTATCGCCAAGAACGTCTCAGTTCACAGAGTAAGTCCCTAAAATATTTTACTGTCACAGATTTGTTCAAGGAAAAATAAAAACAGTCTTTGTGAGAAGTGGAGACTTGAAATTGTCTTTTTGGTATTCCGCAAGGAGTCAAAGTAAGCCCAAGCTATTTGGACGCTCGAGATCGTTGGTTATAGCATCCAATAAATACAGTGCTGTATACAACTAGAGGTATACAGAACTTAGTTTTATAGAAACATCTACACATCCATACCTATTCTTAATTAAAACTGTAGTGTCTACATGCATATGAATAAACATACGATACATACACCAGAATAACATTTTTTTACAGTTTTTGTTTATCTGTTTGTTTGTTCTGGCTAATCTGTGCAATGGCTGGACCAATTTTGCGATTTTGCTTAAAAGTAATTTAGGCATCTTTTTCTACATGGACAAAGTTACAAGGATAGCTAGTTCTTACGTATAAAGATAATATACTAGATAGATTTTGTTTCTGAGTATTTCTACGCCTAAATAACTTTAATACTCGGATAAGCCAAGAAAAAACTTAATAAGGTCACTTTAAAATTTTACCACATTTTTTTTTATTTTTGTCTTCACTGCCGTCACTCACTTTATATAAAAATCTAACGAAGTTTACACTACCGGACGCTAGCTGCAGCTAAATAAAAAAATTCAATGTTTCCGGAGTTTGATGTTGACGTTCGCTACCAGCGATTTTTCAGCGCTCGTTTAAAATTCATGTATGTATTTTTCTTCGCTGCACAAAATTTTCAATCTTCTTAAAATTAAAAGTGACTGACATGGAATTAAAAATTAATGGCGTTATCAAATTTAATCATGTAGAGGTATTATAATTTTTCAAAATATACATTTGTCGTTTTCAGATTTTTTTATGCATGATTTTTTGACTGCACGGTTGGTGCGGTAGCTGCGCAACTGGCTGCCGTGTAACGTGTCGCGGGTTCGATTCCCGCACGATACAACACTTTGTGTGATCCACAAACTGTTGTTTCGGGTCTGGGTGTCATGTGTATGTGAACTTGTATGTTTGTAAACGTACACACGACACAGTAGATAATCCTAGTGTGGGGAAACGTTTTTTTAAAAAAAAAAAAAGAAAGAGAAGATTTTAAGGAATGCATATGTGAAAAATGTAATTATTTTTAATCGCACTATCAATTAAGAACTAGACTTATTTTCTGAGTTTAGCAAAGTCTAACTGAGACGTTTATTTTTTCAAACATCTTTAGTGCTAGCTAATAAACTACGTTTAAAAAGCCTGACAAGAACGTTGTGTAATATGTACTTTTATCCACGCTTCTCGGGTTTATGCTTAAATTTTATAAAAAAATGCATACGAATCATAGCCCAAATAGATAATCAAGAAAGCTGCAGGCCCTATTTTATTGAATACAATCTTTTAACACTACCATCCATATATATCTATGACATATGCAAGTTTGTATTCAAAAATAAAGATAATTTCACGAAAGTAAAAGACACCCATAATGTAAATACCCGACATAAAAACAGACTGTACCTACCGCCATCTAGAATTAAAATGCTTAACCAAAGTCCTTACTACATGGCTGTCAAAATATTCAATAGATTACTTATAGACCTACAAAACGAAACAAAAGAAATTATATTTGAAAGAAAATTAAAAAAGTTCCTAATACAAAAATGCTTTTACTCGACAAAAGAATTCTTCGAAGAAAAATATAACACCAAAATTAAATGTTAAAACCTACCCCATACATACATAATCCTTCACACCCACTAGCACACACCAACATACTATACATTTTAAAATAAATATTCTATGTACTATATACTATACATTTTAGGAATACCCACTTACATTTTGCACTAACCCACTAATATATTATATACTTTAAGTACTTACCTACCTCTACATTCCGAACAAGTCAATAAATATTTAGGAAAAAAATGTTAACCAAAATGTAATTTATATTAAGCTAGTGACACCCCTAAAATTTGCAACGCCTGAAAAAGGCCGTTAAGCTGCGCCTGTTATTTCATAAGACCTGTAATGACCTATATGTATTACCTTAACATGCAAATAAAGACTTTGAGTTTGAGTTTGAGTTTGAGTTTAAAATTAATATTATGTACAGAACCTGGCGTTCAATACATTGTGTTCAGTTCACTCACAACCTCTTTCTATTTTCCTGTTGTAAGTATGTTACTTGTGATAAGGTGTCGTGGTGTGTGTATCAACTTTATTTATTCATCTGTAAGTTCTTTCGTAGTAAATGTTATTATTATCAAAACTTTTCTATGTGAAATACTTGCAATGCGATAACGTAGACAGTATTTTTGCATTGTGAGATATACTATATGAAGTAAAGTGTTGGAGAGCCATGCTTTGGCACGAATGGGCCGGCTCGACCAGAGTGATACCACGGCCTCACAGGAAAACGATGTGAAATAACGCTTTTTGTTGTGTTTCGTAGTGTTATTGCGGCTGTCCTGTCTGTGTTCTAGGTGTCTATGGACGGCGCCGATTGCTTACAACCAGGTTATCCGTCGCCCGTTTACCGACATATCCCATAAAAAAAAATGAAATATTGATGTCTATGTAGAATGCCTTAAAATATTTTCTTGTATTGTCTAACTTAACAAAATGCTTTCTAATTCTTGAAGTAGTCCTCTATCACAACGACATATTTTAATTTTTATATCATTGAATTAGTCGATAAATAAAGTGCGTGCTGTGATTTCCTTTAATTGAAAGGGTGTACTTACCTAACCTAAAATTTTGTATGATTTTCATGGCATATGCTGTGCACATCTTTTGTTGGAGTTCCTATGTAAATAAATAAATCTATTTCTTTACTCTTTACAGAATATGGCGATGAATCACATTCGTAACTTTAAACACGTACAAAGTGTTTTCTCATGTCGACGGCACGAAACTCCTCGAGGAAGCACTTCCTAAGACAATACAACAAATTGGTGTCGACAAAGTCTGACACTTGTTCTAAGTAATAGTTTACGCCATGTAGCGAAAGTCGCAAACAAGCCACGTTTAGCTACATTTGTTATGCTGTTGACAAAAATATCGTTAGATTCGGTGCAGAGACGAAAGAAAAACTAATTTTTTTATAATAACTATGGTTAGACTAAATAAACTAAAAATGTCGGGTTACTCATGTGAATATACTGAGAAAAGCTTATACATGTTTCAATAGGTTTTATTTTTGAAGGGGGAAAATCATCTAATGACTTCTCCCGCCCGGTTGATGCGAGAGGGAGTGTCAGACTCTTACTGACTAAAAGCCACCCCGTTCATACTCCTGCACTTCTCGTTAAGTCTTCCGCGGCTCCGTATGTTTCAATAGGCTGAGCAACGTCGCCACGACGCGCACGCTGCTCACGAGGAAGAGTCCCTCTGTGGCTCGAAACTAGTAGAGCTTTTCTCAGTATATTTACGTGGTAACCCGTCAGTTTTAGTTAAAAACTCATGACTTGGTAAAATTGTTGAAAGTCTTAACTTTATCTTTGTCAAAAGGTCTGATGTTTTAGTTCTATTTTGTTTATCTTGATCATCATTATCGTTAGCAACAACAATAACAGTCCACTGTTGAACTATGAGCGTTGAGCGTGCCATATTTATCTTAATATAATTGTAAATTTTAATTGTTAATATTAATTGTAAAAATGTAGAACTATATTTACACTCGTAAACAAATACCTCTAATACAGGCAGATCCAAACAAAAATAATCTTATTTCACTAAAACTAGATTTGAACGCATTCAATTTGAAATCTTCTCTCTCTGCTTCTTTTCTATTTCAAAAATATTTTAAAAGAACCAGCCAAAATCCTTTTCCCTCAACAGCACGATAAGTAAAGCGGATTTAATAAAAAAACGCCGTATTTCAAAATGAAAATAATGGCCGTGCCAACAAGGTTCACCAGATCCGGCTTTGGTGGAATTTTTACACCTTTTCCCGTTTAATGTAAATCCGAAAAGTCGGGATTTCGTTAAACTTTTTTGTCAGACAATTACCGGCTATCACGTTAAATTAACCCCTCAGCTCCGAATGTGTATTTAAATGAACTGCATTTAAAATGTAAAATGCAATGTGCTCCGACATTTACATAATTATGGAGGCAGATAGCAATGACATTAGGAACATTGCAGCCGCATTTAAGGCTGTTCCAATTATGTTAGACTTTTGTTCTTTTTCTGCACTATGTAGGTAAGGATAATAGAGTAGTTTCCTAAATTTTATTTGAATGTCCGTCTGGTACATTAATTTAAAACTTTAGACACGTATTTTTTCTTTTCTAACAAAATTAATTAAATTCTTTCGACGATATATTAATTTGAAATATCGTGTGACGTCACAGTGTGTCACATTCTATAACACGTCATGACGTAACGACCTCCCACTTCTAAAGTATTGCAACTTAATACGAGAAAAAAAATACGTGTCTAATATTTTTTAATCATCTAACTGGCGGACTAATTAGATTTTTAATTTTGGTAAATCTACCTGGAATCCTGTAAACTATCCAATTGATCCAATTCCTGACGTGTATTATTTAATTATTTAATGTATTATTGCAGTGTTTTGTTCACATATATTTTAATTCAATCATTCAATTGCGGAACAATTCATGATTGATCCACTCTTATCTTGAAAAGTACCCAATTATGTAATTTCCTTCTAAATTGGATTTTTGTCATGTTATATTCGATTATTTCTAGTTTTATTATTATTTTAATTGTTCTGGTATGTTTTTTTTATTTTTTTTTTATATAATATGACTGAATCATGCTGCTGAGGCTCAATGAAAGTAAATTTAAAACATATATTAAGCGCGAATTATGTAAACAAGCTTACTACAGGGTGATTGATTATCTTGAGGATAGGAATGCTTAGCAGCACAACATGCTGCTAAGCATTCCTATCCTCAGTGGAGCCGAACCAACGTTCGGCTCCACTGGACAATACTCAAATGTAGTCGGTACCTAGTTCAGATTACGATAATAGGTAATTTAATACTTTGATTCCGATGAAGGCAATCTATTTTTCTTGTGGCATCGAGCATTTCTTTCTTCATTTAAACAAGAGTTTATTTTTTTTCTTGTATAGAAGCACTATTTTATATGGATTGTCAGTATACATATGTGAGGACCATGTCAGACTTAAGATATTTGTTTTCTCTTGGTTTTTTTTTCGATTTTAGTATGTTCTGTTATTTGTATGTTGCGTCAGGTATGGCTTTACATTATTCTCACATGTGTGTACAATATTGGAATATGTATCAGAGCAATTTAAAACAGACTTTTTTTTAAAAGAGTAACGAATGGAGTTTCTTACTCGTTCTTCTCCATTCGAATCTACGGTTTGGAATGAGCACCTAGCTTCACCTAATTTCACTGACGGACTGACTGACAGACTATTATATATCTCATATTTGTTGACGTTTCAAAAGTACCAAATTATGGTTAAATTGAAATAAATGCTTTTGAGTTTGCAGGGATTTATATTGCAATGTAATTTATGATTATGAAGACATTCAGATACAATGTAAATTGTTTATTGAATAAATGAAATGAAATGTCTAAACTTATCATGGTTAACCAGATGTTCCCTTGTGAATTGTGAACTAGCTTCAAAATTTTTATTTCAATATCGGTGATATTTTCTGAACCGAGTACAAAAAGCAGGTTTCAAGTTGGACCTGTATGTATGTTTCTGCGCAATTATCTTGCGATTAGCTTAACCGATTTTGATGCGGTTTTCAGAAAGTGTTTGTTACAAGGAGAAGGTTTTAGTAGGTAGGTATATTAAGTAATCGACTTCAAAAAACGAAGGCAGTTTTTTAAACGCAGTTTATAAAGACTTATATTAATATAATTGCGGTATTTTAGAAGAATTCTTCTTTACCAAGAGGCTAAAATTGAACAATTTTATCATACTTAACTCGTCGAGTACCGTCATTATAGACACAATTATAGAATAGGTTGCGGTCACCGGTGACCGCTTGGTGTTTGACAGTTTAACCCTAAAGATTAACTGGCTATCAATACGAAAAGAAGTTTTATTTTTAGGCGTGACCAAGCGAAGAAATGCGATCAGAATTCATAATATATTTTCAACAAAAAAGGGTTAAGAAAATATGGACAAACGTTAATTAAAAATAACCTAAACGACCCGAGAAGTTGTATTAATAAAAATCCCTGTAGTAATATAATTTTTAACATGACAAAAGTGATGTACATATGTCGGTTAGAGGTCGACACAAAGGGTCTTGTTTGCTAAAGTTAAACCCAAATGCCAGCATAAGGGCATGTGTATGTAGAGTGTACACACGGCTATAAAAACCAGTATAAGCAGACCTTTGAATGTGCGCATAGATCCTACAAATCGAGGCCATGATAAAATGTTTTATTGTAGCTCAGTAAGCCACAAATATCCAGTATAACCTGATACTTAAATGTGGAGAAAGATCATACAAAACGAGATCAGAATAAAATGGTTATGTACAGCTTAATGTGTTGTGCGTACATGTATTTGCTGAATCAAAGCTCAAGGGATCAACACTAGAACGACAAGGGATGTATACAATAACAAAGATGAAGGATATAATAATATTAGTGTACTAGAATGAACCCGAGACCTAATTCGGATTTGCCGCTATCAAAACTCTGTAGAGTAAATTATATTTGGCATGTCATAGTAGAGATAATTAAATGAAAACATGATTTGTAGGTACTATTATAAGTTTATTGTCACTTCACTAGTGTCTATGTATTTTACATAATTATATTAATGATTTTTAATTAGATAAATGATAGTGACAATAATAACAGTGCCTTTTTTATTTTTTTAAGGGGGAATACCATCTAATGACTTTTCCCGCTTGGGTGAGGCGGAAGGGAGTGTCAGGCTCTTACTGACTAAAAACCACCCCGTTCCTTCTCCTGCACTTCGAGCCGGAGCCCCGGTAACCGGTTAGGTTCTCCGCGACAATAACAGTGCCTTACAGGCATATCTTGCTTAAAAGGAGGCTCTAATCTCATTTTATAGGTTACCTACGTATTCTGTTTTTGCAAATAAACTATATTTATTTATTTTACACATCATTGTCGCCATCTGGGAACCGCATAAATGGTTGTCGTTATTAGTAAACGCACTTCGTGCAATATTAAAATCTACAACTTATAAGTAGTAGCACGGAGTCTAGAATTGTGCCCGGTATATGGCAATAGGCTCACCCCCTATTACATGGGACTCATAACATAAATAGTGAAAAGTGGATGTTGCATTGTACAGTGGCATTAAGTGTCGTAATATGCACCTCTGCCTATCCCTTCGGGGATAAAAAGACGTGATGTTATGTTACAACTTATATTATACCTTTGTGCAAAGTTAACAGTGCAACGGTACCGCCAGTCTGGTTTGACGGGGCGGTCATTCCATTTGGTGGTGATGTCAAAAATCTTGGGTTGCACATCGACGGCAACTTAAGCTGGCGTGCTCATGTTACTAGTGTCTGTCAGCGAGTCACGGGGACGTTGCGAGCCCTCTATCGGTTAAAAAACTTCCTTCCGTCGTCGACCAAGGCGATGCTTGTTCAGTCCTTGGTTTTCCCCATAATTGATTACGCTGATGTGTGTTACTACCACCTGAATGCAGATCTCCTCAACAAACTTGACCGCCTTCTAAATAACTGCATTCGATTCGTTTTTAACCTGCGTAAATACGACCATGTCTCTGCATATCGGTTGCAACTAAAGTGGTTGCCCATACGTCAACGCAGGAAACAACGGGCGTTAACCACTTTATTCTCTCTTCTTAATTCCCCCACTTCTCCTAGCTATCTATCCTCCTATTTTCAGTTCATAAGTGCAAACCACAGCAAGTATCTTCGTTCCACTAATAATCTTCTTCTACAATGTCCCACGCACCGGACCGACTTCCTTCACTCTTCATTCTTTGTCCAATCCATTCTGCTGTGGAATGTGCTGCCCACGGATGTCAGGACGGCAACCAGCCGGCTTAGTTTTAAAGTTAAGGTTCGTGAACTATTGCAGAGGGAACAGACAGACGCATCACGTACTTAATTTATCATTTTGGCGATTGTATTTAATATATATGTATAAATATATATATATTATATGTATTTTTATTCCCAATTTATTTATTCACTTTTATAGTATTGTTATTTAGTAATATTGATAATGTATCTTATGTAATTTACATTATACCTATATATACGGATATATGTATGTATTTACAGTTATGCATCACATAAACCATTATACCTATTACACCTACTGTTGCACATCTCTGCATCACCCCATGGTTGACTGTTAGAGAATGCCACCCGGCATTAAGTCCGCCATCGTATGTTTGTTATACAGAAGTGTTAATAAATAAATAAATAAATATACTCTTTCTCTCTCTGTTAGACTCCTAATACTTATATTATACTTTTTGCACACAACTTGGGATCGCTACCATTGTAGCTGCGTTACCGAGGCACCGGCTCGAAGTGCAGGAGTAGGGACGGGGTGGTTTTTAGTCAGTAAGAGTCTGACACTCCTTCCCGCCTCACCCAGGTGGGATAAGTCATTCGATGATTTTCCTCCCACACCTTCCTCAACTAATAATCTTCAAAGAAGTTTGAATTAATAATAAGTAATTTCACACGAGCAGCAGCGTTGATAAAAGCAAGTTCCAATACAACAAAATATTGTCAAGTCTTTTGGGGATTTTGCAAGCTTCGTAAATGTTTTACTGTTGAAACAAACAATATTATATGGAGCCTGTGTAAATAAATTAAAGGTTTGACATCATCATTACTCCCTGGTGACTGATAAAAATGGTGTTACATTGTGAACGGTTCTGTGGTTATTCTTTTAATCCGTTCCAATATGGCTGTGTTGATGTTGTAATGTTGATTCGTTGTACGTGCGACTCAGGGGCGTAGCTATATCGTCGTATCTTTTATATGGGGGCCCCGAATTACAGGGCCCAAAAATATAAAAACTTCGCAATTTATATTTCAGTGATCACAAAATGCATGCGTTCAAAGGTTGCCAGAAACCATGGAATAGAGAAATCTTTCCATGGCCGGAAACTTTGGAAAAACTAAAATAATCATTGTCCGATAATTTGGGCAGATGGTTTTTTTTTTTATGGAATAGGAGGCAAACGAGCAGACGGATCACCTGATTCTGAAAAGCTTTCCGGTTTTAACACAAATTATTAGGATATTATGTAAAAATATCTTTTTACCTTTCATAAGGGCCAAAGAAATTTTTATACGGGGGCCTGCCAAGATACGCTACGTCACTGGTGCGACTGCCTTATGAAAGAGTTCGATTTTCAAATATATTTTTTTTTCTTAGTTGCCAGGACAATACGCCTTTAGACTCAAGTCTTGCGCGGGCCTGCGGACGGCGAGCATGGGTCGCGTTCCACGCGCGCCTCAAAGAGCCATCAGACCACCACAGATGGGGCCCAATAGGGCCGATGCCGATTCGGAGTCGCGGAGAACTTAACGTGTAACTGGGGCTCCGGCTCGACGTGCAGGAGAAGGAACGGGGTGGTTTTTAGTCAATAAGAGTCTGACACTCCCTCCCGCCTCACCCAGGCGGGAGCAGTCATTCGATTATTTTCCCCCCTTAAAAAAAAGCTCAAGTCTTGATTTTATTCATTTGTTAACATTTCTGTGTAAACAGACTAGAATTTACGATGGCAGGTGACGCCCGAATACTGAAAGGTTACAATTTAAAGTAGTACTGAAATATCATGCCATCTCTGTCATTTTACAAAGATTTTTTAGTGACAGAACTATATTTACTGCCTCGTTTTCCGAGTCGCAATGCGCCTGCTGGGCAAGCGATCTCTGGTTCGTTTTCCGGATCGGGTAAAGTCTTAGTGTTTTTTTGTTTAATTCTCAGTAATAGCACGGAGTCTGGAATTGTACCCGGTATATGGCAATAGGCTCACCCCCTATTACATGAGACTCATAACATAAATTGTGAAAAGTGGGTGTTACATTGTGCAGTGGCATTAAGTGCCGTAATGTGCACCTCTTCCTTCCGCTCCGGGGTTAAAAGGCGTGATGTTATGTTAGAACTATCTATATTTATGCGTGACGTAAAATTCAGTGACGTTAGAGTATTTTGTTAATTTTGAGTAGCGTCTCTAACAGTCACTACCCTAACTCAATGAACGATAAATGTTCCAGTACGAACTTTATACCGCGAAACTTTATAATCGACTGCACGGTTGGTGCGGTAGCTGGGCAACCGGCTGCCGTGCAACGTGTCTCGGGTTCGATTCCCGAGAACAACACTTTGTGTGATCCACAAATTGTTGTTTCGGGTCTGGGTGTCATTGTCTATGTGAACTTGTATGTTTGTAAACGTACCCACGACACAGGAGAAAATCCAGATGTGGGGCAACGTTTTTTTTTAAATTGACGTCAATATGTTAATTTTATATTAAGTTTCTGTTAATTATTTAAAGTAAACATAATAAAGTTGTATCAAACACCTGTTTTCACATGTTACTGAAAACAATTTTATCTATTAAGGTCATTCACCTCTGAAGATAATAATGTAAGAAATACGAGTAGAACTTTACTTATAATACGAGGTCGTTGCTCCCTGTGAAGTTGTAGTGTAATTTATCTGTGTCGGTCCTATTGCTATCAATGTATGCCATCGTACGTTAAAGCTCAATGATTTTACTGACAAACATGAAGGCAAAGCCTATTAAATAAAATTGTTGATAATATTAGACAAGTTCTTGATTGGCAAAGGCTAATTGTTAAAAGCAAGGTTTTTTTTTATGGTAAGCAATCGGCATCGCCCATGGACACCTGGAACACCAGAAGCGTTACAATTGCGTTACCGGCCTGTTTGGGATTAAAATAACTTATATGTTAAAAATCAAAATCTTCCTTACCTTCTCAGTACCCTTCAAATGATAGAACAAAATGGGGATTAACTAGAAACTTCGCAAGTACTGAGCGCTGGAGCACTGATAGTGGAACTAAGTGAGTCGTTCATTGAGACTCCAGGCATCTTTATCTTAATAACCTTATCTTAGGGAATGTTTGCGGTCCCACTGACAGCGGACAATGGATATTAATTGGTGTTCAGGTGTGTTATGGTTTAATTTCAATTGTCGTGGTCGTGTTCTTTGTTTTATGGTTGTTAGATAAAATTTAGTACGATATATAGGTAGTGTTGGAAATAACACATGGAGTAATTTTATCCCGATAACGCAGATGAAGCCGTTGACGGAAGCTATTATTTCTAATTATTTATAATATAATTATCCTTACTAATATTATAAATCGGAAAGTAAGTTTGTTTGTTTGTTTGTTCCGCTTTCACGCCGTAACTACTAATCGGATTGCTTTGAATTATTGCAGACGTAAAGTTAGAAGTCCGGATTAAATAATAGGGTACTTTTATCCCGGGAAAATTTGATATTCCCGAGGGAAAACAAAAGTATTGGTATAGATGGCGCTGTGTGTACCATTGGTATATGTCACATAGGCTACTTTTATCCTTTAGTGACGCGAGCGAAGCCGCAGGTAAAAGCTAGTTTATAATATTACTTATATGGGCGACTAAATGACCAGTTACCAGTTGTATGATGATTTTGAAATGATTATATACAACTCGTAAGTATTCTTTGTTTTCATTATTCGACAACAATTTTAACGCCTTACAAATGAGTAATAGTCATGGTTAAGTGAGTATTTTTTTAAGAGGGGTAAATCATCGAATGACATCTTCCGCCTGGGTGAGGCGGGAGGGAGCATCAAACTCATACTGACTAGAAACCACCCCGTTCCTACTCCTGCACTTCGAGCCGCAGCCCCGGTAACCTGTTAAGTTCTCCGTGGCAAGATTAAGTGAGTCTTGGATGCTTATGTACGTGGTCCGTTTTTATTTTCTGCTAACTAGTATATTTGGTTTTTACTACAGCTATAACATTTGCACCATTGCAAGTCATGAGTTGACCAAGTTTTGTCGTAAACTGAGTAACGATAGCGTAGCTCATAAAGTACAAACGTAGATACTGATTATTTTCATTTCTACAGTTTTGACGAAATGAGGAAATTATATTATCTCCCCTTTACCAAACATCCCTAAAGTAACTCCTAGCTAAAAGTTACTTAGTGTGACGTAGCATCTAAACTAATCCCTTATTGTTAATGTTAGGTGTAACTTACAGGTTGATAAAAACTAAAATGTGTTCCAATGTCACCTATCTTAGCTAAGAGTTTCCTTAAGGATATTTATATTATAACTTTCGAGAGACATATATGTACAGAATTCATCTAAGTATGGGAGAGCCATGCTTCGGCACGAATAGGCCGGCTCAACCGGAGTGATACCACGGCCTCACAGAAAACCGTCGTGAAGCAAAGCTTACGTTGTGATTCGTCGTGTGAATGAGGTTACCGGAGGCCCAATTACCCTCCCCTTCCCCAATCTCCCCAATCCCTGAATCCCCAACGATCCTCAAACTCCTATGCCCCAAATGGCCGGTAACGCACTTGTAATGCCTCTGGTGTTCCAGGTGTCCATTGTCGACGCAGATTGCTTACCAGCAGGTGATCCGTTTACCAGCGTCAGCGTCTCGTTTACCAGCTTATGCGATATAAAAAATTAAATATGATGTTTTTCAGCTTAATCATGTACATAATTGTTTAATAAGGAATTCGACTAGTTTCAGTAGTTTCAAACCATGCTAGGGCCTCATGTTCATGAGCAGCATTCCGCGATTCACCGGTCCGATGGGACTGACATGTACATCTGTATAGAAGTCCCTAAATAAAATAAAGAAAAATCGAACTTTTTCATACGAAAACGATTGATCTTATTTTGGTACTCAACCAACCCAATTTCGACATGACTTCTTTGATCTTCCGAAACCTTATCACCTACTTACAATTCAGAGCACACTTACTCATTTAACGGTGTACCCTGAAAAAATTACGCTTCACAAATTTAAATATTGTAACTCCGTTTCCCGCATTCTTTAGCACCTTAAGCCTTCAAGCTCCTAAATCCGGGTAAGCTGACGTCATCTTGCAAAACGTTTGGCGAACGTCCGGATAACCGTCTTGCCGTGTTGGCCGGATATTGGAAGCGCCGTCTATCGGGCGAGCGTGACTAAGACCCGGTCGAATTGTTGTTCTTGATTAAGATGCGCATTAATTTGGAATCTGGGGTGTGACTGTGTGAGGGTGTCTGTTTGTCTATGGGATTATAATAAGAAAAACAAAGGCATAAAAAGTTTTCCATGTGTGTAATTTCTATTATTGTATGTAATTTCTATTATTGTATTTCATAATTTCTATTATTGTATCATGAATGTAATTTATATTATTGTATTTGGAATACTTTGTGCCATTTTAACATGTATGTATGTAAATACGTATACCTACAATTAGATAATTGTGAGCATTACCAAACTAGACTGACTGCCTCGTTGGTCGAATGGTCGCAAGTGCGACTGCCGGGCCGGGGGTTTCGGGTTCGATTCCCGGGTCGGGCCAAGTATTACTGGGGTTTTTCAAAAAAAAAATCAGTAGTAGCACGGATTCTGGTATTGTGCCCAGTATATGGCAATAGGCTCATCCCGTATTACATGGGACTCATAACATAAATAGTGAAATGTCGTAATGTGTACCTCTGCCTACCTCTTCGGGGATAAATGGCGTCATGCAATGTATTTATTCTTGCAAATGGGTTACGAAGTAACCCTTTTACACGTCAATCTATAAATTACTAGATGAGGGCCGGCATTTCTTAACTGACTGCTCTTAGAAGAATCGCCGAAATAAACTCAGAGGTCATTGTCACTTTTAAAGTCTAGACAGATTACATTATGTGCGAGAACCGAGCAAGTTGGCCATCATCAAAATAATAAAAGAAGGACTGTACTTACTGAAAACATCCAAAATTTCCATACCCACAATTAATCATATTCACAAAATACATTATCAAAGCGCCTGAAAGGTTTCTCAGCGCCCCGTCAAGTGTTTCCCGAGTACAAAGCAAGAACCTTCGAGTGCTTGATTGCACCCACTTAAATTTTATGCCACCGTAATTGCCCCTATTACGTATACAATGGTATTTTAATTTTCTGTAAATTCCTCTGCCCTTTTTGAGGTGACGATAAATAAATTGGTGTAGATTTGTGGTTCGCTTTGTTTTAAGGGCGAATTTTTAATTAATTTTATTTGTGACGTATTTTTTTAAATGGTTGAAACTTATACATTTTTGTTTGGGTGTAAGTGTTGACGGTTAGTTCTAGGATCGCTGCCCTGAAGCGGTTGAAAATAAAACTATTTTGATTTCTTGGTGTCTTTCTAGAATGGGTGTAAATGAGCAAATAAGAGACCTAATGCTTGACGTATTGAGAAGCTAAATAAATATTTATTAAAAAGTAAATATTTTAGACGACAGTTAGAAACTATTCAGAAGCCAAAACGAATGGCCATATAGAATAAAATTCCCATTATACGTCCAAAAGTTACCCTAAAGAGAATCAAGTAGAATCTATAAGAATAAAAATACTCACGATACAATATTTGGCGTTGCTAGGACACTCTTCAAGTCTGACAGCAGTCTTGTTGCTGCACGGCGTGATGGAGCCAACACCATCGCTGTATTGGCCGCACTTCCAGCACTTGATAGCGCTGGAAGCTGCTGCAAGCGTCAGCAGGAAGTATACGGTCGCCAACCGTGATGCGCTCGTCATTGTCTGAAAAAAATAGAAAAAAAAACGGTTAATGAAGATTTGACAATTTCCTGCACAGTTTCTTAAGTAAAATACGGGAAGTATGAAAGAAGGAGTCATGGAAACCCGTTACGGAACCCTGTGGTCATATAAGATGCATATTCATATAACCCTTGCGAACACTCGACCAATGAGGCAGTCAAAATAATAATCATCCTTTACTTAAACCGATTTTAACGAGCATTAGATACTGGAATCTATTTTAAAATTTCTTCTATCGAGTCTATATGCCACCATCTTCCCTACATTCGCAACAGACAATCTCTATTTAAACCACTATTCCTTTCTTCATTACAAGACAAAGACTATCCAAGTCTGATGAATCATTCCTAGTATCAATTAAGACTGTTTGCTACAAACACTCCCCTCTATGATTGATTAGCTCCATCTAACCCTTAGACTTCCTACGCAGTGAGCAGTCCATATTAATCAAGACCATGACGGAAACAATATTCCTAGGAACACAAACAGATCTCTGACATTTTATTTGTAGGGTCATCTGATAAAATTATTTGGACAGTTGTATGGGGGACATCGAAAAATGGAAGACTGGTTTTAGTAACGTCAAAGTCAAAGTCAAAGCATTTATTTAAATTAAACCATAATTTGGTACTTTTGAAACGTCAACAAATACAAAATAAAGTCAGTCAGTCAGTCCGTCAGTGCAGCTAGGTGAAGCTAGGTGCTCATTCCAAAATGTAGATTCGAATGGAGAAGAACGAGCAAGAAACTCCATTCGTTACTCTTTTTAAAAAAAAGTATGTTCTACAATGTCTCTGATACATATTCCAATACTGTACGCATATGTGAGAACAATGCAAAGACACGCTTGACGCATTATAGGTACTAATTACAAACCTTATACAACGTAATAGGTATATCCGTAATTTTATGCCTGCATTGAAAATGCGATATCTGCATCTGTAATTCTTAGAAGAAATAAGCCCTCTAAAAGGTAGGTTATATTTTCTCTCATAGCTATTATCCGGTGAATCTAAACTTGTACCATTTGAATCTAATAAAACAAAAATAAATATTTTTATAATAACTATCGTGAGTCGTGCTAAATTAACTAAAAATTGTGGATTACTCAAGTGAAAATACTGAGACAAGCTCTACTACTTTCGAATCACAGAGGGGTTCTTTCCGCGATTTTTAGTTAAAATACATATGTCGGAAAAGATGGTTAAACGAAAACCGATTGACTTTTTTGACATGATCTCAATTAGTAAAACAATACCGACATCGATAAATTAAATTACCGATTAATTTGTTTACGAAATAACTCAGGACTTTCAATTACCTAACCGCTAATTTTCAGTTAAATAAAAACAAACTTCATTTTAAATCAAATATTAAAAATATCACCATCAAAAATCACCCTATAAACTGTATAAATACCAAAACCACTGGCAACACAATCCGAAATAAGCCTGACATTTTATGAGCGATATCTTAATCGCCATGATAATGCAGTGGCATGCAGTCCATATAGACGAAAAGGCTTTGCCTACCTATAAATATCGTGAATATATAACATACATAAAATGTACAAACGCGTTTATTAAAATCCAATAATATAATAAAAGTTTGTAAAAAAACGGCTAACATAAATACGCGCCTTTGTAAAGCAATGAATGCGCCCCGCACGCACCACGCATGCGCTGCTATTCCTTAAATCTTGGTCGCTAGTCGTGACGTCACAAAAGTAATGTACCAATAGTATGCACCGCGCATGCGTGAAGTTCACGACCATAGTCACGGTACAGAATAACCATTCATAATTATATTACACGATTCCTGTTGCTTGACAAAATGTTAGCAACTAAAAAATTAGAGGACCGTTCGTTCATCACTTGGAAAACTATCGTATTTTATTAAGAATTCTAAAACAATAAAACAGCAACGAGTTATTGTATTTTTAAAAACAATTAAATCATAAAAGGTTTGAAATTGATAAAATCTGTATATCGTAAAGTACTGATGAATGGAGTACACCAGCGCCATCTATTGAATTTTTTGTTGAAACTTCTGAACTCGTTCGATATAATGCGAATGTATTTTTATAAATGCGTATTTAACAAATATGTTTCAAGTGTTTTAATTAAAGCTTAACATTTTTACGCGTTGTCGGTTTATAGAAATTTTAAACGAGGAGTTGACTTTATTATTATAAAAGTTAAAAGGAAGTTATTGAAACGTCAAGATGGCGTCATTTACAACGTTTCAAATTATACATATGAATGAATGTTTTTTAGTATGAAATATTGGTTTAAGACGATGATGCAATTTCATTTGTCTTACTAAATTAACCTTTGTTTTTTTGAAATTAAACGCTGCATTACCTTAATTTTTAAGCTACATTTTTTTATAATAAACACTCAATTGACTATTGGTAATGACTTCAATTCATTTCCAATGTTTTCGGCCATATTGTTTTCATGTGATGTGCGATCGCTTTGTTTATGTTTTTGTTTAAATTATTAGGAATTAGTTTTAAACATAAAGTTTCATAAATGTGTAGTAGTAGTTAAATATATGTGTAGGTTTTTCAAATAGTGTATTTGTTTATCAGTTTCTAGTACAAGTACCTATATTATTCGATTGTGAAGTTTGTGTGAATAATAGGTAATTTTATGTGTTTGTTGAAAGTAAAAACAACAAACTAGATTCAGGTAATGACCATAGGCAGAGGTGTACTCGAGTTACGAGAATTGACCCAAGTAAAAGGTAGGTAATGTAAATATGTACTATAATGGATCTTTTATTTGATTTTCTGGTTTTTGTTTGATAATTCTTAAAAATATCAACTTAGACTTCGGGTTGTACTGATTCACATATTAATTTATGATTAATAATTATGTAATGTAGTAATAACAAATGTACCGCATAGACTCGCCCGGCTCGGCCACAGCCGGCCGCGCTTGTTATTGTTTTGTTTGTTGACATAATGTAGGTAGGTACCTACGCTCTTAAATTCGTAATATATTATGATTTTGAACAGATTGATTAAACTTAACAATTCCATAATGAAATTTGGTTCATCAAATTTATGCTTCATTATTAAAATAAATAATAGATCCTTCATTATTTGTAAGTTTTGTTGGCTTATTCAATAGCTGATGAAGTACTTCACAAAAAATACGCAAGATGTCAGTGTCTGTAATTTGGCGAAAGTATACACCACAATATCCTTGAACGCACTTTTCGAAATGTATTATGTACATGTACCTGTCTTGTGTGAGCATGATTGTATGACCGGCGGGGGGGGAGGTGTTTAATCATACGATATTTAGTTGCCTACCCTGTCTCGAAAACCTGTGCACGCCACTGGATAATAGGATCAGGGTTGCCATAGTTAGTGAAAGCTTAACTCCCTACTCCCTGTATTATAATACGTATGAATTACTTGGTCTTGCCTAAAGCCACGTGTCAAAATAATATTTGTTTTGTAACCCTACCATTGTGAGGGTTGGAAGGTCTTTGATGCGTGAAGTCGAGTAACTTAGTCAAAACTATACACATTTCATAATTGTGTGTAGTTCCTCTTTAGTTTGAATTTCAATTCAAGCTTAAAATTGAAATAACCTAGTTTTTTTATGGAATGTCTTGTTGTAATCTTATAATTATAAATAAGATAATCACTGTCTCATTGGACGAGTGGTCGCAAGTGCAACTGCTAGGCAAGGGGTCTCGGGTTCGATTTCCGGGCCAGGCAAAGTATTACGAGTTTTTTTAATCTCAGTAGTAGCACGGGGCCTGGAATTGTCCACGGTATATGGTATATAACCCCCTCTTACATGGGTCTGACAACATAAATAGTGAAAAGTGGGTGTTACATTGTACAGTGGCATTCAGTGCGCTAATTTGCACTTCTGCATTAGGGATAAACCTTAGGGATAAATGTAAAGTTCCTAAACTAACAAATCTATAAAAATAACGAATCAATTCTAAAACAAAAGCAATAACGATCAACTTCAGTCCAGTGTAGATGCAGCAAAAATATCTAACAATTTCACTTCATTGGCATAATAAGAGAGGCTGGCAACACTAGCCATGAACAACAATAGATCCGTGTAATTTAAATTTTGAATATTATTTACTGAGTTCCGATTGCATAAAATAGCTGCTATAAATACTCGGCTTCACGTATTGTAGTAGTGAAATCGTAGTGAGAGTGAAATACTAAGTAGTTCGAACGGAAAAAACAACATTCAAGATCCCAAGTGAACTGTGCCATTATTAGTGAGAAAGAACAAACAGACCAGTGTATCACACACTAATGGGGCGTTACTTACAACAGCTACACTCATAGTAAGTAAGTCAAGACTAGTACACTCGAAATTAGTGAAATAATAAAGTGAAATAAACTTTTAAAACCGTTCTTATTCAAAAAGCCTTTTGTAAACAATCATCAGCTGACTCATTATTAACCTCTGGAGGAACGGTCATCAACTGTCAAAAACCGTGTTAGCCTTGGGCGCCATAAACAAGATGGCGGCGGAAATATTTCTATTGACGAAAAAAATTATAACTACATAATAAAACCATATTTTATTATTCTGTAAATGAGATATTATTAAGGGATCAATCAAACAACATCAAGTTCAATTAAGTCAAAGTTTTGCTCGTTCGGAAACGTTTATAGTAACTGGATACGAGTCTTTTGAGTCAGATGACAGATATCGATTAATCGACTAAAAATCTGATTGTTCAACATATCATCAGACTATAAAATGGAAGACGAAAATGTAACTATACGTCGATACAAAACATTGGCCAAGGAATCACTAGATCTTTCCTTTGGATCCACTCATTCTGAAGTCAGAAGACTTAGCTTACCGGACCTTTCTACAAGATGTGACTGTGACATGGTATATTTAAAAGAAGAAATAATAAAGCTTCAGAATGAGCTAGAGAGTGCACATCTCGAGATTGAGAGACTATCTGAGGAGAATATGACTTTGAAAAATTCATTGGCCAGGCAAAAATGTAATAATAAAAATTTACAAAAAATCTTATCAGGTCCTCTAAAATCTACTAGTAGGAAAAAGAAAAATCCTAACTGTAACAATGGCAGATCATCGATAACACAAATGAACACAAGTACCACAGACCTTGGACTTACGGATGATTTCAATAATCTGTCAAGAGATGGCGCTAGGAGTTCGTCACCAGGAAAAGAAATAGGACCACAGTTATGTGCTACTGGTGCATCATTAAAATCAGTCAGCATGCAAAAACAACATCAAAATGAAGTGGTAAAAGTTCAGTCTAACGTCGAGTTTAAAACAGTAAAAAACAATATTCATGTATTTAGTAATAATAACAAGAATAATATATTATCTATATTAAAAAACACATTCAGTGGCAAAAACTACAATATATGTCATTACTTAATGACAAATAATAATATAAAACAGATAGTACGCAATATGAAATCAAAACTACAAGACTTCTCACTAAATGACTTTTGCATTTTACTAATTGGTGAAGAAATTTTTACTACTACCCACGAGTATTACGATATTGTTTCTGATGTGAGAGAGGAGTTACAAAATATTATGCATACTAATATTATTATCTGTACACCCACTTATAAATACGGCTACCATACTAACCTATATAACTGCCGGGTGGAAATCTTTAATAACTTACTGTATCGGGATATTGCCACTCACGAGCATGCTTATTTCTTCGACTCAAATAAAAGTCTTTCATGCGACTATAGCTCATTTACTCGTACGGGTGCACTGAGCAACCACGGTATGGAAGTCATTTTCAAGGATATACATTTTTTTATAAATGAAATATTACATGAATTGATGATGGCTGACAAACTTGTGATAAATGCGAACCAACAAATTGACGAACCTACTCAGTTTTTTCTGTGACAATTTTTTAGGCGATTCAAACACAGCAACATTATTCCATCAAAACATAGCTGGCTTGTTAAATAAAATAGATTATATTGAAGTTTGTTTTGACGAATTAGCTCGTAAATATAGAGTAAATATTGATATTGTTTGCCTAACTGAAACGTTTGTAAAATCGGGTGATGAACCTAATATTAATTTCAAAAAGTTCAAACTTGTAAGTGCTTTTTCTAGAAATAGGGAAAGACGTGGTGGTTCTTGTATCTTGGTGCATAAAACATTAATAACAAAAAATATTGACTTACAAGACCTAACTATGGAAAAGGTATTTGAATGTTGCGCAATCGAAATTGTTTCCTTTGCGTGCATTATAGTTTGCATGTACAGGGTGCCAAACTCAAGCGTTGCGTTATTTTTTAGAAGATTAGAGTTACTATTGCATAGACTATCAACACATAGAAGAAAACGTGTTATACTGGCGGGAGATATAAATATAGACACTTTAAAAAACACCGTGGACTCCGTAAAGTTGAAAGAAATATTACTCAACTACAACTTTACCCTACACATAAACTCACCCACCCGAAAATCTTCATGTATTGACCATATTTTCAGTAACATGGAGGCAGCCGTGGGTAGAAC
This sequence comes from Spodoptera picta, assembly GCA_038387885.1. Lineage (NCBI taxonomy): Eukaryota > Metazoa > Arthropoda > Insecta > Lepidoptera > Noctuidae > Spodoptera > Spodoptera picta. The sequence goes on along the minus strand of JAZHFQ010000761.1, from coordinate 7,407,624 downwards.
ACATGAACTTTGTCTCTCGGATCATAACACGGGCCAAACTTTAACGTTCCCTATACTTGACAGAAAACCCTATTTTAAATATTGGTACAGTTATGTTAGGGATTACGCCAATGGAAATATAGTGAAGTTTAAAAGTGCATTACAAAGCTTATCATGGTCAGATATTTACAATATTGAAAGTGCAAATGAGGCCTTTAGCAGTTTTCATGAAGTTTTTTTATTATTTTATAATCTGTGTTTTCCTGTTCGCAAAGTAAAAATATATGCAAATACCGGTACACCTAAATGGATCACAAAAGGCATAAGAACGTCTAGTGTTTATAAGAGACGGTTGAAATTGTTATGTAATTTAAAAACTGGTTGTGATAGTCTCAGAAATAAATATACAAAATACAATAAAATATTGAAAAACTGTGTTACGTTATCGAAAAGAAATGCGAACTCTAATTATATTTGTAAGGCTAAAAATAAAAATAAAGCAACGTGGAATATTATTCAAAATAAAGCTGATTCACTACGAACACATACGCAGATAAATAGAATAATACAGAATGGACAGATTGTGGACAGACCATCTCAAATAGCAAATGCATTTAACGATCTTTTTATTGTTTTGTCAAAAAATAAGGATATGAATGCCAGTAGAAGCACTAAAGATCATCTTAACACAACTTTGGATAGAATTAACTCAAGTATATTTCTCAGACCGTGTTCTTCTCGCGAAGTAGCAACAATTATACAATTCCTTAAAAATAAAAAGTCAGTTGGCTACGATGAGGTTTCTACAGTGGTGCTGAAGTCGTGTATTAATGAAATATCCTCTGTTTTGTCTTACCTTATTAATATCTCACTGTCAGAAGGTGTCTTTCCCGATAATTTAAAAATATCAATAGTAAAACCCCTTTATAAAAAAGAATCACATTCGCATTTAACTAATTATAGACCAATAACTTTGATACCGATTTTTTCAAAAATCTATGAAAAAATAATGCATCGACGACTCACGGAATTTCTTAATAAATTTGATGTTATAAAAAAAGAACAAAATGGATTTCAAGTTGGTAAATCTACCACACTCGCTGCATACTCACTGATAAGCTCTATCACTCAAACTATAGACAAGAAATTACCTGTAACCGTACTCTTTCTAGACATGAGCAAAGCATTTGATCTAGTCAATCACAGTAAACTGCTGGATAAATGTGATCGGTATGGTATCCGCGGACCGGCTCAAGATTGGTTGCGTAGTTACTTAACCAATAGAACGCAGTACGTAGAGATTTCTCGAGTTAACGAAAAATTAGTCTCAGTATCTCACAAATCCTCGATTAAAATGAATGGAACAGGCGTACCACAGGGAAGCGTCCTCGGACCGCTTTTATTCCTTTTGTATATTAATGACTTGCCTAATATTACCGATAAAAAATGTGTCCTCTTTGCTGATGATATATCTGTTGTGGTGTCCGACACAGGAAAAGTAAAAGTAAAACCTTACGAGCAGGAAATAAATGAGACTTTGGAGGCCATTATACACTGGCTTCAGGACAATGATTTGGAAATTAATGTCTCCAAAACTAAATATGTTCAGTTTGCTAATTATAAGCGTAAACCACCCAGGCTAAATATCAGTTATTCAGGTCAATCGGTCTCTAAAGATAACAATATTAAATTCTTGGGTATTATACTAGACGAAAGCTGTAATTGGAAACTACACGTAGAAAATGTCTGCAAGAAATTAAATAAATTTGTTTATGCACTTAGGCAACTACGCAAAACGACAAATGAAAGCTCAGCGCTATTGGCGTATCACGGTTATGTGAACTCTGTGTTGAGGTATGGCCTGTTGTTGTGGGGCAATTCATGTGATATAGACAAAGCATTCATAGTTCAGAAAAAATGCATTAGGGCTATATGTGGAGTAGGACCATTAGAGACATGCAAACCGCTTTTCATAAAGCTGAGCGTTATGACTTTGGCATCTCTGTATATTTTTGAGATTGGTATGTTCGTAAGAAATTATAACTTGTTTAATAGAGTGAATGAAGATAGTAAGCATTTACAACGAGATGCATCCAAACTAAAAATGGATAATTGTCGCAGTACTCTTTATGGCAAGAATTGTGCAATAATGGCAATTAGAGTATATAATAAAATTCCTCGATCTATTAGAGAACTACCTTTGCGTCAATTTAGAATTAAGTTGAAAGCATGGCTAATTGAAAAATGTTTTTACAGTATTAAAGACTTCATTGACTATGGAATTGTAGAACGAAATAGATTTTAATATTAGGACATGTAATTTTACAGACATAATGTATTTGACATAATGTATTTTGCCTTGACATGTATTTAAAAAATTAATTTGACATTTTGGAATCATTATTTTGACATTACGTAATAATTAATCAATGAAATTGGATTTATATTCTATATTATATAAAGTGCCTACTATAAACCAACATTTGCATGCCTGGAAAAGGTGGAATACACTGTACTGTTGAAAATTAGACTAAGATCCATTGTATCACATGTTCCTGCGAATAAATTTCTATTTCTATTTCTATTTCTATATTTCAATATTCGATAAAAATTGTTGCAAACTCCATTGGAGATCTTACAACAATGTTGCCAATTTCAAAAAGCCAACTAACAGTTATTAGTATTCTCGATGAAACAAAGACTGGCCTCAATTTCTCATCCATTCAACTTTTGAAGCTTGCAGATGAACAGATGAAGCTGTAGTCTTTTGTAATGAAGATGTAATTGAATAAGATACTGATGAAGAAAGATTTGTATTTTTTTAGGGACGATGTGAAATCAGTGATAGATTAATGTAGTTTGCTAAGAGTCACTATTAGAATTAAAGTAGTGTTCATCCATCCAGGGCACCACTCAAACGCGTACAGAAAAATTCATTTGAATCGGTCAAGTCGTTTAGGAGGAGTTCAATGACATACACGCGTACAGCAGAGTTATATATATAAAGATAGATTATAGATTATTTCGGCTTATTCACGTAACTATTTGACGAGGAACTCGACTAGTTTCAAGCCATGCTAAAGGCTCATATTCATGAAAATTATTTTGCGACCCGCGCCCGGTGAATTTTTTAGTGTGTCTTATGGAAATTTTAATATAAACATGACTTGTGTTATTAAAATAACTATCGTGAGACATACTGAATTAACTAAAAATTACAAATCACTCACGTGAAAATACTGAGAATAAATCTACTAGTAGAGAGTAGTCTGTGTGACATCGCCGCCACTGCGCACGCTGCGCACGAGGAAGAGTCCCTCTGTGACTCGAAACTATAGTCAGAATTTTAATTAGATTCCAGATTTGACAATAGCTACTGTCATTTTGTGAAATAATGATACCACATATAATAGTGTAGTGATGGACACAAAAATCGATAAACAATCAGTGTGTGTGTTTTATAATAAACGTTACAGAAAGTGACATGATAGCGATGACGGCGACAATTTATAGAATAACTTATTACCATAATACATCTATCTGTTTTATTTGTCATTTTCCTTCATGATTACATTTTTTTAGTTATTTCACACACAATTATAAAAGAAACGTCTCAGATCGTTAATTAATCGTCAAAACTAAATTATCGGTCAGAAATATTTAATTTCCTGATATCCTTAGTTTACGAGAGTAAAATTATAAACGAGAAAAATCGATCCAGAAATATTGCATTTCCATATCGAATAATTTCGCAACGTCACTATTTAGTACTTGTCATAACGTTGCAACACTGAAATTGTCAAATCTGGAATCGAATTAAAATTCCGAGTATAGTAGACATTATCTCAGTACATTCACGTGAGTAACTCGTTAGTTGGCAGTATAGTCGACAACACCATTTTGGAGACTCAGTTGCCAAAGAAGAAGAAAAAAAAAAAAAACTAGTTAGTTTTAGTTAATACACAAACCCGTTGAAAATATCTGAAATATCATTCCCTAAATTTGTTCATACAAAAGTAGTCTCTAAACATCGGAAATAAGGTCTATAATGTAGTTAGTGGAGAGTGGTCACCGGTGACCGCTTGGGTATAATTGGGTAGAATATGTGGCACCAAAGATTTTCTTGAAATTTTGTATTCAGGGGGTTTTTGGCACGATAAATCGATTAGCTAGGTTTCATTTTCAGACCCAGCATAGCTCGATCATTTAGGTACTAACTATGTATAATATTAGTCCTCATTTGCTAGTCTAAAACAAAAATATTATACTTGGTAAATAGTTCTAGACTACCCTTCTTTTAAAAAATCACCCGTGAACTTGAGAGAGAATTGAGTGTGAATACCGTAACTAATATAATACATCTAACTCTTGAAATAAGAGCTGCAATATATTACGCCGAAACTTCCGTACTCCACTACTACTAACACTAAACTAGATAATGTAATTAGATGGCGACAACATAACAAAGATAAAAGTAATCCATATATAAATTATTCATGAAGCACCTTCGACTAATATTAAGTGTTATTGGTATGTATGACCCTGTAACTCATTTATTGGACTGACTGACTGACGATATCGGTTTGGTTATGGATAATAAGGTTATAGTAGATGCGAATATTGAGCTAATATTAGATATTAATAAAATTTATAACGTTACATTAGACTTACATCTATCTGATGCTGACACGGAGCCAAGGAGGACTTAACGGGTTGCCAGGGTTCTGGCTAAAAGTACAGAATTAGGAACGGGGTGGTTTTTAGTCAGTCTGACACTCCCTCTTGCCTCACCCGGGAGGGAGGAGCCAGTGAATAATTTCCCCACTAAAAAATAAATCAAAAACAGATTTACATCTATTATCACAATGGGCGGTCTTTTCGAAAAAAGCGACTACCTTTGGCTGAATAAGTAAGCGAAAACATAGAGAAGGGTAGCTCGTGGTTTACCTACTGATATTTATTATGGAATAGGAGGCAAACGAGGAGACTGATCACCTGATGGTAAGCGATGGTAAGCGATGGTAAGCGAGCGCCGCCCCTGGATTGTGTATATTGTGGGTGACAATACCAGAAAACTCACAGGTGAGTTGCCGGCCATTTAATAAAGGTTTGAAGATTGTATCGGTTCGAAAATACCGCCGACGACAGATCATTCCAGTTTTGCTGATTTATTTATACCTACTATAAATACAAATACATTGTTATTTATTATGGTGTACTTATAACAGACACTTTTAGATGATCATAATATTTTTACAATCTCAACGTAACGTTATAAAATATTACAGCATTATATAGAGGTATGTGTTACATCTCCAATTCTCCATAATTATGTCACCTTCTACACCATCACCCACTGAAAATTATTCAAGGAATCGAAAGATCAATCCTCTTATATATAGTTCCTCAGTTAGGGATTGTATCAATGCTGTATTCATCGTTGGTTCAACGGAGTGCAATCAAGGGATTGTATCAATAATAAGATATACATTAGTTTTAAGAGTCACAATTTACTCAAACCAAACTAATAACTTGAAATTAAACGAAGATAAGAAGGCCATTACAAAAGAATTGAACATAAATCAAAAAATGTTAACGAACAAAATTAATATCAGAATAATGACAAGGAAAATATAACAGGACTCGAAGATCCATTTACTTTATTAAATTTAATTAATTCAGAGCATAGGTGAGGTCATCCTTAAGGTTGACGTAAAAAATGCATTCAATTCCATCAATAGGGACACTTTGTTGGCTGAAGTTAAAAAAGAATTACCTGAAATTTACAGTTTTATTTTGGCAGTGCTATAGACAACCTTCAAAATTATTATATAAAGACAAAGTTTTGGATTCTGCGGTAGGCTGCCAACAAGTTGATCCTTTTGGTCCAGTCATTTTCAGTCTGGCCATTCACCCTTTTATTCGGCAACTTAAATCTAAATTTAATGTTTGGTATTTGGACGATGGAACCTTAGGAGGTGACGCAGATACTGTTTTCCATGACTTACAGCTTCTGATCTCTAAATTTAAATCCATCGGATTAGAATTAAATATTTCTAAATGCGAAATTTACCTTCCGGACAAAATTATTGACAGACAACGAATTTTAAACACTTTTTCTACCGTAGCGCCGAATTTAAAAATTGTTGATAAAAACTCTCTTCTTCTCCTGGGTTCCCCAATTTTCGAAAACAGTTTCTCTGATTTAATAAGGGTCATTGTCATAACCGCCTAAAATTGTGTTACATATAGAAAAAATGACTTAAATGTACATAAAATACCATGTTAATATTTTATAGTAAAGATAAATAATCAATAATTCAAAATGTATATTCGTAATTTCAAATAAAATTAAAATAAAGTATTTATTAAACAATTTCGAAAGAAAAGTCCGCTTCGGTGGGCTGTTACCGCTCTCCCTCTTTAGGCAAATTCGATCATATAATGAAAACTAATATGCACAGTTAACCTTTGAATATGTTTTCCCAAAATAGATATGCTAATTACTTTAATAACTAAAAACTAAAAATAACGAATTAAAATAAAAACACTTTTTGTTCATTGCAATATTGTTACTAAAATCTACATCTATTTGGTGGACTTAATTCATTAATAAAAATTATTATGATTATAATAAATGTAAACGGAACATAATTCATGCACGCGTCCAATACTCAACTGATCACGCGCAGCGCCCTTTTTGAAGCGGCTCGCATACGAACGAAATTATTGTTCCTTGTTTAAAAATAGCTGATGGTGTCAAAGTTGAATGTGTCTTTTCGGTTCCTTGAGTATTTTGGCAAGTGAGACCTTAATAATTCATAACTTAACTTTTTTTTTTCTGTCTTATCATATCTTTATTAACAACTATTACATAAATAAAATTAAAACTAAATATTACTAAATTAAATGTATACAACTTATGATTAAAATTAATTATAGGAAAAATAAACTATTTAAATTATTTAACACATAACTTAACGTTATGTGTTAGATTTCTATAGTATTTATCTAAAAAGACTTGTGGTTTTAAGATAACCGCAAAATAATGCTTGGAATGAAATAATTTGTCAGAAAAATCCATTTGGTGGACATCTTTTCGGTGGAATTTGTGTCCACCAAGTGGATGAAATATTTTATTTTTGTTTTGTGCACTCTGGTTTTGCATGTGGTTGTTAATGCGAATTAGATTTTAACTGCATAATATAAATATTGCATTCATGAGGCAGTTTTTTACGAATAATATTATTAGTGCGGATACTGTTTTTGGCGTTTTACGTTGAATATGCCATGTATGCTGTTGCTTTATTTATTATTAAAGTAGAATAATATCAACGATACACGAATAAAGTACCTAAGCTACTTGACATGTTTCCATCGCATTCAAAAATCATCTTCAGGGTGATGTCAGATTCTCCTAGACAATGACTAAATTTGTCGGCTTGCAGTTGACTTATACGTGAAACATTTATTTGTATTCCATTTCGTTTGTTCTCTGTGCCTTGCTTAGGCTTCCTTTTTTTCTTTATCCACAAACAATTGATAGAACTAGAAATAAATTGACTGAAGATTAGAAGAAGAAAAGAAGACGCGAACAGAAAAAGTTAAGTAAGAAAGATCCAGTAGCATTAGAAGAAAAGCGGAAAGGGATAGAGAGTACTACCATAGGAAAAAATTACTAGGAGAAATTAAGACAGTAAATGATTTATCAGATAGACAGCAGAGACAACTACGAAACAAATGGAGAAAGGACGCAAAATCATGTAGAGATAGACTAAAGAAACAAGAAGACTTAGGTTGTATAAGTCTTGACTTACCACTACACAATTTGCACGTTAAAACCCCAGCTCAGTGTTCTATTCCCACCCCTTAATCGAGTCTACTAAGCCCATTAATGAGTCCTTACTGGACTCCAATAGTCCAACAGTTGCTCAACTCGATAGATAGATAAAAGTTAAGGCCAACAATTACTGAGACACAAAGCAATGATTTACAAAAACCTGCTCCAAGATCATGCAAGGGCTTAAAAGTCGTAAACACCTTAAGTTTGCCGATGTTTACTCCGACAGTTCATGTTCACCACCTACTTCAAGACCTGAAACTCCGATAGAAGTACACAAGACGTATTTTCAACATTTTTAGTCGACATCCGAGGATGAAGATATTATGTCCACCAAGAAGACATAGTATTTTTGGTGGACAAAAGGCATTATTTTATTGTAATTTACTTTTCAATGATACTGCGTTGACTTTTTTTTATCGTTTCCTGTGAGATGATTGGATTAATATTATAGAAAAAAGATTATATTATTATGTTAAGATTGTTGCTAAATTACACTTTTAGTACATTCGGTAGACATCTGTGTCTTTTCGGTGGACCTATAAAAGCGTTTTTTTTTAAATAACTATTCTAATTGTTAAGTTTGATCTCAGACAATAATTTATTATTGTTCCAATTAATCACTTTTATTAAATAAAGGACAAATTCTTTAGAAATAATTGTATTTGTTTTATTTTTTTATCTGAACCCTTTTTTGACAATTACCCATAAACGAGAAAATTAAAAATTTCTGTGACATTTCCGATAGACTTTCCAAAATTAATCTACATTGTGCCTTTACTTTAATACGCTATTGTTGTTTCGGCCCAAAATTTATGTATTTTCTGCGTGCTTCCCTTCTGTGGAAGCATCCGCATATTCTTGACCAAATTGATCAAATTATCCGTGACGATCGTGTTTGGCTTCAAGCCACACTACCAATTCGTTTTGGTGGTCTAGGCGTCTGCAAAATTTCCAGTGTTAGTTTAACAAAAAATATTTTAGCCGGTGTTGACGTTGAACCCGATGTGCCGTGTCTGACCGACGCGATGAACGCCTGGACAGAAACTTGTCCCAATACAGCCTTGCCTGTCAACCCTTCCTCCCAGAGACAATGGGACGAGCCGCTTTGTAGGTTGGTGCATAATAATCTAATTAATACCAGCACCAATCCTGCGGAGTTAGCTCGCCTAATGGCTGTGGGTGAGTGGGAATCAGGTCTCTGGCTTCAGGCACTTCCGTCATTCAATATTGGCACGATATTGAATGACTCAACTTTTCGGCTTGCTGCTTGCTTGCGTGTAGGTGCACCCTGTGTTTCTCCGCATCGCTGTCAATGCGGTGAGATGGTCGACCACCTCGGCCACCACGGCTTATCGTGTAGCAGAAGCGCGGGCCGGATAGCCCTACACGCCAGCATTAACGACATCATCCGTCGAGCTCTTGTCATCGCCGGTGTGCCAGCTGTTCTGGAACCAAAGGGTTTGGCACGCGACGATAGTAAGAGACCCGACGCACGGTATGTCCATTATGCCCTGGAAGCTGGGAAAGTCTTTGGTGTGGGACGCAACCTGCGTCGACACCCTTGCACCTTCTCATCTTCCAGTAACGGCGAGTTGTGCTGGTTCGGCTGCTGCCTCTGCAGAAAATCTCAAGCGGCGCAAGTATACTACCACATTGCTGGTAGTTATATCTTTGAGCCGTTTAGGGTTGAGACGTTAGGTCCGTGGGGTCCGAGTGCGCTTAAATTGTTCAAAAACATTTCGAAACGCCTGGTCGACACATCTCGTGACCAGAGGGCTGGTCTTTTTCTCGGTCAGAGGTTAAGCATTGCCATACAACGTGGCAATGCTGCCAGCCTTCTGGGTACTTTCCCCACTGACGTCGATGCGGACGAGTTTTTCGATGCCTTATAAATAGTTTACTTTTCCTATAATTAATTTTAATCATAAGTTGTATATATTTAATTTAGTAATATTTATTTTAATTTTATTTAAGTAATAGTTGTAATTTAAGTTTTTTATTCAGAGCACAACAATACCCGCCCTAATGTAATACTCATTAATCTTATACCAATTTAAAAGGTAGGAACTCAATAGACCTAAACTTTGAAGTAGGTACACATACAGCACATCAAGTTATACAAAACCAGTTCATCTTAGTCTCCAACCTCTATGATATTTCTGCATATTCAACGATCCGTTTATACTGGTTTGTTGATGTCTAAGATGTTTGTTCATAATTTCTTCTATTCAAACAGCTCAACTTTAATAAAATAAGATTTATGAAATTTACATTCAGAATCAATTATTCAAGTAAATAACTGTCATGTTTATTGTTAGTCTGTGTTTTGTTGATGTTTTTGACATTGAAATTTTAATGAAATGATTTGGAGACGAGAGACAACGATTCATAATTATTTTAATATTTATTCTTATCTAATACTTTATCAATTTACAATGACACCGATGAAACAATCAGAAACGGTATAAAAATGAATCATTGAACGCAGTATTTAATATTGTTTTACATTTTATTTCGACATTCATAACGAAAACCACCAAAAAAATATAAACTACCAAAAATTAAAACACTAACTCAATATACCACTCAATCGAAAGCTTACCCAAAATCGAAAAATATATGTCATCATCAAAATTTCCCAAACATTATTTCTTTGCCTCGGCATTTTACCGGTATTTTTTAATTATTACTGCGGGTTGCCGACGTGGAGTAGACTCGAGCACCTGCTAACAATGCCGTGCCACACAATGATCTCCACAAAACAAATGTTCTACTGAAATGTCTGTGTCATTCGTTGTTTCGTCTTTCTACCTTTCTCTGTCTGGATTAGCGTCTTAAGAAAGTGCTTTGGCTAGGTTTTTTTTGTTGTTATTATTGATGATGATGATGATGATGATATAAGGTTTTTGAGGCCTTGAAACAAAGTATCTTGTGATTTTCATTTGAAGGTTTTCTAACAAAAATATTACTTTGTGCTGTTTTAACATTGTTTGTGTTGTGATAGTCTAGACAAAATAAACGAAAATATACTTGAGAGCAAAGAAATGGAGCCACTAGTGTCATTTCCTTCTCATTTCTTGATAAATAATATCTGATACAAGGACTTTATTAATTGATAACGCATGTCGTTTAGGCAATATAGTTACTTATAAAATCAGAGTATTTTTTTATAAAATGAATATTCTTTTTACAGTTATAGAGACAATGCTTAATCTTAGACCATGACAGTAGCCAGCCAGTAGCCAGATAAAGAAAAATATATTACAAATAAAAAGGTACGCAATTTAGATCCATTAGATATTCAAATAGACAGAACATAAGTACTATAACTAGCCTATCTTTTAGTCAAATAAAGCTATTAAAATTTCCATAATACCAAGAATATAAACACAGATTTACCATTAGCACAATTATTTTCCTACATAATATCAACTTACATTCGTCTGTAATAAACACATTACTGCTTTCCCAAACACTTAATACATTCTGAAGAAAATTCCTAACAAAACTATTCCGTTGTAGAGGTACATTAACCAAATTAATTCGAAGAAAACTATTTATTATTTATAAGAATTATTTACTTAAGTGTCTCGAGTTTATTTATGAGGGTCATACGCTAGAAATAGGTATGTTGGGTTACTTCATAATCACAAAACAGGTTATTTCATAATTATGTGTTAATTACCTATATGAAAAAGTATCAAAATAAGTCATTTACAATGCCGGGTCGGACAAAGCATTACTGGTTTTTTTGACCAAATCTCAGTAGTAGCACGGAGTCTGGAAATGTGCCCGGTATATGGCAATAGGCTCACCCCCTATTACATGGGACTCATAACATAAAATAGTGAAAAGTGGGTGTTACATTATACAGTGGCATTAAGTGCAGTAATGTGCAGCTCTGCCTACCCCTTCGGGGGTAAAAGGCGTGAAGTTATGTTATGTTATAAACATAGATCTTCTGAAAACCAACTAAGAGGAAGAGATAATCGGCATCAGCGTTATGGCTCTTAGTTCATAATCAGTAGCAGCGCGACAGCCGCTGCGTCGTGTCGTAGAATGCTGATCATTACTATAACCTGCTAGTATGGCTTGAAATTAGTAGAGAACTTCGTCACACAGTTACGTGAGTGAGCCGAAAACATAATAATCTATTTATTTTATCTCACGAAAATTATAATATAAGTACTGAGTACCACTATTGTAGATAAGTCGCCAGTAAGCTTTAATTCTAAGACCTTCACATTTTTACGATTCTATAATGATAGATATATCTACAACAATTAATTACAATGGATATTAGTCAAGTATACTATTATTCGTCTATTTTAAATACAACGTCAATCAAATTAAAGTAATTAGAAGGTACAGACAAAGCCTGTCAAACTTCACCGTAATAATAATATTAATAAAATGTTCGATGTTTTGTTAAATTTCAGCTGACATTGTTGTCTTCAAATTTAATCATTCAAGCCTTCAAAGAAAAGCTTGAAGGGAATGCATAAATTTAAAAGGAAGGCCATTTTTTCATCCCTTGGCTATTAATCACATAGATAGATGATGGATTCGATCGACGGTTTTGGGACCTTGTCAAAGTTACTGTTTTGTGATGATTAGTTGAGCATTTCATTTACTTTATATTACTGCTTGCAGTTAAAGAAACATACATATCACACAATACTTTTATCCCCGAAGGGGTAGGCCGAGGTGCACACAGAAGTAACACCCACTTATCATTATCTATGTTATGAGTCCCATGAAATAGGAGGTGAACCTATTGCCATATACCGGGCATGTTTCCAGACTCCGTGCTACTACTGAGACTTTTTTAAAAAACCCAGTAATACTTTGCCCGACCCGGGAATCGAACCCGAGACGTCTTGCCCAGCAGTCCCACTTGCGACCACTCTGACGACGAGGCAGTCATAACTGATATTATATTTTTATTTTAAGTAAATAGACGATGTAATTGTTTCAAATTTAATTCATCTATGATCTAGAAACTAAGTATTTTTTATAGCTATGACATCTCTCAGCTTTAGGTACTCACAAGCTAATATAACACTAATACCTAAGTTACATTTTTGACTACTAAATTCTGGAATACCTATATCAGCTGAATACACATTCACATCACTCTGAACCTACGTATTATAGCCATACGCTACAAAACCCAGAATACGGTATAAGCTATTTTTAAACTGACAAAAGAGAATAATGGCGAACAAATAGGATCTCCATTCCGTGGCAGATATCAGTAACAATGTCAACACCCGCATTAATAACTGGCCATTGATAAATTTCACCAACAAAGCCTACTGGCAGATGCTCAATACTGAAAGCAATCACTTTGCGAACCGTTGGCTGGCTAAAAAACGGAAAACAATCGCAAAGAAGAATCAACTTAACCCATACTATATAGGGTCCAATATTGGATGTTATCCAACCTGGCTCGGTGCCAAAATCCAGTAATGAAAGCGATAGGTGGTGTGCAAAATTTTAATGTGCTGTCGAAACTTTGTGAGGACTCTCATTTTGTGGTTTTAAAGTAAAAAAAAACGTATTTAAACTTATTGTATTAATGAGTGCTTCAGTGGTCTAGCGATTGTAAGTGTCATCAAGTAGGATAAAGTGTGGGAGAGCAATGCTTCGGCACGAATGGGTCGGCTCGACCGGAGTGATACCACGGCCTCACAGAAAACCGACGTGAAGCAACGCTTGCGTTGTGTTTCGTCGTGTGAGTGAGATTACCGGAGGCCCAATTACCCTCCCCTTTCCCAATCTCCCCAATCCCTTAATCCCCATCGATCCTCAAACTCCTAATCCCCAAAAGGCCGGCAACGCACTTGTAACGCCTCTGGTGTTCCAGATGTCCTTGGGCGACGCCGATTACTTACCATCAGGTGATCCGTCTGTTCGTTTACCGGCTTATCCCATAAAAAAACATCGATAGACTATTTGATATTCCTACTTATAGCAAGAACTCTAATAAATAATTTGTAGTAATTAATAATTTTTTAATGAAATTCCATAACTAGGGAAAAGTGTAAATGTGTGTAGTGTACTATGTAGACGTTTCAATCAATAATACCTCTAAATAATTAATTTTACGACGCTTGACAAAACAACTTGTTCATTAACGCATTCAATCGAGCACTCAACAATCTTTTTTTTAATTTTAGAGAATTCAATTTTCGAAAGGCTTTGAAACAACAATCTAATGAATTGAAGTACAATCATTTTTCTTTCTGTTTTTTTTTTGGAAACTCTCTCGTCGATTTTCAACCATTAATCAAGAAGCTTAACGAAATAAATTGTTGAAAAATGTGTTAAAAAAACAATTAATATTGATCTAATTTCTTTGACATCTCTAGATTAGTTTTTGTCAGCGACTTAGCGTTATCAGGTTAAACAACATCTAATGTTGACTAAAAATCGCGGGTTACTCACGTGAATATACTGAGAAAAGCTCTACTAGTTTCGATGCCGCTAAACTAGTAGGCTAGGCGATGTCGCGCAGCCTACTGACTGCGCGACATCGTCGCGACCACGCACGTTGCTCATGAGGAAGAACCCCTCTGTGGTTCGAAACTAGTAGAGCTTTTCTCAGTATATTCATGTGAGTAACCCGCGATGTTTAGCTAATTTAGTATTCACGACAGTTATTTTAAAAACATCTAATGTGTTATTCCAGAATACTTATCAGTGTGCTAAATTTTATTAAGATCTGTTTATTAGTTTTTCAGTTGAATAATAACAAACAACTAACAATATCAAGGCTATAATTCGACGTTTTCACAAACCTTCACATTTTTTTATTTAGTCGTTCATGTACATAATTTGATTACACAATGCACATAAGGCGAACTTAATGCCATATGACATTCTTTATTTATAAAGAAAAAAGGAAGTGGAATAGGCTAAGATAATGACAATTTTATCTATAAATTGAACCTACAAATTCCAGATACATAACTTAATCAAATTTAAATATTATAATTGGATTTTGTGTCAGATTAATCTCGGGTGCCTGGAGCGTTTTTGGAACAAATTCAACGAAAATAAATAGGAGGAAATCTTGAAAGAGATATTTATATTTATAAAGATAATAATGAGAATGAAAATAGATAGGACATTTGTATTTAATTTGTAGCAGATATTAAATGAATGCTTGTAATGTGCTTTGACAAAGAAGCGGATTTCATTTGATAAATATACCTCTATGATAATGTTGGGTATATAATTAACTTACGCACAAAGACTAAGGTTTTCCAGCATTTTTGAGATTCTTATTTACTAACTTTAGCTACCATTTTTCTATTTACTAACACACTACATTTCATCATTAAAAAACAACCTCAAAAGACTTTACAATTCTCTTATAAACCACGTTTAAAAAAAATCAACTTCAACCCTCTCTTCTTTTGATATTGGTTTATTAATATACTAAAATCTTCTCCTTAGTTTAACTCACATTTTTCTGAAAACTGCACCAAAATTGGTTCAGTCAATCGAGAAATAATTGCACACAAACATACATACACACAAACAGGTCAAAATGAGAACCTCCTTCGTAATTGAAGTCAGTTAAAAATGTAAATCAAGATCAGAACCACGAGTCCTAGCAGCACAACTTGACGATCGCTTTTACTAGACTTTCTAGTCTTTAGGTTAATCTTCCTGAATATTCGGGAACATTCCTAAAACATTCAAGGGACCACAGGATCTTAAAACAATTTAGCTTAATAGTAGCTGGAATGTCTTAGGCCTCTGTAACGTTACCGCATCCATTTATTTACGTTTCAATGAAGTTTATTTGTAATTTAATTAAAAGTTTACCTATTAAAAGCAACGGTGCTCATGTTTATGCAAAATCGCTTTTGCGGGGTTCACCCAAACTTTGGAGATTTAATAACAGTGGACACTAGTAGCCAGTTTCGGCAAAATAGTTTGAAAGTTCCTCAATGAGATTAGCAATCAGTGGGCAAATAGTTGACAATCGTTGCAAGTTATAATTGGTATGCTATTGATGTTCGAAATGCAATTAATTGGAACAATTGATACGGGAATGGACTTTAAGCAAGTCATTTGAGGTCGTGATTTCAATTTAACATTTAATAAGCTCTTGGCAAATTTTGATTAGCTTTTAATTTGACTATACTAGAGGTAGAGGTAGTATTTATGAGTTGTATAAGTCATTAGAGGTTGATTGTTGTTGGTAAGGTGGAAGGAAGGAGACCACGTGGCCGATCACCTAGCCGATGGTGTGACCAAGTTGCCAACTACACTGGACTCTCTGTTACGAAAGCCCTGAGAGAAGCCGAAAACAGGACAAGATGGAGGGAAATAACACAGAGAGCAATGGCCTTTCAGGGGCACGACCTTCAGAAATGAAGCAAGCGATCGAGAAGAAGAAGTCATTAGAGGTAAGGTTGAAAAAATAAGTAATCATGTTGAATTTTGATTATAAACGACAGAACAGCATTGATTTCTTATTAAGTTGAATTAAATAAAAAAAAATAAGGCGAGCCAATCAAATAATCAGTTAAGTTAATGCCACTGTATTTAATGTAAATCCTACTTTTCAATATTTTTTTTTTGTCTAAATACGTTGGCCCACACTAGAAATTTCTCCTTTGTCGTGGGTGCGTTTACAAACATACAATATCCCATACACATGTTATATCCGAGGTAGCCCTCAGATACCAGGAACATCATACAATCGTCATTCATCGAGATTGCGCAACACGAATTGATCGATTTATAAAAACCGTTCGCCGACTTCTCATGTCGCCTTTTGTCGCCTAACATCGGGACGTTAGGACGCTAATTTTAAGTACTTAGTTTTAATATACCTCTATCATTGTAACCTTTAATAAACTACTTGCCTATTAATTGGTTGCGTTATTTGGATCTCCTCCGCTGCCCACATCGTAATTCACATCACACCCAGACCCGAAACAACAATTTGTGGATCACACAAAGTGTTGTTCCGTGCGGGAATCGAACCCGCGACACGCTGCACGGCAGCCGGTTGCCCAGCCACCGCACCAACCGTGCAGTCAATTTACACTATGAGTCTAATGTAATAGGAGGTGAGCCTATTGCAATATACCGGGCACATTTCCAGACACCGTCCTACTATTGTTAATTGAAAAAAACCAGTAATACTTTTCCTGACCTGGAAATCGAACCCGAGACCCCTTGCACGGCAGTCGTGCTTGCGGCCAACGACGCAGTGAAACTTTAACAAAATAGTAAGTACTGTAATAAAATTGTCTTTGTTTTAAATCTGTATTTCTTAAGCTGAAACAATTAAGTAAGAAATACAAAACCATTATCACTTAAGAACAGACACTATAACCAGCAAACGTAGACACGACACATAACCTCAAACGAAAGTTAGGAATGCCATCGAAGACATTCTGGGACCAACGCAAATTTTCTTAACAGCCCGATAAACGTAACCAGAAATCTAACATTATCTTACCACGTTATGTCTCAAAACATTCACATTAATACTGTCATTAAGAATCATCTGTCATTAAATGTATATCAATGTTTCACAAACTTAGTTGAAACTGTTAACGACGTGTTAGTTTTAAGGCCGGTCCCTAAACTTGTGACTAAGTACGAAGTTTTGAACGGAGCCCTAAATTGAATGAAGGGTACGTGTTGAACGAAATCCTATGACGGTGTTTGTGAATAGCTTGATTTATCATTAGCTGGGATAGTAATAATAGAAGTATAATCAGTAGGGAATTGGCTAGTTTCCTAGGTTTAAAATAAATTGTTTCAACTTTTCAATGCAATAAATAATAAAAAAATAATCATACTCTCATCCATCGATTTGACTATTTACCTACTTTTGAATTTTTTCTCGCTAATTTTAAGGAAATAAGTATGCTATTTGACGCAGAAATATGATGACGTCATAATTTTGCGATCCAACACAAAATTCATAGAAAAGTATCGTTTTTGATATTTTAATAAAAGTATTGAATTTGACTACCTGTCAACTACCGTATTATAACTAACTAGCTGTTCTCGTGCGGTTTTATTCTCTTTGCTCAGCGCCTATTGATCTTAGCATGATTTTTTATAGCCTATAGCTTTCCTCGATAAAAGGGCTATCCAATACAATCAGAAATCGCAGAAATCGCAAATCGCACCACTGGTTACTAAGATTAGCACGTTCAAACAAACAAACTCTTCAGCTTTATACATTATATTTAGTATAAGATGTAGACACCAGTGGCGTGCAGTCCATATAGACGAAAAGGCTTTGCCTACCTATAAATATCGTGAATATATAACATACATAAAATGTACAAACGCGTTTATTAAAATTCAATAATATAATAAAAGTTTGTAAAAAAAACGGCTAACATAAATACGCGCCTTTGTAAAACAATGAATGCGCCCCGCACGCACCACGCATGCGCGGCTATTCCTTAAATCTTGGCTGCTAGTTGTGACGTCACGAAAGTAATGTACCAAAAGTATGCACCACGCATGCGTGAAGTTCACGACCATGGTCACGGTACAGAATAACCATTCATAATTATATTACACGATTCCTTTTGCTTGACAAAATGTTTGCAACTAAAAAATTAGAGGACCGTTTGTTCATCACTTGGAAAACGATCGTATTTTATTAAGAATTCTAAAACAATAAAACAGCAACAAGTTATTGTATTTTTAAAAACAAATAAATCATAAAAGGATTTAAATTGATAAAATCTGTATATCGTAAAGTACTGATGAATGAAGTACACCAGCGCCATCTATTGAATTTTTTGTTAAAACTTCTGAACTCGTTCGATATAATGCGAATGTATTTTTATAATTGCGTATTTAACAAATATGTTTTAATTGTGTTTTAATTAAAGCTTAAATTTTTTACGCTTTGTCGGTTTATAGAATTTTAAACGAGGAGTTGTCTTTATTATTATAAAAGTTAAAAGGAAGTTATTGAAACTTCAAGATGGCGCCATTTACAACGTTTCAAATTATATGAATGAATGTTTTTTAGTATGAAATATTGGTTTAAGACGATGATGCTATTTCATTTGACTTACTAAATTAACCTTTGTTTTTTTGAAATTAAACGCTGCATTACCTTAATTTTTAAGCTACATTTTTATTATAATAAACACTCAATTGACTATTGGTAATGACTTCAATTCATTTCCAATGTTTTCGGCCATATTGTTTTCATGTGATGTGCGATCGCTTTGTTTATGTTTTCGTTTAAATTATTAGGAAATAGTTTTAAACATAAAGTTGCATAAATGTGTAGTAGTAGTTAAATATATGGGTAGGTTTTTCAAATAGTGTATTTGTTTATCAGTTTCTAGTACAAGTACCTATATTATTCGATTGTGAAGTTTGTGTGAATAATAGGTAATTTTATGTGTTTGTTGAAAGTAAAAACAGTAAGATTTCGCAAGAAAATGTCCTTTATAGGACTAGATTCAGGTAATGACCATAGGCAGAGGTGTACTCGAGTTACGAGAATTGACCCAAGTAAAAGGTAGGTAATGTAAATATGTACTTACTATAATGGATCTGTTATTTGATTTCTTGTTTATTGTTTGATAATTCTTAAAAATATCAACTTAGACTTCGGGTTGTACTGATTCACATATTAATTCTTATTAATAATTATGTAATGTAATAATAACAAATGTACCGCGTAGACTCAGGTTAGCCACAGCCGGCCGCGCTTGTTATTGTTTTGTTTGTTGACATAATGTAGGTACCTACGCTCTTAAATTCGTAATATATTATGATTTTGAACAGATTGATTAAACTTAACAATTCCATAATGAAATTTGGTTCATCAAATTTATGCTTCATTATTAAAATAAATAATAGATCCTTCATTATTTGTAAGTTTTGTTGACTTAATCAATAGGTGATGAAGTACTTCACAAAAAATACGCGAGATGTCAGTGTATGTAATTTGGCGAAAGAATACACCACAATATTCTTGAACGCATTTTTCAAAATGTATTATGTATGTACATGTCTTGTGTGAGTATGATTGTATGACCGGCGGGGGGGGGGGGTTTAATCATACGATATTTAGTTGCCTACCCTGTCTCGAAAACCTGTGCACGCCACTGGTAGACACAACAGTTTGAGGAGGATAATAATATGTAGAGGTAGTAAGTTTAAGATAATAAAAATGTGAAAGAATGTCTAGCAAGATTCGTTGTACGGCTTAATTCTCGAGTCTGGTAAAAAATATTGAATATTTTTTTAAATTATATAACCACTTCTAGTCCTTCGTGCGTCAGAGAACTTTCTGTAACAGTATTCAAGTTTTAACTTTATTTTTCTAACAACATCATCATAAATGGCCACTGCTGACTGAAGGCCTCTTCTCATACGGAAAAGGTTTGAGTATGTTACCACCACGCTCGGTGAATGCGGGTTGGCAATTTCAAATTTGATTAGAAATTGTAAGCTTAGGTTGCCTCACGATGTATTCCTTATAACTCGAAAACGTCACATTTTTACTTGCCATTGGTAGGTTTGCACCTACACTTTTCATGTTATTTTGTTTGATCTTGTTAGAATGTTATAATTTTTTTTATGTAACTGTGCACGACGGCAATGCTAGGCCGCGAGCCGCCCGCGACGTGTTTCGAACTTGTTGGAACCATGACGAAAAGGCAAGTTCAGACACGAACATCAAAGGCGCGCGGCGGCGATCCTTTGTTCCGCGCCGCCGCTGCTTGGTTTGAACTTGCCGTCGAGCATGTACGAACATGATTCCGTCGCAGAGCGGCCGAGTCGCGAGCCCATAGCGACAGGATTAATCCTGTCTGCGCGCGGCTCGCTTATAAAAGGACGCTTCCTTGCGAGGCGCGATCAGTTGTCAATGAAATATCACGCAGTCAGTGTATTGTCAATGTATGTAGTCGTTATAAGTCGATCATAGCCAGTCGACCTAATATTGTGAATCTCCACTAGTGTTGTTAACATTATCGTAATAAAGTATATCAGTGTACAAAAGTTTCTCCAGTTTTCATTTCTACAGTCCATTTGCTCTCCACAAAAGGACCTAGCTCGTCGAGGACTGACCACAGCCTGATCCCTCCGATCCCGCACAGTAACATATTCTAACCGTTTTATGTGCATGCTGTGTTAGCCAGTAAGTAGTTGTTACACTTACCTAAGTATTATTTGTAATGATGTAATTAATGTATCAGTGTAAATAACTGTTGGTTAACCTAATAAATGTCGCGGAGAACCTAACGGGTAACCGGGGCTCCGGCTCCACGTGCAGGAGAAGGAACGGGGTGGTTTTTAGTCAGTAAGAGTCTGACACTCCCTCCCGCCTCACCCAGGCGGGAGCAGTCATTCGATGATTTTCCCCCCTTAAAAAAAAAAAAACCTAATAAATAAATAAAAAATACACCCTCATGCATGAGAAGCGGGTGTTAAACCTCCGGGCCACAACATTTTTTTTTTATATTTGTTGGACCGCCATTTGATCACTATCTCAGCTGGTGGTACCTAAACGATAATTTTCTAACCCTGAACTAAAATTGACATGGTTTTAGGGAAAATTCAGTTTAATATTAATACAGCCATTAACTTCCCGTCCTAATTAGCTGTCACACAACACACACACACACACACACACAATCAATCTAGCTCCCAATAATACCACATTTGATCACAATAATAAATGATTTCAATCAAGTGAGATTAGAGGTGTAAGCCCCCATAATACGATGCCAGATTACATCCAACAAACAGTGGTAGGTCAACCTACACACTGCTTTTTTAATTTGCAACTGTATTGTCTTCGTATATGGTCGAAAATCCAATGAAAAAATTTACAGATTGGAGTAGCCTGATCCGCTGTACATCAAACATTGAGATGCAATTCAGGTATGTAATTGGAAGCGGTTATTGTGGTGTCATGAACTATTTATGAAGTGCAATAATAGACCTTGTTGTTGAGAAATAAAGATGGAATTGTGGTGATTAGTTTTTTTGATAGAGTGGTGGTATGTGATACGAATTTGGGACTGTTATTTTGGTGATTGTTCGATTCTTATGGATACGTTGAACAAGACAGTGTTTATTTTAAAAATGTTAGACATTTTTAGTTTAGCTGAAATTAATATTTATTTAATATGTAGGTAGAAAAGGACAGTTATGACATGAATAAGCAATTTATTTAAATGTGGAATAAGGGTCAATAAACGTGGGTAATAACCCACGAAGATATACAAAGGTACCTACTTTCAAATGAGAACTGTAAATTCGAACAAACCCTAAACTCCTTGTTCTACATTAAAAAAAAACCAAAAGAAACATTATTCAAAATAAAAAAAAACAATCAAAAAAAAATTTTATTAATATCGTTAAAAGTATTCCGAAATTGAATTCCTCAGCCCTACGAAGCCGAAGCAATATCACGGGAAATATTTAGCGCTAAAATGCAGATTGACAAGCTGTCACCCGCTTGATATGAAGCGCTTCGAGCGGCTGTATTTATGGTTTAAGTGATTCCAGAATATCTGATGGTTTCCTTATGTATGTCAAATCGGACAGATAATTACGTCTTGGTCTTGATAGATATTGTTGTTCACATTTCTGTGGGTTAGCGTGAAATGTCATGATATTGAGTGTATTGCCCTTATCATAACATAACATAAGTTCACGCCTTTTATCCCGAAGGGGTAGGCAGAGGTGCACACAGAAGTAACACCCACTTTTCACTATTTGTGTTATGAGTCCAATGTAATAGGGGGTGACCCTATTGCCATATACCAGACACTTTTCCAGACTTTAGAACCCAGTAATACTTTGCCCGTATTTAATGTAGCATAGCGTTTGCCTTTATGAAGGCAGAATCCTTAAAAATAATAATGTACACCAGTTCATGGTATAAACGAGCAGACGGATCACCTGATGGTAAGCAGTCGGTGTCGATCGTGAACACCTTGAACACCAGAGGGTTACAAGTGGTTTACCGGCCTTTTGGGGATTAAGAATTTGAGGATTGATACGATTCAGGGATTGGGGAACGTGATTCGGGGTCGGTAATTGGGCCTCCTATAACCTCACTAACACGACGAAACACAACGCAAATTTTGTTTCGCGTTGATTTTCTGTGAGGCCGTGGTATCACTGCGGTCGTGCCGGAGCATGGCTCTCCCATACTTAGTTTATCACGGTATAAGGTGACCTTATGTGGTGCTTCCTCAGAGTCGCGGAGAACCTAACGGGTTACCGGGGCTCCGGCTCGACGTGCAGGAGAAGGAACGGGATGGTTTTTAGTCAGTAAGAGTCTGACACTCCCTTCCGCCTCACCCAGGCGGGAGCAGTCATTCGATGATTTTCCCCCCTTAAAAAAAATATGTGATGCTCTCATTAAAAGTTCACTTTATACTGGTTTTGTTTAAGTTGATGTATAGCCGTGTAATTTGTAATTTTGCCCTTCGTGTCATTTGTTTTGAAAATTATTCACTTGTTTTAACTTAAATATAAACGTAGGAATATATCCTAACAATACGGGCTAATCAAAATTCTTCCTACAGCACACAACTTTTAAGTTACGTCTATATTTTCCCCAAAAAGGGTACATGAAACAAAGTTCTCCTACTTTATTATCTTTCCCCTTCGTAAATATAATAGAGGTACATTTCATCTCTCAGTTTATAGAAACGTGTTTATATTTTCTCAATATTTGTGAAGACAACACAATAAAATTGAATGTGTATTGTATTTACATAAAAGTCGAACACACCTGATATGTAATAACTCCATCTTACTTCAGGGTTTGTCTGTTTTCCGCTGCTGTATATTCAACGCATGACTGTTAATTGAATAAAAATACTCTAACTGCGATACTCAAAGACCTTCAAGGTACTACTTACTTAAACTATTCCTTAGTAACGATTTTGTTCCGAAAACAATTGTTACGGACTTTTTTTTGAGGGGGAAATTCATCCAATGACCTCTCCCGCTCGGGTGAGGCGAGAGGGAGTGTTTTTTTTATAGCATAATCCGGTAAACGAACAGACGGATCGCCTGATGGTAAGCATGGACACGTGGAACACCAGAGGCGTTACAAGTGCGTTACCGACCTTTTGGGGATTAGGACTTTGAGGATCGTTGGGGATTCAGGAATTGGGGAGATTGGGGAAGGGGAGGGTAATTAGGTCTCCGGTAACCTCACTCATACGACGAAACACAACGCAAGCGTTGTTTCACGTCGGTTTTCTGTGAGGCCGTAGTATCACTCCGGTCGAGCCGGCCCCTTCGTGCCGAAGCATGGCTCTCCCACACTTAAAAATGTCAGACTCTTACTGACTAAACACCACCTCGTGTCCTCCGGGCGGTCCTCGCAGTGACCTACCAAAATTTCCGTGGCTGGTGAGCACCTGCGTCAGGCGTTAGGTGAGGACGCCGTAGCGTCTCTCAAGCCACTTCTCAAAGAGGAGACTTACCGCTGCAAATTCAGCGAGCCCAAATTGCTACGGACTGGATTAAATAGTCATTAAATGACTCAGAGTACGGTATAATAAGATAGTCATTTTAATAGGGCGAGTCAAAAAAAGTAAAAATGTTTGCAGTAGTTTAGTAAGTATTAAAGTATAATATGTAACGTTTTTTTGGAAAATCTCAAAATGGCGGAATCTAAAAAGGTGTATTCAAATTCAAAATCCTCCATATTTATAAAACCAGCTCTTTCCGTGGTTTCACATGAATCTGTTACTAAATACCTGTCAAATACACAGAGAATATTATAAATTGAAATGGTACTTCGAACGATATTATGTTTAAACAGACTATTCGTACAAACAAATTCTTCGGCTTTATTATATTAGTAGATAATATCTTTGACGTAGCCTCCGGTAACAATCCTTACATAAGCCACTGAAAGACATTTTTGTCATATCTTCACAAATCAATACTCCTTTTACATTTATTTATCTACCTCTACATGTTTCATTGTTATTCTTTTGTTTTGACAAAGGTAATATGAGGCAAGAATTTTACAAATATTAGTAAGTAGAGGTATATTTGAATGTCGGGTCCCCACTCTTGGCAAACAGCAAACATGAAGTTGTGGATGGGTGTCAGTGGCGTAGCGTAACTTGGCGGGGCCCAGTATAAAAAATTGTTTGCGGAACCAAAACCAAAACCTTATGAAAGGTAAAAATTTCTCAGAAGAGATTTTTTTACATAAAATACCACCTCTGCCCAAATTATCGGACGATGATTAGATACTCCTGCCATGGAATAGATTTCTCTATTACAGACTACAGCTGACAAACAAAATGTACCGACAGTGGTAGGTTACGCTATATTTGGTCAAAAGGTAACACGATACAGGTACAGCTTGACCACATTAACACCATCCTGCAATGACCCCTTTCACCATACAGAAACAAATCACATGAAGTATCTATAAATAGTGGTCAAATTTATAGAATTGATTCCGTAGCAACAAAAAGCACTATTGCTTCCTCAAACAATGTCTTTGTGATCTGTCTCGCTTGATTTATCTTCCTGTTTACCTCACTATGAGAATGGTTTATACTGAGTGTGTGTAGGTTTGCTGGAATTGAATTTTGGTTTGATTTTTTAACTACATTACATTTAACATGACTGCCTCGTTGGCCGAGTGGTCGCAAGTGCGACTGCCGGGCAAGGGGTCTCGGGTTCGATCCCCGGGTCGGGCAAACAATTACTGGGTTTTTAAAAAAATTCTCAGTAGTAGCACGGAGTCTCAAATTGTGCCCGGTATATGGCAATAGGCTCACCTCCTATTACGTAGGATTCATAACATAAATAGTGAAAAGTGGGTGTTACATTGTACAGTGGCATTTTGTGCACCTCTGCCTACTCCTTTGGGGATAAAAGGCGTGATGTTATGTTATGTTAATTAAACTTGCATTCAGATTGCACTGAACTGCTGCCGTGCAACGTGGAGCGGTTTCGATTCCCGCACAGAACAACATTTTGTGTGATCCATAATATTGTTGTTCCGGGTCTGGGTGTCATGTGTATGTGAACTTGTATGTTTATGAACGCACCCACCACACAGGAGGAAAGGCTGGTGAGGGGCAACGTTCTTTTTTTTTAAATAAATAAATAATATTTGAATTTAGCTTCAGAATGCTTCATGTTTTTGTTAAGTCAGTTTAATGTTATTAACATATTGTATAGGTAGCATACTATCAAAAGAGCTTTCAAGGTGCACATACATTATGGTAATATTCTATCGTAACCTGATGTTTTTGACTCACATAACATCTTGACATCGCTTTACAAACTTAAAATCAATTTAATCTCAATCAACTACAAATATAAAACTGCACGAGTGTTAAATTTGTAACTAGTTGATATTAAACAACATTTCTTTTTCAATTTTGACTATCAAAACCATCCCTTACAGCAAACAATATAAAATTACCATAACACACACCCTGTATCTCTAGTCTCGCATGTGTACATAAATTATTTTACGTTAGACCCCGCATCGGATTTTCAGTACAGATTATTAATGACACGGGTTAATAGAAGGAAACTATCATGGCGGGCAAAAATATTCTATTAATGAGGTTCTCGTGCGTAAATAACAGGCTGGTGATATTTGTTATTTAAATATTCTATATTGAAATTGTGTGAGATGTCTGCATAGGTTTTATAAATGTTAAAGCTTCTTTGTTTAGATGTTTGTCGATCAATCACTCTGAAACTTCTGAACGGATTTTGATGAAATTTGGTATACAGGCAGGATATGGGCTAGTTTAAGTGATAGGATAAAATGCCTGATTAAATGCTCCCATGGGATAAAACGGGTAAAACATCGCGCATCACAGAACCATCAGACCACCACAGTTGTGGCCCAATAGGGCTGATGTCGATACGGAACCGCGGAGAATGTAACGGGTTACCGGGGCTACGGCTAGAATTGCAGGAGTAGGAACGGGATGGTCTTTGTTCAGTAAGATTCTGACACTCCCTCCTGCCTCACTCAGGCGGAAAAAGCCATTTGATGATTTCCCCCCTTATAAAATGGGATAAAACAGGAATACGCGGATAAAAGCTATAAGCTGGTTGTAAATAAAGTAGAATTTAACTGAAGAACGAACCTAGGGTTACGGGTTTGACGTTTGAATTTAGAACACTAATATAATCACTAAAATTACCGTATGTGAGAATACGACAAGAAATTTAATAATACAAAATAATAATAATAATATAGATATGGAAAAATCTGAGACGGTTTTTTTATTTTCAACCAATTTCTAAAGAAGGAAGACGTTTTAATTCATTGGAATATTTTTGTTAATTAGACCAAACGGCTTTAGAAAGTCAATAAAAATAAGATAAAAATGTCTGTCCGTCTGCCAGTCCTACATAAAAACGTCTAACTCATTCCAAAGTGTAGATTGCCACGAACAAAATGGACAAAGAAACCTACTACCTGTAACGACCACTTGATAGAAACGCAGGCGTATTGATATTACACATCATAAGAGAGAAATATATTTCTACCCCGCACTAATCAACCAAACGTGGCGTGCCCCCAATAAAACTCGGGAGAACCACATGTGTCAACATTTATTAATCTAAAAATCAATATAGCAATATACGAAATACACCTAATAGAAAGAATGAAAGAAAAGAAAATATAGCGGTACATTTTCTTAGAATATATACATTCTTTGGTAATTTCTACAAGCGATTTCATCTGCCTTTATTTTCCAATTTTAAAAATTCTCAGTAATAATCTTAATTTAAGTGTGGGCCATGCTTCGATACAAATAGACCGGCTCGACCGGAGTGATACCACCTGACAGAAAACCGAAGTGAAACAACGCTTGCGTTGTGTTTCGTCGTGTGAGTGAGGTTACCGGGGGCCCAATTACCCCGCGCCTAGTTACGCCTCTGGTGTTCCAGGTGTCCATGGGCGGCGGATATTTTTTGCCATCAGGTGATGAGGTTTGCCGTCAGCTCGTTTAGGATTATCCCACAAAAAATTAGGCCATTCCACTGTTACTGGAAAATGAGAAGGTGCAAGGGTGTCCACACAGGTTGCGTGCAACACCAAATACATTCCCAACGTCCAGCACATGGACATGCCGTCAGGTCTCTTACCATCGTCGCGTGCCAAACTCTTTGGTTATAGAGTACATACAATATATATATATGCAACTCAGCCTACTCCTTAGAGGATGAAAAAGGAGAAAAATTGTATCTTTGACACAAATTACTAGTTTATTGTATCAAATAGCTAGACTTTCTACGTAGTATAGTCATCACCAAGCCATTAAAATCGAATTATTATTATTTTTTCAAGATTTATGAGCATGCTTGCGCATTGAGCACTAACAAACAAATATTTGTTGTATTACCATTAGTATATACATAGAAGAACAGAATATCCAGACGTCGCGTTATTTTATTGTAGATACGGAAAAAATAATAAATCGATATTATTAATATTTTGACCGCTGACCTCTCTCTCTAATTTACTATGATTAAATTAATGAAGTAAGCACAACAATAATAAATTATTTTTTATCATAATTATAATGTATTATTTGTACTGAGTACAGGTAAGTTTACTAGTTATATTACTGATATGAGTTCAATTTACTTATATGTGAGACAACAAGAGAAAGAACTTTGAAAATCGAAATATTCTATAACTCTTTGTTTGACTGGAGAATCGATTCGGCGACTGCGACCAAACGCTTTTTTTGTTTTTTTTTTAAAGGGGGGAAAATCATCAAGTGACTGCTCCCGCCTGGGTGAGGCGGGAGGGAGTGTCAGACTCTTACTGACTAAAAACCAACGCTTAGCTTCATTCAGTACATAGTTTCATTCCCTATAATTGCCTATTCAAAGTTAACGACACATACTCTTTTTAAATTGACACTTAACACAACATCTAAAGATCGAATTTACAATAAAACTAAATAAACAACCAACATTACAGTTTCGGGTTAACCATACGAACACTAACGTAGCACTAAAAGACCCCAGAATGATTTCACCATTTCATAAACCTCAGAAAATCTCCCCTTAGTAAGGAAAAAAGAGGAAATAACATACCTCTACAGTTTTCCGGAAAATTACATTAGGTAGGGCTGATACGAGATTTTATATAATACCTCTATATACTGGTGTACACATTTTCTTTTGCCTTGTTGATTTGGTTGACTTAAGCATAAGGGCTGAAGTGGGATAAAATTTGGGGTTAATCTTAAGTTTTTGAAATAGTTTATTGTTGTTTACAATAACATGCTGAGGAATCATGCGTTTTGACGCAAAGGCTTAGTAAATGTAGCATTTTATTAACCGACTTTAACCCATATATGCCCAGAACTTTTTTTGACTCCGATTTTTGTAATTTTTACATATGTTGATATTTAGGGACCACAAATAAAGGCTATAATAGAAATTTATTATTTTCAGTCTCGAAAGTAGGTTTTTTTCAGTGGGTCGATAACGACCCCATGGGCATATACCTCTATAGTCTTACACAAGTTTAGAATAAAAACTGACAAAATAAAAATACATCATAGGTTAATCAGTCTTTATTAGGAACTATTTATTTAGTATTTACTCACATTAGATAGACTATAAAGAATTTAAGAATAAGACACAATATATTTATTAGAATTATGTATGAACAGCTGCAAAACATTTGTCGTGTAAATTGACGTTGCATTTGCGGCATATTTTCACCGTTTTGCTTTTACACAGGGCACACCTTCTTCTGACCTGACCAGTGAGTATACCTCTAATATGTTGAGCTGAATGTTTTCTAACTAATACAGGTACATTTGTCCTCACTTGCTGAGATGGGCCAGGCTGAGATTTTGCATTACCATGAGTGAGTGTAAGAACAACTCGTGGTGGTGGAGGTGACCATTCTATTTGTACGTTACGAAGATCTCGTTTTATCCATTTACGAGACCTGACATTGCGTTGTGTACTACGTCGCGTACAAAGGTCGTTACCACTACGTGTCCTGGTGGTCTGCACATTTGAGGAAGATAGTCCATTATTACTGGTGATGACTGACGGTGTGCCAACAGGACACCGTCGTGACTGGCGGGAACTGATAATGTATTTCGTAGAAATACTTTCACAGATTTGAGGAGTATTACTACGACCAACTGTTACTTCATCGATAGTGGTTGCAGTGTCATTATTTTGCTCTTCGCGTTGTTGTAATACCAACTCAGCTGGTGCAAGTAACTGATGGCGATTCAGTCGACTTATGTCGAAACAATCCTCTTCACCTGAGTCACCATTCGATATAGTGCCTTCACAAGGTGGATCTAAGTAAACATCTATTCCCTGGATATTATTATCGTCATCAATTGCTTCCAAGGCATCGGCTATTTCATTTGCAGAGAGGGCCCAGCGAGACCTAAAACAAAACATAAAACATGATATTCGCTCACAGGGTCGTTATCGACCCAAAAAAGAATATCGGTTTATTGTAAAGAGAATTATATAGTTCAACAAAAAAACTATCTAAATATCTAAAACACACATTCAACTAACCACTTGAACTATTTGTATGACTAAATAACATAATATACACATAATACACATCTCGTGACCAGAGGGCTGGTCTTTTTCTCGGTCAGAGGTTAAGCATTGCCATACAACGTGGCAATGCTGCCAGCCTTCTGGGTACTTTCCCCACTGACGTCGATGCGGACGAGTTTTTCGATGCCTTATAAATAGTTTATGTAAATACTTACATTTGTAATCGTCCGGTCACAAACTTTTTCAAAAAATGAACAAGTACGAACTTGCACCTCTAACTGTCACTTGAAGATATATGAATGAACAATAGAACGAAGATGTGATTTAAAACAGTTCTTTAATCTTTTAAAATATGGCACTGTTATCAAAATTAATACAGCAGCTCAGGGGACATTACAAGTGTTGGAGTACGTTGGAGTCATTATTGAGCTATTATCTCGCGATTCGCTGAACCGATGTTGATGCGGTTTTCAGAAAAATGTTTGTTACGCTTAGGAGAAGATTTTAGTATATTGATAAACCGACTTCAACAGGAGGGGGTTGATGTCGGTTTTTTAACGTACCTCTAGTTTTATACTCGTCAGGTATGTTGGAAGTTCCATTTCCTTGGGCTTATAAATATAAATATGAAACTCTTTGTTATTAACTCGTCGAATACCGGTTTTGTAGACACAATTATAGAACAATAGGTTGCGGTCACCGGTGACCGCTTGGTATTTGACAGTTTAATAGTGAAAAAAAATATATTTGAAGTCCTGAAACTAAGTAGTAGCATATTCTACCAACGAAGCAATGAATGATTAGGTGTTCACAACAACCAACCATTCAACCAAATCTAAAATAGTTGTTAATGTGGACACATTGGCGAAAGTTATTCAAATATTATTTTTCATTCCGCGTTTTAAACGACGCCGACGTCCACAGGGTTTGTTTACTACAATTCGAAAAACGAACTCAGGAACGATCCGGTTTTAGAGCAATATTCCTGGTTCTACCTTTGTAAACGTGGACATCACTATTGACTTTTATTAACGCGATGTTGACTGATATTTTGGTCCAAATGGAATGGTTCTTTTTTTGAAAAAATTGTTTTCAGCCGGTATTATTTTAAACGTAATTCCGCAGCGTTAGATCGAGTATTTTTATATGGTAATTCTGGAATGAAATGTAGGCCTCCTTTATTAGTATCACTTTAATAAAATAATTTCTAGGACACAGTGCACTGAGCATTTAAAATATGTTCGTTCTGCTTATGATATTATTCCTCTTTTAATCAAATTAAAACAGGTCTTATTTTCATAAAAGTAAGGAAATAAATGTTTCTTCTATGTAATAATAGCTGTAATCAACTGGTCAAGGCTGATGTTGCGTGAATAACACGAAAAAAAAAACGATTAAGTCTTTGACTGCCAATAAAAAACTGTTGAAGGCAAATCCTCTGCTAACTTCGGTCACCGGTGACCCCCATGGCGTTTAATGTGTAAACATTTCTATTTTTCCGTTTAAATTCTGTGTTATTTTCTTATATCGATCAAAAAATATTGTCATGTTAAAACAGAGGATAAAATCGTAAAACAATAATCTAATCCAAAGCCCCCATTTTCCATTAAAATTATGTCAAGTCTACATTAAGTATTACACAATACCAAACCCAAAACCTATCAGACTGGAAACAAAAGAAAAAGATAAGACATTCACAACCGCATTAGCATAATCATCATTAAGTATACTGTAAAGAACGAGAACCGTCTAAGCGGGCTTTAGGACTAAAAATAGCTGGAATAAAACCAGCAGTACAGAATTATTTGTACAAATTATAACAGCTGGCAATATTACCATAGAAATGCTGAAGCAGGGTGCCAAAAGTTTATTAGCTTAGTCATGATGAACAGGAATTTATATTCATAATACTCTGAGGACGTCTTGGTGGAGTGAGTGTTTTTGAGGGCCATGGACGCTGTTACACGCATTTCATCTTACGAATTTTAGAAGAAGATTTAAGTGTGGGAGAGCTATGGTTCGGCACGAATGGGTCGGCTCGACCGGAGTGATAACACGGCCTCACAGGAAACCGACGTGAAGCAACGCTTGTGTTGTGTTTCGTCTTCTGAGTGAGGTTACCGGATGTCCAATTACACTCCCCTACCCCAATCTCCCCAATTCCTAAATCCCCAACGATCCTCAAACTTCTAATCCCTAAAAGGCCGGTAACGCACTTGTAACGCCTCTGGTGTTCCAGGTGTCCATGGGCGACGCCGATTGCTTACCATCAGGTGATCCGTCTGCTCGTTTACCGGCTTATACCATATAAAAAGTACACGGTATAATTATTATAATGTAATACCTACATACGTCTTCACAATTTATTTGGGAAGTGTGTCACACACACGAGTGTGGAAGAGCCATGCTTCGCCACGAATAGGCCGGCTCGACCAGAGCAATAGGTACCACGACCTCACAGAAAACCGACGTAAAACGCTTACGTTGTGTGTGTGAGTAAGTTTACCGGATTCTCCAATCTTCCCAATTCCTGAATTCCCAACAATCCTCAAATTCCTAATTTCCAATAGACCGGTAACGCACTGCAACGTTTCTGCTGTTCCAGGTGTCCATGAGCGACGCCGATTGCTTACTATCAGGTGATCCGTCTGCACGTATACCGGCTTGTCCCACAAAATAAATAAATATGTTTTGTTCACGCAACAATCAAAATAAATGAATAAAAACTATACCTACATGTTACTATTGACAATCTTGATACGTTTTTAGGTTGTTTTTTTTTTTTAGGTTAGGACCACTCTTGCGAGCCTTTCATAAAATAAATAGAGAATAATTAAGCTATGTGAATAATTAAGAAACAAATAAGAAAATATACTGATATAAAAGAAAGACTGCCTCGTTGGCCGAATGGTCGCAAGTGCGACTGCCGGGCAAGGGGTCTCGGGTTCGATTCCCAGGTCGGGCAAAGTATTACTGGGTTTTAAAAAAAGTCTCAGTAGTAGCACGGAGTCTGGAAATGTGCCCGGTATATGGCAATAGGCTCACCCCCTAATACATGGGACTCATAACATAAATAGTGAAAAGTGGGTGTTACTTCTGTGTGCACCTCTGCCTACCCCTTCGGGGATAAAAGGCGTGATGGTATGTTATGTAAGAAAATATAAATGTAACTATTATATGTAACATAGTTTAGTAATATTTTTTTTATTAAAAAGTTATAGTGAGTGGGTTTTGTCCGCAAGAACCCCTGATTGGGTATAGGCCTCCTCCAAAGATGCCTATGCATCTCTATCTTGGGCTAAGTCTCTCCAGTTTGGACCAGCTGTCCTTCTGAGGTTATCTTCCCATCTGATTAGTGGTCTACCTCGGCTTCTTTTCTCCGTTCTCGTTCGTTCCCGTTCGTTCTCGAGCCTTTTATAGAGGTACAGAACACAATTGTATGACTCCGTACTGTCTCTGACGAATGAACTGTATATTTCTTCGCTTACACCTCAATTAAAATGGCAGTAATAATAGGCATATCTAATTTTCATCCTACCATGTACTGATCCTTCCTGAATTTCGTAAGCACCTCAGTGTCTCGCTTACGAAATATACTCCACGCCCCTGGCAGCCCACTCGATAGAACTACTATCATAAATCCTCATATAACAATCGGGGTCGACGGTTTTACGCGCTCTTTGAGCCAGGGGGCAGCACCGTCGATTCCCAACCAATAGCCTATTAATCGCAAGTTTGGGAAACCCTGTGTGACTTTTTGCATTGCTTCAAAACTGGTCATATACTTATATGTTTTTTTTTTATAATTATTTGAAGTGTATAACGTCTTGGTTTTATGACTGTAATGTTATACTTTTTTTTTGTTTTTAAAATATACGTTGCCCCACACTAGGATTATCTCCTGTGTCGTGGGTGCGTTTACAAACATACAAGTTCACATACACATGACACCCAGACCCAGACCCGGAACAACAAATTGTGGATCACACAAAGTGTTGTTCCGTGCGGGAATCGAAACCGCGACACGTTGCACAGCAGCCGGTTGCCCAGCCACCGCACCAACCGGGCAATCAATTTTTATTTTATAGAAATAAAAAATTAATTGAAATATAAATAAATAAATGTCTGAGAAGGGTCAAATCATAAATGTGATGATGGTATGTGACATTCTATTATTATTATGATGATAGAATTTCACAATGATGATATACCCAATAGGCATATCATCCCTAAATACAATTGTCATTCTGAATTACAAATATGAAAGTAAAACGAAACGTATTTTATATTACCTTTTTCATTCCACCTACAAAATTATGTTTCGATGTGACAGGTGACTGTAATGTCGCACGACTTATTTTTTAACATAATATTTACGTGTAGGTACCTACATATTTTCATATTTTGTTGTACGTACGTAATAGGACAAGCCTGCCACAACCTCCCAAAACCGCTGCAACTCCTATAAGCCAGGATCTACAGTAGATACAACCATGAAAACACCGAAACACTGAAGTCCGATGCGTCTCAGGGACATGAATTTGACATTGGGTCCCACAACATAATATATCAGAAGGTAAAAGAGACGAACAAAACGATAGCTTTGTTGCCTCTGTGAATTTATGCAAGAGACCGAAAGACTTAGGCATAAAGGCATAAAAGAGACTGCACGACTATGAGAAGTCCAGTTGCCAAGCACCATAGAAAATTTGACTAAAAATTCACATGCGTAATGAGTTTTAATATATTTGTCTTCCTTGACGGCAAAATAGGGTAGATGACATTTGATGAAATTTTAATTTTAATGTCCATCTGGTAGATTATTTTAAAACATTACACACGTATTTTTTATTTTCTTACAGAAACGAATAGTTTCGAAGATAGTGATTTGAAATATTGCATGACGTCTCTTTTGAGCACGATTTATACTCTTAAATGACGTAGCTATCTCCCACTCGTAAACTTTGATTCGTTTTATCTAAATATTGTTTTATTACTGCCTCGTTGGCCGAGTGGTCGCAAGTGCGACTGCCGGGCAAGGGGTCTCGGGTTCGATTCCCGGGTCGGGCAAAGTATTACTGGGTTTTTAAAAAAATCTCAGTAGTAGCACGGAGTCTGGAAATGTGCCCGGTATATGGCAATAGGCTCACCCCCTATTACATGGGACTCATAACATAAATTGTGAAAAGTGGGTGTTACTTCTATGTGCACCTCTGCCTACCCCTTCGGGGATAAAAGGCGTGATGTTATGTTGTTTTATTATACGGCAAAATAAAAAATATTTATTTATTTATTTAAAGCTTCATGCACAAAATGTACATAAGGTGGACTTAAGGGTGACTTGTTCGTCCGCGAGTCACTTCGTCGTCGGGGCCAGTAGAATACCAGCGCAAGGCCCTGTCTTGCACATGCTGAACTGGTCCCATTTCACCGCAGACTTGGGACCTATGCCTGGGACATTAGTAGATATATTTTGTAAATTCATTACTTATTAAACTTATGTGTAAAATCTGTATGTGTCGTGTCACCTGTTTTTTAGCGTGTGAAATAAAGTCTTTCTTTCTTTCTTTCTCACTTAATGCCGCAGGCATTTTCTCCCAGTCTGACCTTTGGGTGATGCAGAGGAGAGTTAATAGTGTGAGCAAGAAGCAAGCAACTATTTAATAGAGCAAATAAAATAGATACACTTACATATTTCAGAGATAAACATAAATAAACATAATTATAATATATACACTACACACGAGTACAACGTACGTAAAAATACGTGTCTAATATTTTTTCATTACCTAACTGATGGACTAATTAGATTTTTAGAGAATCTAGAGAACCTGAACTTTGAACTCGTAGGTGGAGCCGCGGGTGGAGAGCGAGTCCTAATAAAATCGTAAAAAACGAGTAATACGTTGAATAATTGATTATTTCCTTAACATACTACATACATAAATTTTTTCTACATACTTGAAGTCCTTGAAGACATGATTTTATGTTACTTTTCCATCATACTACCCATACCCTAGTATTAAACAGGCGACGAACGAAGATAGATTATTGCTACATCTCAGTCGCAGGTCTCCCATAAGTTCTCATGTTAAGTAATGTCACGTATTGAATAGTTGGTTTTAAATCTAGTGATTAGATTATAATAAAACTACAATTCCTAAGTATTTTTTCGTCTCAAGAATAGCTACCAAACAAAACAATCGCAAATCACAGTAACGATAAAACTTTTCGATTCGAAAATGAAAATCTTGTAAAACTATTCCGAAACCAAACACCACCGAACTGACCGGGCAATTACGATCGTTGGGAATCGGAAAAAACCGCACGAGTTCATTAGTACTTTCTGTTGCCCAGAGAAAGTTTAACCCCATCCCCCCAGAAAATGCTGGCCAGCGAGAAACGCTGACGGACATAGAGTGATCGAATGAATCGAATTCTAGAATTCGATTTGATTGGATTTTGTTTTGAACGGTTCACAGTTTAAATTTGGAACAATGATGGCAGGATTTCAAACCTGTGATTGTTGCTGTTGTTTTTTATTATTTACTTTTTTTAAAGATATACTATTTTTGAATTCGGATTTAAATCAGACAGGTATTAAGTATCAATTAGTATTTAGTGGAAAGTTATACATCTCTAACCTGTTAGTCAATTATGGAGATTATGGCGAACCTTCTAGTAACCCCGTAAAGAGAACCTTATAAGAGGGATTGCCATAATCAGAGGTACATCACAATCTGATGTTTATAATGGTTGAAAAAGTTACTCCTAAAATACTGATAGAAAATTGGTATTACTATAATAGCTTTATTAATTGTTTGTGAATATTAATTATCTCTTTATTAAATTAAACTCTACACAACAATTTGAAGCGTCCAGTTAATGATAAGTGCCGCTAAAATTAAATCAGATAGCAACCAATGAAATTTCATAATTATGTTTCGGCTAACAAATTGAATGAGTTTCATATTAAAATGGAGGCTATTTTGAATAAACTGTTCATTATGGAAACGTTATCTTTAAATTTAGATAATTGCTTATTCTGTGGTTTAATTAAAACTGTTGATCAATATTTTGGGAGAGAATCAACGGCTGTATGGTCGAGTTGTAATCGTGCCTGTGTATTGTGCCGAGGAGTGTCGTGAACATTTTGTTATAACCTATTGACTTTTTTTTTAATATAAACTCTCGAAAATCTGGAAAATGGCACGCAGTTTGAAGAAACCCTAGAACACAATAGACTTAAACTATTATCTAGTGCTAAGCGACGGAATTGTAGGTGCAAAGTTATAGAAATTATATGAACATTACCTAAATCGGGATTCCAATGTTAGAACTTCATGATGCCCAAAAACGAGTTCAAAAAAGGGAGGGTCTCTCGGTTTGACCTGTACATCACAAACATATTATGTTTGTGCGCTATCAAGCCGCGATTGGCTGAACCCATTTTGATGCGGTTTTCAGTGTATGTTAAAATGTGTTTTTACACTTAGGACAAGGTTTTAGTACCTATAGGTATAGGTACTAAAACCCCTACCTACCATGTCCACCTATCATGTCGCGGAGAACCTAACGGGTAACCGGGGCTCCGGCTCGACGTGCAGGAGTAGGAACGGGGTGGTTTTTAGTCAGTAAGAGTCTGACACTCCCTCCCGCCTCACCCAGGCGGGAGGGAATCAGGTGAGGCGGGAGGGAATCAGGTGAGGCGGGAGGGAATCATAACCCTACTTCAAAAACGTTGACACGTTTATAATAAAACAATTATTTTTCATCTTTTCATTGACTTAAAAGTTGTGATGTTTTGTTTTACTTATTCTTGTTTGTTTTTGTATTTTTCTTTTACCATAACAAGGGGTGTGTTTATTTTCCGGTGTCGCCGGCAATTTCCCGAGCCATGTCTCAAAGCGACACTTAAGCATATGACGCGAATGATTCCAGAAAATTCGACCACATTTTGCGGCAAATAAGTAACAGCCTGTAGAACCTTTAGTGGTAAGATTTGATCTGTGAGTTGAAATTAAAAAAAAAATAAACTTTTCTATTAGAGAATGCCTTTGACAGATTGAAATCTATATACATTAAAAAATTTTCAAATTGATCCTCATTTCTCTAAATAGGCTACAAAATAGCAGTTTCTATTCACTAAAATCTGTTAATTTTACATACAAATCACACAATAGGTAACCTTTTTATGCATGTGTTGTTTACCTTTAAGTGATTGTAGCACTGAAGTATGTATCTACTACATGTAACATTGTAACCTAATATTTGATCTAGTGTGTACAAATGTTAGTGAACCAATAAAAAAAATAGAATATGTATAGTTTTTTTATCCTAAGCATTTGGTTCTTCTCGAAAAGGTAAGCCACCATGCTCAAAAGCCTATTAAATCCTATTTATATCTTGTTATATTAATACTCCATGTCTGTGTTATTATTGTATCTATTGTCACTATTTCGCTATACTTACTTCGTCGTCTCTTTATTCTTGTGATTACTCTTTTTAGTGTATTAGTATTGTTTTATATTACCTAAATCAAAATCTGTACACTCTTTCTTTTCTTTTTAATTTTGTTTTACTTTTGTATCTGTGTGCGTGCGTGCGTGCGTACTGTCAAATAAATGCTTTTTACCTATTCCTTTTTGCATTTTTTATTCAATATTTAAGACATGCTACGCCTTAACCATAGAGTTCAAATCAAATTTATCATTCAGCAATATTCGACTATCAAAACACATAGATGCTACACATCACGTCCAGACCCGAAACTACAATTTGTAAATCTTAACGTTCAAAACATAACCTAAAAGCCATAAACATAAAGTCCATTCTAATTCATTTTGCAATGTCAACGGGATTATCCAACGTCCTAGAAGACTTGGACTATGCCGACGATCTTTGCCTGCTTAGTCATACCCACGCCGACATGCAAGCAAAGCTAAACGATCTGCGTCAGGAAGCGGCAAAAACAGGCCTCAAGATCAACACACGGAAGACCAAAGATATGAGATCGGGCGTGAAGAATAATTCACCGTTGCTGATTGGCACTGAGGCAGTGGAACGCGTCCACAAGTTTATTTACCTCGGGAGCGTCGTGTCAGAAACTGGAGGGAGTGAGGAGGACATCGCCTCACGGATTGCCAAAGCCCGAGCTACTTACGCGCAGCTGAGACCTGTGTGGCAGTCACGGAAACTGACCCGAAGAATTAAGCTCAGAATCTTCGGGTCCAATGTCAAATCCGTACTGCTCTACGGGTGCGAGACGTGGAAGGTCACGAAAGACATCTCCCGCCAAATCCAAGTTTTCGTCAACCGATGCTTACGTCGCATTCTCGGTATTTTCTGGCCCGAGACCATCTCCGATGTAGACCTATTGGAGAGATGCCGCGAAACTCCGATCGACCATCAGATCAAACGTCGCAAATGGGGATGGATAGGCCATACGCTCCGAAGGGGTCCCGACCATATTTCCAAGCAAGCGCTGGATTGGAATCCCCAGGGAAAAAGGAAGCGTGGCCGCCCTCGGCAAACCTGGCGTCGTACTGTGATAGCAGAGGCGGCGAGCATCGGAATGACGTGGAGCGAGGTGAAGCGAGAAGCTCAAGATCGATCGAGATGGAGAACCTCTGTGGACGCCCTCTGCCCCATCTAGGGGACATAGGACTATAAGTCAAGTAAGTCAACGCCAGTTCCTCGAGTGGTTTGAACGAGACCCTAAGCAAGTGATACGCCTTTACAAGTGATCTGGTGACATCTGGTGACATCTGGTGACATCTGGTCGAGCTGACCGCTTTCTCGGGTAAACGACTACTATACAAATGAAATAGGTTATGTTTTAAGCTGCCTCGTTGGCCGAGTGGTCGCAAGTGCGACTGCCAGACAAGGGGTCTCGGGTTCGATTCCCGGG
This sequence comes from Spodoptera picta, assembly GCA_038387885.1. Classification (NCBI taxonomy): domain Eukaryota; kingdom Metazoa; phylum Arthropoda; class Insecta; order Lepidoptera; family Noctuidae; genus Spodoptera; species Spodoptera picta. The sequence continues at coordinate 7,367,335 of JAZHFQ010000761.1, read as the reverse complement.
TCAGGCAAAATATTACTGGGTTTTAAAAAAATTCTCAGTAATAGCACGGAGTCTGGCTATTACATGGGACTCATAACATTAATAGAAAAAATGGGTGTTACATTGTACAGTGGCATAATGTGCACCTCTGCCTACCGCTTCGGGCATAAGAGGCGTGTTATTATGTTATCTTAGATAAATCACAAAATAGACAGAAACAGTGAAAACTACAGAAAAACTTGACAGTAACATTACGTACAATAACTACAAAAAAAACACACAACAAAACGTTCCCCAAATATAAAAAAAAGTCTCGATTTTCAAACACGTGTCTGTCAGAAATATAAGCAATTAACATTGAACCTGTCCTTTTCACAGCTTCATGAGTTTTAATTTGGAATTTGAATAATGTAAATAATTTAATCAACACCCAGTCGACGTTTAAAATAAGTAATTAAGCGACTTTTGTCGTTTTAATAAACATAAATTCGTGTTTACGGCTTTGCAAATGTCCTTTGGTTTTAAAATAGCTTTTCGGAATATACTGACTGCCTCCTTAGACAAGTGGTCGCAAGGGCGACTGCCGGGCAAGGCGTCTCGAGTTCTCGGGGTCGGACAAAGTATTATTGGGTTTTTTTTTTGATAAATTCTCAGTAATAGCACGGAGTCTGGAATTGTGCCTGGTATATAGCAATAGGCTCACCCCCTATTACATGGGACTCATAACATAAATAGTGAAAAGTGGGTGTAACATTGTACAGTGGCATAATGTGCACCTCTGCCTACCCCTTCGGTGATAAAAGGCGTGATATTATGTTATGTTATAATTGGTACAGCCTTATGAAAGATTAGAACACTACTGAAAATGTATTTTGTATATTTGTACCTTGATTTAAGTTTCTCTAAGTTAACTAGCTATGAGACAGAGTGATAGCATATTCTTGGTTTTGTAATAGTAGGACCGACGACCCGACAGCTTAACGTGTTCTCCACAACGAGAGAAATAAAGACCATAAATATTCCAGACTGCACGGTTGATGCAGTGGCTGGGCAACCGGCTGCCGTGCAACGTGCCGCGGGTTCTATTCCCGCACGGAAGAACACTTTGTGTGATCCACAAATTGTTGTTTCGGGTCTAGGTGTCATGAGTATGTGAATATGTATGTTTGTAAACGCACCCACGACACAGGAGATAATTCTAGTGTGGGGCAACGTTTAAAAAAAAGGTTACTGATGAATTACATTAGAAAAAACCTTTAGTTTCACTAATTTTAAGTATCAAACTCTCACTTAAGATTCGTGGCAAAAACAAGATGTATAATCAAACTGAGGCTTCAAAAAGTAAATAGCGTGATGACGTTATAACATAAGCGTAACAACATACATAACATCATCACGCCTTTTATCCCCGAAGGGGTAGGCAGAGGTGCACACTGAAGTAACACCCACTTTTCACAATTTATGTTATGAGTCCCATGTAATAGGGGGTGAGCCTATTGCCATATACCGGGCACATTTCCAGACTCCGTGCTACTACTGAGATTTTTTTAAAAACCCAGTAATACTTTGCCCGACCCGGGAATCGAACCCGAGACCCCTTGCCCGGCAGTCGCACTTGCGACCACTCGGCCAACGAGGCAGGCATAAGCGTAACAAATAAAGACACAACCGAAATATCTTTTATTTTATACTCAACTAGCTACTTGCGCGCGGTCTCACACGCTCTGCTCAGGTCCTATATATCGTAGCGTGATGTTTTATAGTCTATAGCCATCCTCGATAAATGTGCTATCCAATACAAAAAGAATTATTCAAATCAGACCTGTAGTTACGGAGATTAGCGCGTTCAAACGCACAAACAAAAAAACAAACTTCCGCTTTATATAATAAGTATTTTTTTTAAGGGGGGAAAATCATCGAATGACTGCTCCCGCCTGGGTGAGGCGGGAGGGAGTGTCAGACTCTTACTGACTAAAAACCACCCCGTTCCTTCTTCTGCACGTCGAACCGGAGCCCCGGTTACCCGTTAGGTTCTCATATAATAAGTATAAGAGGTAGACTTTAGGCAATAATAATAAAGAAAAACTTCTAAGCACTGAATACTTCGAGGATAGCCTCTCATTCTTAAACATGAAGGACATTTAAAATCACAATGAAGATGAGACACCAGGATTGGCTAATTGGGACTATGAAAACCGTTGTCCCACTTTCTGTAACGTCGATTATACCTCTAATAAAATTCTCTTCTAAGTTTTTTATGTAGAGATAAGATTATAAATATTACTGAAGTAAATTAATTATTATGTTTTCAGCTTACTGACGTAACTGTTTACGTAACGAGGAACTCGACTAGTTTCAAGCCATGCCGTCTGAATATGAATCTCTAGCATGGCTTATTTGGTATATCTCACGAAAATTATAATATAATCATTACTGATGTAGCCTTTGTATTGTGGCGAAACATGCCACACGTCAATATCGATAAAAAAAAACAACGGATGACGTCACAAATTTTTACATCGCACTATGAAGTTTACATGCGAATTAACACGGTTAGAAAATCCCAACGAACAGCTGTTGGGCAGAAAGCCCGCCAGGCACGATCATCTCGCCTGGTCGGAGGATCCTCCTTTTCCGATCTTAGGGAACTATACTCTCTGTTCCCTAAAGTATTGTAATATTTTTGTAAAGGGCATCTTTTTTTTTTCTTCTTTGGCAACCGAGTTTCCAAAATGGTGTTGTCGACTATACTGCCAGTGTCAAGTGGTGACGGCAAAATTATTGGACCGTCGAACTTAACGAAAGGGCATCTTTATAACTGACATGATGTTTTCTAATGACCACTACACTGAGCTCGTGGTAGATAATGTCAGACAGTTTGATTCATCAAATTATTGGTTGTCATCAATTTTTATTTACATACTAATCAAATTTTGGCCTCGTAGGCCGAGTAATTGGGGCCGGGCCGGGCAAGGGGTCTCGGGTTCGATTCCCGGGTCGGGCAAAATACTATTGGGATTTTAAAAATAATTTCAGTGGTAGCACGGAGTCTGGAATTGTACCCGGTATATGGCAATAGATTCACCCCCTATTACATAGGACTTATGACATAGATTGTGAAAAGTGAGTGTTACATTGTACTGTTGCATTAAGTGCCGTAATTTACACCTCTGCTACTCCTTCGTGGATAAATGGCGTGATGTTATGCTATTCAAATTTTATATTAACCACAACTTTTGCAAAAGGCCATAACTAACAAAATCATGGCGTTTTTTAACAACTTACATTTACATTTTTGAACATGCTCTAACCAAATTTGTTTCACATTCAGATATAATCTCAATGATCACCATGTAGGGATCAACGAAAAAGACGGTTAAGCCCTTAGAAAACATAATAAAGTGTAACCTTAGCTCCCCTAAGGACCTTAAATGCCACACATAAAACGGTCTCCTCAAGGACCTCTAATTGGGTTCTCCCGTGTTGGCTCATGTCCCGAATTTATTCCCCAATTATCATTATTTATGAGTTGTATTACCATATACGTTACTTGGGACTTTTTTGGCACCAGCTTTGGTAAACAATAGAAAAAAGTAGACAGATTTAGACATTCTATTATTTTATTGAACGTAACAATAGATGGGCGAAAATATGAATCAAAATATGTGGTACTTTTTAATATCACTCATAAATATATTACTTTTATATTTATGAGTAATACTAAAAGTCCAGGTCTTATGTCTGTGGTTTTCTGTATATTTTGTGTTAGAAAAGATCCTTAATCTGCATAAATCTGAGTAAAGTCCTAATGCTTTTCAATGTTATCCGCATTTTCTCAGCGGCCAATCCATCATAATTTTTCATGCAGAAAAAAAATATTAAATCAAAGGCAAGATCCCACAACGAGCGGTGTTGCACTTAAAATATTAAAGTCTGTAATCTCGGCCCTTCCATTACGAAATCTCTGGAGAATTGCAAAATTCTGAACAACAAATGTTAAATAAATGTTTCCGCAAAATTTTGAGCACTTTTACAACTTCAAGTCGAAAGCGGATTGACGCATTACGTTTTCATGTCGTGTCAACACTTTGTCAACTTTATAAAATAAATATTTTGTTATTAAACCCTCTTGAAATATTTATGGGAACATCTCTCACAGATTCTGTACAAGTTTCGCTTTTGCCCAAAATGTATTTATTTATGACACTTCGTTCGCGCGTATCACGCTACAGTAAGACTACTTTGCTGGAAGATTTTGGGTTCCGTATATCTGATTGGAAAATAAGTAAATAAATTATTCGGTTATATTTATTGAAATAAAAAATGTTTTCTTTTTATGAACAATATTAAAATCTTTAGTTATAGAATAAGGTTCATATTTTTTCACCAAGGTTTCTTTTGTGGAATAGGACGCAAACGAGCAGACGGATCACCTGATGTTAAGCGATCATTGCCGCCTATGGACACCCGCAACACTAGAGGAATAACAGGTGTGTTGCGGGCTTTTTAAAAAAGTTTGCCTGTTCGCTTCTTTTACCATAGCTTAAAATTCACAAGTTTGTCTGATTATTACTGGAAATATGGTAGATACGAAAATATTGGTAACTTCAAACTGTGTAAAACAGATTCAAAAACACAATGTATGTATTGTATGTACATGTGTAAACCACATGTATATGGCCAAAAATACTTTCTCGCAAAAACTTTTAACAAAACCTCAATACTACCGAAGCGGTAGGTAACAGTCATTTTAAAATTTTAAAAAAACGACCCTTTCAACCATTTTCCCAGCGCAAAGTAAACAGAATATTTTTATGACTCTAATAAAAGTATAATTTATTCTGTTTACTCAAATACTGTAAAAACAATGAGTCGTTTGCGAACACTGTGAAAATATTAAATTGTTTTTTGAACTTTTGCTGACATTTTTATATCTACGTTTTAATAAATTTTATGCAAATCTGAGAGTGGGCCTTTTACAGGGGTATATTTGTTATTGTTTTATTGCTGGCCCAGTGAAAGCAAGCTCTTATTGACGTCAGAATTAAGATCAACTTACCTTTGAACTTTTTGTAAATCGACATGATGGTTACTATCGTAACTCATTTGAAAACACACTAACCTAACCTAACTCGAACTTACATGTGTACAATTTAGAATACATTTATTTATTTATTTAAGTTTTACACAATTGGAGGACTTAATGCTAACAACATTCTCTGCCACTTATCCTTTGGGTAGTGCAGAAATGAACCAAAGGAGCTTACCAGCTGCAAAAAGGTTATGAGAGGTAGTGGTATTTATCAAAATGAATAAAAGAGCATCAAAAGTATACACATAAAATACGTACATAATAATAAAAATAATAACAACGTTACAGTTACATTTACATAGACAAAATCTCATATTCAAAACGCATAATAACATAAAGCCTATCATCTTGAACTTAGTAATTTCATCCATCAGCCATTGCCTATCTCACTAGTTAAAAAATTTACTTTCTAGACTAACCAAACGATTATGAGACTCAATTATATTAAGTTCATATTCCCCAAATGATACAAGACAACGTTTTCTATACATATTTATATCTACATTAGTCATTATATCTTCATTCATTTCTTTTCCAGAAATATCATCTCCGACATAATCCATCAATCTATCAACTGAATGAGAATCTTTCATTTTTCTATTTCTGGCATCTGTAATCTGGAAACTGTGGTTTGATATCATTCTTTAATATAAGATCATAGTATGATATGAAAATATCTATTAGCTAGACTCCTTATCCGGATTAAAAGTACCTATATAAAAATCTTTGAGGTCTGAAGTTGTTTTATCAAGCTTTTAGATATTTTGTACACCTACTAAGTGGCGATGCTGAAGGTCTTCTGGGAACGTTCCCCAGTGACAGTGATGCGGACGAATTCTTTGACGCCTAATTGATTGTTTTTTTTTTATATTTAGACAGTTTCATTTTTCAATTTTATATTTGACATTGCAATAATGTGATATAACATTATGTTATGTTACGATACTTTCTCAAAGAAGGCGGCATGATTGTTTAGACTTCATTTAAAACTCTATTTACTATGAATTTCACCAAATCCTTCTCAAATGTACGTACAAAGTAAGACCTAAAAAGAGCAAATTACTTCCATGTTTTCGCTCCTCATCGTATATACCCGAACGGTTACGAATGCTTTAATCTAAGGATTACTTACGCAACAATTAGTTTTAATATCTTTCGCGAACATTAGCGCGTAAGCCCTAATAACCAGTGTACGCTCAATTGACTTTTACGAGATACGCCTCGCAGCAGATGTAGGGAATCTCATGTGTATATGTGAACGCCAGTGTCAAGGAGAGTATTTATTTACATTTGTCGGTATGTTTATTTGTGACTTCATTTCTCGCTTAGTAGTAGGGGAGCCCATGAAGGGATTTCGGTAGTTACTCGAGCGCGTCAGAATAACATATGGGGAAAACCTAGTGTCATGTTGAATATACCCAACATATATTCGATCTGATTAGAAGGGGGGGACTGAAAATTAAAAAAAAAGTCTGACTAAATAAAGTCAGTTTCGTCAGATTAAGGGAAGGTAGGTCAATACCGTGCTAAAGGAAGTGCGTTTAAAAAATCTGCCCATTCCAACTTGATTTGCAAGAGTGGGGGGATTTTGAAGGGTTCCCGTTTGTACTCTCCAGAACATTCAACCCCACCATGCAAACTGGCAGATTAAGAGTTTTTTATTATTAAATACACATGGAGCATGTACATTATCAATATCTGACACGCTCGACCATTAGAACAAAAGTTACGCTTAACAATTTCAAAGATCTGTAGATTCCCCCTTCCCCCACTGGTGGAAGAAATTGTCACTAAACCATTTCTTCTTTCTATCAGCATATCTTCAAAATCCAGTAGGTCCCAAGGACGCTCAAGTAAATCCCAATTTAGCATCGTGGGCTCCCCTACTATAGTTAATGAACTGTTTGTCTCTACAGAGGTCGTAATACATTTAGTTTTAAACTGTCGTAGATTGCTTTATGATTTCGAAGGGTTTTGTGATCGATTTTGTTTATTCATCAAAGAAAATAGAAGTCATAGTATAACTCAAATTTTCTGAATTTTGGTTTTACTATCATATTTCTTATGTATAGACCATACATAATATACATACATATTTTGAATCTTGACTAAATTTTGACCAATGATTGATTTTACAAAACTCGCTTCGTAGCAGGTGTCTGAGAGTATATGTCTGTATGTTTATTTTTCAAAGACCATGATGGTGTCTTACAAACAATGTATAGACAATAGACAACTTAATTATTGTTTGAGTAAAAATTCCATAGATTGTTACATGATTTGACAAACCTAACTTTCAGAGTTTTATTTAGAAAATTAAACAATTTTGGATCTTTAGCTGTCGTGTCTAAAGATTAACATCATCAAAAAATGTTCACCATACTAATAATTTAACATAAGTACTACACGAAGGAGTCCCACTCGCAGAAGAAAGCCTAAATATTGAACTGCATAGCATAAAAACTAAACTCATGACCTATCTGTCTTCTTCTATCTATCTATTAACTCTAAAGTCACACCAAGGGAGAGGGCAACAAAGAAAGTACCAACCATCCACTTCCACCCATATCTAGTGAACAACACAACGCAGCCATATTTTTCGCAGCATAAAATTAATCTCACCATAATTCCTCTCCGCACAGTTCTAAGACAAAAGCTTGAGTGTTTTCTCATGCAATGTATACGATTTATACGCAATGATAAACACAGTAACACACTGCTGTTTCTCAACTAGAATAATAAATGTGTGTCAGAAACATGGATGTATAGAAGCTTTTTTTTTTTTTTTTAAGGGGGGAAAATCATCGAATGACTTCTCCCGCCTGGGTGAGGCGGGAGGGAGTGTCAGACTCTTACTGACTAAAAACCACCCCGTTCCTTCTCCTGCACGTCGAGCCGGAGCCCCGGTTACCCGTTAGGTTCTCCGCGACTCCGAATCGGCATCGGCCGTATTGGGCCCCATCTGTGGTGGTCTGATGGCTCTTTGAGGCGCGCGCGGAACGCGACGCGCCGTACGCTCGGGTCTGTTTCTGGTCGGACGGGAAGCCACCCATGCTCGCCGTCCGCAGGCCCGCGCTTACGGTGGCCGGAGATCGTCTCGCGATCCCCGACGCCCGGTGTGTCCTTCGCGATGGCTGGGTTGCGAGGAGGCAGCGCTTCGCTGCCTCACGCGTCCCGCCTCCTCCTTAGCTAGCATGACTGCTTCGCAAAAGGAGGAGACGGCATCCCAGTCCCCCTCGCTCCGCATCATGGCCTGCACTAGGCCCGGACGCGAGAGGTCGCCATCGCCGATCACTTCCCTGAGGACACGGCGGTGCTCAGCCCACGAAGGGCATTCTCCCACCGTGTGTTCCACCGTGTCCTCAGGGCGGTCCTCGCAGTGATGACACCCGGGCGTTTCCTCCCGCCCCATCAGACACAGGTACCTCCCGAAACTTCCATGTCCGGTGAGGACCTGCGTCAGGCGGTAGGTGAGGACGCCGTAGCGTCTCTCAAGCCACTCCTCAAAGAGGGGACTTACCGCTGCGATGGCAGCGAGCCCAATGTATAGAAGCTAGATTAGATAGTCGTAATGTGAGCGTAGTTTTGTGTGGTAGATAATAATTATATTAAAGGCGGTGTTTTTGAAGTAATATAATATTATAATGGTTTTAGCTGATGAGTAGATAAGGAATAGTTTTTGGAGTCAACACTTAAATCAGACGAAATGTCAAATGGATATGGGATGTTCGTCTAAATTTTTACCTGTAGGCTTGTAATACCTCCACTTCTAGTTACCTAAGTACGTAACGAGCATAAAAAAAATTGTGGATCCTTCCTTTATATATCCTTACTATTATAAATGGGAAAGTGAGTTTGTTTGTTTGTTTGTTTGTTTGTTCCGACTTCACGCCGTAACTACTAAACCGATTGCATTGAATTTTTGCAGACGTAAAGTTAGTAGTCTGGATTAAATAATAGGGTACGTTTATCCCGAAAAAATTTGATATTCCCGAGGGAAAACAAAAGTATTGGTATAGATGGCGCTGTATGTATTGGTATATGTCACATAGGCTACTTTTTATCCTTTTGTGACGCGAGCGAAGCCGCAGGTAAAAGCTAGTATTTAATATACTTATAAAATTGATAAAGTACAGTACTTTATCTGACTACAGCTCGAAAATTGAAACTGTAAGTTTACTGAAACTAATAATTGAACTAAAGACTTCAAAGTAAGGTAGCATATTACAACACTTAATGCCACTGTACAATGTAACACCCACTTTTCACTATTTATGTAATGAGTCCCACGTGATAGGGGGTGAGCCTATTGCCATATACCGGGCACAATTTCCAAAGATTCCGTGCGACTACTGAGAATTTTAAAAGAACCCAGTAATACTCTGCAGAAAACCTGAAGCGGCGCAAGTATAACAACCTTGCTAGTAGTTATATCTTTGAGCCGTTTGGGGTTGAGACGCTAGGTCCGTGGTGTCCGAGTGCGCTTAAATTATTCAAAAACATTTCAAAACGCCTGGTTGACACATCTCGTGGTATCCTGGAATCGAACACGACACCCCTTGCACAGTCGCACTTGCGACCACTCGGCCAACGAGGCAGTTCAAACTAGTCTATTTTTATTTCTATACCAAACAACAAAATTGTACAGACATACAAACACTCTTCACTCACCTAAGCGTATCTAGCCCTTTACATCTCTGTACACAATATCATGTAGATTGACATTTCGTGTTTTGCTGACATTGTGTTTTGCTTACCGTACCGGCTCGATCATTGACGGCTGACAGTACATACATATAGTGATATATTAGACTCATATTTATAAAGCCTTGTTATTATTTTTCTGCTGTCTATACGTGTGAATGATGTAGAAATGTGGGTGAGCGTGAAATTGTGACAATATCTGATCGGTAATATTTTATTATAGTTTACATGAAATGTTTTTATTTGGGTTCGTTGATTGAGTAGAAGTAGAAGAAATGACTATCTCTTCTTGTGTTGGGTTTTGAGTTCTAATATACCTCTACAGTCGAGTACAAGATTGAGTTGGATATCCTTTTGGTAAATAATCAGATTATATTGAATTGACAAGTATTAATCTGCATACATGGTGTATCATATTTTATCTATCTTTCTATGTAAGATCCATGATATAATATAGTTCCTTTCGTATTCAACACGATTGGATTATACTGAACAAACATCTTCTAGATCTCTGAATACTTTTTTAACCCAGCCAAAAATTAAACACACTTCCACATCAACAGCCTATAAATGCCCACTGCTGAACAAAGCCTCTTCTAACACGGAGAAGTTTTGAGCATTAATCACCACGCTTGCTCAATGCGGGTTGCCGATTTCAAACTTATAATTAAAAATTATAAGCCCTGGTTTCCTCACGATGTTTTCCTTCATCGTTTGTCAATGGTGTCTGAATAATCTTAGTAAGTACATATAACTCGGAAAAACTCACATTGGTACTTGCCGTTGGTAGGTTCCGGACCCTCATACATGAGAAGTGGGTTAAACCTCCGTGCCACCACGATAAATTAAACATTCACACATAACTAATGCTTCTACTTCTATAGTCTGACCAGCACAAACAGCTGCCATCAGCAAATACGTTATGTTCTTCACGATATTAGACCGCAGACCATGTATAGCCGGGCTTTTTAAATATTCACACCCCTAAAGCGCTGTGGCGCCGCACAGATTTGATGCAGAAGGACCAGATACTTGTAATAGACGAAAATATAACATAACATCATCACGACTTCTATCCCCGAAGGGGTAGGCAGAGGTGCATATTACGGCATTTAATGCAACTTGTACAATGTCTGTCAATCCATGTAATACGTGAGCCTATTGCCATAGATGAAGATTTATGAATAATCATAAGTGTTTCAGTCAGGTCATTGTCCAAGTCTTTTGATTAATCCAAATTACTTATTAGTCTGCCTCGTTGGCCGAGTGGTCGCGAGTGCGACTGCCGGGCAAGGGGTCTCGGGTTCGATTCCCGGGTCGGGCAAAGTATTACTGGATTTTTTAAAAAAATTCTCAGTAGTAGCACGGAGTCTGGAAATGTGCCCGGTATATGGCAATAGGCTCACCCCCTATTACATGGGACTCATAACATAAATAGTGAAAAGTGGGTGTTACTTCTGTGTGCACCTCTGCCTACCCCTTCGGGGATAAAAGGCGTGATGTTATGATGATGACTTATTAGTCTCGCAAAATTCATGATAAACTGCACGGCTGACGCCAAATAACACATTTATCGAGTTCGATCCATAAATGGTTATTTTTTTTGGTGTGATTCACAGATTTTTGTTCCGGATTCACACACGAAATAGGAAAAAATGTGAGTTTGAGGTAACGTAATGTTAGCTTTAAAAACAATATACTGTTTGCTGCTTTCTGATCGAAGTTCATTCTTCGCTACCCAACTTTTCCAACCTCGTTTAAAGCAGTTCTTCTGCGACTTTCCTCGCCCCTTCATCAACCCCTAGAGCGTTCTAGTCCCAGTGATTTAGTTCAGTGTGATTGCGTCAACGGTGCCCTGCGGCCGTTCTCCCATTCACTCGGCGGCCATTTCCCCAAAAAGATTTTGTTTTGATATGAGTTTTTTGTGCCTTACGTTTACGTGTATGCGAAATATATGCAATAGTAGTCTGAGAGGGATGTTCAGAGGATTTACATCATACACAAACGACTGCATGGTTGGCGCCGTGGCTGGGCAACTAGCTGCCGTGCAACGTGTCGCGGGTTCGATTCCCGCACGGAACAACTCTTTGTATGATCCACAGATTGTTGTTCCGGGTCTGGGTGTCATGTGTATGTGATACTGTGTGTTTGTATTACCCACGACACAGGAGAAAACCCAAGCTTGGGGAAACGAATTAAAAAATAAAAACAAAACATTATTTTTCTATTTAAATGAAATTCAAAGATACGTAAAAATATTTCTTTTATAAGTGGAGTTAATAATAATAATAATAATAATAAATAATCTTTATTGTACACCAATTTGAGACAGTATATCCAGGAACAAATAAAGAAAATAGGGTACAAAGGCGGCCTTATCGCTAAAAGCGATATCTACCAGGCAACCTTTGGGTGGATAGAAAACTATAGTAGGATATTAAATGAGGTAGTTATAGCTTGGCGTACTGAGGTGCTTATTTATATAATGTAAAAGTGCAAACATTAAAAAAACAAATTTATTTACTTCTAATATAGAATTATATACATACACACACACATACATACATACATACATTCATACATATATACATATACTAATACATACATAAGTACATTTGTAATTGTTCTAACAGTTGCAATTTTTTTTAATTTCATTACCTTGATTAATTTGTAAATGGTCAACAGTTTTTGGACCTAACCAACCTAATCAAGCTACGCCAGTTCATCAAAAGTTGTTCAATAATAATCCAGCAAAACATAACATTTTTGCTAAAACCTTGTTTAACCATAAAGAATTAGTAATGATACAAATAAAAGCTTGTTATTTTCTTCAACGAACAAACAGAAACAAACCAAATATTAAGAACATTATTATAAGCTGATTGTAATACTTTGTTCTACTCAAAATCGACCCCTTTATGGAATCGAGTACCTACCTACCTACTTACCTATTATTTTCGATGATAAAGTGCAGCCCTATTACAATGTACGAAGATCTATTTTTCAAAGATATGACCGATTACCTAAGACGTTTGTGTATTGGGAGAAGGGGATCTTTTATTCTTTTGTTTCGAAAATCGGCCCAGTTCGGCAGTACAAAAGGTTTTATTTATGAAAACAAAGTAGAGATCTGAATTTATAGACAACCTCAATGGACAATCGGAAAGAATATGTGAATAGTATAGATTCAGGTTTTGGGACAAGATAGTCGATATCTTCTATAGGTTCATATAAAAAAATCGTAGGAAAGTAGAAGAAACTGTACATCGAATATTTTGTTAAAGAAGCCTTGGGGCGTGATTTACAATCGATACCGAACCCAAAAATATGGATTTTAGAATGTTTGTCTGATTGTCTGTATGTATGTCCGGGATGAACTCAAAAAGGGCTGCGTGTATTTACTTCAAATTTTGCATGAATATTACTAACAGGTCGGGTCAACATATAGGCTACATATTATCGTGCTATAATGCATGTAACAAGAAGCATACTTTTCCCAAAAAAATACAATGCATATCAGTGACAATATACAACATTCTATATTTTACTGCAAATTTTAACAAAGACATAACATGACGCCTTTTTATCCCCGAAGGGGTAGGCAGAGGTGTACATTTCGGCGCTTAATGCCACTGTTTAATGTAACACCCACTTTTCACTATTTATGTTACGAGAGTCCCAAGTAATAGGAGGTGAGCCTATTGCCATATTATACATTACATTTCCAGACTCCGTGCTACTACTGAGATTATTAAAAACCCAGTAATACTTTGCCCGACCCGGGAATCGAACTCGAGACCCCATGCCCGGCAGTCGCACTTGCGACCACTCGGCCAACGAGGCAGTCAGCATGTGTAAACAAAGAAAATAGAGTTAAATCTAAAAGCTTCTTTATTTCTCAGAAAATAATACAAGTTTTAGAGTAATCGCAATAAAAAATGTAAGTAGCTATTTATCCGATATTAAAACATAAGACAAACATTTTTGTGTGCTGAACACATCCATTAAAAATTCAATCATACATTCTACGATAACACCTATTATTAGAACATAATTCTTTAGAAAAATTACTTCAGCTAAGGTGCTCAAAAATTAAATTCTGCAGGAGGCTGACATTTTTGTTTGATAAAGGACAAGGGGTCCATTCATCAAGAAAAAATTAAAATAGCTCTATAAACGACCGAAGAATAATACTTTATGGGCCTTTACGTAGGTGTTTAGAAGTAATAATTCTTGTAATGTCTAAATTACAAAAATAGGCTCAATAAATGTTAAGTCTCATGGCGTGTAGTAATCAGCATCATCATCATCATCATCAACAGCCTATAAATGCCCACTGCTGAGCAAAGCCTCTTCTCACACGGAGAAAGTTTGAGCATTAAGCACCACGCTTGCTCAATGCGGGTCGTCGATTACAAACTTAGAATTAGACTTTTCAATCCCAGGTTTCCTCACGATGTTTTCCTTCATCGTTTGGCAGTAGTGTCTAAACAATCTTAGAAAGTACATATAACTCGGAAAAAGTCACATTGGTACTTGCCGTTGGTAGGTAGAAAGTGATTCTGTAATGTTATGTTACAGTAATAATAATTTATGTACTTACTGCCCAGTCACTCCATAATAATATCAAGTAAAATTAATGACCTGACTGCACCAGAGTGCCGTCCTAAGTAGCAACTATTGGGTGATTTAGTTAATTACAGTAATTAACAACAGACCCTGGTCTTAGGCTGAAAGAAATATTTCGTTTGGGCAACTAATCTTTTAGTATTTCTGGTTCTGACGTTGCTTATGATTGGAGTTAATTTAGTGCTCTGGCATCGTATACACAGTAGTCAATCCTACTGCATGACTACGTCTATAAAAAAATAAAAAAAAACATTGAGCAACCAATACATTGGTGTAGGTGATCCACAGAACCATAGATAAAGATTTTATCGAATAAAAATATTTTCTCTATCACGTCACTATGTAAATTGTAAATAACAAGAATGACGTCATGTTTTATGCCTTATTTTATGTCTAGTAATAAGCAATAAAGACTAGAATCTAGAATATTAATCGAACAGATTAACGAAGTAAGTTTCCTAACAATTCAGTTGCAAAGCAAAAAAAAACATAGCCATTATAGAAGGCTATGGTTTCAGCGGCCACGAGGTAAAAGTTTTCAACATTTTTTGTTCCATAATCTTTGCTTTTAAGGATCGACAGTTTAAAGTGGTATTTTTAATTAAAATTGAGTTTTTATTTACTTTGTGAAAGTGCTTTTAGTTCTTAATTGGACAAGATCTTACTGTGCTCTTTTTGTAAAAGATAGCTTTGAGAAAGACTAATTTTTTATATTTATGGTATATTAGCAAACCATGGTAGCCAGAAAACAATCAATAATGACATTTAGAAAAACTTACTTAAGAGTGCGTGCTCTCACCACCAGAGCGACTGCCTCTTTGGCCGAGTGGTCGCAAGCGCGACTGCCGGGCAAGGGGTCTCGGGTTCGATTCCCGGGTCGGGCAAAGTATTACTGGGTTTTGTTCAAAATTCTCAGTAGTAGCACGGAGTCTGGAATTGTGCCCGGTATATGGCAATAGGCTCACCCCCTATTAGATTGGACTCATAACGTAAATAGTGAAAGGTGGGTGTTATATTGTACAGTGGCATAATGTGCACCTCTGCCTGCCCCTTCGGGTATAAAAGGCGTGATGTTATGTTATGTTACTTAAGAGTAAGTAGTTGGTGACTATCACATTATTTGATCCAATGCCAAATATCAGCCAAGCTCACTGATCACGCTTGGTCTCTACACAAAACAATATCGTACGCAATTGTAATGTCGAAATAATCCCTCAATTTTAGTCAAACGTTGTGTGTATCAGACAACCGGTACACAATTACCCACTGTTTCAAATTAGGTTTACTGGTAGACTATAACAAAACATGAATATTAACCAACGTGGAGTTTAGAATAGTAGTGCATACATGGTATGGAATAGAAAGGAACCACGCATTTAGTTCGTCAATCAGATAATAGGAATGAGTGGTGGGAGCTAGCTACGTCATTTTTGAGTATACAAAAAAGTGACTTCACGCGATGTTTCAAATCAATATATCGTCGAAAGTTATTTGTTTCCATATGAAAATTAAAATACATATCTAATGTTTTTAAATAATCTAACAGAGGGATATTAAAATAAAAAAATGTCATAGCTATTATCATCAATAAATGTCAGACGTATTCCCTATATTGTATAAAAAATTTACTAAATATTACTTGAATGAAGTGCATTAAATTCTGTACCCATAGGAATAGCTACGTATTTTTGTGCATTGCTTCTATTTTAAACACATAATTGACGCTACACAATGACTGTATTCATCCACTACCCTATTTCCAAAAAATTTAAAAGCTAAAAATATCTATTATTTAACCAGTATACTATAGTAGTCTTTGCTATTATTAGTCAATCGTATTTCTAGATTACTCACCCACTGATAGGTAAGAAGTCGGTGCCACAAGATTTAAACAAAATTATTCGTAAACCCGCAATAGACATCGTAAATTAAGTTGTGTCCAATTTTATGACAGATTATAACTATGACCATTGACCTATGTTATATTTTGTATGTTAATATCCCTTAACAATAGTAAAATTCTATCTTCAACCAGACAACAAACTTCACAACACCGACAGCGTTTACTCATAGCTCGATAGATGGCGTTAGGAGTCAAATTAAATCGCGCTATGGTTTCGTTACCGGCGCGAATACACCTCCACGGCCATTTCAACGATTAATTTTCAGGTAAGGGATCACCATCATTTAACATAAATTTTTGAATAGTCAGTTGCATGTTTACTGACTTTATAGTACATAGAAAATAATCATTATTATTATTATATGTCATCATATTCAAATTTGACTTAGCAGGCAGGTTGGAAATCACAGTTTAACTCGTCGAATACCGTCATTATAGACACAATTATAGAACAATAGGTTGCGGTCACCGGTGACCGCTTGGTGTTTGACAGTTTAAGAGGTTCAAGTTTATCCAATATTCATAAGCTCGACCGGAGCGATACCACGCGCCACGGCCTCACAGAAAACCGACGTGAAACCATGCTTGCGTTGTGTTTCCTCGTGTGAGTAAGGTTATTGGAGGCCCAATTACCCTCCCCCCTCCCCAACCCCTTAATGTCATACAATACTCAGATTCCTAATTCATAAAAAGCCGGTAACGCACTTATAACACGTCTGGTATTCCGGGTCCATGGGCGACGCCGATTGCTTACCGTCAGGTGATCCGACTCGTTGGCCTCCTATACCATAAAAAAACGCATACATCCTGTACAATTCAGTTTTGCATAAAAGAAACGAGTAAATACTAACCCAGTACAATCTATTAAACGATCGTTATATAACTGGCACCTAATAAAAAGAAAAAAGATTATGAACGATAAAAAATATTCTTTTTTTAAAATCAGCATCTCAAAGGGCCCCAAGCGACGGCCGCTTCAAAGGGCTCTCGAATAAAGGAATGATTTATTAATTCGTATTTTAGACAAGTACCTTGTACTCGACTTGATTTAGTGTCAATAATATTTAAATTAAGACTATGATTTAAACTGTACTTTAAACACAGTTTGTTAGAATTGGTTTTCAACTATAACAGTTTGACATGACTGATAGTAATCACCATCTTGGATTGTATTGTGACGTCATAGTTTTGTTTATTTGTGTTATGATGTAATTTTTTATTGTTTATCAGAGGTTTAATAATTCTTTAACGCCATTACTTTCGTAAAAATATGCAAAAAGCATAATCGTGTAACGTATAATTATTAGGAAATATTTTTAAATCTCTGAAATATTATACCGTGTTTACTTAATGAACTAGAAGAATCTATTTATTAAAGAAACTTTTTCTTCTAACTAATATCGAGAAACGTTTAAAATGTTCAAATAGAAACACAAAACCTTCAATCTAGCAAAACGAATACAGATAACACATGAGCGCCACACAATCCATTTTCCACAACCGTTGAGCGTTCCTTTTTCAAATCTAACACCAAACGGCTGCGTTCTCAAATAGTCGAATGCGGGATAAAACGAATACGACAATCCTTCGGACGAAGTTTCCGAACCTACCGAATCTATGTTCCGAAGTATTTGCCAAACGGAATTAAATCGGTCTCGGCAATACGTCAAAGGGACTGCCGTGATTAGTCTATATTTGAATTATGGTGGAATCCAATTGATTTATTGTTGTGAATGGACAGTAGACGTTGTTTGGTCTTAGAAGTCGGGTTTTGAAGTTTGAGACGTTACTTTCAAAATCTCTATTTTAGATTATTCTTTATTTCATTTGTGCTTTGTAATAGAAAATTAACATTAATACTTACACAGAATTGCACAGGCCTCGCGAGTTTATGGGTATCATCATTGTCAACAGCAGCCCATAACAGTTCACTGTCGAATTATGGGTCTCCTCCACATTATTATTTCTGTTTTGTTCTCTTTAACTCGTAAGTATATTTATTTTATTTCTTTTTCCTTCTTCTCTTAATTTAATAATTTAATGTCTTCTGATTCACTTCGCTGCGGGAACCAAGACAGTTATTCATGTCCCTGGGACGCGCCGGACTTCAGTGTTCCGGTATTTTAATATTTGGATCTACTGTAGATCCTGGGCATCAGTGGCGGGCTTGTAACTCGTAAGTAATAGCTATCTAAATCCCCTCAACTTGTATGCTGTGCATGCAACCCTTACTTAAAATAGTTCACGTTGCACTTAATTGATCTAAGGCTAAAAGCAGACTAGGCCCCACTGTAAATATGTATGTACGCCTATATGGAGCCGCGGAGAACGTAAACGGTTACCGGGTCTCCGGCTCGAAATGCAGGATATTAATACTCCTGCACTGAACGGGATGGTTTTTAGTCAGTAAGAGTCTGATACTCCATCCCTCCTCACCCAGGCGAGAGAAGCCATTCGAAGATATTCTCCCCTTAAAAAAATGGCCCCACTGTACAAAAGCAAGCAGGATTTTGATACATAGGTAGTAGGTAGGTATGTCACTTATAAAACCATATCTAGCATCGATGTAACACACATGATTATATGCTTATTTATGTGTGTGCCCAGTATGTTTTAATGGCGTCATCACGAACGTGCATAATATTTTGTAGCGGTTAAAAATAGGTCAAATGCATTGAGAGGCTTTGCGAAAATGCCGCGTATTTTCATACCCTGTATGGTAAAATTTCATAAATTTATGTTTTAATGATAACAATTGTTTAAGTAAACTTTATTATTTCTCTTAATATAATTGTACGAGTCATGTATCGTACAGGGCACGCGCACATTCACATCAGCACTTTTACATTGCTTTACTCAAATCACTGTATAAAGCGCCAGTACACGTTCAGCACTCATATACATTTGTACTCACCACTTCAACCTAGATAGCATTAGTTATTTGCCCGGTAAGCGGTTTAACCGGTAATTCGGTTTTGAAACCATGACATATCTCGGAGTCATGTCACAGAAGGCATAAAGGTTCAATGTAAGTAAAAGTTTTGGGCCAATAGTTAAAAATATGTAATGGTGTACCTAAATCAAATAAATATATTCAACTTAAAATATAAATAACTAATAACTTAAGTAGGCATCTGTGGACACGATTACAAATAACGACAGAGTAAAAGTTTATGAGATTGTAAGTGAATAAGTCACTTGGAAATACGACACATTAATTCGGTTTCTTGGATTCTATTGTTAACAAAACATTTTTAATTTTATTTAAGGATTTAATTCATTCGTATAATATATATAAGTGTGGGAGAGCCACTGAGCCATGCTTCGGCACGAATGGGCCGGCTCGACCGGAGTGATACCACGGCCTCACAGAAAACCGACGTGAAGCAACGCTTGCGTTGTGTTTCGTCGTGTGAGTGAGGTTACCGGAGGCCCAATTATCCTTCCCTTCCCCAATCTCCCCAATTCCTGAATCCCCAACGATCCTCAAACTCCTAATCTCCAAAAGGCCGGTAACGCACTTGTGACGCCTCTGGTGTTCCAGGTGTCAATGGGCGACGCCGATTGCTTACACTCAGGTGATCCGTCTGCTCGTATACCGGCTTATGCCTTAAAAAAAAAATAAATAAATACAGAAGCAAATCCTTAGAGGAGGCCTTTGTCGAAAGACAAGCTGTTGTAAGAGGAGAGAAACCAATTGCTGAGATAATGTTAGAGTAGTTTTTAAGTTTGTTTATTTAACTCTGTTACAACTTTGGTTACAACTGTAATTCTTGTTATTGTAACTACAGCAATAAAGGCTTATTTTATTATTTTATTTTTTATAATACAGAAGAGCATAATACAATGTATGACTACTTTTATTATATACTTAGAGGTACGCATACTTTTCACTAGTTATTTTGCAAGTCATAATGAAGTAAGTATCGAGTCTGATCCCGTATTTTATACTGAGCACATTTCTATACCCTTCGGCTCTTTTCTCTTATTCTTACAAAAATTAGTACTTACTTTACCCTTTCTAGGCGAACTTGTGATCACTCGACCATCCAGGCAAACATAATATAAATGATAGTTACACAGAACTTTCTTCCATCGTAAAAATCAATCTCGCATTAACTAACAACTAATACAACAAGAATAAAACAAAATGACTATCTTATCAAATAAACAACATCGACGTTTGAAACAACAAAAACAATTTGTCGTAATGAAAACTCGACGGAAGTCGTAACCTCCGAGTTATCACTATTTGACTTTTCCGACTCCTTGTGTCTATACAAGTGCGTTAATTCGCCGCGAGAGGGCGTCGTGCTTCGAATCCTAAATTGCAATTTATCGTTTAGATCGTTTTTGGATTTCCGTCCTCGATTTTCGTTGTGGTCTCGGATTGAATGGTGATTTGTGACAATTATTTCGGGGATTGTGTGGCGAATTTGGGAGGATCAACTGTTTTAGAGCGTTTGAATGCAATTCAGGCGCAATAGATAGTTTGTAATTTATGAATGTGTTACTTTTCGTTTATTACTGACCCTGAATAGATAGACATAATTTATTTTATAGGTCAGGAGGCAAATGAGTCGATAGTTCACCTGATTGTAAAAGATCAGCTTACCTTATGCTTAGCTCAGCTTAACGTCATGTTACTCATGAGTAAACCCTATAACCCATTTAATAAATAAGTACCTACATCAACTTTTTCCATAAATATTAAACTAACTTTATCAACTTCCGTATTTTTTCCATAATACATTGGAATGCAGCTATTTTATCATTTTCATCGCTTGTTAAGAATTTGGGGAAAAAGTGTCATTAATCATAGTTTGGAAAATGGGAAGGGTTTCGAGAAAATGGGTGAGCAGAGATTTTTTTCATATTTATTCATTGTTAAGGATCATTGCGTTTAGAAAGGGATGTAAGAATGACTGGACTATAAGATGTGGTTATTGTTTGTTTACAAAATAGTATCTTATATGTACTTATTATACCTATTGCTAAAGAGTTTCTTTGTTTGTTTGACCGCACTAATCTCAGGAATCATCATCAACAGCCTATAAATGCCCACTGCTGAGCAAAGCCACGGAAGGTTTGAGAATTACCACGCTTGCTCAATGCGGGTTGGCGATTACAAACTTATAGTTTTCCTTCACCGTTTGTCACTGATGTCTAGGTATTCTTCGATAATATATGTAACTAGAAAAAAGTCACAACACAATATAAGACACAACAAGGTGTGATTGCTCGACGAAGTCGAATCTACTGATTTCAAGCTGTACTAGGGGCCTATAATCATGAGTAGCGCGGCAACTTGAGGCACCCAATATTTAATTTGAAAAGCACTCAAGTCCAATAACAACTCCTCAATTTAAACAACAATTAATACTTATCAGTTCTCATACTTATTGGCCAAAATCTTGATTATTTAACTAATAATAGATGAAAAGCAATTTTGCGTGAGATTCGATCTTAGCAACTAACGAAGTGATTTCCAAAGCTTGTAAATTGATTTTAAATTGCCACTAACTCAAACTTCGGCTACGCTTACCAATTTACCAGTCACGCAAAAACTCTAATTATGTTACATAACTTTAGAGCTTGTTTTTCCTTGAAGGCATAGGCTGGAGTAGAGGAAAATTGTTTTTTCGTAAGGTAAGTAGTAAAATGTTTTGTGTAGGTAATTTTAGGAGCTATTTCGTTGGTGAGAATCCTTACATACTCTCTTACTTCTCTAACCTACTAATATTCATCATCAAGTACTCTTGAATACTTTCAACAGCCTATAAATGCCCACTGCTGAGCAAAGCCTCCTCTCATACGGAGAAGCTTGCTCAATGCGGATTGGTGATTACAAACTTATAATTAGAAATTATAGGTCCAGGTATCCTCACGATGTTTTCCTTTATTGTTTGTCAGTGGTATCTAAACAATGTTAGAAAGTACATATAACTCGGAAAAATCACATTGGTACTTACCGTTGGTAGGTTTCGGATCCGCACCATCATGTATGAGAAGCTGGCGTCTTGAACCTCAGAGCCACCACGAGATTCTACTAGGATTAAAAACTAGCTTCTGCATCGGCTTTGCCCGCGTTCCCAGGAGTAAAAGTAGCCAAGGTCCAGACCATGATCTACCTCTGTTCTGAGTCGGAGTCTTGAAATGATCCCGGCATATGGCATTATACCATACTGACGGGACTCATAACACAAATAGTGAAAAGTGGGTGTTATATTGTACAGTGGCATTGAGTGCCGTAATGTGAACCTCTGCCTACCCCTTCGGGTATTAAACGGTGTGATGTTATGTAGGCTCTAATTCCGATCCAAGAACGGAATCATAAAATTACGAACATAAAGTCCTGCGCTTTCATTAACGTCAACAAACAAACAAACACAAAAGCCCCGTAAGCCCATTCTGGCCATTTCCCAACTAGGCTATGAGGCTATAAGTTTCCCAAACAAAAATTGTAGCCGAAAATGCAGTATCACGCGGCTATCGGGTCTTAAAACACCACGTCATGTTCACGCAAAATGGCCAAAGGCAATTTTGGAGTCCATTTTGTTTGCTTCCAAATCTGGCTAATCGTTAGCGATGGAAAATATTGACTTTAATTATGTTTTTAAATAGGTTAGGTAACCTTTGAACTTTCCTGGTCTTGATGAAGATTTCTACCTCTACAACATGTTTCGAGCTGGTCTTTTTTAAATGAGTGTAGTAATGTTTTTTCTTTTAATAGAACATAACATTTCATCACCCCTTTTTACGTAGGTGCACATTACTGAACTTAATGCTACTATACCTCTACAGTGTAACACCCATTTTTCATGAGTTTTGTTATAAGTTCTACATATTAAGGGGTGAGTTTATACCCAGATTCTAGACCCAATTTCCGTATCGCTATGACAATTGATAATACATTGATAATTATATTAAATCGATGACGCGACCTAAGTGCCCTTTCAGTATTTTAAAACTGTTGACATAACTTTTTAACCCATTGAAACATTGAGATGGACAAAGATAATAAAAACTATGTCTTTTAAAAAGACTAACAAAATTTTGTTAAACACCTGTGGCTTTTTAATTGAAAGTCGTTCTTAGAATTGACTCAACTTTGTATATCTTAATGTTAATATGATTTATCAAACGGACACTTTTTTAAATTTTGGAATAATGTGAAATCGGCCTCCGGTGAACGCAAGCGATGTTTCACATCAGTTTTCTGTGAGGCCGTGGTATCACTCCGGTCGAGCCGGCCCATTGCTACTATGGCTTTCCGACACATCAAATTATTGGCCTAAAAAACCTAAACCTACTTTTTAGTGTCCATTTAGATACAGAATTATCTTAGGGCGTAGGTTTGGTAATTGCTAATACTACAACGTACAAAAAATACAAAGAGATGAACTTCTAAGAAAATATAAGACTCTGAATAAATAAAATTAAATCGGAGAATATTTTACTAAAATGCTCATCTATATCCTTCTACATTACATTAATTATATCTGGAGTCTTATTTCGTAAAAAATACTTAAAATACTCCAAGGTAAAGCCTTACACTGTAATTACAGTGTTTATTATACTTCGGAGTAAAATAACGTAATGTTACGAGGTCGTAAAAACTTAGAAATGATTTTATTTAAATCTAAGTAAGGAATATAAAATACCTAAATATTAGCGTTGGTTTTTTGTGGTTTTATGTACTTATTAACGCTTTTTTTTGAGTTTCATTTTAGTTTCATGTGAACACGATGTTTATTCATTTTGATTATTTGCAATTTTTCTGTTCCCGTTAATTTGACCAACATTTTATCTTTGTTATGTAAATTCTGCTATAAAAGGTAATACTCAGAACTATACTCTCATATTTTTAATTCCTTTATTATAGTACATTTCAGATAGGAAGGAGACGGTACTACGGCTACATTTCTGTTGTAAACTGTTAAAGGCAATTCGCTAACATCGGTCACCGTTGACCCCCATTGCGTTTAATGTGTTAATGTATCAACTAGAAATTTTGTGACGATAAAATTGAGCACCTAGCTTCACTGACAGACTGACGGACAATTAAATAATGACGTTTCAAAAGTGTTTAATTACAGATTACCTAATGAAATAAATGCTTTGACGATGAGTTAAGTAATAATTCTATCGATTACCATTAGGTGATGCTCGTTTGCCTCCTATTCCATAAAAAAAAGAGTTTGATGAACTCATATCAACCCTACTTGAAGTACACCAGAGGTAGGTACAGAGAAAACTTGCGACACTAAAAAAAACTTCTGATAACATTTTGTTCTGGCAACCCTTGAATAAAAGAATTCTGTCGCAGTATCGTATATTAAAGTTATTTATCAATATCGAGCTCAAGTATCATTCTTGTGATTAATGGATGTGTTCAGGGATATTGCTACCTAGAACGTGTTTCTCTTCTATCAAACTTACTTAAGTAACAGTTTTGTGGTCTTAAACTGTCAAATACCAAGCAGTCACCGGTGACTGCAACCTATTGTTCTATAATTGTGTCTATAATGACGGTACTTGACGAGTTAAAGAGTGAATATTGATAATATAATTTATCTTCCAAAAAATAAACCTGCTTGTTCAATATGTACTGTAAAAGACATTCGGTTCCATTTTTAAAACTTCGGAACGCCTTTTATTCCCGAAGAGGTATAATAGGTTTACCCGGCACATTTCCAGACTCCGTGCTACTACTGAGATTTTTAAAAAACCCAGTAATACTTTGCTCGACCCCGGAATCGAACCCAAGACCCCTCTCACCTTCGTCTATGTAGATTCATAATTCTGGTCAATAAAGTGGTTGAAAGTGTGAAGTTGTCCTTTTCCACGACCTATGTGACATCGGTGTCACCTACTTGGAGGTACGTACGCGTCTAATGTCCTGACTTCCCCATGAAACGTGGCTTTTCAGATTATGACATATATAACATCACATATTTTATTCCTTCGAAACAGTAGATAGATGTGCACATATTAATTGTGACACATACTTGAAACAAAATACAAAAGCCTTATACGTATATCGTTTTCGTCCCGAAATGAAATGGTTCTGTCTTGGTAATACAATAGTTTTAGAAAGAAATTAAATGTTTAAAACAAATATTATTGGTGAACCATTGCAAAAAGCTAACTTCGAAAGCGCATACGAACTCATAGTACGTCATCAAAACATCACCCCATGTAATTCTCGAAGAGGTATCTCGTCGTAGGGTACCAATAGTGCCTACAAAATGTCTATTGTTCCATGTGCGAGTGTCAATGAACAATTTTTTAAACTTAAAAAAAAATAACGACGTCTTTATTTTTATTTCTACTTTATACATCGAAAGTCCTACTAATGCCAAATGTTTTGCCGCGGGATGAAAACGAAATAGATTTCACGAAGTATTTTTTATTAATTTACAAAAGATTGGTTTTTTTTATTGGGACAAGCCCGCCACAACCTCCCAAAACCGCCGCAACTCCTGTAAGCCAAGACCTATAGTAGATACAACCATGAACACACCGGAAAACTGAAATTATAAAAGAATTGAAAAATAAAGAAAAATACACTTATCAACGTTCATTATGAGTCCCTGGTAATAGAGGGGATCCATTCCCAGTAACCGAAGTACCTGCTAAAACCATTAGAATGCTATCAATAGAATTTACTCTCGATACGTAAGAATACCTTTACCACAAGATAGGGTTACCGTACCTACGTATTTAAGTACGACGGTACGTACTGACAATGTTAAGCGTCGTCTTACAAGGCACAACCCTAATTAATGTGGCCCTACCATAAAATGACCCTTTAACCAAAAACCTATACTTTACCCCTGACGTAAGGTAATCCCCTAATTGGGCTCCTAAGTTGGGCTGCGGTCGGTTGAATGGTACTCTAAAAACTATTTCTTGAGAATGAAATGGGAGAATTTTGTAACAGTTATGTATGTACATTTTGACTGCATCATTGGTCAAGTTGTCATAACCACGACTGCTGAACTTAGGGATCTGGAAGTCATTTCTTCAATGAGCCAATATTTTCGATCATAACATAACAAAGTAGGTATACGTAGTAGTTGTATACAAAGTATTAAATTTTTTTCCATAACTATCATACTGACAAAGGCTTTAGACAAGTCAGAGAAACACTCGACAAATTCCCAACGATTATTTTACACGTTGTAAAAAAACTAGCACTCTAATAAGTATAATAAACACCAAAGAAGCGTCGAAATCTAGCCTGAATATTTCGGTTCAACAGTAAAGAGGTCTGATCTTGCGTTGTAGACAAGTAATGCATGCCTTTGCCTATTTACTAAGATAAAGCATAATCTGGTGTTATGTTTATCAAATCTACAACGAATCTAAAATCATTATCTCTCAATATTACCAACCAAAACTCATTAGCCCATAGATAATAAACATTCACGGTAGGGTAGATCGCCGCCCGACCAAAACCAGACCTAGACCCGCGCTAACTGATTGCCACGCAACGGGGTTCGATTCCCGCACGGAACAAGTCTTTGTGTGATCCACAGATTTTATTGTGGCGACACATGTTACAAGTCAACGGATGACGTCATAAAAAATCTTAAATCGCACATGCAAAGTTTACATTCGATTTAACACGGGTAGAAAATCCCAACGCACAACTGTTGGGCAGAAAGCCCGAAAGCCTGACTAATCCAATCCCTCGCCTGCTGTAGCAGGCAGCGAGCGCATCCGCCGAAACAGGCATCGGCCTGGATCGCGCGACCTCGCGCTCCCAGCCGGAGACGCAGAGAAGACCCGACGACAACTGTTGGGCAGAAAGCCCGCCAGGCACGAACACCTCGCCTGGTCGGAGGATCCTCCTTTTCCGATCTTATGGAACTATACTCTCTGTTACCTAAAGTATCATGTGTATGTGAACTTGTATGTTTGTGTAACACATAGGAGAAAATGCTAGTGTGTGCCAACGTATATAAAAAAAAATTCCCGAAAGCAATTTCATCAGTTGGCGATGTCGATTAAAAATACTAGCATACTACATCAAACACCAAGAGTTTCAAGAGAGCATCGGAACATGGCCTGAATATTTCAGTTACAGTTGTAAAGGCCTACGGACCTTCACATTCTCATACATTCTTAAGCAGTTTCACTCCAACAAGATTTACAAAGAAACTTTTCAACTTAGGGTCGAAAATTTAAAATTCGACCGTTATATTTTTCGTGTAGGTATTTTATGGCGACTCAAATGGGGGTTTGATTAAAAAAATTCTTGTGGAAAATATTTCGGGTAGTATTTTTTTTTTGTCTAATTTGAAGATATTTGCGAGTTATTGTTTTTTTAATTATGACTGCACAAACATGTAGTATGACAAGATAGTGCATTTTTATGTACATACTTGCCCATTAATTTTTCAACTGACTGTTTTGTATGAATTGCTATTGATCATTGATTTCTCTCTTTTAGAATATTGCAACGATTTTTATCCACATATTTAAATATACAAAAGGTAATGTATCAGAGAGATTGCAAAATATATTTTTTTATAAGAATATCGACTCTACATTTTGGAACGAGCACGAACACCAACAGCTTCACTGATGAACAGACTGATAGACTATTATTTATTTTGTATTTGTCGACGTTTCAAAAGTACCAAATTATGGTTTAACTGAAATAAATGCTTTGACTTTGACTTTGATGTCATGAAGAACCTATGCCTAACAGTTATCGCTAAAACTGTAACGTGGTATCTCATTATATTTATACTCGACGCATGAAAATAGGCCCACTTCGTATTACCATAGGAATGGTTGTAAGTTATTTGGCCTCTGCCTACCCATTGCCAGTACAACGAACATAATAATATTGCCAGTTTCTTCTATTACAATATTCCTTTACTCATCTTAAAATCTTCAAGTAGAGGGGTGGACTTCATATCAGAAGAATCATCTAACAATCAAACCTTTGAATGATGCAGAAAAGAGTCAATCAATGTTAGATGATGTACTAGCTGTTGCTCGCGACTTCGTCCGCGTAAAATAATGACTTCTGGCAGAATTTAGGCTTTTGCATAAGTCTTTATTAAGAGATTTTCTACGGTAATGAATGTCGTCAGAATTGATTCAGTATCTACCTTAAGGCTTCTCCCCTGTAGATGATATGATGACGTGATAATATGTAGCCTGTTGACCCAATTTTTTAGTAATATTAATGCAAAATTTGAAGTAAATGCATGCAGTACTTTTTGAGATCATCACAAATAAAAATTCTCAAAACCATATTTTTAGGTGCGGTATCGATTATAAATCACGCACCAAGATTTTTTTTAAATATTCTATGTACAGTTTTGACTTTTCTACTATTTTTTTATATGTATAGATAGATACTTCATGGTTGCAAATCTCAGTTGGTAAATCGATACAAGACCTCTTTATATATACATTTTTTTTTTTTTTAAGGGGGGAAAATCATCGAATGACTGCTCCCGCCTGGGTGAGGCGGGAGGGAGTGTCAGACTCTTACTGACTAAAAACCACCCCGTTCCTTCTCCTGCACGTCGAGCACGTGCAGGAGAAGGATTATATATACATAGAGGTATATTATACTTACATATGTATAATATACTAGCAGCCCGTCCCGGCTTCGCACGGGGTACACTTTTTTTTTCAAAATAAATGTAGCCTATGTCAAATTGGAAGAATGTAGCATTCTATTGGTGAAAGATTTTTTTAAATCGGCCCAGTACTTTTTGAGCCTATTCATTATAAGCATACAAAAATAGGTACAAATCTTTCCTCTTTATAATAGGTATTAGTATAGATATACACTCGATATACATATACTCGATGTATTGTTAGAAATGTTTCGAAAACTCCTCGGTCCTTTCCGATGCGGGCTCTAAAATGTTGAACGTGAACCCGATGAACATGTACTTTTTACTTAACTTTTGAATTAAAAATAACGCGACCATTTTTTAATTAATGAAGCCAAACCTTTTTCTTTTTATGAGATATTTTTTTGGAATTTTATTAGACCTTTTTTTGAATAATTATTGATTATGTTTAATTACAATTGTATTTAAATTGTCGTGGATTACATTTGTAATGACGGTACCGATTTTACTACTTTTTTTAAACTTTTTTACGTGATGTTTTACTCTAGGGAGTGAATGTCAATGG
This sequence comes from Spodoptera picta, assembly GCA_038387885.1. Taxonomy (NCBI): domain Eukaryota; kingdom Metazoa; phylum Arthropoda; class Insecta; order Lepidoptera; family Noctuidae; genus Spodoptera; species Spodoptera picta. The sequence goes on along the minus strand of JAZHFQ010000761.1, from coordinate 7,337,852 downwards.
ACTTATATAACAGTGCACCATGATTGTGTTTTCTTCTTCGTTTATTTTAAAAATCCCCAAATGAAACAAATTAATAAAATTAATATTATATACGCTGTAATCAATGAGTTGTCCAATAACACAGCGTGTGAAATAAACACGATATGAGCCTTATTAATATTTAAATTATTTATAACTAATGAATAGCCCCGATATACTTGTAGAAATCTAATAACGTTTTTACAATACCTAACCTTCAGTGCTGAAATTTACAAAAAAGTTTACACAACTTTAAAAAACTTACCGCGAACTTTAGAAAAACTTCTCTCCGAACACCAAACACGAATATGAAAACACACAAAATTTAATACACGAACAGTATACTTTATTTACTTAAAATAATTTTATCGAAGTTATATTTCTATAAATTTTTACTGAAGAGACCGGGACACGAGCGCTGAACGCCACGGCAACCGCTGTACTGAAGTAACGAACTAGCCGACCAATTTAGGTGAAGCCCCAATTCCTCAGCATGTTTGTCTGCATTGCCCACTGACGTTAGAGTTTGGGGAGGGGTTGGAGGTCTATGTGTGCTGGTCGGAGCCCTTTGCGGGTTATGGGGATTGAATATCAATTTACTAGAGGTATAATATGTAAACAGTTATCGTAATTATATCTTAGGATATTGGTATGTACACTATCAAGTTATGGTAACAGTACATAATAATATGTATAAAGAAGCTCAGAAATCCAATAACCTATAATAGTAATTTTAAGTCATTCTCAGTAATAGCACAGATTTTGGAATTGTGCCCGGTATATGGCAATAGGCTCACCTCGTATTACATGGGACTCGTAACATAAATAGTGAAAAATGGGTGTTACGTTGTACAGTGGCATAATGTGCACATCTGCCTGACCCTCCGGGGATAAAAGGCGTGATATTATGAGTAATTTTAAGTTAGTTTTTATAGCAATACTGAATAGATTAATAATGACGGACAATATCACTTTCAGTACATATTTTTCTCTGGTTTTCATTTTAGACTGTCATTGATAATACTAATAATAAATAATACTCTGACATAGTTGTCGACATAATTGCCGAGTTTGAGAACTTATGTTTTTAGGAGCTATTTTTCAGAAGCAAAAGGTTACATATTGAATAGATTCTAGTTGTCCCCGCGATTTCGTCAGCGTGGAATAGTAAAGATTCACAGCTCCTCCCCTATGACCGGCCTATTGTATTATTCATGCAAAATTTGAAGTAAATCCATGCAGTACTTTTTTAGTTTAGCCCGGACATACATACAGACAAACAGACAAAAATCTTAAAACATTATATTTCTGGCTTCGATATCTACTGTAGATCAAGTCCCAAGTAATTTTTTTTTTAATATTCAATGTACAGTTTTGACTTTTCTACGTTTTTTTAATCGACTTTAAATAAGGAGGAGGTTCTCAATTCGACCGTATATATGTTTTTTTATATGTATAGATAATATATGTTATTAATTAGTCAAGTAATCGCTTGCACAATTGCCAAGCAAAGATCCTCCTCCTCAGTGCTGAGGTTTGTGACTACCCTTCTGCATCACCTTCTCGCGATTGATTCATTTCCATTCATGTCTGTGGAGGTTCCTAGAAGTGGAATTGAGTGTGGTGTGGATCTCATCGGTCCATTGTGTCGGGCTGCGACTACGAGGCTTTTCCCATCAACTTTCCCAGTCACAATGAGTCTCTCTAAGTTGTCAAAATTAACATTAACATATCATCACGCCTTTTATCCCCGAAGGGGTAGGCAGAGGTGTACATTATGTCACTGTACAATGTAATACCCACTTTTCACTATTTATGCTATGAGTCCCATGTAATAGGAGGTGAGCCTATTGCCATATACCGAGCACAATTCCAGACTCCGTGCTACTACTGAGAGTTATTTTATAAACCCAGTAATATTTTGCCCGACCCGGGAATCGAACCCGAGCCCCTTGCCCGGCAGTCGCACTTGCGACCACTCGGCCAAAGAGGCAGTTGTTAAAGTAAAGCGAAAATATACGGTTCAATTTCCGGATCAACCAAAAACCTCTATCAGACCTTATCTCTGCAACTTTTTCAAGTAGAATAAGTGAAACGACCAATATTCAATTCAGTTCTACCTTTTAAACTACTTCATAGACGGAGCTTAAGTCGTCTTATCTTGCATTGAATTGAACGAGATTTTTATCTCTCGAACGTTTTATTTGAATCTTAAATTCTTGTAATTGATTCTTAAATCGTAATAAAAATAAAAGAAGGTAGTGTTTGGGTTTTTCGACTTCGCTAGTAGGACAACTACTTTAAGCTAAGTCACTGTAACCAATAAGTTTAAAATATACAGGGTACAATTTATTATGACTGCCTCGTTTTCCGAGTGCTTGCAAGTGCGACTGCCGGGCAAGGGGTCTCGGGCTCGATTCCAGGGTCGGGCAATGTATTACAAGGTTTTAAAAAAAATGTGTTAATTACGTGACGTACGTTTTAAAAACGGAATTGTGCCCGGTATATGAGAATAAGCTCACCCCTATTACATGGGACTAATAACATAAATAGTGAAAAGTGGGTGTTACATTGTACAGTGGCAATAAGTGCTATAATGTGCACCTCTGCCTACCTAATCGGGAATAAAAGGCGTGATGATATGTCATACTATGTTAATTTATTTTGAGAATTTTCAAAACACTAAAAAAACCTTTCTCCGCCCTAGGAATTCAACACAAAATCCAGCATCAAGCAATCGCGCTTGCAATTAATCGACCAACGAGACACTCAAACTTAATATATTTTCTACAATATAACGACCTAACGTCAATAATATCTATTAAAGTTTGCATAAGCATAGTGCTAGCTACGTTAACTTATCAACTCACGACATTCAATTTCCTGACTCAACGTTTGCAACACGCAAATAAAAGCGACTATCGGCAAATGCATGCATCACTGAGGCATATATGTAAATAGCTATTATATAAAGGTGGCCTTGACCAATGAGTAGGTAATATTTTTTTATATTTTACACCTTAAGAGCTGATTCTTCAATACTCAGTTAATTTTTAACTGTAGAATAAATTTGATATAAGTATGGAAGAATTATCAAATACATACATACATGACACACCTGTCTCCCATGGGGTAGGCAGAGACTATGAAACGAATAGTTTCGATGATATATTGATTTTAAATGTCGCATAACGTCACTTTTGTGTACAATTTATACTCTAAAATGACGTAGTTACCTTCCACTCCTAAACTTTGATTCGTTTTATGTAAATATTGCTTTCTTTCAAGACAAAATATTTAAAAAATATTTTTTTTTCATTACTTAACAAACGGTCCAATTAGATTTTTAATTTTCATACCCGTCATCATCCCTATTGTTACGATTCTTGTGGAACGGAGGCAGTTGACGTGCGTAGCCTCTCCGTGCGCCGTGACACGTAGTACATAGTCGTGGGTCATATTCGTGTACTCCAGTGGAAACGTAGACCCACGTTGTCAAACAACAACGCCTTTCACATCAATAGCTCATAAATGCCCACTGCTGAGCAAAGCCTCTTCTCACACGGAGAAGGTTTGAGCATTAATCACCACGCTTGTTCAACGCGGTTTGGCGATTTGAAACTTATAATATGAAATTATAAGTCCAGGTTTCCTCACGATGTTTTCCTTCACCGTTTGTCAGTGGTGTCTGAATAATCTTAGAAAAAACATATAACTCGGAAAATGTCACATTGGTACTTGCCGTTTTCGAACCCGCATCCTCATGCATGACAAGTGGGCATATTAAACCCGGCCCACCACGACACGACACGCATTTAGTGTCATTGAAAAAAGACCTGCGCTAGTGTTACCAAGTAGTGAAGTTGAAGTTAAGCTAAAATTTTAGCTCGCTCATGAATCGAACCTGGTCTTATTAGTCGTGTTGGCAACGATCTACTATTGATTAATTATTTTAATTGAATAGAACAGGAATCGTATTCATAAGATTGGCGTTAGTCCAAGTTCTTATAAGAACTGGGACTTGGAATTATCATGAAAATTGTAAATTCATTCATAGGACTACAAGATACTTAATGTAAGTAATAGAAGTGTCAAAGATAATTTTTAAATGATTTTGACTTTCACACTATGTTTTAAAATTCATATTCAAGTCGCGGCCAACAGCTAGTCTGCTATAAAACGTGTCACAAAATAATTTTAATTCTTTAATTCTTTTTAATTCTTTTCTTTATTGAACACCAATGGATTTGTACATTACTTTGTAAAACTAAGGTACAGAAGTGGTAGTGCAAATTAATTATTAAACCCTGATTTCCAAACTAGGCAGACCTGTATGTTGGAAGTCAGTGTTCGAATTTTACATGAACATCTGTGTGTCTGTTTCAAACGTAACAAATACATAACATACATAACATCACGCCTTTTATCCCCGAAGGGGTAGGCAGAGGTGCACATTCTACCACAGTACAATGTAACACCCACTTTTCACTAGTTGTTATGAGTCCCATGTAATAGGGGGTGAGCCTATTGCCATATACCGGGCACATTTCCAGACTCCGTGCTACTACTGAGAATTTTAAAACACCCAGTAATACTTTGCCCGACCCGGGAATCGAACCCGAGACCCCTTGCCCGGCAGTCGCACTTGCGAATACTCGGCCAACGAGGCAGTCAAACGTAACAAACATATCTCATATACACAGAAAATACAATCAGTGACCCGCAAATATACCGTCCAATCATCCCTAGCTATGATCCCTACTTCCTCATCCCCATAATATCAAAACAGTCCACTAACACTCTATTTTCCTTGACATTACATTCAATAAATTACACAGAGTATAATATAAATATGTCTGTATTTCCCTTAAATGCCATAGGAACATTCCGCTTTAAGTGTGGGAGATCCATGCTTCAGCACAAATAGGCCGGCTCGACCGGAGTGATACCACGGCCTCACAGAAAACCGACGTGAAACAACGCTTGCGTTGTGTGAGGTTTTATTAATGACGCAATTCTCCCCCATGCTCCTGTCATATTCAGTTCCAAAATCCTCCAATCCCTAGATCTCCCTAAGGCCGCGAACGCGTTTGTAAGTCGTCTCGTCTAGATCTCCACAGACGTCGCCGATTGCTTACCTTCATGTTACCGTCTGCTCATTTCGGCTTACTGCATGGTTGGCTCGGTAGCTGGGCAACTAACTGCCGCGGAACGTGTCAAAGGTTCGATTCCCGCACGGAATAACTCTTTATGTGATCCACAGATTGTTGTTCTGGGGCTGGGTGTCATGTGTATGTTAACTTATATGCATATACTAGTATGTTTGTAAACGCACCTACGCCACAGGAGAAAATCCTAGTGTGTGGCTACGTTTTTTTTTTCAAAAAGAAAAAGATTTTAATTTCTCAAAAAAACATAATATAGTTCGATTAAATATGAGACACATAATACTACATCTAACAAAAATACATATCATTATTTCGTATGAAAGTTGCCACCCTATAACACAAAATTTTCCTTCATATTATATTTTATAAACACCACTAATAACAAATGTCTTTCTTTCCGTTATTCGCCACAGAAACTGTCCGTACGTCATACTCTCAGCTCACTCAAACATCTAATTTCCGCACTCCTTGGCCCTCTCATTTATGTAATGCTTATAAACCGACCCCCGAGTCTACTATAATGTGCCTCACTAATAAACTCCGCAGTACACACGGCCCCACATCAATCTATACAAAATCAGTTTATCCTGGTGTCGCGTCGCATCATCTTTCCGCACATTTAACGTTCAGTTTATACTGGTTATGTAAAGCTCGATGTGTAGCCGTGTGTACTTCGTGGTTCTTTTTATGGCACTGGCAAGTTTTTCGCAAAAGTGCTATTTGGTTGGTTTTAAGTTTTCAGAAGAGATTTTTTGAACGATCTTTTTTAGTGTTGCTTCACACTTTTTGGAATTTTTTCCATGTTCGGGGTGCTTACTTTTAATTATTGCTACCGTAATATCTTTGTCGGTATTGTATGTATTCATTCAAGAGGTTTCATCATCATCATAATTAATAAGTAAAGACAGACCTAAACCTTCTTTTACTGCTCTAGTTGTGATCGAATTTTTAAAACTAAATTCGGTCTGACCAGTCACATCAGGACACACGACAGGAGACAGCCATTAAGGGTCGCCGTTACCGAAATCGGTAAGGAGGACTATAATTGTCAGCCAAAAGACTTCTACAGCTGAACATATAACTCAATGACTCCCAGACTCCAGATAGGTTGGATGAGACTATCTTGGTTAAATTATTGTTAAATGCTGCTACCTGCTGTATAGTTCACCAAACTGTAGATAAATGTTCAGGACATAATTATTACTTGTTGTTGTTTTTTCACTAGTCTCATTTTCAAATGACGTAATCATTTATCGTACCCACTATTCATTAGGTAAGGAAATCTGAGTTTAATACTTACTACTTAATCCGAGAAATATACCACGGCCTTAATTATCGTCCTTATCCCCTCATTACCAAAATGGGAGCCAAAAATATTCCCTTAAAAAAGATACCAACTCAAAATTTCCATTTTCCTTAAACTGTAATGGCATAAGTTGCCCAAAAGTTGTCTTGAACATTTTTACCATGCAAAAAACGTTATATTTGTCTCAAAGTCAACGTCAAAGCATTTATTTCAATTAATCCTTAATTAGTCAATTTTAAAACGTCAAAAATTTAATGGTCTGCCTTTCAGTGAAGCTAGGCGCTCGTTCCAAAGTATAAATTCCAAACAAAGAAAAAAAAAGAGAATCATCCGAAATTAGTACCTCCTCCTTTTTTGAAGTTGGTAATAATGAGAATAAACATTTATTGGTGATGAAATTCCATACATAATGTTGTTTACATCAAACTATACAAACCAGTTTATCTTGGTCTCGCTTTTTATAATCTTTCCGTACATTCAACGATCAGTTTGTACTGGATGAATAGCTTAATGTGTATTTGTATATTCGATACTTTTTATTGCACCGTTTTATCGTCTAAAAGGTTCAGGAATCTTCGCTGGGTCCAATAAACTAACATTCTTTAATGATGATATCTTTTTTCTGTAAATAATATTCATTTCAGTTTTTTCATATATAAGGTACAAAGTCATTTGCCAAGTAGTCCAAAGCAATTATTATTGTCAGACAAAATATTATTTTAACCGTATCATATCAAAATAAGAAGGTTCTCATTTGTTCAGTATGTATGACGTATGTACCCCCTCAATACACCAACATTTGTAATTTACTTCACAACACTTTAAGTGTGGGAGAGCCATGCTTCGGCACGAATGGGCCAGCTCGACCGGAGTGATACCACGGCCTCACAGAAACCGAGGTGAAAGAACGGTCGCGGTGTATTTCGTCGTGTGAGTGAGGTTACCAGAGGCCATTGGGCCTCTCCACTTCCCCAATCTCCCCAATCTCCTCAAAGTCCTAATCCCCAAAAAGCCGGTAACGCACTTGTAACGCCTCTGGTGTTCCAGGTGACCATGGGCAACGCCGATTGGCACGCCACTGAGCTCGGTCTTCAGTTTTTCTCATCCAACCACTGCCAGCCAGCTTGCGGATGTCGTCACTCCACCTAGCTGGAGGGCGCCCTACACTGCGTTTGCCTAGACGCGGTCTCCACTCTAGAACACGTTTACCCCAGCGGTTATCGGTTCTTCGACAAATGTGACCGGCCCACTGCCACTTCAGCTTACTGATCCTTTGGACTATATCGATAACTTTGGTTCTCTGTCGGATCACTTCGGATTTTAGGATAGTATCACAGCCAAATGGGGGATACGGTTTTTTTACTCACCTGATGGTGGAAATGCAGCAAGAAGTTTTTCTGTCCAATCACTGCAGCTGTCAAATATTGAACGTCCAATAGTGTGACACTAGCTTCTGCCCTATAGAGGTATGATCGGCGAAGGCGACCGCTCGCATTCGGCTCAGTTCAGACCATGGTACGGAGCGAGGGTGACTGAGATGCCATCTCCTCCTTCTGCGAAGTAGTCGTGCTAGCTAAGGAGGAAGCGGGGCGAGTGAGGGACCGAACCTCAGTCGCGAGAGACAATCCGGGCGTCAGGGATCACGGAACGATCTCCGGCCACCGTAAGCACGAACCAGAACCGAGAGTAAAGACCCATCAGACCACCACGGATAGGGCCCAATAAGGCTGATGCCGATACGGAGCCGCGGAGGACTTAACGGGTTGCCGGGGCTCCGGCTTGAAGTGCAAGAGTAGGAACGGGGTGGTATTTAGTCAGTAAGAGTCTGACACTCCCTCTCGTCTCATCCAGGCGGGAGAAGTAATTGGATGATTTTCCCCTCAAAGAAGAAGCTTCTGCCTTATGAGTAAGAACAAGAAAAGCAAAAATAGAGTAGTCCATATGTATGTCTAATATTTTAGATATCCTTGTCAATAACTTTCAATAAAGTAGGTACTATAGGGTTGAGTGAGTGAAATAACGAACGACACTTAGGGGAAAACTCAACTTATATTGAATTAATTACATTCGGAGCACAATAAACGGAATAAGACAGAACTTGCATGAATATAACAAAGATAACCGTTAGCGTTACTGATTTAAATGTGAATTAGTCGGCGCGCGGCTCGACCGCGCGTGTGCTCGGTTTTATAGATTTCGCGTCACTGACTAGAGTTGCGGCGCGGGCGCGGACTCGTGCCGAGCGTCGAGTTAGGGATGGGGTGTGCAACGATACATTAGTCTTACTAATGCGCGCTATAGTACGTTTAAAAAACCAACTGCAACCTATTTTTTTAAATTGTGTAATGTATGTACTAAAGTCTGCTCCTAAGTTTAACAAACACTTTTTTGAAAACTTTATCTAAATCGATATAGTCAATCGCGAGATAAACGCGGACAAACACACACACACATGCAGGTCAAACCATGTAGCCAATACAAAATATTTCGAGTATTTGCTTCTTCCTTCCTTCTTATTTGAATTGGATTAATAAAAATTCACATTTTCACTACATAGTATAAAACAAAGTCGCTATCCACCGTCTGTCTGTTCCTATGTATGCTTAGATCTTTAGAACTGCGCAATAGATCTTGATACGGTTTTTTAATAGATAGAGTGATTTTTAAGGAAGGTTTATATGTATGATACATGGATATTATACCCGTGCGAAGCCGGGCCTGGTCGCTAGTAAAAGATATAATATTAAAGTTGCCCTCATCATCGTCATTGCATCAACAGCCTATGATAATTCGCTACTGGACTATGGACTGTACTTGATATCAAAAGATTGGACATCGCAGTACAAAAATTTCAGGTTCACCATGTCCAATGTATCGCATAAGCGACATGGGATCCAAAATCTGTATTAGTGGCGAAAAATTGATGTTACACCCAAGATAAAAAAAAACAATCAGCCAAACATAGTACCTCCTCCTTGTCGCGGAGAACCTAACGGGTAACCGGGGCTCCGGCTCGACGTGCAGGAGAAGGAACGGGGTGGTTTTTTAGTCAGTAAGAGTCTGACACTCCCTCCCGCCTCACCCAGGCGGGAGCAGTAAATCTAATTCGATTATTTCCCCCCCTTAAAAAAAAAGTACCTCCTCCTTTTTTTGAAGCCCAAAAATTTACTGCACGATTGGTGCGGTGGCTGGGCAACCGACTGCCGCGCTACATGTCGCGGGTTCGATTCCTGCACGGAGCAACTCTTTGTGTGATCGATAAATTGTTGTTCCAGGTTTGAGTGTCATGTGAATGTGAACTTGTATGTTTGTAAACGCACCCATGACACAGGAAGGTGTGGAGCAACGTTTTTTTTTAAGAATAAAAGTCGCTAACTTATTTTCCAAACAAAATAATTTCTTTATCACATTAGGAACTTCACAACGCTGCAGTTTTTAAAAAAGAGCAAATATTAATTTCCTAATTTAATACGAACTGTGTTCATAAGATCAATTAGCTAATGAACTTTAAGGCAGACACATAGAGGTGTTTTTCCTGTAGCATTCTTTTAAATATTGAGAGTACCGTTTGGGTACCTACATCTCATATACCTGAGACTGTCAAAGAAAATTTAACTTCTCTGTTTTGAAATGTTCACTATCTATATCTATACACTAGCTACTTCCGCGCGGTTTCACTCGCTCGGCTCGGCGCCTATTAATCGAAACGTGATATTTTATAATATAACCTATAGTTTTCCTCGATAAATGGGCTATCCAACACAGAAATAATTTTTCAAATCGGACCAGTAGTTTCGGAGATTAGCGCGTTCAAACAAACAAACAAAAAAACAAACTCTTCAGCTTTATAATATTATCTTTATATTTATAATATAATAAAATCGTAGAAAGGCCAAAAATGTACATTCAATATTTTTTTGAAAGAATATTTGGGGCCTAATCTACAATCGATACTGAATCCAAAAATATAGTTTTTGGAATTTTTGTTTGTTTGTCTGTATGTATGTCCGGACTAAACTCAAAAAGTACTGCATAGATTTATTTCAAATTTTGCATAAATATTGCAAACAGGTCAAGTAAACATTTAGGCTATATATTAACACGCTGTGATATGCGGTAGAGGAGACAGCTCCTCGGGGAATGGTGTCTTTGGATAGTTCTTCACAGGAAGAACTATCCAAAGTCACCATTCCCCGAGGCCGAAGTCGGTGGCATCTACTAATCTACCATTTTTTTTAAGGGGGGAAAATCATCGAGTGACTGCTCCCGCCTGGGTGAGGCAGGAGGGAGTGTCAGACTCTTACTGACTAAAAATCACCCCGTTCCTTCTCCTGCACGTCGAGCCGGAACCCTGGTTACCCGTTAGGTTCTCCGCGACACTAGTCTACTATAAGAAAGAATGTTACCGGAACGCTGATAGAAAGAATTGTTTTTACAACTTTAATCATTTTTCTTCTCATGTTATTCATACAACATCAGCCTTGACCAGATTGCAACTATTTATACATAAAACTATTGTCGTGCTTGCCCGGAGATTTCAGACGCCCGCTTCTCATGCATGAGGGTGCGGTTTCGAAACCTACCAACGGCAAGTACCAATGTAACTTTTTCCGAGTTATATGTACTTTTTAAGATTATCTAGACATCACTGATAAACGGTGAAGGAAAACATCGTGAAGAAACCTGGGCTTATAATTTCTAATTAGTTATAAGTTTGTAATCGCCATCGCGCATTGAGCGAGCGTGGTGATTAATGCTCAAACCTTCTCTGTGTGAGAAGAGGCTTTGCTCAGCAGTGGGCATTTATAGGCTGTTGATGATGATGATGATGATGTACATAAAACACGTTTAATTCCTTATTATAAAAATAAAACTTGTTTTTTACCATCACCTGTCGCCGTTTTTCGGGTACGTTCCGATTACACACTGTTTAGGCACCCCCCATGTGATGACGCTTAAACAAATAAAATAACGAATTTTCCACATGGTAATAAAACTGTCAAACACCAAGCGGTCACCGGTGACCGCAACCTATTGTTCTGTAATTGTGTTTACAATGACGGTACTCAACGAGTTAAACTGTCAAACACCAAGCGGTCACCGGTGACCGCAACCTATTGTTCTATAATTGTGTTTACAATGACGGTACTCAACGAGTTAAACTGTCAAACACCAAGCGGTCACCGGTGACCGCAACCTATTGTTCTATAATTGTGTTTACAATGACGGTACTCAACGAGTTAAACTGTCAAACACCAAGCGGTCACCGGTAGGTCCTCACCGGACATGGGAGTTTCGGGAGGTACCTGTGTCTGATGGGGCGGGAGGAAACGCCCGGGTGTCATCACTGCGAGGACCGCCCTGAGGACACGGTGGAACACACGGTGGGAGAATGCCCTGCGTGGGCTGAGGACCGCCGTGTCCTCAGGGAAGTGATCGGCGATGGCGACCTCTCGCGTCCGGGCCTAGTGCAGGCCATGATGCGGAGCGAGGGGGATTGGGATGCCGTCTCCTCCTTTTGCGAAGCAGTCATGCTAGCTAAGGAGGAGGCGGGACGCGTGAGGCAGCGAAGCGCTGCCTCCTCGCAACCCAGCCATCGCGAAGGACACACCGGGCGTCGGGGATCGCGGGACGATCTCCGGCCACCGTAAGCGCGGGCCTGCGGACGGCGAGCATGGGTGGCTCCCCGTCCGACCAGAAACAGACCCGAGCGTACGGCGCGTCGCGTTCCGCGCGCGCCTCAAAGAGCCATCAGACCACCACAGATGGGGCCCAATACGGCCGATGCCGATTCGGAGTCGCGGAGAACCTAACGGGTAACCGGGGCTCCGGCTCGACGTGCAGGAGAAGGAACGGGGTGGTTTTTAGTCAGTAAGAGTCTGACACTCCCTCCCGCCTCACCCAGGCGGGAGAAGTCATTCGATGATTTTCCACCCTTAAAAAAAAAAAAAAAAAAAAATAAAAAGCGGTCACCGGTGACCGCAACCTATTGTTCTATAATTGTGTTTACAATGACGGTACTCAACGAGTTAAACTGTCAAACACCAAGCGGTCACCGGTGACCGCAACCTATTGTTCTATAATTGTGTCTATAATGAAGGTACTCAACGAGTTAAATGGGTAACCTCTACCTCTACATAAGGCTGATAATATAACAATTGGAAATGAGTATTAACGTTTAGCATGGGTATGTTATCATTATGTATTTTCATAATGTAATCAATATTTTATTATATTTTTATATATTAAGAGAAAACAAGGTTAGCGAGTTATAAGAATCATTTATTGCGTATTGAGGGTAGATGACACATATTTAAACATTCCGTTTATCATCAATCATATTCAAAATCATTACAACTTTAGTATGCACAATATTCATTAATTCACAAATATACAGAATAATAATTAGCACAGAAATAATTCAATTATAATGGAATAATGTCTTGCGACCTTATTCCCGACCGCCTATTTACCAATTGGAGAGATGTTGCTTCGGTGACGCCGCGTAGCCAAGTGACTCCCGTCCAGTAGTGTTCAAAAAGGCTGCCATGCCGCGCCCCTCCAACTATCCTATGACGTTTTCTGTTTGAGTGCGTCACAACCGGAAGCGTAGAAAAATAAGTGCGACAACATCCGGCTATCCTGCTCACGCGTTCGTCCTCGAACAGCGTTTTGGTCCAATGTGGAAGCTGGAAACATTTGATAAAGATAGTTAGTTTGACTATTTTACTCTGAACGCAGGTGACCCAGCTTTAACATCGGACTGTTCATAAGGTGTTCGAAATTTGAAGCATGCTATCCCATCGGCGGCTAACATGTTCTTGCTTGCATCTGTGGCTTAAACTAGATCAATGTTCACTTTGTATCGATCTAGTCGTGTATCACCACTTATAATACAACAGCGTTCACAACGGATGCCTGTTGTTTCTAACACCGAACACCCTATAACATCCTCAATGTTTCAAGCGAATATATTGGACCATAATTAATAACATGTCAACACAATCATAAAGAAAAATCGTAAAGTAAGATTTACTGAGGCGAGATTAATTGTTAAAGCAAGCACAACAAAATTGTAAATAGTTTAGTAATAATTACCTTTGAACTGGAATTTTGTCTATGTACCTTCGACAACATCCGGTATGTCAGCAACATGGATCCAGGGTTTCATATTCTCAACGCACGCAATGCCATCGTACTTCTTTGAAGACCTTTCAGCTCCTCTCATATCCGCCACTTGATATCTATCGTGCCCCAAGACATTTGTAACTTGAAAGGGTCCTTTGTTTAGAGGTAGCAGTTTAGTGCTTTGCCCATCATTTGTGTGACTCGGTATTTTCAGTACCACCAAGTCTCCAATCTTGTAAATGTGGGCCTCTTTTCTTTTCAAGTCGAAAGATGCTTTTTGTCGTTCCGCATTATTCTTTATGTTTGCGTCGACTTCATCCCTCAACGCAGTTACGTCAACAGAATGATCATCATTATCGTCAGTGATCGCGTCATTATTCATTCGAATTCTGAACCCGAAAAACACTTCACTTGGGACAGCGGACGTGGTTTTATTAATTGTGCTATTGATGCCTTGTTGTATGCTAGTTATGTGCTGATCCCACTTATTGTAATCAGTATCAGCACTCATGCTACGTAATGCTTCCAAAATTGTTTGATTATAGCGCTCGACTTGACCATTTGAGCGTGGAATCGCAGTAGCAATGATATGTAGCCTAATATGTTTATTAGTGCAATAAGTGGTGAATAATTTTGATGTGAACGCACTTCCAGCATCACAAATAAGGCGTTTTGGATTTCCAAATACCTTAAAAATTTTATCTAATTCGTTCGTAACAAGTTTACTTTTTGTGTTTCTTACAGCCGAAATAAAAACAAATTTTGTAAAAGAGTCAACTATCACTAACAAATAACTATTTTTCTGTGTAGTTTTAACAAAGGGGCCGAGGTGATCGACGTGAAGTGTGTGGAATGGCCTGGCAAATTTCGGGATTGGGTGTAACTTCCCTGGTTTTTTCCCGTGAATGTTTTTGTAATAAATACAATTCAGACAGTTTTTAATATATTTCGATACGGTTTTCTTTAATCGAGGGAACCAATATTTTGATTTGATTCGTTCGATAGTTTTATCCACTGCGAAATGCCCTACATCATCATGGTTAGCACGAATTACGTACCATATACATTGTTTCGGTACTAACCAACGCCTGCCAAATGCCGTTCTGCGATAAACTTTGTTTCCTAGTAATTCATACTTATTAAATAAATCTTTATTCGATTCGGCCTCACCTGACTGCAATATCTCTCTTATGCTACATATACTAGGGTCTTGTAACTGTACCGCTAACAACCAATCACCTTCAGTAATTGTATTAACGCTTTTTACTTCATGAGACGCAATATTAATACCTATGGGGTTTCTACTCAGTGCGTCTACATGTTGCATCTGTGACCCAGCCTTATGAACTATTTCAAAGGTGAAATCCTGTGTATACAATACCCATCGACTTATTCGGGGAACTATTTCCTTTTTATTTAATGCATGTCGTACTGCGTTGCAATCAGTAGTAATTTTAAAATTTACTCCCAAGAGATAGTGTCTAAACTTTTGTAGACCAGATATGATTGCTAATAGCTCCAGTTCAAATGAATGGTATTTCTTTTCGTCATCACTAGTCTGACGGCTATAAAAATACACAGGTCTTTCGCCATTAGACGTTAGCTGGGTCAAGATACATCCTATGCCATCGCGACTAGCATCGGTATATAAATTGATCGGTAATTTTGGGTCAAAGACGTTGAGCACTGCATTCTCAATCAATGCATCCTTTAGTTGTGCTACAGCCCGCTCTTGTTGTGGGCCCCATTGCCAGATTGCCTCCTTTTTCAATAACGAAGTCAATGGTTTGCAGAGAAGTGCACAATTCTTAATGAATTTTCTAAAATAATTTATTAAACCTAAAAATTGTCTTAATTGATGAACAGACTTTGGACATGGGTATTTTGAAATAGCTTCTAATTTTTGACAGCTAGGACTGATACCTCTTTCAGTAATATCATAGCCTAGGAAGGTAATATTATCCTTAAAAAAAGAGCATTTATCTAAGTTAATAGTTAACCCATTTTTGACAAAAATATCTAAAACTTTTTCTAAGCACTCTATATTTTCCTCTATGGTTTTTGTAGCAATAAGAATATCATCCATGTAACATATTACCCTTCCAAAACGTAGATTGCCTAGAACTGTATTCATTAATCTCTGAAAAACGGCTGGCCCATTACACACCCCAAAAGGCATTCTTAAGAATTCAAAATGACCATCACTTGTTATAAACGCCGTTTTGTGCACATCTTCAGATTTAATACTAATTTGATGGTAGCCACTTTTGAGGTCTAAAGATGTATAGAATTTACACCCCTGCAATCTGTCAATGAGGTCCTCAATCATGGGCATTGGATATTTTTCCCTAACAGTGATTTTATTTAACTGCCTATAATCCACGCATAGTCTTTTTGCTCCAGACGCTTTATTGACTAAAAGAGCTGGACTAGCATATGCAGAATTACTATTTTGAATAATCCCATTTTTCATAAGATCGTCTATCAATTCACGTGTGATAGCCCTTTCCGACTGAGACATTCTATACGGTCGTTGATAGATAGGTTTATTAGATGTTAATTGTATTTCTAATTCCACACGTGAGGTTTTTCCTAACTCCGATAAATCTTGAGCAAAAGACCGAGGGTACTTTGACAATATGTTATTTATTGTTAATTGGTATTCACGTGGTGCATTATCAGTTACCTCAATATTATACACAGTCAATGCTCGAACCGATTGAAAGGTTAAGGTTTCCCCTAAACGAACGTACATGATATTCTTATCTTCAGTAAAATTTCTTCCTATCAAGATATCACAGCCAGATAGAAGGTCAATAATATATAATGAAATAGTTAACTCCACGGAATCGACTTCGAACCTAACAGATACCGACTTAGTTACTGTGGCTGAGAAGCCATTAGTGAATCCAACTAAATTAATAGGTTTATTTAATGGAGATGGTTGGAGCTTAAATTGATTTACTAGTGCAGATGTAATCAAAGAGCAGTCACTACCCATATCAAAAAATGCGGTACATTTTTCATTGTTTATTAAAACCGGTGTGTAAAACTTTTGTTTCATTTTAGGAACAGAAATCATTTTAACTTCAACATCTTTTTCGACTTTTAGTTTTGACTTTGAGTGGCAGGCTGCCTCTAAATGTCCTAACTTCTTGCAGAAGGTACATCGCACCTCATCTTTAATGGTGCAATTGTTCCTTCTGTGCCCTACCTCGCCACATCGATAGCAAGTATAATTTGATGCACTGTTATTACTCACAGGAAACTCCACTTTATTGTCAGATTTATTTGATGCATTTTGATGCCCAGGTAGTAACGACCGAGGAACATGTTTTGATGGCAACGTGTTCCTAGAAGGAACTTCATTAACAGGTGAATGGGTTTTGCCGTGAAGAAACGAGGCTAAATCATCGCAATATCTAAAATTACCAGCTTCGGCAGCTATACTAATATTTTTGTCACCATTGAGCCTACTATTATAGATATTATATCTCGTTCCCAAAAACTTAACTGTAAGCGATCTATTTTAGATTTTTGTTTAAAGAAGAAATCATATAATGATTGGTTAACTGAAGGTTTTGTATCAATGAGTTCTTTAAGAGACCTAAACATATCACTTCTAACTTGAAACGTATCTGACAAAGTTTCGCGCCATTGCTTCCACTTCCACGTGGTCCACTTAGTTTCATTTTTTTGTAGAGCGTCAAGCCAAGGTTTTGCAGTGTTACGCAGTTTCTGAAGCGCCTGGTACTTAATCATGTTATCAGACCATCCAAACGCACGTGAATTTGCCTCAACCACATTAATCCACATATCTACACTATCCACAAGTGGGTCAAATTCGGGAATCACTGACGATAATACAACATTTTGACTCACGGTTTGTGAATCCTTACGGCGGCGCCGCTTCTTGCGCCTCCGGTCATTGGCACTAGTACTGTTGCTGCTGCTCGAACTAGAGGCAGAAGTAGAAGTACTTGAACTGGTTGATGATGCCCTTCTGGTTCTTCGTTTGCGACCTCGCGGCATGCTTGAGCGTGATGGATACGGTATCCCACTTCTGATATTAAGAGAAAACAAGGTTAGCGAGTTATAAGAATCATTTATTGCGTATTGAGGGTAGATGACACATATTTAAACATTCCGTTTATCATCAATCATATTCAAAATCATTACAACTTTAGTATGCACAATATTCATTAATTCACAAATATACAGAATAATAATTAGCACAGAAATAATTCAATTATAATGGAATAATGTCTTGCGACCTTATTCCCGACCGCCTATTTACCAATTGGAGAGATGTTGCTTCGGTGACGCCGCGTAGCCAAGTGACTCCCGTCCAGTAGTGTTCAAAAAGGCTGCCATGCCGCGCCCCTCCAACTATCCTATGACGTTTTCTGTTTGAGTGCGTCACAACCGGAAGCGTAGAAAAATAAGTGCGACAACATATATAACATCATAACATCACGCCTTTTATACCCGAAGGAATAGGCAGAGGTGCACATTATGCCACTGTACAATGTAACACCCACTTTTCACTATTAATGCTATGAGTCACATGTAATAGGGGCTGAGCCTATTGCCATATATCGGGCACAATGCCATACTCCGTGCAAATACTGAGATTTTTTTTAAAACCCTGTTGTACTTTGCCTGACCCGGGTATCGAATCCGAGACCCCTTGCCCGGCAGTCGCATTTGCGACTACCCGGCCAACGAGACAGTCGTTTATTATATATTTTTTTATAAAGTCAGTGTAAAACATGCAACTGACTGGTCAAAAATTCGACTGTATGAGCTAGATTTGATTTTCCTATGTTTAGGATCTAAAAGCATCGCGGAGGTGTATTCGGGCCGGTAACGAAACCATAGCGACTTTTAAATGGACTCCTAACGCCATCTATCGAGCTTAATGTTCAACTTCGCACGCCGCTGTTGCAGGATAAAATAAATGAAAATGTTAGTAAATAACCTTTTAGATTGAAATACCTAAATTCAGCGTACTGGGAAAACTTAATTTGAATAATTTTTCTTTTATTTAAACAGTACAATTAGTAATTACTGGAACTTAACTATAAATAGAAGCTTTTCTTATGGGGAAGGTTGCATCACCTAATTGCGAATTATGCAACAAAGTAGAGGACATACAACATTTGCTAATGGAATGTCTGTTGCCAGGAACAATAATGAAAGGGAATCATTAATCAGAAAATATGAGTTGAATAAATTAGATGTTGGGCTAGTTCAAAACATTTTAGCAAATCCAAAAACGAAGATCGCAAAGGGATTATGTGAATTGGTGAGAGTGACATAGCTTTTCTTTTATTTATCTCATACCTTGTTAATGATTCCCTTTCATTTACAGAGTATATTTAATTAGATAAGGTACGATGGGGTTGACGTATCCATATGGACAAAAACCCCCTAAAATAATAAAAATAAAGAGATTAAAAAAAAAACATAGAAGTTTTACAAAACAGTGTGCTTCTACAAGAGACATATTTTAATGGATACTTAGACTAATATAGTAACGACTTTGTTCTGATCATCATTTGTTAACACGTTAAACGCCATGGGAGTCACCGGTGACCGACGTTAGCGGAGAATTTACCTTCAACAGTTTTTTATTGGCAGTCAAAGGCTTAAGAACTGGTTTGTACCTCTATAATCATTATATGTACGGTGGTTAACTATAAACATTTTATCTCCATTTTCATAATTAACGTAACTCGAAAAACCGATTCAATAGCAGCGTCAAAGCGCCAATTTACAAACGAAACTAAAACTAAGGCATTAAGCACTTCAAACATCCGAATAATCAAAATCCATTGCCTTCAAACTTTGAACAAACAAATTAGTTACACAAACTTGGCAATCATCAGTAGATACAGAAGCAGATCAATGTACACTAATCTGGAAATGTCTTTCATTGAATATTCTACTTTAAATCAAAATAATAAAGTTGAAAATAGAATAAAGGTAGAAATGAGTAGGTTGATGTGCCGTGTACTGATCAATTAGTGGATGAGTTCCGAATAAGCTTCTTTGTTTCCTCTCATTAACCCTTATCAGGGATAAAAGCAATGTCCAACACAAGACAAAGTTGTATACTTTAAATGACATCTATTTTTCGCTTTTCCTAATTATTTTTCCTTATTTAGGTAGTTAAGGTAATTATTTTGTACAAGCTTCGGTGGAATCTTTATTAGATAAACGGAACCACCATTTGGTAATTTTATTATTGACCAATTTCCTCTCAGTCAATTACATATAAAATGCTTCAGATAATTGTAGTATCAAGCGTTGTGAACGTCAGCTACTATGCTTGTAGTGGATTCAGCAACGACAGCTCCCAAACTAGTAATAAAAAAAAAATGTCATTTCCTCCCAATTCAAAACTGGACTAAATTATAGTTAGCATAATGTTTTGGAAAAAAAAAATAGCCAGGTCGTTATAAAGTGGTGGAATATTTGTCAGTTGGTCTCATGATATAACATAACATAACATCACGCCTTTTTATCCCCGAAGAGGTAGGCAGAGGTGCACATTTCGGCGCTTAATGCCATTGTATAATGTAACACTCACTTTTCACTATTTATGTTATGAGTAATAGGGGGTGAGCCTATTGCCATATACTGGGCACATTTTGAGACTCCGTGCTACAACTGAGATTTTAAAAACCCAGTAATACTTTGCCCGACCCGGGAATCGAACAATCCACTCGGCCAATGAGACAGTCATGATATAAACAATACAAAAATCTTGTTATCGCTCACGTCGACATCAGTTCAAGGAAGCCCAAAGATCTCAATGGTATTTATTCTTAAAATTATAACATATTCAACCCACTACCATGCGGTTTAAAAATAACAGTATATCAAAAAATAGGGACATACTTCACTATGAAACCGTAACTCTTTAGTTTATATAAAAGCCATGTATAAAAGGTGAAGTAAGTTTCGTGGCTCGTTTAGTCGTGTGAAAGAGATGCACGATATACTGCGGCGAGCAGCGGCCAGTAATTAAAGTAATGGCTGCCTAGGGTTGTGTGGTGACGAAAAACTAAAAATTTATGACTGTTACAGCTGTTGTTCTAGTGAAATTTTCGTTCCCACGGCTATCGTACATTTTCCAGAAGAGCTGCGTATTTTTCCATTGTGTTTTTTTATGGAATAAGCCGGTAAACGGGACAGATCACCTGATGGTAAGTAATCGGCGCCGCCCATGGACACCAACACACCATAGGCGTTACAAGTGCGTTACCGGCCTTTTGGAGATTTGGAGTTTGAAGATTGTTGAGGATTCTGGGATTGGGGAGATTAGGTCATTGCACCTCCGGTAACCGAACTCACACGACGAAACACAAGGCAAGCGTTGTCTGACGTTAGTTTTCTGTGAGACCGTGATATCACTCCGGTCGAGCCCATACGTGCTGAGGCATGACTCTCCCACACTTAAATTCACCCAAACATCTGAATGCAATATGCCTGTGTATTGTACCTTGTGGATTGTATACCAAACCAGATAACTTCTTCGTCTCATGAAACTTAAAACATCATTCTTAAATACGTCTTATGCATTCAAAAATACATTTTGGGTTTTTTTTTAATTTTTCATAAATTGCACTTGTTGACAATATGTAGCAAAGTTGTCTTGATTTATGGTAATATCAGCGTACCAAGCACGAATAACTATCGCATTCGTAACGTAATATTTAGTTAAATGCCGCGTTCGGCGTTCTGATTGGCCGGCTCTAGTGAACCAACCAATCAGATTGCCGAACGCGCTCGACACTACTTTACGAATGCTATAATTATTCGTACTTAGCACTCAGTTAGTTAAAAGTGCCAACCCTATAATTCACACACATTTCAATGGAGACAGCCATATCGTCGTATCTAAAGAAATTTTATTCGAATGAATAAATTAATATCGAGTTAATATGCAATTGCATTATTGGAGACATAGCGACTGACATGACTATAATAAATTATAAAAAAATATAGGTCAACAAGTTCTTAAAAAGAAGAAAACTTTTTCTTGATGATCGCAATCCCAAATCTATGGATTCAAATCGATTTTGGACCGTAACTCCATACAATTAATGTCAAAAATCGATCGTTGTCTGCGAATTTTATATTACGATAAATTAATTAATTTCGGCCGTAAGCTACTAATCATTTGACAGAGATAGTGCAGGAGTGCTATCTGATAAACATGAACCTTATAACCGAATTATGAAATCCTTCGCTCTTAACTTTTTTTTGATGGGGGAAATCATTTAATTACTTCTCCTGGTTAGGCGAGAGGCAGTGTCCAGACTCTTACTGACTAAAAACCACCCTGTTCATTTCTGCTCTTCGAGACGCCCGGCAACCTGTTAGGCCTTTCACGGCTCCGAACGTGCTTAGCTAGCGTAGATATAAAAGGACTGTAACACATGATAATTTAATGCATCAAAGCATGTTTCAATTGAGCACTTGTCAACAGCAGCATGTGTATAAGAATGTTGCTCTTTAGCATGTTTACAATCGACAAGCATTTGATTTTTGGACATTTTTGAGTTAATTACTACTACTGCCTCGTTGACCGAGTGGTTGCAAGTGCGACTGCCGGGCAAGGGGTCTCGGGTTCGACTCCCGGGTCGGGCAAAGTATTACTGGGATTTTCAAAAAAAATCACAGCAGTAGCACGGAATCTGCAATTGTGCCCGGTATATGGCAATAGGCTCACCCCCTATTACATGGGACTCATAACATAAATAGTGAAAAGTGGTTGTTACATTGTACAGTGGCATAATGTACACCTCTGCCTACCCCTTCGGGGATAAAAGGCGTGATGTAATGTTATGTTATGTGTTGAGAATGCTATTTTAAAGCATGTTTAAGGCAAGCCCTCTTACAAAGAGAAGGATCATAGTCCAACCCAGGCTGACACGGGTTGTAAATGACGCAATAGAGAATGAGCCTATTCCGCACACAGTCACAATAATTGCACCTCTCACACCAAATTCCCGAGTCAATTTCTCAAAAGCTATTTTTGAAACAGACAATACTTTGAGTGTATTTTTACCTTCGAAGCAGCTCATATTTTACCAGCAACATTTATAAAACGCACCATTAATCATCATTTATAAGTGAAATGAACAAAAACTCGAATACTTTTTCTCCCTTCTTTTGTTTATTATGCGAACTTATCTGTATCTTTCTTGAACAAGTTATTTTTCTCTTAATATAAATGTTTCTTACGTCTCAACAGTTGTAGGTATTCACTATTTTGTGAGTTAGTTTTTGTTTGGGATATTATTATGGGTTTTTTAAGGGGGAAAATCATCGAATGACTACTCCCACCTGGGTGAGGCGAGAGGAAGTGTCGGACTCTTACTGACTAAAAACCACCCCGTTCCTTCTCCTGCACTTCGAGCCGGAGCCCCGGCAATCCGTTAAGTTGGAGAACTTAACGGCTCCGAATCGGAATCAGCCCCCTTCTGTGGTGGTCTGATGGCTCTTTGAGGCGCGCGCTTTATTATGGGTTAGATTTTTAGGAATATACACTTAGGAGCAAAAAACTAGCGTATTTTTATTTCTATTTAATTTCTTGATAAAAAAATTCTGTCAAGTATTTTATTAATTGGTAACATATGTAGAATAAAAGGCAATTTGTTACTTTTTAAATTATGAAATTAAAATTAATTTGACCACTCAAACGACGAAACACAACGCAAGCGTTGTTTCACGTCAGTTTTCTGTGAGGCCGTGGTATCACTCCGCTCGAGCCGGCCCATTCGTGCCGAAGCATGGCTCTCCCAAACTTAAATTATTATTAAACTATTTTCATTTAAATAAAGGTCACCTTTCACTAGACTAATAAAATCCACTCTAGATCGCCAACAACGGAGAGTGGTTGTAACGATACTCCTTACATAGATAGACTTAAGTTTAAAACCGGTCCATTTTCGTCATTTCCGTGGTCCAGTGTCTAACGACCACAAGGCACGCTCTCACGTTCTTAGTTACCCTCTAATGCACTCAATTTTGAAACTTAATAGTGTAGTATTAAGTTTTTGTTTGCTAAATCATTCTGTGGTACATTTTCTGAGATGGAATTGAGAGGTGCAAATGTATGGTCTTTATAGCAAAGATTATGTTTATCTTTTTAAGTAAAACATTTGTTCGATTCTAAGGATGATTTTTGTATAATATATTTTGTTGTATTTTTGTCAAAGTAGTTGTCCACTCATTATGTTTCTTCATAACATCACGCCTTTTATCCCCGAAGCGGTAGGCAGAGTTGCTTGTTACGGCGCATAATGCCATTGTACAATTTAACACACACTTTTCACTATTTATGTTATGAGTCCCATGTAATAGGGGGTGAGGCTATTGCCATATACCGGGCACATTTCCAGACTCCGTGCTACCACTGAGATTTTTTTTAAAAAACCCAGTAGTACTTTGCCTGACCCGGGAATCCAAGACCCCGTGCCCAGCAGTCGCACTTGCAACCTTGTTTTTCTTTCCATATTCTAAGACTATTAATTAGACACCAAACAGGGTTATAATTTTAATAACAAGTTTAACATCATCAATCTTCTTTGAGCACATGTGGTAATTAATGATTAAACCTTTTGTTTGGAAGAAGAGAGTCAGCACTTCAGCAGTGGGCACTTAATGTGTGGGACACATACTACGTCTTCTTACTTGGGTATGCATAATGTTCGACTCAGTAATGATTCAGAAATCGATCCAGAGTCCTCTTACACGACAGTCACGCTTGAATAGGAGTATGGCCTATAACTTGATTCATAATCGGCTTTGTAATTTCCCCATTTGAAAAGTCAAACAGTTATGATACTGTATTATCGATGCCAAATAGTCCGTTATTGAGTTCTTCTTTGGCGGAGGGTAGACGAGAAAATCAAACCAACGGTAAGACTGCAGATACCGCCGTAGCAGGTGTAAACACGGCGACCGTGCAAGACTGCGCGGTGACGCATCGCTTGCCGGCCACTGTGGCGGCGCCTACGTCAGAGCAACCGACAGGAATGAGACATACGGTCGCCCCGAACACAGAACACATTAAAAAACACAAGTCGTTTGTCAATGCTTTGAAAACTAAAACGCAGCCGCCGCCGTGTGATAAAAATGATGAATGGATTTTAGTACAGAAAAAGAAAAGATTTCAAGGAAATAAAGGCAAGGCTATTTTAAAGTCAGATATAAAATTCAAAGCTGCAGATATTATAATACCCATTTATATATCAAATGTCGACAAAGAAGTATCAAAAGAAGATATAATTGCATATATAAAAGAAAAAAACTGATTTACATGTCAATGTCGAAAAAATTAACATGAAACTGACTAGAGGTTATCATAGCTATAAGATCTATATTCCTAAGCGAAAGGAAGATATTATTATGAATGAAGATTTTTGGCCAGTTGGAGTTACCTATCGCCGTTTTATACATTTTAGGACAAACAGAAAGAAAAGACACAGTTGAGACGCAGAATAAAAATAATACACCAACTAAAAATGAATAGATCTGTTAAAATTGTCAGTTTTAATTGCAGAGGTGTAAAATCGTCGGTGGGATGTATTAGGCGGCTGTGTGTATCAGCTGACGTGATTGCATTACAAGAAACTTGGTTAATGCCACATGATTTAGGTCTCTTGGGAAGCATTCACAATGATTTTGCCTATACCGGAACTTCAGCCATCGACACTTCAGCTGGACTACTTCAGGGTAGGCCTTACGGAGGAGTGGCCTTGCTTTGGCGGAAAAGTTTATTTACGTCGGTGAGTGTTGTTCAGTGTAATAATGTACGTCTTGTGGCAATCAAAGTGAAACTATTAGATCGTGATATTCTTATATTCTCGGTATACATGCCAACCAATTCTAGTGACAACTTAATTGAATTTACTAACTGTTTGAGCGAAATGTATTCCATTATAGAAAAATATTCAGTGCGCATATATGTTAGGAGATTATAATGCTCATATAAATGAATTATTTTATAAGGAGTTAGTAACATTCTGTGAGGAACAGTGTTGGGCTTGCGCGGATATCGAACTGCTACCAAATGACGCGTATACGTATGTGAGTGAAGTTCACGGGTGCAAGCGCTGGCTCGACCACTGCGTCGTCACAGAAACCGCGCGGCGTACGATCATTAGTGCGCAGGTGTTATACGATTGTTATTCATCTGATCACTTACCCATTCAAATGGAATGTAACCTCAAATTAGTTGAACCAAACATTGTACATTTTGATGCATACACGAATACTGTTGTATGGGGGGAAAGGGATATTAACCAGATAAGATTGTATCAGAATCTATGTCACTCAGGTTTGCGTGAAATACATTTTCCATTAGAATTTTCTAAGTGCGCTGATAAAATGTGTAAGCTCCCTCAACACAGGGCCATTTTAGACGACATGTACAAAAAAGTTATTTATATTCTTACCGACTCTGCTGAGCGTAGTGCTATTACCATGCAGAAGCAAAAATATAAACCATTGATAGGATGGAATAAACATGTAAAGACCGCTCATTGTGAGGCTCGGCTTGCGTTTTTGATGTGGAATTCATGTGGTAGGCCAACTACGGGAAATATCTATGGCAAAATGTGCGAAACTCGTAGTTGTTTTAAATCAAAATTGAAATGGTGTCGTGACAATCAATCCCAAATTAAATTAGATATAATAGCGAAAAGTCATGAATCAAAGGATTTCGGAAAATTTTGGAAAAATACCCGTAAGATGAGTCCCAAGCAGAGTCTCCCAGTGAGTGTGGCTGGACTGTGTAACTCTAAGGATATTGCAGACATGTTTGTTGATCATTTTAAAGTTGAGCCACTTTCAAAGCCAGGGGCGTCAGTCCTGTCAACGGTGCCCGACAATGGGGATATCTCCTCGGAGAATAATGTAAGGTTTTCAACAAGGGAGGTTGCTAATGTAATAAAAAACATGGTTAGAGGTAAATCTCCAGGACATGATCACCTAAGTGTTGAGCACCTGCGACATGCTGGAGTACACCTACCCAGGGTATTATCCTTGTTTTTTACACTCTGTATGAGTCACTCGTACCTGCCGAGTGATCTTATAAAAACGATTGTTGTGCCGGTCGTGAAAAACGGGACTGGGGATACTGCGGACCCTTCTAATTACAGGCCAATTTCGCTGGCTACAATTACAGCTAAGGTGTTGGACTGTCTGCTTGATACACACATGGCGAATAACATCAAAATTCATGATGCACAATTCGGCTTTAGGCCCGGCCTGTCAACAGAAACCGCGATTCTTTGTCTCAAGCAGACGGTCCAATATTATACAGCTAGGAAGACACCAGTCAATGCGTGCTTCCTTGATTTGTCCAAGGCATTCGACCTGGTACAATATGACATACTTTGGGAAAAGCTGAGAAAGGAGAGCAGTGTTGACGGGTCAGTAATTTCGTTGCTTATGTATTGGTACAACAATCAGACAAACAGTGTGAAATGGGCGGGAACACTATCAAATGTCTATAGGCCAGAGTGTGGCGTGAGACAGGGGGGGATATCCTCACCACGCCTATTTAATTTGTACATCAATCGACTGATTGATGAGCTCAGCAGCACTCATGCAGGGTGTCACATTGACGGTACTTGTGTCAATAATATAAGCTACGCAGATGACATGGTGTTGCTGTGTCCGTCAATCAGCGGTCTCAGGTGGCTCCTAAGAAAGTGTGAAGATTATGCGGCGGCTCATGGGCTCAGGTACAATGCTAAAAAGAGTGAACTACTTGTCTTTAAAGCGGGCACCAAATGTTACTCGAATGTGCCACAAGTTACCATTTCTAATTCACCATTGACTAGAGTAACTCATTTCAAGTACTTGGGTCACTGGGTCACCGAGGATCTCAATGACAACATGGACATTGAACGTGAGCGCAGGGCGTTGGCTGTCCGATGTAATATGCTGATCCGCAGATTTGCGCGGTGTACAGGGGACGTCAAAACTACTCTCTTTAGAGCCTTTTGCCAGTCCTTTTACACATGCGCTCTGTGGGTCGGCTATACGAAGGGGGCATACAGCGCCTTGCGTGTTCAATACAACAATGCGTTCAGAATGTTGAATGGACTGCCACGTTTTTGTAGTGCACCAGCCATGTTTGCAGAGGCCAGAGTTGATGGGTTCCATGCAATCATACGCAAACGTAGCGCGTCCCTCCTCAGTAGAATGCGTGGCAGTTCACACAGCATCTTGAGCGTATTGTGTGATAAATGGGATAGTCCAATGTTGGGCCATTGGATTAGACTGCACGCGGCTGTAAAGTAGAATTAGTTTTGTTTATTTATATTATATTAAATTACTAACAATAGGTTAAGCTCATTGTTACTAACAGTTTATGGACTCTAGGTCTGAAATAAATGATTAATAATAATAATACAACACAAAAGTATCAGTTAACAAGTTACAACGAACTTTAAATGAAAAGTAGAATATTAGGAACTTTTGACAATAACGATACGAAACATGATATAAACGAGATATCCTTACAGTTATCGTTATCATTATTTCAACTTTTGCTCCGAGTTACTGCGTCGGATTCCGTGACTTTTCGCCGTATTAATTAGGTGGCAGTGTTTAAAAGTTTATGTCAAGGCCTAGAGGTTAAAGATGCATGAGGGTACGTTCGGGTTTGAAACCTACCAACGGAAAGTACCAATGTGACTTTTTGCGAGACATCCTTCTATCAGTCTTTTTTTTTTGAGGGATAAAATCATACAGTGACTTATCCCGCCCGGGCGATGTGAGAGGGGGTGGCAGACTGACTAATAACCACCCCGTTCCTACTCCTGCACTTCGGCTAAGTCCTCCGCGGCTCTGTACTGGTATCCCTATTATCAGACCACCATCAGTTATCAGACCACCACAGATGGGGCCCTATTGGGCCCCATCTGTGGTGGTCTGATAGCTCTATGAGGCACGCAAGGATGTTAGTCCTATATGTCTTTATCTGAGCCAGGGCTGTCCAAACAAAGGCCAGCGGGCCTCATTCGGCCCGCGGTTTGTTTTCATGTGACCCGCGACACACAATTTAATCTCAACATCTTCATCTTATGTGCAAAAACAATAATGAAATTCAGTATATAATTGTATACAAGTTTAGTCTGCGAGTAAAGTATACAATACAATGTTAAACGTCATTATACAACTGGAAATATGTTCCTGGCCCTCCAACTTAAGAAATTAAATTAGCCCGCGAGAGTATATAGTTTGGACAGCCCTGATCTGAACCATGCAGCAAACTGAAGACCCACTGTTTTGCTCCCAATTATTCGCGACAGTAACCCATCGACAATGAGACAGATAAATTATTATGTTTTGCGGCTTACTCACGTAATTATTTGACGAGGAACTCGACTAGTTTCAAGCCATGCTAGAGGCTCATATTCATGAGCAGCATTTCGCGACCTGCGACGCGGCGACTGTCGCGCTGCTGCTCTGCCTCCTCGAAAACCTCATAATTTATTTAGTATGTCTCACGAAAGTTATAATACAATGAAACAGGTGTGCCAAAAAAATAAAATAAGTATAATCCAACCTCGAAAATCCTTACTAATATTATAAATCGGAAAGTGAGTTTGTTTGTTTGTTCCGATTTCACGCCGTAACTACTAATCCGATTGCTTTGAATTTTTGCAGACGTAAAGTTAGAAGTCTGGATTAAATAATAGAGTAATTTTTATCCCGTAAAAATTTTATATTCCCGAGGGAAAACATAAGTATTGGTATAGATGGCGCTGTATACATTGGTATATGTCACATAGGCTACTTTTTATCCTTTTGTGACGCGAGCGAAGCCGCGGGTAAGAGCTAGTATTAAAATAAATGACCATACATGACCTTTGACGGATTACTTTGTTAGTCCACGTGTATCTCCGTCAAAAGAAGATAATATATGACAGATCTCAAATCCCTACATCATAATATATTAGACACTTGAAACTACGTCAAAGGTCAGGTGGAGTGCCAAATTTGGTGTAGGCATGTTGGTTCTGTAGATATTTTCTTATTTTTCGTGTTAAGTATTGTTTAATAGGTTAAGGAAATACGTTGCCGTCGTTAATTTTATTTTCTCCTGTGTCGTGGGTGCGTTTACAAACATACAATCACATACAGAACCGAAACAACAATTTGTGGATCACACAAAAAGTTATTCCGTGCGGGAATCGAACCCGCTACATGTTGCGTGCCAACCTGTTGCCCAACCATCGCGCCACATCGCGCAGTCAATTGTAGGCCGTTTCTTGAATCATGTGGCCAGAAGTTAGACTGCCGAGTAAGAAATCATAATAATTTAAAATGTTAACGGATTTTTCTTCAATCTAGAATCATAGCCATGTATCATGGCTATGATTCCCAATTCAATGATTGCCCAATTCAATAATTCCAACCCTTTGGTTGTTAACAAAATCTATGTCTCAGATCTCAAGCTTAAAAAAAGTCAACACTTATGACCTAATCTATTTTTGAAATTACAACTCTATTACTATATCTTTAAGGTATCATTTCTTACCTAGAAATTTTTCACCTTACACCGGACAGCAAATATACATGAGATCAACTTCGAGCGACCCTAAGTTCTATAAAAAAGAGATGAAATGTCAAGCCAAACGTCCAAGACCACCCATCTTTTAGGACATGTAAATAAATTAGTTCTTAATGTATTTATTAGGTACACGAGACGACAAATCAAGTTAAACAAAACCAGTTTATCATGAACTTACTTTGTATAATCTTTGTCTACATTTAAAGGTCAGCTTATACTGGACAGGTACATCAAACTAGATAAGTTTGATGTAGCCGCGAGTCCGTCCCTAATATATCACGACATTAGGCCTAGTCCAAAGTCACGGTTGAAGTCTTCCTCGGTATTCTATTGTGAATGATTTATGTATGTTTGTCTGTCACCGACCTCTATAAATCTTGCGTTGAACTATAGCAGTTTTTGCGACGCATGTGCTTATTAAAACATGTCGAGTTTGCGAAAATATTTTATTTTTATCATGTGTAGGTACAATCGATATGTTTGCATCTTGACCTACTTTGACTTCCTTGATAATAATAATTGTGCTTTACTACAGCTTTAGTATTCAGCTCGCAGAAATCCGACGTGAAACAACGCTGGGGCCCAATAGGGCCGATGCCGATTCGGAGTCGCGGAGAACCTAACGGGTAACCGGGGCTCCGGCTCGACGTGCAGGAGAAGGAACGGGGTGGTTTTTAGTCAGTAAGAGTCTGACAGTCCCTTCCGCCTCACTCAGGCGGGAGCAGTCATTTGATGATTTTCCCCCCTTAAAAAAAAATGTCCACAGTTCCTGATCCCAATCCCTAACAACCCTTAAACTCCTAATCCCCAAAAGGCCGGTAGCCCTGTTGTAACGCCTCTGATGTTCCAGGTGTCCATGGGTGAAGCCGATTGCTTACCATCAGGTGATGCGTCTGCTCGTTTATTGGCTTTTCCCATAAAAGAGCTGCTGGTCTATGTAACAAATACCAACTTTCGTCATTATCTTATACATTAATAGTTACGTTAATGCGAATGTCAATTAGGTACTTGAATGTCTACAAGAAAATAAGCTTAGTAAGGTTCATATCCCAAACCTGTCGATTGTACTTAGTTATGTTCTCCATTGAGGGTTGTAGATTAGCATATTACTCACACTAAGTTAAGATTAGTAAAAAAAATGTAAACAACAACATGTTTAATTAAATTTAGCATCACATTTGCAAAATAATTGTTGTTGTGTTTTTACGCATAACGCCAGCCATATGGATGCGCGCGGACGTTTATCTTACGGGTCACCGACCGAGCTTTTCGAATAGGTACATAGGAATAGGTACATATTGCAGGATGGCATAAAAAGCAATGAAAATAATAAATGAATAATTGAATTATTAAAAATAATTGATAAGTTTTTATAAAATATTTTCATAAAAAACTGATGTTTATCACATACTAATTGACCTACTAAAATATTGTGCACTATTTTTGTTACACCTTATATATTAAAATCAATCAAAATACCAAAATACCAACTTGAAACTTACCTATACATTAAATGGGGTAGACGACTAATTTTTATTTTAATGTCCGTCTGGTAGATTATTTAAAAACATTAGACACGTATTTTTTATTTTCTTACGGAAACGAATAGTTTCGAAGATATATTGATTTGAAATGTCGCGTGACGTCACTTCTCAGTACATTTTATACTAAGAAATGACGTTTTAGCCCCCACTCCTAAACTTTGATTCGTTTTATCTAACTATTGTTTTATTATACAACAAAATAAAAAAATACGTGTCTAATAATTTTTTATTACCTAAGTTACGGACTAATTATATTTTTAATTTTCATACCCTGTCATCATCCCCATTATGTCAGGACGCTATAAGCAACAGTGAAGCAACCGCGTGATAGTAGAAACTGTCGCCATAATCCGTAATACCTTGTTCTTACTACGCTAGTAAATTGGTCGAGTAGCGAGTATTTAGTAGTTCTGTTTCGCGCCAGTTCCGAAATACTTGAAATACACAGCGAGAGAGAACTACTAAATACTCTTTTAAAATTTGTAATATACTCTAATATGTGTATTATTTGATGTGTATCTATCATATGTATGTATAGGTTTATGTATTTTATTGTGATCTATTTATTTAATACATTTCATGTCATGTTACGCACAGTGTCTCTGTTTTTACCGTTTTTCCTGTCGAAGGACTGCAGGAAGAGATTCCTTCGGGAATATGTAGTACCTATGTACCTCCAAAATATTTATATATGTGTTCTCCTGTGTACTGTCTGTGTGTTGTGCATAAATAGATAAATAAATAAATAAATAAATACTTGCTACTCGACCAAATAGGGTAGTTGCCTAAATTTTATTTTAATATCCGTCTGATAGATTAATTTAAAACATTAGCCACGTATTTTTTCTTTTCTCACAAAATTATTTAATTTTAGTATTATAGATAATAAAGTATTTATTATTAGGGCACTTAATGCCACTATACAATGTAACACCCACTATTCACTATTTATGTTATCAGTCCCATGTAATAGGGGGTGTGCCTATTGCCATTTACCAGGCACTTTTCCAGACTCCGTGCTACTACTGAGCTTAAAAAAACCAGTAATACTTTGCCCGACCCGGAAATCGAACCCAAGACACCTTGCCCGGCAGTCGCACTTGCGACCACTCGGCCAATGAGGCGGTAAATGAATAATTTAACGTGTTTATTAAACAAACTAGTCAGAATCACACTGCATAATTATGTCATAAACAAACGAAGAAGATAAATAGGTTTCCACTCTTGAAAGTGGCCAGCTTGCCACATATAATATAAACGTATATAACACATAGGCAACCTGGGTTGTGTTGTACCTTGTACCTTATTGTAGGGGCTTTGAAATGTCATTAACTAACTGTCTATTAGCTACTATTGTTAGTCGTAGAATTATTGAGGTCTTACTGCCTTTTCGTAGCTGCGGAGAACCTAATAGGTTGCCGGGGCTCCGACTCGACGTGCTTGAGTAGGAACGGGGTCGTTTTTAGTCAGTAAAAGTTTGACACTCCCTCCTCATCCAGACGGGAGCAATAATTCAATGATTTTCCCTTATTAAAAAAATGCCTTTTTATCATCACTACAAGCCGCTTTTTGTATTGCTTTTTAATTAGGTAAGTTTAAATATACTAGCTACTGATAATATTTTCATGGGGAGAAATATTTTATAATAACTATCGTGAGGCATGCTGAGTTAACTAAAAATTACGTTACTCACGTAAATATACCGAGTAAAGCCTTACTAGTTTCGAGTCATAGAGGGACTCTTCCTCGTCAGCACGCGTGCACGGTCATGGCAATGTTGCGCAGCCTACTACAGTAGGATTTTCTCACTGCGGACGGCGAGCATAGGTAGCTCGCGGCCCGACCAGAACCAGACCCGAGCGTACCGCGTATCACATTACGCGCGCGCCTCAAAGAGCCATCAGACCACCACGAATAGGGCCCAATAGGGCTGACGCCGATGCCGATACGGAGCCGCGGAGAACTTAACGGGCGTACCGGGGCTCCGGCTCGAAGTGCAGTAGTAGGAACGGGGTGGTTTTTAGTCAGTAAGAGTTTGACACTCCCTCCCGCCTCACCCAGGGGGGAGAAGTCATTCGATGATTTTTTCCCCCTTAAAAAAGGTTTTTCTCATTATATTTAGGTACTGGAGAAATGTTAAAAGAAAGGAGAAAATCTATGCTATCGTTTTTACTCATCAATTACAAATCTCCCTTAAACGTAACTTTTCCATTTACCTACTTCTATCCGTCAATTCATATTTTCCATCACTTCACTTTCATCTGCAATATTTCATCTCCGTTCAATCATTCATTCACATTTATTCTTTCTTTTAAAACGTTCCCAAACTTATGTCCGTCATCACAGACTGCAATTTGTAATCATATTCCTTAGATAGATTTCGACAGAATAATTCGAGTGTGAACAACTCCATTATCTGAACAGAAATGAAAGAAAACCGTGGTGCTAAAAACGATTTGTCCTAATGATATTGAGGGATTCATTTTTCAAGCTGACGTCTATTAGTATTGTGGTTTTTTTTTCAACCGAGATCTGAAATATTACGTTTCGTTTATATCGTTTCAGTAAGACAGGGTTTGGAGATTTACAAAAGCACACATCACATCATAATCAGCCTATAAAGTGGCCGCTGCTGACCAAGGGCCTCTTCTCACTCTCACTCTGAGAAGGTTTGAGCATTAATCACCACGCTTGCTCAATGCGGGTTGGCGATTTCAAACTTATAATTAGAAATCATCAGTCCAGGTTTCATCACGATGTTTTCCTTCACCGTCAGTGATGTCTTGTTGTGTATCTGTGGTATGCTCTATGGTCATAAGTTAGTCTATGGTGATAGATTATCTATGTGCGCAGTGAAGACCGCGATTTTGTAAAAAACAGAAGACGTAATTAAACAGTGTATCGAGGGCTTTCTCTCGTTTTACTTATATTTCGTTTGCTTAGAACATACCTAACATGTCTAAATAATCTTAGAAAGTACATATAACTCGGAAAAAGTCACATTAGTGCTTGCTATTGGTAGGTTTCGAACCGACGTCTCACCTACAAGCCAACACGACATTTTATGAATGCATATGACGTAAAGTTTAATATAATGACGTGTACCCGTATACCTATTGAACAGTTAAAATGGGCACCCACTTAATTCATTTTTTAGCTAAAATAATTTTCATATTCGTTTACAATACCTATCAGTTCAATAATCAATTTTAATATGCACGATACTTATGCGACAAGCTTACAATCTTACCGAATGTCTCGGCCATTTGAAACCCAGTTCAATTTAATATAGGTTTCCCTTTTTTATGAGTAAAATATAACCCAATTTAAGTACGAAACTTTATTTCGATCATCAAACGTCCCTCAAGATCGCGTCTAACACATAAAAGTAAAATTAAAATTGATTCTGGGTCAGTTTATTGCATTCTGAATTTATGTATGTAGATAAGTAAATAAATGAAAAGAAACAAAATGTTTCAGGTTCAAAAAAGGAATATGTATGTAAACTCAAATTCTAATTGCATTTTACAGACCTTGGCACGGGTATTTGAATAGGACCTTAAACTCGAATATCCATTTTCTGATTCTGAGACTGACCTCTACACCCTAAGGCTATTATTAATTACTACTCAAAATATGATATGAATTGTGGTCAGTGGTAAAAGTGGACGGTATGCTGGAGATGGCGGTTACTTCACGGACTGGAAACATAAGGTCATTCCAATAAATAATTATAAAATTGTTGAGAACAGGCCAAGATTAACCCTTATGGTACTCCCATACATCGATGCCTGACGCTAATGGAGGTTTGACTTTCACCATTATTTCACTTAGCTTTTAAAGTGTTAAAAAGACAACTAAAGAAACATAAAGTATTCAATAAAATAAAACCAAAGAACAACAAAAATAAATAAACAAAACAATACAAAATGCTATAAACATTCAAGTAGATGCATTCGACAATTTGTGACGACGTTAAATACCTCTAGAAGTACCATATCAATATTATACTGCAGATTACCAGGCATATCATTGGGTAATGCGGTCACGGAGCTTGATTTTGGAATATCAACCCTATAGCCATGAATTTGACTTGAATTTTGAGTGTACTAGTCACTGTTTGGTTTGGTTCGTAAGTTGAGCAAAGTAAGTATTAACGGGTTGTAGAGTAAAAAAATATATGTTCAGATAGTGATTCTACGGATAATGTTAATCATAGAAGTATATTGTAATAAGTGACTCGCCCATGGTCCAATTGGTTGCTAGCGCATCTACCTACTAAGGGATCGATTTCTAAGTACGAAAATGGTCATAAATCAGACCAACCTGTTATCACGAGTCGTTCCAGTGCCCAAGGGTAAGTCAGGTCCAGATGTCAGCGGGTACAGACCGGTGGCGGTGCTGTCGACACCGGCAAAAGTATTTGAATCCGCAATCCAAAGCTGCCTACAGGGACAGTTACAAGCGCAGCTATCGGATGCGCAGCATGGTTTTCGGCCCGGGCGCAGCACTGCCACCAATCTGCTTAACTTCATGGCACAGGTTGTGCCGGTGGTGGATGCTGGCGGGCAGGTGGACGCGGCATACTTTGATTTCAAGAAGGCATTCGACACCGTGGATAACGATGTCTTACTAGAAAGGTTGGCAGACGTGGGATGTACGCCGCACTTATTACAATTCTTTGTCAGCTATATGCGGGACCGTCAGCAGTATGTCGATTACAATGGGCACGTGTCGGAGCCTTATTACACCAGATCTGGGGTGAGTCAGGGTAGCAATTTGGGGCCACTGGAATTCATCATAATGATTAACAGCTTACCGGAAGTAGTAAGACATAGTACATGTTTATTGTTTGCAGATGACCTCAAGTTGCTGCTCGAGGTTGGGGATCAGTCTGACTGTGAGCGACTCCAGGGTGACATAGATAGGGTGGTGAAGTGGAGCCAGGACAATGGGTTGTGCTTCAATGTATCAAAATGCTCAATAATATCCTTTACTCGTGCGCGGAATCCTATCTGCTATGAGTACATGGCGGAGGCGACAGCATTACAGCGAGTTACACAAGTACGTGATCTAGGAGTACATCTTACTCCAGATCTTACGTTTCGCGAACATATCGTAAAGATATGTAAAAAGGCTTACAGGAACCTCGGCTTTGTGCTTCGGCAGTCGCAAGGGTTCACAAACATCACAGCGATTAGGGTGTTATACGATGCACTAGTCAGAAGTCATTTAGAATATGGTGGGGTTATAAGGGCCCCACACGAAGCGAAGTACTCTGACATGCTGGAGCGCGTACAGAATAAGTTCGCGCGGCACTTGTACTGGAGACTGTATGGGGTATACCCGTTATACCCGTTGATGTACCCCACACTTTTTGTACTGGGTATGGTGTCATACAATGAGTTGGGCGTGCGGCGACAGTTCACACTGGTCGTCTACCTAATTAAGTTACTCCACGGCAAGTAACACAACCCCGGAGTGCTGCAGCTCTTGAGCTTTAGTGTTCCGGACCGCTATGTGTGGAGGCGCCGGTGCCCGCCGCTGCTGGCCGTCCCGGCTGCCAGGACCAACCTACTGGCCAAAACGCCTCTGACGCGAGCAATTCGTACGATTAACCAAATCCAGACTGTAATAGATGTATTTGCGTGTCAGTTCAATGAACTCGCAAAGATTATTTTATATATACTGTGTTATAGGTTAGAGTAGTAGATATAGTTTTAGTGTTAAGTTGCTGTTATTAGTCTGGGTATTGTTAATTTGTTATTGTTAGTTTTGTAAATGAAACTAAATGTCGTATAAAGTGCCACACTAACGCATTAGGTTATATAATTTACCTGTAATGTTAGCTGTAAGAGTTGAAATAAATAAATAAATAAATAAAAAATAAATAATTAAATAAAAATTTACAGGAAAACTGTACTTACCTAATTGGGTAGTTTCCAGGGTATCAAAATTATAAATGTAACTAGTCCGTCAGTTAGATAATATTGTCCGTCTGGTACATTAATTTACAACTTTCGAAACGTATTTTTATTTTCTCGTATTAATTTGCAATACTCAGATAAAATGGCGCTAAGTTTTGGAATGGAAGGTCGTTACGTCATAACGTGCTACAAATTGTGGCACGCTGTGACGTCACACTATATTTCACATTAACATATCGTCGAAAGTATTTAATTTTGTGAGAAAAGAAAAAATACGTGTTGAAAGTACGGACATTAAAAAAAATTTAAGATACTACCCTATTCTGAAATTTACCATCAAGAGGTTTGTCTGCTTATAGATATTCCAACAATAAATGTGACTGCATACAGCATAATATCGGTTCCCGAATAGCAATCAATACCTATCGTATGCATTTTGTGAATGGAATTCAGATTAGCTCAATATTTGGAGTATTGGAAATCGATAAATACCTCGTTGCAATTCGAACTTGTTTTTTTGACCGTTTCAATTCACTTCGGTGGAACCTTTCGGTGTTTTAATAGTTGTTTTGGATTTCAATTTTTAATTGGTATCTATCATATTCGTGGAATATCCAGATATTTCTTTATCGTATGAAGTAAGTACCTACCACTGCTTCAATCGTTGATTGGTTAGAATTATGATTACTATGTTTTTTTTTTATTGCTGCTGGCTTTTGGTTCAATTTCAGGATCAACCAGTGTCGTTAGATATCTTCGAATTTTTCTCAGAATTGATTAAATATTCCCGAAATTTTCTTGTGTGTGATATGTCACAAAACATAGATGGACAACATTATACCAAGAAATGATATTCCATTGTACCTATATTTATAAATAAATATTTTCATTTTCATTTTTCAGAAATACCTTATACGAAGTTTAGAATTGTGCCAAATAAGTTTGTGGTAATAGTGTTATTATTTTCTATTACATAGGATTCATAATATAACTGTGTAAATTGTATTGTAAATGTGCAATAAAAATGTAAACTGTCTTCTCTTACGGAGATTGAAACGCCTGACACTATATTTCTACCTACCTACGTCTTCGAAGATCAGGAAGGCGTAACATAATCTTATACTATTATATAAAGCGGAAGTTAGTTTTTTGTTTGTTTGTTTGAACGCGCTAATCTCCGTAACTACAAGTCTGATTTGAATACTTTGGATAGCGCATTTATCGAGGATGGCTATATGCTATAAAACATCACGCCAAGACTAATAGGAGCTAAGCAGAGCGTGTGAAACCGCGCCGAAGTAGGTAGTGTTATACATATAACTTAATTCAACGATAATTCGCTCAGTATTGCCAGGACAAACATACAAAATGAAATTGTACGTTACTACCGAGGCAAAAATTGCTTTTACAGCTGCGACGCGATGGTTTTTGATTAAACCGTTGTTGGGTTTATATGGGGGAGACTTTTGAAAATGATGTTTTCCTTCAGTATTGTGCGATGAAGAAAATTTGATATGGGTTTGTGTATCAATTGAGATGTTTGCCAAGATGAACGACGAAAGAAATCGAGGTAAATATATGTTGATGTTTGGTTATAAATCAAATTATCTATTAGTTTAGGAAAAACACGACGAAGAGAAATTTTGTAAGTAAACCTGGACTTGTATAAACTTCTAATTATCACGCACATTGAGCAAGCGTAGTCATTAATGCTCAAATCTTCTTCGTGTGGGAAGGGGCTTTGCTTAGCAGTGGGTTCTTATTAGGCAGATGATAATGATGTTTAGGAATCATTTTTATATAAAAAAAAATGTGTAAATTACCATATTGTAACAAGACTTTAAAACCACCAGAAGTAACCCTAAAATACTTTATAAACAATCACTTATAATATAAAAATGAAACATCTGCATTTGCTACGAGCGTAGCGCGTAGGCAATCACTGCTACGGGCCGCGATATACGCGCGCTACGCTGTTTGCTTCGTAGCAAACCGTAGCCGATAATTTCGTTAGCCAGTGTAGATTGTATTCTTTTCATCATCATCGTTATAGACCGAACGATGCCTTAAACAAAAATTGTCTACTTAAGGTAAGCTCCCTGCAACTTGAAAGTCGTTGGTATTTGCCGATCTGTGGTTGATTCTCGAGCCATATGGCCCAGATTAAGTTTGTTATTTTACGGAACGATACAAAAAAAATTACTACGCCAACTAGTTATATGATGAATTAAGGTCTTGCTAAGTTTTAATCATCATCATCATCATCAGCCTGTATTCGTAGACTGCTGGACATAGGCCTCTCCAATGGTACGCCACTGAGCTCGGTCTTCAGCTCTTCTCAACCAACCACTGCCAGCCACCTTGAGGATGTCGTCACTCCACCTACCTGAATAAAATTAAAATAGGCTGCTAAGTAAAATTAATAGCCCGAGCATACGGTCAAGGAGCTATCAGACCACCACGGATGGGGCCCAATACGGCTGATGTCGATCCGAAACCGCGGAGAAGTTGACGGGATACCGGGGCTCCGGCTCGAAGTGCAGGAGTAGGAACGGGGTGGTTTTTAGTCAATAAAAGTCTGACACTCCCTCTCGCCTCACCCGGGTGAGAGAAATCATTAGATGATTTTATATTAATCATAGAAATATACTTTAATAAATGTTTAAAAAAGGTAAAATAAAACACTAAATAATTTAAAAAAAACTTAGTTTATTTCGTTACATATTTTGTAATCAGTTCTATTGTCAAGTTTAAAATAAGATGTTGTCCAATTCATCCCGAATTTTCATAGTTGAGTTTAGGCTTTGGTCTGTTATGTTTCGATTTGTATCTCATCGCTCGACCTTCTGGAAGAAGAGAAATTTCAACGGTTTTTAAGTAGGTAATAGACTAGTGATCCATTACATTTCAATTGAAGTAGAATGAAGACTACTGTATTTTGGCTCAACAGATTGCTCTCTCGTTCTTCGACCAATAACGAATTAGCTCTTGTCATACCAACGTTAATTTATTGACAACTGGGTGTTTCTTCAAAAAACTTTAACTTTTATTTAACAAATCATTATCCTCCCGCGTTGTTAAGCATCGCAGTAACTTATTAGCATCTGTTTTTTATTGCATTGGGTGAGAGCAGTGACATGGTTCAATTTTTTGAAACTAAACTTTGTATTTTAATCAGCAAAATTGTTAACTGTGGCGTGACGCCGTTAATTTTTTGGTTTTTTTTTTTCGGAGAATCACCCAACTACATAATAGGTAGTTGCCAGTGTATGAAAATTGAAAATGTAATTAGTCCGTCAGTTAGATAATGAAAAATATTATAATAAGTATCGTGAGACATACTAAATTAACTAAAAATCGCGGGTTACTCTCGTGGATTTGAGTGTCAAGGCTAGATGTTGTAGGTTGTGCGACATCGCCGCGACCACAGGCCGCAACTGTGCACGCTGCTCATAAGGAAGAACCCCTCTGTGGTTCGAAACTAGTAGAGCTTTCCTCAGTATATTCACGTGTTTAACCCGCGATTTTTAGTTAATTTTGAAAAAATATTAAATACGTATATTTTTTATTTTGGCGTATAAAAGTGGCGCATAAAAGTGCTTGGAGGCAGGCTGGTCCGGCTCCGCAGGATACATGAAACACAGTGATGTTCAATGAATTCTATTTGTGTAATAATATAATCATGCTGCTTAAATATTTGTATAGTTTAAAACGTTGCACAATTTATTGTACATGTGAGAGCCCTGTAATTAATTAAATCAAATTGGACTAGTAGATTGCATTTATGTCAGCTTGGAGTTGTCATGCTCACTCAAAGATCTCGTTGGCGGTGGCACGTGCATTGGATCGCTCGATTCCCTACAAAATGGTTGAGTTGGGCGGTGCTAGGGTTCGCCAAATGTTCGTGAACGGGCACCGTCGATTGGAACTGGTCAGCTCCAGACTGTATCATTTTATTTTATTATCCTCAAGGTTATTTTCTTTTTCAGTCTTTCTGACTGGATTTAGGTGTTGCATTGTTCTCACATAATCGAACCAATAAAACTATGTAACTAGAGAATTGTATTGTAAACCTGATTGAAAAAGAGTAACCTATGGAGTTTCTTGCTCGTTCTTCTCCATAGGAATCTACGCCTTG
Source organism: Spodoptera picta (assembly GCA_038387885.1). Lineage (NCBI taxonomy): Eukaryota > Metazoa > Arthropoda > Insecta > Lepidoptera > Noctuidae > Spodoptera > Spodoptera picta. Next base: position 7,296,014 of record JAZHFQ010000761.1, on the reverse strand, counting down.
GAATGAGCGACTAGCTTCACTTATAAATTTTTGTTGTTTGACGAAAAGTGCCATCCTGGTCTAATTGAAATAAATGATTTTGACTATAAGAAAACAAGTTAAATATAGGAGTGGGAAGTCGTTACGTCACGCTACGTCATACGAAATTTCAAATCAATATATCTTTGAAAGTATTTAATACAAAAGAATGGCAGATGACAACAGCTCTATGTAAAATAGTTCTCAGGCAAATCTGGTGAAGATTCAGTCCCGAACTAAATGATTAACTTGAATAAAAATTGTGACTCAAGTATTGGTAATTTACAATATGTTGGTACCTGGTCTTTCCCTCTTTTTGCTCGACTTCGTTGGGACGTAGTTAATAAAAATATCGCCTGTAATAAATTGATTGATTTTAATTCGCATTTTTGATTTTTTGATTAGAAAATACCACAACAATAATTAAAATAGTATCGTGGTGGCCTGGAGGTTTAAGACGCTCGCTTCTCATGCATGAGGGTGCGGGTTCGAAACCTACCAACGGCAAGTACCAATGTGACTTTTTCTGAGTTATATGTACTTTCTAAGATTATTTAGACACCACTGACAAACGGTGAAGGAAAAACATCGTGAGGAAACCTGGACTTATAATTTCTAATTATAAGTTTGAAATCGCCAACCCGCATTGAGCAAGCGTGGTGATTAACGCTCTAACCTTCTCCGTGTGAGAAGAGGCTTTGCTCAGCAGTGGGCATTTGTAGGCTGTTGATGATGATGAATTAAAATATATCCATAGGCGTCCTGTCTTGACCTTGTTATTTCATTACGACAGTTACAATAGAAACCACAACTGAAACTGACTTCCATGTATATACCTAACCCCAAAGTATTCAAAAAAGCCTGTAAAAGAGCCTCAGAGAAGATAATTTAAGTTCAAATCATCCATAAAAGAATTCACGAAACAGTTATGGATTCGACTTATGAGCCATAAACCTACTTACTATGCAAAGATCCCAAAAATAGCTCAAGTGGAACATAAAAATATGTGTCTTTATCCAATAAATGGGCCGCGAAAATGGTATCTTATTCCACAGTTATAAAGGGTATATTCCAAAAATTGTGATGGGGGTATAAAATTATAAGGGTAACAAGTATCAACAACCACGTTATTTCCCTGTTATGAGGGTCATATGCGAAGATTAGATATGTGATTAGACTCCTTGCTGAGAACCTAACGGGTTATTGAAAATACGGTCCAAAGTAATAGTAGAAACGGCGTGGTTTTTTGGTCAGTCACACCCGAATACTGAAAGGCTACTCAATATTTTAAGTTTATTTATTTAAACAGGTAGTACAGCTTCTGTATACCTCTACATAGTATTAAGAGATAAAAAAGTTGTTCTTAAATATAGTAATATTATATAATACTAAGCTATAGTCACAGAACTATATTTAAACATATATAACATAACATCACGCCTTTTATCCCCGAAGGGGTAGGCAGAGGTGCACATTCTACCACAGTACAATGTAACACCCACTTTTCACTAGTTGTTATGAGTCCCATGTAATAGGGGGTGAGCCTATTGCCATATACCGGGCACATTTCCAGACTCCGTGCTACTACTGAGAATTTTAAAAAACCCAGTAATACTTTGCCCTACCCGGGAATCGAACCCGAGACCCCTTGCCCAGCAGTCGCACTCGCGACCACTTGGCCAACGAGGCAACTATATTTAAACACGTCTTAAAATTAAGTAGTGTTTGAGTATTTCGACAAGAGTCTGACACTATCGCCTTAACTTAGGCGGGACAAAACATAGGATGACTTTCCACCTTAAAAAAAATGTTAGGTACTTTATTTTGGAAACAAATATTTCTTACCATATTGATCCACTAGAAAAAGAAAAAATCTAGGCATTAGGAATTAAATCTTTAAAATCTTCTTCAGACTCGTAATATGTACCTACACTACGTGGTCTTTATTTAATGTATGAAATATCCTCACAATAAGTGCGACGGACATGGAACGAACCCACTTAGACCAAGGTCGTCCTACAAATTATTTTTTTTTAATTTTTTTTTTCTTATTTATTGGTTCACCAACAGTTGTACACACTAGATCAAATATTAGGTTACATACTTTAGTGTTACAATCACTTAAAAGTAAATACCACATGCATAAAAAGGGTGTAAAAGGAAGACAAACAATTTTAAATTAACAAAATAACAAATCTTTCTGTTTTTCTTTTAAATAATTTTAATCCTAAGTTGTATATATTGTATAAATTTAATAGTTAGTTTTAATTTTATTTCAGTTTTTATTTGAATAAAATCTTCTTGACGTCAATTAATCTGAGTATTTTTTTTTTTTAATACTTTATAGGTCGACGTTTAACCACCATCTCGCCTGATGGTAAGCGATGATGTGGCCGACGATGGAGCACGCCTACCCATGAGCAACCTGTTCACTCGGGATTTGAAGACACCCAAGTCATATTTGACGGGAAACACAGCCTCTGGCAAGGAATTCCATTCCTTAGCGGTACGCATGACGCTTGACGCGAAACGCTTCGTTCGAATGGGTGGAATGTCCACCATATAAGGGTAGCGTCCCGCCGTTCGTCTGGTGGTACGGTGGTGAAATGGACTAGGGGGAATAAGTTTGTGCAATTCCCACGCACACTCACCGAAATGTATCCGATAGAAGACCGAAAGGCTTGCGATTTTGCGCCTATGTTCGAGGCTTTGTAGCCGAGCCTCCACAAGCGAATCGTCATTGATGAGCTTCTTGGCACGCCTCTCGATGGATTCGAGGGCTTCTAACTGGTATTTCGCTGAGCCATCCCAAATATGAGAGCAGTACTCCATACAAGACCGAACTTGTGTTTGGTAAAGAGTGAGCAACTGCTCCGGCGTGAAGTACCGTCTCATCCTCGACAGGACACCCAACTTTCTACCAGCCAGTTGCGCCTTTGTCTCGATATACGAGCCAAAATTGAGAGTGGGCGACAGAGTTACGCCGAGAAGCTCGAGACGGTCACCCATCGGAACGGACACACCCCGGAAAGTAGGAGTCAGTGGGAACCGACTCCGTTTAGCGGAAAACAGACACGCCTGGGTTTTGCTGGCATTGAACCTGACCAGATTGGCGTCACCCCAATCGGAGACCGCCTGCAAGGACAGGTTCAGACGATTTACCATAGATTCTCTTAGAGACTGGATTTGAGTTGCACTGGTTCGCGCATCGGACACATACCTCTCAACAACGGTGCTGTCATCTGCGTACCCAAAGATACCGGGCTGGAGCAGGTCATTAATGTGCAACAGAAAAAGTGTTGCTGAGAGTACTGACCCCTGAGGAACCCCGGCATTAATACCAAGTGGATTGGATGAGCAGCCGTCAATGACCACACGGATGGATCGATCCCTCAGGAAGTCTGTTATCCATCTGCACAAACCAGTGGGGAGTCCATATGCGGGAAGCTTGCCAACAAGACTATCGTGCCAGACCCTGTCGAAGGCCTTCGAGACATCGAGGGATACGGCTAACGCTTCCCCGTGTTTCTCGATGGCCTCGCTCCAGATGTGGGTGGCATATGCAAGAAGGTCCCCAGTAGATCGGTTTCGGCGAAATCCGTATTGCTGATCACTAAGGAGATCGTTACCTTCAAGGTATGCCAGGAGCCTGTTATTCAGTACACGTTCCATACTCTTACAGAGTATGGACGTGACCGAGATAGGTCTATAGTTGTTAGGGTCGGCACGACTACCTTTTTTAGGCACAGGTTGCACGTTGACCAGCTTCCATGCTTTCGGCACTTGACCAGTCTCCAAAGATAGGCGAAACAGACGTGTCAGGATTGGAGCTAACTCAGGTGCACAAGTTTTCAGTACTACGGCCGGGATTCCATCGGGGCCACTGGCTTTGTTCACGTCCAGGTTGCGCAACGTTCTGCAGACCTCTTTCTGTCGAATGCGAATGTCCGACATGTTAGTCTCGCATACTTGGTGTATAGAAGGTGGTGAAGCGCCATCAGCATCAAGACGCGAAGACTCCGCAAAAAGAGAGGCGAATAAGTTCGCTTTCTCCATTGCGGTGTAAGCCAGCGTCCCATCAGACCGCAGTAGTGGTGGGAGTGAGGGGCGACAGAAGTTCGATTCCACCGACTTGGCCAGGGACCAAAAAGCCTTACTACCCGTTGGGTAAGAAGCAAGTTTGGCCCCTATTCGGCCGATGTGTTTGAACCGAGCTTCGCGCAGTGCCTTTTTATATGACTTGGTGGCCCGGTTGAAAGCTCTCTTCCTTTGAAGTCCTATGGGACCTGGCGTCCGCCCATGCCATATATGCAGCATGCTTTAATGCCTCCGTTTGTCTGCAGTTGGCATCAAACCATGGGCGAAAGCCACCGACGGATGTCGCGTCCGAGAATGGAACGTAATATTCCATGCCCTGACGCAACACCCCCGTTACGGCATCTGCACAAGCTGACGGATCATCGGAAGAGAAGCAAACAGGCCGCCATGGATAGGATGCAAAAAAGGATCGCATTCCATCCCAATCTGCTGACTTGTATCGCCACATCCGTCGTGGTTCCCCAGGGCTAGAATCAGGTGGGGAGTGTGTAGATACAGATTTCACCATACAGTGATCAGAGCTACCTAAAGGTGATGAGACTGATACCGAGTAGTGGTCTGGATTAGTTGTCAGCAGAAGGTCAAGGCAGTTGGCTGTATGCGTATCCACATCGGGCACCCTTGTGGCTTCCTGGACCAGCTGGGTAAGGTTAAACGTCAACGCAAGCTTTCGCAATTCCCTCCCAGCATGGTCGGTGCACTGGTATGGAAAAAGCCACTCCTGGTGATGGGCATTGAAGTCACCCAGTATCACCAGTTGGGCAGAAGGGTACCGAAGCTGAGCCGCATCTGCCGCCTCACTAAGATGTCGCACCAACCTGGTCGTCTCCAAGTCTCCGCTGTGCGACCGGTAGACACAGGCATAAATAATCTTTTCCGGGCCTATGTCCACGAGTATCCAGACAATAGAGAAGTTGGGGTCCTCAAGATTTCGAAGACGCCGGTGACAGACGCCGTCGCGAACGTATAGGCATACACCAGCGCGTGGAACGAATTTATGTTCCAGGGAGTATCCCGGGTAGTCTAAATACGATACGTCGGACGGACATCTGATCTGGGTCTCCGAAAGAAACAGGAGTGTTGGGTTCTCAGTCTCAAGATGGTGGTGGACGGCGTTGAGATTGGAGTGCAGACCTCTGATGTTCGAGAAGTGCACTTTGAGGGAGAGGGAGTGCAGCCGCTGTGAGAACCTTTTCCGTTTATTTTTTGTCATTTAAGAGTGAAGAAAGGTTGCTGGGGGGATGGTAGTGAAATGGGCTTCTACATAGACAACCCACAGACGCGCACCGCAGTTAGCCCCATCATTAGGAGGCCAGCCCGGAGACCGCGGGGACGCCCGAGCCCCCCCACGGGTATCCATTGGGCCCTCTCTTCCGGTCGCCAACCGGCACGATGGCGTGCCCGTGGGATTTTTCGACAGATGGCGGGGCAGCCTTTCACGTGTGGCTAGCACGTTACTTGGGCCCCCAACTATCCGCGGTCGGCCAGCGGTGAACCGTGCCTCGGATCCCGCTACCCTCCGTGACTGGCCACCCGATGCCGCTACACCAGCGCGCGTCAGAACTGTTTGTCTGCATTGGAACACCCACTTCGACCCATTCCCTCAATCGGCGTCACCGAGCATCGTGGCGGAACACGGCTAGGCCGCTTGGCGACACGTTTTTGCTCGGTGGGTGGTCATAAGGCCGTCGGCCGAAGCCTACCACCATGGGTAATACCATGATACACCATGAGTATAAAGTAGTTCAATGTTATAAGTGTTAGTGCAAAAAATAGTCTAATGACAAAGACGTGGTTTTATTAACTTTAAGTGAGGAAAAATGAAAACTGCACTTTTTAACGTAGAGATCTAATCTAATGTGGTTTCCTAGAATTATAAAAGTACTATGGTATATGAAGTTACTTCTGAAATTAATAAAATTGGATAGTTGTTTCTCGTAACCATTAAAGAGTGTACCTCATCCATATAGGTAATTTTTATTACTAGCCTAAACTACTCCCGGATCTCTCCAATCCGCGAATCTCCAATAATCCTCAAATTCCTAAACCCCAAAAGGATGGCAACGCACTTGTAACACCTCTGGTGTTTCGGGTGTCCATGGGCGACGCCGATTGCTTACCATCGGGAGATCCGTCTGCTTGTTTACTATTCCATCAAAAATGATAATTTAAATTAGATATTATAAATAATTAAATAATACATTACGGTCTATATCTCTAATTTGCACATGATGTTTTTTTTCTAATGCTGAAAATATTAATTAATTATTCGTATATTTTTTTTAAACAACACAGTAAAATTAATCGTGTTTTGAACAAATATTTTCTTTCAAATTGACGTGTTTTGTCACTAACTTCGATAAAAGTAAAATAAATATTGTGAGGACTCACAAGCAATAATAGGTTTTGTGTATTGTGCAACATCTTGTTGACCAAACTTCGTAGTGAGATCCTTGATGAAATCCTTCAAGTCTGTCACCCAGAGGGGCACAACTGGATTAACAAAGAATTAAAAATATTTTAGAAATAAAGATATTTCAAATCAGTAAATCGTCGAAAGTATTCGTTTTCTTAAGAAAATAAAATACATGTTTTAAATAAAAATTTGACCAGACGGACATTAAAATAAAAATTCCTTAGGCCCGATTTTTCAATCATCAGTTAACTCTTAAATGTAGAATAAAATTGACATTTGACAGTTTTTAGTATTGAAGAATTGTCAAATTATATTCAAAGTTATTCCTCAATTAAAATTTATTTGACGTTGGAAAAATCGGCCCTAAGATAAATAAAACAACAATATTTAACCTACGCTTTTCCTTATTTTGCTTTTTCAACTTTGCCACTGAAACAATAATAACATGATTATTATCAACTACCGCTGTTGTAGATACAGAGTAATGTATCTAATGAATACCTTACCCAGTCTTTAGCAATCAAAACAAAATCGTCACAAAGGAATAGTTTAAGTCAGGGATGTCCAAACAGGCCTTTTTTGGTCCTCCCGCTTTTGTAAGAAATTTAATTAGCCTGCAAGGGTATATACATCTAGTTTGGACTGCCCTGGTTTAAGTAATCATTAAATTACTAGCCATACACGCAAGGATCTGGCGGCAGATCTGCCTAAACAGGTACCGGATGGATCTGTGTCTATCCGTGCCGTTTTTCGCCAGGTTTCGCCGTTTTTTCAGGTTCAGGCAGACCTGCCGGACACGTCTATACGTGTATGGCTGTCTTTGAGTATGTCATCTAATCCTTAGCGTGTCACGCCAGTCACCGGTGTCTGACGTTACTGTAGGCTGGACTTTCACCATTTTAATCTTAGCAGCTATAAGTGTTAAACTGATTCCTCTTAATAAAGAGGTATGTCTTCAAATTGAAAAGTGCCTTTCATTAGACTAATTGGTAGGTACTAATTATTTTACTTTGACGTTATATTTATCATAGGAATACGTCCTGAACAAGTCTCGCTCTGAGTAAGGACATTGCCAAAATCCTCGAACCTTGTATATAATTTCCATGAAACATTATAAGAGAATAAACTATTTATTCAAAACTTAACTTACGTGTTATCAAAGAAGTGAAATTTCCTTTTTCGGGTTCTGAAATGGAAAGGAAAATACGTTTTTATTACCTACAGTAATAGACACGCAAAAACATATTTAACGACTAATAAAATGAGGAAAGGTCATCTAGATAGGTCAGCGCCATAAGGACCCAATAACAGCATCGAGGCTCGATAGATAAGGAGTAAGAACCCAAAGAGACTCATTACTTTCAAATTGACAATAATATGATCAGTTACACAGGGTGGTTGGTAATTCGACCATAACCTCGTATAGGGTTATAGAACAGATCAATTCCAATATTTTTTTCTATCACAAATCACCCTAGAATTACAAATCACCCTGTATTAAAACTTTTGTGAGACATACTAATTAATATTTATGTTTTCGGCTTACTCACGTAATTGTTACTAGTTTGAAGCCATGCCAGAGGCTCATATGGCGCCTTGAGCCCGCACTGCAGCTGACTTAAGCAGCCAGTAGCAGCGTGACAGTCACCCGGTCGCGTATCGCGGAATACTGATCATGAATATGAGCCTCTAGCATATAGTTCCTCGTCAAACAGTTACGTGAGTAAGCCGAAAACATAATAAGTGATCAGTTATGTAAACATTTTTTTTTACACGTGGCAGAGCCATGCACAGCAAACTATCAGTTGGATCACCTGATGAAGCAATCGGTGCCTTTGCAGTGGTGTAGTTAGCATACGTGGCACCCGGGGCGTATTTTGTAGGTGTCACGCCACGCGAAAAAAAATCCATCGAAACTTTTAAAAAAGTACCTAATAATTATTTAATACTAGCTGTTGCCCGCGACTTCGTCCGCATAGATTAATGACTTCTGACAGAATTCATCAGAATCAATTCAGTGCCCAATTAAGATTTACCTATAGTGAAATGATTTATCGTAATTTCAATAAATTAAAAATCCCGCAGGGTTCTTACCAGTCCCGGCCCGATCACGTAAGTTTTGAGTAATAAAAACTTCGACTATTGTTGTACAGAATCTCTATGAAATAAGTTCAGTGGTTAAAAGATAGAGAGTCCTGGAGCATTGATGCATAGTTCCCGTTCCCGAGGGACTTCTGAGATAAAAACTATCATACGTTACTCAGGTCCCAAATCATCGTTTTACCGAATGTAATTCAAAAAGATTCAATGATTCTAGATTCACACACCAACTATCATTCCCTATTTTATCCCCTTAGGGGTGGAATTCATCAAAATCCTTTCTAAGGAGATACCTATGTCATAGTAACTTTATGCATGCAAAGTCTCAGCCCGATCGGTTTAAAACTGGCAAAGTATCACACAAACTTTCACCCTCTATATTACCCACTTTGGGGTGGAAATGTACAAAAACCTTTCTAAAGAGACGTGTACGTCATAATATCTACCTGCACGCCGAATTTCAACCCGATCTGTGTAAAACTGACAAAGCCTCATACAAACTTTCATCCCCTACATTATCCCATTGGAGGTGGAAATGATCAAAATCCTTACTTGGAGATGCCTACGTCATAATATCTACTTTCATGCCGAATTTCATCCCCATCGGTGTAAAACTGACAAAGTTCCATACAAACTTTAACCCCTATTTTACCCCCTTGGGGGGTGGAAATGATCAAAATCCTTTCTTAGAGGATGTTTACGTCAAAATATCTATCGGCACGCCGAATTTCAACCAGATCGTTTTATAATTGACAAAGTTCCATACGAACTTTCACCCCCTATTTTACCCTCTTGGGAGTGAAAACGATCAAAATTCTTTCTTAGAAGATGCTTACGTTATAACATCTATCTGCATGCAAATTTCAACCTGATCGGTTTAAAACTGACAAAGTCCCATACAAACTTTCATCCCCTATTTTACCCTCTTGGGGGTGGAAATTATCAAAATCCTTTCACAGCGGATGCTTACGTCATAACATCTATCTGTATGCCAAATTTTAGCCCAATCTGTTCAGCGGTTTGGGCTGTGCGTTGATAGATACTTCAAAAGTCGAATTTTTATTGATACAAAACAAAAGTTACAATTTCTGGAATTCCTTTGGTACCTGGGCCATTATTTTTTTCCAGGGCCCATAATCGGTCTCTCAAGAACAGATCCTGTTACATTTTCAAAAACTATCATTACAAAAATAAAATCGCTATTGGTAAAAACGTAATAATAATATCCCTCTAAGAAATATAAAACATTAGTGAAATATGTTATATTTTGACGTAAATGACGGTAACTCAGTCGCTTTTCTCGGTAACGCAGTCGTATCTCATACAAAATCCGGCTGTCCCAACTAGCAACTCGCTTCAAATACATTGACATTACATTAAAACTCTTCACGGCACTATTAAATTAAAATATCTACAGAAATTAAGGTAAGTATGAACTTTATTAACAGGCTAATAAGTTTATCTTTTCTTTAACCGTGAATTAATTACGAATTTTTTTTTGTCTTGTCCCTGTTGAAGTAAGAAATCGTAAGTACTCTGTGTTACCAAGCCAAAATGTACCTTAAATTCGGCTTTTTTCCTGCAGTTTCGACTAAGTTCGTTTGATTTAATGTGGATTACTGTCGGGGTGAGCCGGGTGTTCGTAGGCTTGACGCTGGCCGGGTTAGTCGAGCTCGAGTCGTCCGGAGGGGCGCGTGTGTTTATTGTGCGGCCACTGAGTTACCAACGACAAACGGTGAGTTTTTGAGATATTTGATTGTTTTTTTATTGCATTTTGTAATAGAACAATGAAATATTTGCATGCACTCAAAAATTATAAGGTATTTTTTATTATAACGACCAAAATGTTTGAAGACACGTTATTTTTACAACTGCGTTACCACTACACTGCGTTACCATGAAAAGTAACGCAGTTGTACGTACAGTAACGCAGTTGCAAAGTAAACAGTTTTTCGAAGTTAATTTAGCTGTTTTATAGTTCACTTAATTAATTATCGGGTTCTTTTGTTGCAGTATAATATTTTCAATATAATGGCGTTAACACCGGCAGAAAAACAACGGCGTTATAGGCAAAAATTGAAACAGGACCCTGTGAAACATGCTGAGGCTAAAAGATAACATCTTCAGAGATATCATGCTACTAAAAACTTGTGAAGAATATGACAGAGAGATAATATAGATCTGCAATGCGTAAATGGAAGACGGCAAACAGGAAATATCGAGAACGCCAGAAAAGTGTGCAAGTTATTCTAGATAATTATAACACCGGCTTCAACACCACGATCAGGAACTCCGGTTTCTCTAAGGTCCAGAGGAAGAAGGCAAGTAAGACGAGACAGATCTGCATTATACAGATAAAATAAGAAATTGGAGCAAGAAAATGAGAAATTGAAAAAAAATGTAACAAGTACAAGAAAAGATATCAAAGATAAAAAGGGAAAAAGTCAGAAAATGGACACAAAAAATACATAGCTTTGTCTAACGCTATTAAAAACCATTACTCCAGAATAAAGATTCAGTTGTATTACATCACTAACGACGACATAAAAAAAAATAGAGCAGGCTATTCCCTAAGGCATAATTCCTCTCCTCGGTACAATGCAGGTCCATCAAGTTTTCTCAGACACTCCTGGTTTATTGCAGTATCGTGATCTTAGTTGCTTCTGCCAAAGGGGCTTTTGCGCTTGCTTTTCACCTCAAACATATCAACCAATTCCTGCTTCTACCAGCCCCATTAGCCCAACAAAAATAAGCAAAATTTAGAAATTTCCTTTGATGCAATTCCAGAAAGAGACAGCTTAGAATGTATGAACGAAATAGAAGTATTAACTGACATATCTAATATTGTAGACAATACTAAGAAATCTTAATACAAATCGATTTATACTCCAATTTCGAGTTCAGATGATGAACTTCTTTCACAGCTTAAAATACAACAAGAGGCTTCAGTATCTAATACATATGATAGATTTGATTGAAAAAGAAATGTGCATCCGTCTAAAATATTTTCCGGTGTTTATGTTATTGTTAAAGTTTCTTCAGACAAAGACAAATTGTACTATTATCTGGGTGTTTGCCAAAGCAATGTCGATGATGAAGGAGAGATTAAAGTAATGTTTTTAAAAGCAGTTGACGATTCCGGTAATAGGTTCAAGCTTGTTGAAAGGGATGTTACGTACGAACCATATGATAATATTGTTGAGATTGTTCTTAATCCTAAAATAATTAAGAAAGGTAAACTTGTATATTACGAATTTGATGTTCCATTAAATACATATATTTGAGAAATAAGACTGACGAGACAAAGATGTTTAAAAATGTTAATTTGAGAGTAATTTGTTTTGTTTTTGTTTTTATAAGGATAAGTTTGATTTTATTTTACATACTAAATAATTGTTTTAGAGCATTTATAATAGTTAAAGCGAAAAAACACTCAGTGTTGTGATAAGATTACCACTGTGTTACCTATCCAACTACTGCGTTACTTTTTGTCCCTCTTTTCCTGAATACGTTAAGAGCTCTAAAGCTTTAATATAATTTTGAAACAATATAAATTTGATATTTTTTTGTTTATCTACCATATTTCAACCTATACTATAAATATTGAGCTGAAATTGCAATTATTAAAGCATATTTTGAGATATTACAGTAGTTTAAATGAAAATAACGTAACGCAGTGTTAAATTTAATTAGAAAATAAGATATTAGACTGAGATGATCGGGATTTTACATTAAAAAATTATTGTAATACTTGTTTAACTTTGTGACTGGTAGGTTTTTAAAATTGACGTGAAAGTTCCTACAATAAAACTGATTATTCTAAGTAAGTAACACAGTTGTTGTTTTTCTACTCCTTTCCTTGTATTATTATCAAATAAAACAATAAATCGTAAAAAAACATCGCTGCTAATGCCTGTACTGTTTACTTTAATTATTAATAGAATTAAATTAAACCAAAAAAAATTAAAAAACTAATAATTTGTTATAATATTATTTTAACGACACAGTTTATCAATTTGGGCCCTGAAAAAAAATAATGGCCCACCTACTTATATAAAAACTTTGCACATCCTAAGAGACCTATGTACCAAGTTACATGGTTTTATCTCCAAAAATGACGAACACCCACATGCAACCCCTATTTCACCCCCACGCTGGTGTAAATTTTAAAATGCTAGAACAAACGATTTTTTGTTTATTATTTAGTGCCTAAATATAAAATGTAAGGTATCTTCAAGAATGACGAACTTCATACAAACTTTCAACCCCTATTTCATCCCCTAACAGGTCGAAATTTCAAAAACGCTAGAACAAATGTTTTATTATTTTTTATCAAGTGCTTAAATATAAAGTTTCATGGTTTTATCTTTAAAAATTATGAAATCCCATACAACTCCCCCCCCCCTTTAACCCCGTACAACTTCTTTTTCGCGATAAAAAGTAGCCTATGTTTTATCTCGGGGTCTAGAATATCTGTATACCAAATTTCATTCAAATCCGTTCAGTAGTTTTGGCGTGAAAGAGTAGCAGACAGACAGACAGACAGAGTTACTTTCGCATTTATAATATTATATATAAATATATATATATATATATATAACACAACATAACATAACATCACGCCTTTTATCCCCGAAGGGGTAGGCAGAGGTGCACATAGAAGTAATACTTTGCCCGACCTGGGAATCAGTCGGCCAACGAGGCAGTCATATATATATATATATATATCTAACTATATATATAGTTAGGATGGAGATCGTGATGTAAGCTGTATCGGCCACCAACACAAATACGGCCGCCTCAACGTGACTAAGACCGCTCTGCCAAGAGTGAAAAGACAGAGAAGAAGAAGAAGAAGAATAATGATTTACGTTTTATTAAAATAAGACAATTACAAATATTTATGTATCATGATTGTGAAACTAATTTAGTTTGTTAAGAATTTAAATTTCTTCCTTCTAGCTTTGATTGTTCACACTAAAGTAGTCTTTAAACATCGGAAATAAGGTCTTTAATGTAGTTCGTGGAGAGCGGTTACCGGTGACCGCTTGGGGATTTAGGGGTCTGGTTTTTAATTAATTTTTCTTTGCTTGTGCTCGTATATTAAGTATAATTATCTAGATAATTTTATTAGTGGTGGTTATGCTTGTTGCCACAGATATACGATTTTTTATAGATAGAAAGAACTAAAACTGATCATCATAGTCGTTCTTGCCCTCTCCCCTAGTTACGCCACTGCGCCTTTGGACACCCGTAACACCAGAGGAATTGCGAGTACCTACATTGCCAGCGTTTTGGAATTAGGGATTTGAGGATTGGGTGTTGTGTATGAGATGAGTAGATGGCATCTGGTTGTTTCACGTCAGATTGTGAGGTCGTGGTATCCTCCGGTCCGGTCGAGCCGACCCATACGCAGTGATGCAAGACTTTCTCATTTAAAAAAATGTAGGCAGATAATAATAATGGGAGCTAACCTTTTTTTGTTCACTAAATGGCGCAAATGTAGAAGGAGTTCTTTTGTCCAATCGCAGCAGCTGTCAAATATTGAACGTCTATGGGCGTGTGGCACTAGCTGATTCCTTATTGGACGAAGAACGTGAGATTCACACTAGCAAAAATACGGTAGTATCCATTTAATTGACATACCTGCAGGTTTAGGTGTCGTTTCTTCATTTTCATCCGACTGTGCATGCAGGACAGGTATTTTGATTCCAGGCTCCATTAAACCATCTATTTAATGAAAATTATTATACTTGAATTTGACTGTCTCGTCGGCCGAGTGGTCGCAAGTGCGAATGCCAGAAAGGGGTCTCGGGTTCGATTTCCAGGTAGGGCAGAGTAGATAGTACTGGGTTTTTCTCAGTAATTGCACGGAGTCTGGAATTGTGCCCGGTATATGGCAATAGGCTTTTAATTTTCGGACTAGAGTCTGCTATAAGTGCCAAGTGACGAATATAGAGGTAGTAATAAACAAACAATTTATAAGGCTTCGAACCTAACGTAGACTTCACTTCGCAATAGTTATGTACCGATCTACAACGAGATCCACAAATTATTGGGAGAAATAACATATAACATACATAAAAAATGTCCAGGTGCTGCTGAACTAACATGCAAGAAGTAAGGAAGAACATTCGAACATCGACATCGTCAAATGAGGATTAAAATGATACGTCATCGGGTGGATGACAAATTTTTATTTTAATGTCCGTCTGGTAGATTATTTTAAAACATTACACATGTATTTATTATTTTTTTACAGAAACGAATACATTCAACGATATATTGGTTTGAAATGTCGCGTGACGTCACTTCTATGTACATTTTATACGTAGAAATGACGTTGTAGCTCCTAAACTTTGATTCGTTTTATCTAAGTATAATTTTATTATACAACTAAATAAAAACTACGTGTCTAATATTTTTTCGTTACCTAACTGACGGACCAATTAGATTTTTAATTTTCATACCCTGTCATCATCCCAATTACTTTATTCACCATTGTTCAACCTCTACTCGTACTATAGAGATGAAGGTCCGAAGTATCGTATAAAAAATTAAAAGTACTAATTAGTCGTATCGTGCTAGGTATCTACTTTTATTCGCTGGCCACGCTAGAGCGGCGCGTATTGCGCCTACAATGAGCTGGACAAACAATCATGATAGTGTTTTAAACAGCGGCCGCTAGTCGCGACCACCTTTCAACCTACACGCTATGTATACCAGATGTTGCATGTGCGAGATTAGAAATAAGCTATTTTTCGAATAAATACTCAAAATGGATACCTACAAATTGAGTATTTATGTGTGACACATGTCATAATAAAATGATCAATTTAGTTTTAAAAATGAGACTATAATTTTGTCACTTAATGGATAATGTTTTATTAAATTAGGCACTCAACAGCACAAACAATTAGTTTAGTTTAGAAATAGGGAACATGGTTAAGGGTAGGGCAAACTATGTAACCTCTCCTTTCTACTGAAGACATAATAATAATGATCGCATAATAAAAACAATGTACAAACGTACCTACCATTATTTTTACGGCCTTGTGGGACATCATATCCAAATTTATCGATCAGCCAATGAACCAGGAGAGTCAGGTCTCTCACTGGTCTCGCACCTTCTGTGGTTTCAGTATACTCTGTACTTGTCCCTTCTCTTCTATCTGTACCTATTTGGAAACAAGAATTCCTTTACTTTTGTGATAAAGAATAAGGGCTATCGCAAGTCCAAATTAAGGTCTCTTATCCTAAAGATAATAAATTTTTGAAGGGGTAAACCGTCCAATGTCTTCTCCGGGTTTGGCGTTCCTTGGGTTAGGCGAGAGGGAGTCTCAGACTTTTACTGACTAAAAACCACCCCGTTCCTACTCCTGCACTTCGAGCCGGAGTCCCGGCAAACCGTTAGGTCTTTCGCGGCTCCGTATCGGCATCAGCCCTACTGGGCCCCATTTGTGGTGATCTGATGGCTGTTTGAGGCGCGCGCGGAATGCGACGACGCGCCATACGGGTTTGGGTCTGGTCGGGCGGCAAGCTACCCTTGCTCACCGTCCGCAGACCGGCACAGATAATGAAGGCTATCGTACCTATTTTATTTACCAGATGAGCCTCGTATGAATGTCTCGTTGTTTGTCCAATTTCACAATTGGACTATTAGCTAGTGTCACATAATTGGTCCTTCAATGTAATTATAACAACTGCAGTGATTAGACAAAAATCTCTAGCTACATTTGCGCTATCTGGTGACAAAAAACCGTACCCCTATTTGCTTATGTCCTATCGTTGGACATTCAACTTTTGAGAATCATTGTTTGTACAAGTCCTAAAGCTCTTTTAGCCCCATCTACATAGAATAAAAACGGTTATATCTGAAAATGTAGACCCTGCCTAACACTCAGTAATCATGTGTATTTATTTTTATGTAATGTAAGAACAAACCTTCCTCATATTCTTCTGATTCTGACAGAACAGGCATGCGGAGTATGGGCCTCTTAGCTTCCATAACACCTTTTATAAAAAGAAAAATATAAGTTCTATATCAATTTGTACCAGGGGATTCATTGAAAAAACTTGTGCTTGGACAAAGTGTGATATTCCTCCCATCTAGGGGCCAGTGGCATTTTGCTGACTTTCCACTGTACTTACCTACGCCACTGATTCTCAAACGCATTCACTTTCAGAAACAAAAGTAGCTTGACGCTCTCCAGTTTCATAAATATAGAAGCCATTTTTTTTTCTACAATATCATTCCGTTGAGATGTGTAAGATAGACAAATAAACCACTTCGCATTTAAAATAAAGGTAAGAAAACACCTTCACGTATTCGGGGACCAAACAGGCTGATGTAGGTACTAAATCTTGGTAGGTTCTATTCTTCTATAGTTAAAAAAAAATATCAATATCTATTTAATTTTAAACTTACTAGATCGATAGCTGTTTTCGTCATCGTAAGAGCTTGAGGTTACGAACGGAATCTAAAAAAAATATTTAATTTATTATCTATTTACAAAACGGAAATTGATCAATTATGAGGTGACATTCAAATTAAATAATTATCGAGCTTTACTTCAGTTTTTTTTTCAATATTTTTTATGTTTAGCTTAATTGCAATTATGATTTAACAAAGGGGTAGGTACTCACCACGATAAAAATCGCATAAATTAAAAACATAATAATTTTATTCTATTTTTTTATAAACAGGCGACTTCAATTAATCATTTTTGATGGAAAGTCGCAGATGAATCAATTATTTTAATAATTGAAATGTCAATCATACGTGACATTAGCATTTTCAATTAAGTATTAAAAACGTATTGTTCATTGGAGACAAGGTTGCCAAAGAAGAAAAATAAAACGTATTGTTCGGTCGCGTAACATTTGGATTGAATGGCGGGAATTTGTCATCTGTATTTCAAAATGGCGTATTGGCGTCTCGCCCATGTGATTTTTTAACGCTTTTCTTTATTTAAGGCAAAAATGTAGTCCTAATTATTGAGTTTTTTATATTAAAGTGATTTTATGCACTAAAATCAAAACCCAAAAGCGAAGAAAAATTTGAGTAGGTTGGGTGAGGACACAGAGTGGACAACCGTAGGAAATTACATAAAAAATGTTTCATAAAACACTCGTGTCGAGTTCAAACCTAGGTAGATAAAATATAAGGTACAAAAATAAATAAAACGACAACTTAATCCACCATATTTTCTCTATAATACATACAAACATTCTTACCAACAACTATGTATAAAATATTACATAAATCTATACAAAAACATATACAGGTTGTTTCAAAAATAAATAAAAGTTTGACTTCATTTAAATTAACTTTTTATCCGTTCGAATGAAATGAAAAACCATTTCATCTTTAATTAAATACATAAATAAGTTTCTATAGCTTAATCGTCGTCGATATTTATACAAATGTTTTTGCAAAAAGTATATATGATTGTTTTCACACTACAAGCGGCGTTCGCTAGTATAACTTATGGTCTATTAGCCAATAGAATATTTGTGACAGCTAAGGTGATTAGACAAATAGCACCTTAAGCTTCACTAGCGCCATATAAAGAGGGCAAAAACGAAAACCTTCATTGCTATCACGAAAATGGCGTTTTGAACTGTTGAACAATACGCAACATAGTACAAGAAAAATGAAGAATGTTAAACTTGCAGCTAGTGAATTAGTGAAGTAATAAAGTTTAAATAAATTAATCACATTCAACAATAAACAATTTCTATTACTCGAATAAAAATGGTTACGAAATAATTTATACCCAAATAGAGTATTTAGTGTAATTATATCATGCCTGATATTCATATTATAATAAGGCAAGGATACAATGGCCATAAAAAACCAGTGTTTTTTAATATTTTATGATGTTAAATACCTCTAGAACATAAACTTACGACGACATATCGAGGCACATTATGAATATAAAATAATTATTTACAAGAGTTCAGAGAACAACACTTTTAAAAAGGTTGACAAAAATATACAAAACAATTGAATCACACAATTTACTCATACAAGACCTTTAGAACTATCATTCATTTTATTTTTCTGACGACAAAATTAATACAAATCTATTTTTTTACTTCTACGTTCCGCGTACACATACTATGTTCATCAGTGAGTTTCGGGCGAGACCGTGAGTGCCACCCGCTGGCGCCCTCTAACGACTTCTATGCGCAAACTCCCGCTAGTGTTCTCTAAAATCAGGTAGATGTCGCTAGCTGTCCGCACTGGCTTGTCGTTTATACTGGTCACTATGTCTCCTGGTTGAAGGCCTCCACTGGAAAATGAGAAAATGTTATGGATTTAAGAATATAATAAAAAATTAGTTATAACTAAAACCCGACTAGACAAAAACACGCTCTAAAAGTATCAAACAAGTAAATTTTCTTAGGCGATAGTCGTGGTCGTATGGCACATTACTTTACAGTACATAATAATGGCATACGACCACGGCTATCCACTAAGAAAATAAAAGTACAAATAACTAAAATATAATTTGGTAATCCAATAAGAATCATATACCACCAGCACCGTTTCTAACTAAGAAATATCGTCAATCAAAAATTCTTTCTCCTATACGACATTTTGTAGAGAATGCCAAGTGTCTTGAATGTATCCTGTTCATGGAAGCATTTGGCAAGTTAAAGTATACAAAATATGTATTTGAAATGTGCTAGTTACGCCTTTTCATTTGATACAAAAACGATATAATCAGACAAACTTTTTTTATTCACTATCTTTTTGGCGTATAGATGGCGTATGCAATTTCACATAATTTTATGTAGCCTTTTTTTGAGGAGGGAAAATCGTCCAATGACTTTTCCCGACTTGGGATAGGCGAGAGGGAGTGTCAGACTCTTGCTGACTAAAAACCACCCCATTCCTATTTCCGCTCTCCTACCGAGCCCCGGCAACCCGTTAGAGTTTGCGCGGCTCGCGTATAGGGTATCAGCCCTACTGGGCCTCATCCGTGGTGGTCCGATCGCTCTTCGAGGCGCGCCGTATGCACAGTCTAGTTCTGGTCGGGCGGCGAGCTACCCTTGCTCACCGTCCGCAGGCGTCGGGAACGCGCCACCTTCGGGTGAGTCAAATAATGGCGAGAGGGCTTACGATCGGCGTCGAGACGACGATGGGACCTGGCTGGGACTCGTTTTCGACAGTCGGTGGAACTTCGTAGAGCACTTCCGACGTTTGGCTCCTAAGTTGGAAAGGACGGAGGCGGCGCCTCCTACCCAACCTCGAAGAGCCAAACGCCTCTTGCTAGAGGTTATACGCGGGTTCGTGCGGTCCATGGCCCTCTCGGCACACGGTCTTGCGTATTTTGCCTGTGCGCGGAGGCACGTCGACGGGGCAAAATTCCGCGGCCGCGCCAAATTAGTGCACGGCGGTATGAGCTCCAGCGCGATCTCATAGCGGAATGGCAGCAACGACTATCGCAACCGAGGGCTGGGCTCGCTGTCATTGCAGCGGTAAGTCCCCTCTTTGAGGAGTGGCTTGAGAGACGCTATATACTCACCTACCGCCTGATGCAGGTCCTCACCGGACATGGGAGCTTCGGGAGATACCTGTGGCTGATAGGGCGGGTGGAAACGCCAGGATGTCATCTCTGTGAGGACCGCCCTGAGGACACAGTGGAACACACGGTAGGGGAACACCCTGCGTGGGCGTAGCACCGCCATGCCCTCAGGGATGTGATCGACGACAGCGCTCTCTCGCGTTCGGCCCTAGTCCGGACCATGATGCGGAACGAGGACTGGGATGTCGTTTCCTCCTTTTCCGAAGCAATCATGCTAGCTATTAAGGAGGAGGAGGAAGATTCGCTTGAGTCAGCGAAGGGCTACCTCCTCACAACCCATCCGTCGCGATGGACACTCCGGGCGTCGGGCATCGCGGGACCATGTCCGGCCACCGTAAGCACGAGCCTGGGACAGCGATCATGGGTAGCTAGCCGCCCGACAAGAACCAGACCCAAGCGCCGCGGAGGACTTAACGGGTTGCTGAGGCTTCGGCTTGAAGGGCAGGAGTAGGAACGGGGTGGTTTTTAGTCAGTAAGAGTCTGACACTCCCTCCTGCCTCACCCAGGCGGGAGAAGTCCAGCCTGGAGTGTCTCCTACGATGGCTGAGGCGTGAGGAGGTTCGTTCCCTCACGCGCCCCGTTTCCTTCAAATTCAAATCATTTATTTGCTTCTTGGCTAGCATGACTGCTTCGCAGGAGGAGACGGCATCCCAGTGCCCCTCGATCCGCGCCATGGCCTGAACCAGAGACGCGAGAGGTCGCCGTCGCCAACCACAGCCTTGAGGACACGATGGTGCTCAGCCCACGCAGGGCACAGCGCCACCATACACTCCACCGTGTCCGCCGGGTGGTCCCCGCAATTGTGACACCCAGGTGTTTCCTCCCGCCTTATCCGAATCAAGAACGTACCGAAACTCCCGTGTCTGGTAAGCACCTGTGTCACGCGGTAGGTTAGGACGGCGTAGCGTCTCTTAAGTCACCCCTTAAAGACTTACTGCTGCAATGGCACACAAAACCAGCGGACTAATAAGATGCTTCTAATAATACCTCGTTTAGTTAGGAGGAAACTCTGTTAGGCTTCGCCATAGTCGGGTAAAAAATGAGGTAGGATAACAATAATTATAAAATACTACTTACTTGTACGCAGGTGATCCAATGATAACTTTCCACACGAGGATTCCATGTTCAATGTCAGTCGGCATCTGGAAGAATAATTAAAAACAACCCTTAGTGTTATGACAATACCGTTATTTTCAAACTACCATGAAGGTTCAAATTATACCAAATCAAAAATTATCAGAATCTTACCTCAGGATTCCTCATTCGTAGTTCCATGAGTATATTAGGCGTTAGCGACAGCATAGTGATGCCGAGGTACCGTCTCGACACTTGTGGCGACTTCGTTGTCCCTGTGGAGCGTTCTAAATTAACAATTTACATTAGCTATTGAGTATAAAAAGTTTGGAAGTACATTTAAAAAATACACTGTTGAAAAACATCAGCCTGTACCTATATATATTATAATTATAGAAAAATAAAAAACATCAGCCTGTAGATGATGCATAAAAAAAACTAGCAACAGCAACAACAGCTGATAGTTTAAAAAGAAACATGCTGTATGTAATACTTAAGTATAACAATTACTGCAAATTAACGAATTTTGATTAGTTATGAAAACACACTGACAAATCAATATTTAGTAAAATGAACTCTAAAGGACCTAGAATAAATGTGTGTTACGTCTTTTACAATAAGGTGCATATTTCTTCAGTTACAAAATGTTAATAAATAACAAAATAATATGTTTCTATTTCTACGAATTAAGTATTATGGAAGTACGTAAACACTTTGTGAATTATCAGAACATCAAATAGATTGGTAATCTCAAAACTTCATTTAGATAATAGTATCAACTACTTATTTTGATCAGTTATAAAATGATCATATTAAAAGAAATATTATAAAAGAGCATGCAGAAGCTTACTTTTTACAGAACAAAATAGAATACATAAACAATCATATCAGTTAATATTAATGCCTAGCACAGATGGACGGACAATTGAATATTTTGACGTTTCAAGTGCCTGATTAAGGAATAAATAAATGGTTTGATTTTGACTTTGATAAAAACAAAATAGTTACATAGAAAAATCTGTCAAATATCAACATTACTGTTTTATACAAAGCACCAACAAAAATATTGATTAACAAAAGGTAGATAAATAAAAAATATAAGCACTTCAAAATCGCTGTCTATTAGACAATAATTTATGCATTGGTGTTTAATCAATGCAAAGTTTAGCAAGCACATATCATATGTAATATTGTAAGAAAGAAAAATAATATAAAAATACATTTATAAGTACAGGACGCTACAGTTAAAAAAAAATACCTAATTGTACTCATCCTAAATTTATCTTTGATTATTTCAATGTAAGTTGTTTTTTATATTTTTTTAGTATTTATAATTTACCATAATTGTATAATAATTATACTACTGTTACATCTTTTGGAAGTTTTTGTGTTTAATAAACGATTTTTATTTTATTTTATTTATTTTATTTTATTTATAAGTAATAAAAAAAAATCACCAAAAATCCACCACGATGCACATAACAACAATATAAAAATTAAATTCAAAGACAAACTTACTCTTAGCTAAGAACTCCTTGACATAGTCTATGGGTATAGCGAAGGATATGCCCGATGTGACTTTCATACTGTTTATGCCTATCGCCTCTCCATCCAAGTTTACTAACGGACCTCCACTGTTGCCAAACGTGATTGGGGCATCTGTCTGTATGTACACCATGTCTTTGCCTGGAATTTTAAAAAGTGTATTTAGTTTTCACAGATATTTTTTTTTAAGGGGGGAATATCATCGAATGACTGCTCCCGCCTGGATGAGGCGGGAGGGAGTGTCAGACTCTTACTGACTAAAAACCACCCCGTTCCTTCTCCTGCACGTCGAGCCAGAGCCCCGGTAACCCGTTAGATTCTCCGCGACTTTGCTCGTAGTCTGTGAATACTTCGGTTTCACAGACTACGAGCAATTTCATCAAAGGAATTAAGGGTCAAATGGGTAATTTTTTCTACTAAGAAAAAGTTGTTTTTTAACCGACTTCAAAAAAAAAGAAGGATGTCCTCAATTTGACCTGTGTATGTATGTTTGTGCACGATTGTCTCGCGATTGGCTGAACCGATTTTGATACGAGTTTCAGAAAAGTGTTTGTTACACTTCTGAGAAAGTTTCAGCTATATTAACCGACTTCAAAAAAGGGAGGATTGAGGTCGATTTTTTTTAAACGTAGTTTTTGTGTTTGATTTTAAAGGTCTACCCTTTTGTTTTAATATTGCATGAGTTTCTTTTTAAGCTGTTTCCAATAGGACAATAGGTTGAGTAGCAGGAAAACAGCGCTTATTTATATGAATAGGCAATCAGCACCAAGCTGTCTAAAAGAAACAGAGAGTATGTTTTGCCATAATGTAAACAAATTTTTTGTTTAAGGTAGAGATGAAATTGTACCTCTTAATCCTAGTTCTTCACTAGCTCTTTGAGTAGAACTGACTACACCAGCGGTGACTGTGTTACTAAGAGCTAAAGGACTGCCCATCGCCACTACCTGCAAGAATAAACCAGTTGTTATAAACAATGTAATTCTTATTTCAATAAATATAATTTCATAGTTATTATTTAGTTCATACTTTTAAACTTAGTTTAAATATGTTACAATAAAAATTATATTATGTTAACAAATTTAGCGTGTCAACGGAATGCTCCCGAACAACACCGACAGCTGATGGTAAAAAACAATACTCAATTTCATAAGAATAAGGAATTAGATTCTTTAAGTTTTGGTTGATAATAGTTGTGATCGGCTGCTTAAACTGTCAAATACCAAGCGGTCACCGGTGACCGCAACCTATTGTTCTATAATTGTGTCTGCTAAACCGGTACTCGACGAGTTAAGGCTAGTGTTATATGAATTACACAAAAGAAAAATTATGAAAATTGTAAAACCAATTCTTTTTGTCAGCGTTCCGGGAGTGTTCCGTTTACACCCTGTATAATAATATTATATAATAATATTACTATTAATACCTAATGTAACTTTCTCCTGAATAACAGTGTTAACTAACATGCCACATTAAATGTTTTTTCAATTGGATGGACTAAGGTCTAAGAGTCCTTGGGGAATTAACTAGTTGAGTACCGTCATTATAGACACAATTATAGAACAATAGGTTGCGGTCACCGGTGACTGCTTTGTGTTTGACAGTTTAATAATTACAAATACATATTTTAAAAAAAAAACTAACACTGACAGCTAAACTACTAATGATTTGTACAATGTAATTGTTTCACATTCTTTAGTAGTAACTATTTAATGATAAATTTATCGTAGAAAACTAACTAAAAAACTTATTATCTTATAATCTTATAATATTATACGTATAAAGCGGAAGAGTTTGTTTTTTTGTATGTTTGTTTGTTTGAACGTGCTAATCTCCGTAACTACAAGTCTGATTTGAATAATACTTTTTGTGTTGGATAGCGCATTTATCGAGGATAGCTATTTATCATAAAACATCAAGCTACGACCACTAGGAGCTGAGCAGAGCGTGTGAAACCGCGCGGAAGTAGCTAGTAATTAATAGAAATAAACTTTCTACTACAAACCCACTCTCCAGGCTGGATGTCTGCCGATGACCCTAATTTCATTACAGGTAAGCCTTTTACCGGTATCCGAAGAGTTGCGAGATCTGACTTCAAGTCTACATCCTCTACAAAACCAGTGTGAATGGAGCCATCCTGAGAATGAATAGTAAAATGTTACCTAAAAGGATGAAGAAAAATGGTAGAGTAACGATTATGTAAAAGATTTTCAAGCTAGCTCGTGGAATTTACACTATAGCTTTATCGCCACTAGAGGTGGGATTACTGTTGGGTACTTATACACTTTTTGGATATAAATACTTAAGTAAAAACATATGAATATATTTATCGTATTTATCAGAGACATCGCCCATCTTTTGAAGTGTGGGATCATTTTTGAAGTGTAAGAAAGCCATGTTTCGGCACGAATGGCCCGGCTCCACCGGAGTGATACCACGGCCTCGCAGAAAACCGACGTGAAACAACCCTTGCGTCGTGTTTCGTCGTGTGAGTGAGGTTACTGGAGGCCCAATGACCCCCCCTCTCTAGTCTCCCGAATCCCCGAATCCTCCACAATCCTCAAATTCCCAATTCCCTAAAGGCACGCACTTGTAACGCCTTGGTGTTTCGGGTGTCCATGGGCGGCGCCGATTGCTTACCATCAGGTGATCCGTCTGCTCGTTTACTGGCTATAAAAAAAATCCAAATTGGCCATCCTAGTGATAAAAGAAAGGAACCCGGTAGGTAATTATTTAAATCGAACTATTACGCATACTGAGCAGTGTTCGGCAATAAAACTTGATCTTATTATGTGTGTCAAGTCCGAATAGTCAATATTTTGCATGTCAGGTTTATGGTGAGAAAGAAGTGACTATTTCTTTTGAGAATAAAAAAATGAATTTATATGTACTTTTTATTTTACCCTATAGCTTAAAATCACAATAATAAATAATTTATTATTATTTATTTATTTATACTTTATTGAACACACAGAAAAAAAAATGTAAACAATTAATTATTGTGATTTGTTACAACTTTAATTGGAATGTCTAAAGGTCTAAAGTTGTCTAAAGGTCTAAAATAAAAACGTCTAAAGATGTTAAAAGGCATCTGCGCAGTTGCCTTCGGCCGCTCATATGCTTCCTAAATTACCGGAACATTGTGGTCCCATGAATGGTAATATAAAGACATATATAAAAGAAAATTGTTACACAAATGAATACCAAACTTTGACAATAAACTAGACATAATCCGTTTCAATTTCAGAGTAACAAGCAATAAGAATTCAATAAGAAATTCGCTAAAATAATGAAAGTTGTACTGAATTTGGTCTGGTACTGGTTTAACTCGTTGAGTACCGTCATTATAGACACAATTAAAGAACAATAGGTTGCGGTCACCGGTGACCGCTTGCTGTTTCACAGTTTAGACAGTGCCAGTTTTGAACTTGATGATGCAATAATAAGTGTAAACAAGTAACTACAATGTAATAACAAGAATTATGTAAATTTTATTTATGAAAGAAAGTACTGTTTGTACCAGGCAGTTTTAGATGTAAAGGAGATCTTATGAATTAAAACAATACTTACAAATAACCGCACGTTAACTATAGCATTAGGCTTGTTTACTACAACGTGGGCATTCGTTAATATAAGGCCGTCTTCCTTCACAATGAACCCAGAACCATTGGATAATGTCACAGGCTGACCGGAAAACAGATCCAATCTTCTACCATCTTTTATCTCTATATACACGACTGACGGCGCTGACACAGCCACCACATCGGCTATAAAGTTAAACTTCTCTCTTCTACCCTTTAAATCATTGTTTATCACAGTCGCAGCTAGTAATTTATTTTTTAAACTGATATAACCTATCACCCCGGCCGCGACGGCCAAAATTCCACTGTAATATCTGCTCTTAGCACCATTCCTATTGTTATTGCTATTAAAATATTCTAATGCACGGCTTGAACATCTATAACTAATGTTTTTAACAGGTTTTATTTGTATTAAACGAGAAAATCTCGAAATATTCATTGTTGATAGTGAAACTGTCAACTCAATACCACAGTCACAGTGACGGAATGAAGAATTTTAGTGTCAAAGTGTCGTGCAGTAACATCTAAAAACGGTTATGTAACCCGTTATAACGGTTTTAAGGTGAAGTCGTAACACAGATAAAAAATGAACGCCACTAATAAATTTGTCAGTGCCAAGGAGAACTCTTCGAAACGTCCTAGACGTTTTGAAAATCTTGTAGTTGTCAACAAGTACTAGCTAGCATTTCTATTTACAATGTTAATATCAGGCGTATGATAAAAGTAAGCCTACTAGTTTGTTTACTGGTCTACAATCATGACCTTACGTTTGACAAGGCTTGGCTGAATGCAGAAATTAATTGAATAATCTATATTAACTACTTTGTTTTATTTTATTGATATATTCAAAGAATGAATGTAAAGGTAATAGTGTAAATTTATTCACGGACTCTGGTAATAGTTTTTAGCTGTCGATAGTATCGAAAAATTATCTAATAAAGTATGAAGTCTCTAATTTAGTGTTCTCTTTTATTTACTATTTGTTCGTTTAGGTCACCTTTCTTTTAAGGGCTCAAACTTAACGATAGGCAGCTAAATGAAAAGGCAAAAATAGATAAAAAATGAAATATATATTCACATCATACATTTAATATTACATTATTTATATTATAATAACTTATGAATTACTTTTACGTTTAACAAAAATATTTACGTCTACGTAAAAATAGGAACTATAACTATTTACATAAAATTAAAATTTAAAACTTAATATTATGGTGAATGGCGTCTTACACAAAATTATTCGTGTATGAGCTAAGCTTTCGGCTCGACTTTTTTTAAACAACTGCTAGTCTTTGTTCTGTGGCTTCGCTCATCTAGATTTTAACTCGTCGAGTACCGGTTTTGTAGACACAATTATAGAACAATAGGTTGCGGTCACCGGTGACCGCTTGGTGTTTGACAGTTTAATCTAAAATACACGAGATAATTATGCATCAGAGCCATAACAATACTTCCCGCCATTTTAAAAGTCAATCAGATCAATATACTCTGTGGCAACTGTGAGATCGTTCTGCAATCTCTGTTTATTTCTAGGTTATATAAATTATATAAAGTTTCATCATAATAATTTCGACAACGCAAAGAAATTTTATACCTAAGATTTCTTTATACATAGTGTTTAAGTCTATAATTTAGACGATTGACTTCGTCTCTTTTCGACAGATTATAAATTATGAGAATAGGCGGTTTACGAAGTATTTTAAGTGTACAGCCAGCGACGACAGTCGTAATATAATTAAAATTTAGAACCTAATTTTAATTGAATTGCTAATAAGAGGTTTAAAGCCTGAGCCTTTAAGAATATCTGTCGTGTCATTTATATTTTCGAAACTAGCGTGACTGACTGTACATTTTATGGTCAAATTATTTCTCATTGTTAAAATACTGTACTAAATAATTCTTTGTATATTTTACTCTTGAATAGGGCCAATTGGCATAGGTACAATAAACAAATTGATCTACTAATATAGTCATTATTCTTATTATAATAGTTATTTTTACAGCGACATTGCATTTTGTGATCTTACGTAACTTAAAGCTTAACACTTTTACTATTACTTCTACGTGTTACTGTAAAGTTCGATGTGAAATACTGTACATATTAAAGTTTGTAATAAAAAGTGAACAACAGATGGCGGTATGTAGCTTGAAGTCTGTTTGTCCAATCGCTATAGCTGTCCGAAATTTAATGTCCAATGATTTGACATTAGCTAATTTCTCTATTGGACATCAGACCTCAGAAGTCTAAGTTGTTGTAATCAAATATCATACCGCGATCGGTAGTCTGATGGGTTGATTCATGAGAGCCGGCCAATCAGAACATCGAACGCCGTCCTGTTCGGACTACTTTAAACGTAAAAAATCTTAGGAACTGAGCCCTCAGTTTCTACTACCATACGAATACGAATTGATAAGCAGTAGTCCTTATTACATTTAGTAAGGTCGTCTACTTACCAGCAGGTAAGACCAAAGTATTACCAATAACGAACTTTTACAGTAACACAAGCAATTTTACTATACAAAACTGTACCACACATTTACCATCTTTTGCAAACGATCCATTTGGTATAATTAAATTCATTGTTACTTAATTTAAAATTATACGGTAAACGGCGCAATATTCACAAAAATGTCAATAGTTCACATGTCAATCTTTCTAAATTGTTCTTTCCAATTTAGCACTACCTACAACATAACTTTTGTGAAAATTGCGTGCGACTTAAAATAACAGCTTGGTAAAAATGCAGCGTAAAATCAATAATGAACTTTACTCTGAAGGTTGTAGAAGTCAAAATCGCAGGAATATAAATTATCTACATTTTAAAATGTCTATACTTGAACTCTTTTGAACTTTAAACTTGTGATGTAATTGAGTTTATAATCAAATGTCAAACTTCTCTTTGGTCTACTGACTCACGACAATTTTTGTTTCGCATAGAATTCAATTATATTATGAAACATAAATGTATGTTATGCCTTTGATAAGCAGAAAATGACTAATGGAACACTGATTATTGAGAATTTCGAAGAACGACTCTAGGGAATTTGAAATAAGTCAAAATCTACTAAATGGTAACGTTCACAAATAATTAACCATATAGTCTATTTACTTAGAGAAAAAAATCTAGGACCAATCATTACCAAGCTATTTAAAAAACAAATATAATAACCATTAGCTCTAATTCTCATTAATACGGAAAATTCAGTTTATATTCATTAATGAAAAATCTCTCAATTCATTGAAGGACGATGATCCATTTACAGTATCACCGTTTACAACATGACCGTTTACACCCTGACCATTTACAGCATGACTGTTTACACCCTGACCGTTTACAGCATGACAATTTACAGCATGACCGTTTACACCCTGACCGTTTGCAGCATGACCGTTTACACCCTGACCGTTTACAACATCACGGCGTACAAGAACACCGTCTACAAGCTCAATGTTTTTATCTTTACCTTCTATAAAATCGTTTAGAAGATCATAGTCTGTAAAACCTTCATTAGAAGGTTCGTCTATATTCCGGTTTTCATTATAACCTCTTACTTCATCCTCGAATTCGTTACGATTTCTGTCACGGTAGTAAGTGTAGAAGACTGAGCAGAAAGCTTCGTCGTCTCTAGGTAGTTCGTAGTTTACGTGTTTGGCTGCCAACCATGCTGCTCCCATAGCGCTTGAAACCCGAAGTCTCACAAATTCTAATGTCGTTGCAACCTGTAAAGAGAAAGATTTCGTTTAACAACGATTTACATTAAATATAATTGAGTTTTTTTTATAGTTGATAGGTCGACGTTTGTCCTCCATCTCGCCTGGTGATAAGCGATGATGTGGCCGAAGATGGAGCACACCTACCTATGAGCAACCTGTTCACTCGGGACTTGTGTATGAAATATTATATTCAAGTCTGTGTGTATATATATTATTCAGTGACGTCAAAGCGACTAAAGGGATTGAGATGAAATTTAGGACAGAAATTTTGGTCTGGAACAACACAAAGGCCACTTACTTACCACGGGAACGCGAGCGAATCTGTTGGTGGAAGCTAACAGGTAGTTTTAAAAATATGTCCCTATATATGCTTACTAGCGACCCGCCCCGGCTTCGCACGGGTGCAATATGCATGTATTATACATACAAACCTTCCTTAAGAATCACTCTATCTATTAAAAAAAACCGCATCAAAATCCGTTGTGTAGTTTTAAAGATCTAAGCATACATACGGACATACTGCGAAAGCGACTTTGTTTTATACTATGTATTGATATATCTTTAAAAGCTACGGATTTTGATTAGGTATTTTTTTATAGATAGAGTGATTTTTTATTCAATAACATATAAACTGATTTGCTGTAAGTTGTTTATGCTATATTTTGTGATATATTTTTGTAAATATTATTAGGATTATGTTATCCTTTAATAAAGTATAATAGTCTTATAGATAACTTACAAAGTATTATAGTCCATTATGTTCATAGCCTTTAAGATTAAAAAAAAATTGCATGCCATATATTAAAATGTATCAGGAACGATATACCTTTGTAAGACCTTATATTATGGACCTACATTCAATGCAAATAAATTATTTTATTCTATTCTATTTAAGAAGAAGATTTATATATGTAATACATACATAATATTGTAGAAATATATATAGCAATAAATAAGCGTGCGAAGCCCGGGCGGGTCGCTAGTATTTGGATAATGCATGATGTAATGTTGTGTCTGTATTGATTTTAGCTTTAAATTTACTTAATGTTAAATTAAAATAATTATTTATAATGATAATATTCGACAACTGCCTCGTTGGCCGAGTGGTCGCAAGTGCGACTGGCGGATAAGGGGTCTCGGGTTCGATTCCCGGGTCAGGTAAAATACTACTGAGTTATTTAAATACATTCTCAATAGTAATGTTGGTATACGGTAATAGGATCACCGCCTATTACATGGGACATTTAAGTTATGTTAAATAGTGAAAAGAGGGTGTTACATTGTATAGTAGCATTAAATGCCGTAATGTGCACCTCTGCCTACCCCTTCGGGGATAAAAGGAGTAAAGTTATGAATATCCGAAAAATCCCGAATAGGTAGTAATATGAGTATTGTCAGAGCCTGACCCAGGAATTGAACCTGAGACTTGAATGTTCGACTAGTAGCTATTGTCTGTACCTACTGAATCCCTTTTTATTTTGGCTGACTGACTTATTCTTATGATGAAAAAAAAAATATACTAATTTCGTAATACACTTACATCGCTATCCCTCAGCTTTTTCAAAAAACATGTCTTGAGTAAATCCCAGCTTTTCCATACAGAGCCAACGCATACGACGCGTAGTTTCCTAGTTCTTGCTTTTGATGCGAGCGAGCGCACATGACAAGCTAGTGCTTCGCCGGCGCAGTCGAAAAGGTGACAGGCGAGGCTGTCCCGTTGTTTAGCTAGTTCAGCTAGTTTTAATGTTAGACCTGTAGATAGAAAGGGATTTTATAATTATGGTTTTTTGAGTGAGTGAACTTATCAATGCAATAAATAATTAAAAAATAATCATACTCTCATCCATTGATTTGACAATTTACCTACTTTTGGATTTTTTCTCGCTTATTTTATGGAATTAACTATGCTATTTGACGCGGAAATATGATGACTCACAGGTTGCATTCATAGAAAATTATCGTTTCTGACATTTCAATAAAAGTATTGAATTTGACTGTCAATGTCAAGTATCAACTACCGTATTGGATACTTGCCAACTAGTCAAATTCAATACTTTCTTCGAACTGTCAAAAACGACTGTTTACTATGAATTTTTTACGAGATTGTCTATTGTGACGTCACGTTTTCTAGCGTCAAATAGCACACATATTTCTTAAAATTGTGGTGGACAAATACTAAAATTAAGGTAGTCATAAAATCAATTAATGAAAGTGTGATTATTTTTTAATATTTTATCGTATTGAACAGTCGAAATAATTTATTTTTGCCCAAGGTTATGTTGAATACCATGATAAGTAGAGGGAGTCTGACACTGAGGATAACTATCTAATAAAAATATCTAAAACAGAAAATAATATAACCAGAGAATTGAACCCAAGTTGCAAGTGCATGTACTCAGTACTCTAATACGGAGATTAGCGCGTTCAAACAAACAAACAAACAAACTCTTCCGCTTTATATAATAGTATAAGATTATAAGCCCAAGTTTCCTCTCATTGTTTTCCTTCATCGTTTGTCAGTGGCTTCTAAATAATCTTACAAAGTATAGGTACTAGCGAACCCAACAGACGTTGTCCTGCATATCCACTTGAATGTATAAACAAAAATTCATTCAAATTAGTTCAGCTGTTTAGGATAAATAACCTAAACATCGACTGCAGCGCCATCTGCCTGGCTGATTTGTGAATTTAAACCATTCCCAGATCCCCTTGAACACACACAAAAAATTTCATCAAAATCGGTCCAGTCGTTTGAGAGAAGTTCAGTGACATACTTCACTC
This sequence comes from Spodoptera picta, assembly GCA_038387885.1. NCBI lineage: Eukaryota > Metazoa > Arthropoda > Insecta > Lepidoptera > Noctuidae > Spodoptera > Spodoptera picta. Next base: position 7,263,089 of record JAZHFQ010000761.1, on the reverse strand, counting down.
ACAGAAGAATTATACCTCTATATATAAAGATTATAACTCGGAAAAGTCACTTATCTTTGGTCAGTTTCCAGTCTACTCTCTGATGTATGAGAAGTTACATTCAACTATATTAATACTAAACTTGCAGTACAAGTAAATCTTGGAATAGATCTAACTTACCAGCAAACTTAGACTTGTCGAAGTCTTTATAAACGTGTGGTAGTAGATCAGCTCTGGTGTCAGCGCCAAAATGTTCCCTAATAGCCTCCCAGACCCTGTCAATTGGGAGCGGCGTAGGATTCAAGCCGTCTATATGGTCAAAGATCGCCTTCACCGCTTTGTAGGCTATCCAGTATGCTGTAAATAGAATTGTAGGTTTTAGACCAAGAAAACAATTATTATATTGTTACATTTGGTGTATCGAAATTCAAAGCAATACAAATAAATTAACATCATAACTGTTTGGCGAATTAACTCTGTTAGTCATACTAGCACAGTATTGTGCAATATACGTCTATTAGTTATTTCTCGTTCATTTTTGTTAAACACTTGAGTGATTAAGCCGTAAAACATCTTACTGGTTAATCCCTCTCCGCTCACGCCATTATAGACCTTATTATTGATGTTTGGAGACTGTTTTGTAGGAACAAATTAATTTAATATAAGACATTATTTGAAAGAAGAAGATGTTATTTGCACGCCGTCACAAAGTACAATATCACAAAAAAAAAACAGTGATGACGGCGCAAAAAGGCCAGAGCTCATCTTAAATGCCGTGACCCGAGTGCAATAGCTCGAGTCGCGGCGCTGATTTTCAGCAATTGCAACTTATTTGTAACACAAAAACTATTTGGGAGGCCTATGTTCAGGAGCGGATGAACAAGGGTCCATGATGATGATAATACAAAAAACTGTAAAAAGACATACCGCCGCCTTCGTCTCCTAGAAGGTATCCCCAACCGCCACATCCAATTTGTTCACCACCACAGGTCCTCAGAAGAGCATTGGACCCAGTACCTGAAATGAAGAAGACCATTATAGTTTGAGAATGCACTTAAAAGGTAATACGAGAACAATGGCAACGAATACACCACTCATTCCTTTAAGGGGCAAAATCACTTAATAAATTTGCGGGACCTGCATGAGGCGAAAGTGCGTTAGATGCCCAATGACTAAAATACCTCGCCAGACCAACTCCGTCGAGCCAGAGCCCCAGTAACCCGTTAAGTCTTTCGCGACTCCGTATATCGGCATCAGCCCTACTGGGCCTCATCTGTGGTGGTCTGATGGCTCTTTGTGGCGCACGCGGAACTCGACGCGTCGTACGCACGGGTCTGGTTCTGGTTGGGCGGGGAGATATCCTTGCTTGCCGTCCGCAGACCCGGACTTACGGTGGTCGGAGATCGTTACGCGATCTCCGACGCCCAATGTCACGCGACTGCTGGGGTCCATCTAATGGTACGTAAGTAATTAACGCTACACATGGTTATCAGTAACATCACAGGAGTTATACTACTGAATCATAAACCTGAGTCTTGAATTGCGAGCGATGATTTATATTTAGTAGTAGGTATGTTATTTAATATATGTATTATTTTACAATATATCGTTTCGTCCATATGTTAAGTTTATCTATGACGAGTTTAACAATAACACTCGGTGTGGCGTTAGTAAATATAATTATGAAACGCTATCAGTTACAATATTTAATATTAAGCATCCTGTATTAGCTCTTGACTTTATATTTTTAAACTAAATACCGAATGTTTACTAAATTTAGTACATTGCATTTACATAGTGTAACAGCGTAGACCTTTTGTGCAGTAGGTACGTTGAACTCTATAGAAACTAATGTCATGACAGTAAACTTTTGTTATCTATAACCCATAATACAAAGTGTGGAAGAACCATGCTTTGGCACGAACGGGCCGGCTGGATCGGAGCGATACCACGGCCTCACAGAAACTCGAGTTGAAATAACGCTTGCGTTGTGTTTCATCGTGCGAGTGAGGTTACCAGAGGCCCAATTACCCAGTCTCCCCCACAATCCTCAAATTCCCAATTCCCAAAAGGCCGGTAACTTATAACACCTTTGGTGTTTCAGGTGTCCATAGGCGGCGGCGATTGCTTACCATCAGGTGATCCAACTGCTCGTTTACTAGCTCATTCCATAAAAAATAACAATTACGTTTATGCGTAATCAATATAATATGTATGTATGTACGTACGAAATGTTCAACGTCATTTCTTTCACAAATTGAATTTAATTTTACAAAGGTGTACAGTTTCTGTGTTACCTCAACGTGACAGTGATTTCTGAGGTAACAAATTGAGTTAATTTCTTCTCTTATAGAGGTAATAGGACACACATTACAACTATGTACTAATACTGAGAATTAGGTTAAAATCGACAATCGTATGTAATACGCACGTGGCAAAACCATTTTTTTTTTATTTAAGGGGGGAAAATCATCGAATGACTGCTCCCGTCTGGGTGAGGCGGGAGGGAGTGTCAGACTCTTACTGACTAAAAACCACCCCGTTCCTTCCCCTGCACGTCGAGCCGGAGCCCCGGTTACCCGTTAGGTTCTCCGCGACGCGACGTGGCAAAACCATAAGGCATAATAAATAATTGCCAACCATTTTGTCCGTATAAGAACTAGATTACAGTCTACAGAAATTCCTAAGAGGACACTTCTCTTTCCACAATCAGTATTGTTGACACGATGTAACCAAGGTCAAAGGTTATCTACCAGCCTCGCTGTCGTCCTATTTTATAACGACCTACTTCTGATAATCATAACATGTTGGAGGCCTGTCATCGACAGAGAAGAAGACATCAAAGACGGTCAGTTGACAGGGCATATTTTAGACTGTATCAGAGTGATGCGACCATATCTATCATGTTACTAATCCTACTACTATTATAAAAGCAAAAGCTTGTGAAAGAAAATAAATTATGCAGTATGTTATATAGTATTTATAATAGACTAGATGCTTCATTTTTATTTTAATGTCCGTCTGGTAGATTATTTTAAATCATTAGACACGTATTTTTTATTTTCTTACAGAAACGAATACTTTCGACGATATATTGATTTGAAATGTCGCGTGACGTCACTTCTATGTACATTTTATCCGAAGAAATGATGTTTTAGCCCCCACTCCTAAACTTTGATTCGTTTTATTTTATACGACAAAATAAAAAATACGTGTCTAATATTTTTTCATTACCTAACTTACGGACTAATTAGATTTTTAATTTTCATACTCTGTCATCATCCCAATTACTATGAGTTATTTATTTTGTGTTTTTGCATATTACTCAAGCCTACCTCTATTTTCGCTGATTCTATATTTAACCCGAAGGTTGACTGGGAGAAAATGCCATATGGCATTAAGTCTGCCTTATGTACCTTATTTTTGTGTGCATTAAAGAGTTAATAAATAAATATGATCTGGAATAACACATAAGCTGTGATAGGCTACTTTTTATCTCAGGACAACTCGAGTGAAGCCCCTGGAAGGAGCTAGTATTATGAATGAGAAAGTTTGAGCATTTGTGTGTATGATTGTTACTCAGTCCCCCAAAATGGATGAAGAGATCGGGATGTACTTTGGAACAGAGCTGGACCCGAGACGGTGGCGCGCGTTGTGTCCACACGCGCCTCCGAGACGTTTCACGGTGAAGACCAGCACCTCACTCCTCTGTGCAACTTGAGGTGGGGCCTGGCATGGCAGGCCGCTACATGTTCGGGGGCTGCGGAAGAATGTGACTCCCGAACCCTTGTACCTGCGTGTGAGACGGGACATCGGGGTAGGTTTTAGTCAGTAAGAGTTTGACAGTTCCTTTCGTCCTCTCTAGGCGAGGGGGCTCCATGAGGATTTCCCACCTTGGGGTCAAAAAAAAAATCCAAAAAACATAAAGGATGGAACATAATGGATTATGGTTTGGAATAATACATAAGCTACTTTTTGTCCCTTAAGGACGCAGGTGAAACCGCTGTCGCTGGTAGAAGCTAGGGTCCTTATCCTTATATTCTCCAACTCTCATTATTATAAAATACTAGCTTTTAACCGCGGCTTCGCTCGCGTCACAAAAAGATAAAAAGTAGCCTATGTGACATATACCATTACATACAGCGCCATCTATACCAATACTTTTGTTTTCCCTCGGAAATATCAAATTTTTCCGGGATAAAAAGTACCCTATTATTTAATCCTGACTTGTAACTTTACGTCTGCAAAAATTCAAAGCAATCGGTTTAGTAGTTACGGCGTGAAATCGGAACAAACAAACAAACTCACTTTCCGATTTATAATATTATTAGTAAGGAAGTAAGGATAGTAAGGATAAGGATAGTAAGGATAAGGATAAGGATAAGGATGAATGAAATGAACCTTTCAATTGCCTTTATTTTTTTAATGGATCTCGTGATATTAAAACGCCGTTTAAAAACCAACGATCGTCAAACTAGAAATGTCTTCACCTTAAAAGCAAAAAAAGAATAACGCAGGTCAAAGAAATACGATCTCAAACTAATGCAAGATAAAGTTTATGATTGCTTAGAACAATACTGATATTAGGTATGGTTAATCTTCATCGTATCTTCCTCAAGCGTAGGAGGAAAGTAGGTGTTAAATAAATGTCATTTTAATAGCATAATATTTAAGTATACCGAATGAGTAGCATTACTGCCTCCGCAAATTATATTATGTTAGGTGTTGGACGCATATAGGCGGAACTCTGCTAAATGATAGTCGGAATGATTTATAAAAATAATAATAATATCCTAATTCCTTGTTCAGTGAAAATTATGGATTTGATGAAAAAGAAAAATTTAAATCGTATAATAATTATTATCGTGACACACCACACATTGATATTAAAATATACAACTTATTTGCAAAAGCTTGACTAGTTTCCAGTCACACCGGGACCCATAATCTAAGTAGTCGAAACAAGTCGAGCGTGTCCTGAACAGTTTACTTTTCATTTATATAATAGAATAAAAGGAATTATGTTTAATTATTCGATTAAACATAACTCGAAACTCGTATTATTCGGCCGATACCGAGGCCTCAGGCCTCTGTATCGAATAATACGTGTTTGTTTTACGTTAAAAGTAATTGAAATGAGACCGCGTTAGGTGCTCCAACCAATGAACCAACCAAGAGCACTGAACGCGGTCTCGTTTCGATAGGTGTATAACGCAATCAAAAACTAGTTATGTACCAAAATTTTGCAGGCGTAAGACCTAATAGGAGAGACACATAGGTCTCCATAGGGAGGTGCCGTAACAGGCGTTGCACTGTGGGGCTCCGGGGTTGGTCTACTAAGAGGACCCGGTGCCTCCTTGGTGGCCACCAGGGAGGTTTTAGTGAGGTAAAAATTTCACCCCGTCAACAAAAAAAGGCCTAGAAACCAATGTAGGTATTATGTGACCAATTTTAAAACATGTTTTAATGAGCAAGTTGGCATAAATCTACATTCAAATTAAAATAAAATACTTTTATTTCTAGTACCTACAGTTCTCATTGTTACGCTCAATTCAAGGCGAATAAAGTCTTGACCCTGAGATTATTTATTTCTTTCTTACACGTTATTATAATCATAATTATTGACTAGTCAGTTTGAAGGTTTTAGAAAATCTATTTAATTAAAATATTAATTTAGTGTATGTAGGTGTGTGTGTCACATATTGAAAAGCATCAATAGGGTGGTTTTAGATTGTTTTACATGACCAAATAGATGTAAGTACTATTGTTCCAGATTTCTGGTTAGGGGTTCGAAATTTTACCTACAAATTAGTTATTTTTTATATATAGATATAGATAGGCTTTCTTCTTAGAAAGTAGAGTAATAAACTTTATTAGAGTTCTAAGTGTAGGAGAGCCATGCTTCGGCACGAATGGCTTGACCGGAGTGATACTACGGCCTCACAGAAAACCGACGTGAAACAACGCTTGCGTTGTGTTTCGTCGTGTGAGTGAGGTACGGAGGCCCAATTACCCCCACTCACGGATCCTCAAATTCCCAAAAGGCCGGTAACGCACTAGTAACGCCTTGGTATTCCAGGTGTCCATAGGCGACGGCGATTGCTTACTATTAATTAATCCGTCTACACGTTTACCGAGTTGGGCTATGAACAAAATTAAAACAGTGAGAAAACGTGGGTTTCTACCTAAATCTACTCGGGAGTAATCATTGTGAGCAATAGTTCTTCTTTCCCTGTACCTATAACCTTGATTAAGTACTATAGAAAGTCGTGAATAACGTAGTAGGTATCGTCGTGTCGTCTTTCTTAAGGAAAAAATGGAACTGTGTCAATTAATGTTTCCGCATAATAAACAAGATAATGATGATTGATACCTAGTGATTATATTCAAACTATGAATATTTAATAGTGATAGGCTAGTATTTTTTATGGGATAAGCTATTCGATAATTATTGAGACAAATACATTAAGTTTCACGAATATCTGCCACACCTGGGGATAATGGTCGACTAGATATAGGTGGTAATTGAAGCAGTAATATTTATTTGAAGGCCTCTATATAATAAAGAATTAGTAAGGAAACAGACTGAGAAGTGTTTTGGCTTAAGAATTAAAATCAAGTTAGATACTTTAGTGCCAAACCTAGGCAACAAAACAGACGATAACGAAACGGAAGCTACCATTTTTTTAGCTCACCATCATCCGATGACGCTTATCTAGCAAGAAGTCTTTGTCCTATCACAGTAGCTGTCAAAAAGAATGTCCAATGGTGTAACACTAGCTTATTCCGTATTGGTCGAATAACGAGAGTACCAAACTACCGCCATTTAGTGAACAAAAATACAGTAGCCCCACTGTAATACATAGGTAAGTATCAAAGAAAATGTTTCCTTACGTAGGTAGAGCCCTGACTGAATAGTTCCAAAGAGAAAAGTAAAACAATTAATAACTTTGACCACGAATTTTGTTCAACACGTGTTGATCACTCACGCTTATAACCCACGTAGATTGAAGCTTAGGATACACTGGGGGACAAGTGTACCAAGACATGTATTGGCGACATGTTGAGCGAAGCCGCCCGATGTCGCCTGACATATACGGTGACAACGCGCAACTCATGTTCACAGTGACGTTGATGTTGCCAGACATGTCGACCAAAGTTAGACTGCACGGTTGGCGCGCTGGTGGGCAATTAGCTACCGCGCAACGTGTCGCGGGTTCACGGAACAACCCTTTGTGTGATCCACAGATTGTTGTTCCGGGTCTGGGTGTCATGTGTATGTGAATTTTTATGTTAGTAAACGCCACGAGACAGGAGACAAGCCTAGAGTGGGGCGAAGTCCGGCAACATCGCGCTACCTCACCCAACGTCGCTGGCGACTCTTGTCGCAGCACATTTTGTCCCCTCGTGTCCTTGGCGTCAAACACCAAAACAAAACTTCCGCGACATTCTGAATAAAATTCTAGTTATATCTCGTTTTAGAAACAAGTTCCATAAAATAATACCTAACCAGACCAAATATGGAGAACTAATTCATTCAGATTAGCATAGTTGCGTCACCAAAACAAAATTGTAAGTATATTTTAATAGTAACTGGATTCTAGAATACATATGGTTTGGAGCTAGATTTTTATGCGCAAAAATGTCAGATGATTCCTTGTATACATTTTAAGAAAGCGTCTCTTAGTTGTTATTATGCTTTTAAAGAAACTAAATGTCAAACTTCAGCTCCTAAGGTATTTTTGAGATGAGAAAATCATCCAATGACTTCCCACCTTAAGAGAGGCGAGAGGGAATATCAAACACTTTATTGCCTAAAAATCACCCTATTCCTAGTCCTGCTCCGAGGAGAGGCAATCCCAAGATTTTTAAAACCTGTATTTCTGTTTAGTAGGCTGATCTTCTGTCGATTATTACTATCCAAAATCTCGGTACCGAACGAGTTTTACACAAACTAAAAGTATTATGGCAAAAGGCCCTTTTCTAAGGCAAGGGACACAGCATAACTGGAGAAAATTGTTGTGTGTTGACCACAACAGACGTGACGTGATTTTAAGTAAAAAAAATGGCGCCAAAATGCCGCTTAAGATTAATATTAAAAAGAATAAGTTGATTGGTCGAAAGTATTCGTGTCAGGGTCTCAAACTAGCTTCCTGATGTAACTGCATATTTTATTAAGTAATCGCTAACATAACTAGTTACTATTTGTGAAGCGAATTATTTGAAACTACGAGTATGTCTGCTTGGCTTATTAAGAACTTTTTATTTCGCGCCTACTTGTTAAGATAAATACTGGTTGCAAAGTGGGTGTCTATGATTTCGTCACCGTTTTGAATTTGGAATTGAGTACTTACTTTCCTTGAGTATTATATTGACTGTTCAATATAATAAAATATTAAAAAATATATAATCTTAATTTTATGACCAATTTAATTTTAGTATTTTTTCCAGCATTTTTTTAAGAAATAAGTATGCTGTTCACAATCTCGTACAAAATTCATAGAAAACTGGTCATTTTGACAGCTCGAAAAAAAGAATTGAATTTGACAAGGTTCTAATTGCAGTTCTTAATTATTTGTTTTTTTGTATCGGTTAGTACAGAACAGTTCCAACTTCCAATGAAGAAATCACTCGACTCACTCATATTACTCCAGCTCATATTTTACTTTTGGACCCTGTGTATTGGATTTCGATAGCGTAACTAATTCTGGATTTAACGCAGTTGAGTCCAAAATTAGCTTGATGTTTTTTGACAAGAGGCTCGTTTCTTATCTTAACACAGTTACCTAGTTATATGCAAATCACTAACCACAATATAGAACACAAAATAGAGCACACAATAAAATTGTCTTTATCAACGCAATTTGAAAAATCTCAGTAGTAGCACGGAGTCTGGAAATGTGCCCGGTATATGGCAATAGGCTCACCCCCTATATTACATAGGACTTATAACATAAATAGTGAAAAGTGGGTGTTACATTGTACAGTGGCATTAAGTGCCGAAATGTGCACCTCTGCCTACCCCTTTGGGGATAAAAAGGCGTGATGTTATGTTATCAACGCAATTGAGAAATACCTGTCTCAAAATTTCTCACACCCAGTCACCCAGTACAATCCATCATAGAATAACCAGGGCAAAATAATCTACACATCCGAAATTAAGCACATAATTATTCTATTCTACGTACGTACGTACGTCAACAGAGCATCGAACGACATCAACATGTGTCGCAACACCAAAGGTCCTTAACCTTTATTGAATTAATATTAGTTTATGTTCCTCCGTGTTTATTCATTTACAAGGCGAAATACGCAAGCGTGGCTTATTATTTCAGTCGATTTTCTTACAATTTTGATATGGTAATTTGATAAGTGTTGGAGAGCCATGCTTCGGCAATGGGCCGACTCGACCGGAGTGATACCACGGCCTCATAGAAAACCGACGTGGAGCAACGCTTGCGTTGTGTTTCGTCGTGTGAGTGAGGTTACCGGAGGCCCAATTACCCTCCCCTTCCTCAATCCCCCCAATCTCAGAATCCCCAACGATCCTCAAACTCCTAATCCCCAAAAGGCCGGTAACGCACTTGTAACGCCTCTGGCGTTCCAGGTGTCCACGGGCGACGCTGATTGCTTACCATCAGGTGCTCCGTCTGCTAGTTTACCGGCTTATACCATAAAAAAATTGAAGTAAGTATCCCAATTGAGGCCTTTGTCCAACAAGTTCTAGATTAGAATTTTATTGAGGGCATTGTTAAGTGAATTTGTAGGTGAAATATGTATTGTTGCTTATGCTGGTCACTAGGTTACTGCTTACACTTTCATGCTAGTATTTAGGGTACCCAATGCCCGCCCATCCCCCTCTCAAAAGGAAGGTATCCCACTCTTAACTCCAATGGTTTGATGGATGTCCATGGCTGGTGCCGATGACCCGTATGCGAGTTTGCGGCCCTTATAAAAAAGATACTCACCAGCAATTAACACCATTCCTCCATCAGGCGCTCCCGTGACCAAGGAACCAGCGGTATCCGAAGCCACGTAGACATCATATGCAGCATTGGGATCCTTTGCTAGCACACTGGCAGCCAGCTCTGAATTACTGCTCTCCTGCTCGCATCCCGACAATGTGAGTCCCTGGACGCAAAAGGTTGAAATCATTGAAGTTGATTGGACGAGAATTGTTCGAACAATTGAATAATTGATGCTTCTTGAACGGTATATTTTTGTACAGAGGTCGTTTTGAGGGTATACGTATTTGAAACATTATAAAGAGATAATGACCGGACCGTATTTCTAAAGTCCTTTTGATATTGGTCATGAGCTGTTAATTTATGATTTGATGACGTTTAAAGATTGCATTTATTGCGTTGATAATTTAAATACAATTTGTAAGTCATTACTGCAGTTTTGTCGCTTTGTTGCATGCGTCCTATTTAAGGCGAGGCATAAGAAATGTTCCTATTTTAGATTCTAAATATAGTCCTCTTAAAAAGTTTAAACTACAATTTCGTTGTTGGAAACTCCATGGTCTCAAGACAGATATATTTTTCCATACAGCATTATTTGGTCCTATCCAATCGTAACAACGATTTGATTGTAACAAGTACCCAATTTTTACTACCAGTTTATTGGTACCGTAATTCGATCAACGATAGGTTAAACGCGGTCAGTACGTGAAATACCGTTATAGGTATTATATTCAGACGTCATTCTACCATAGTGTAATAGTAACTAGAGTGAAAGTGAATGTTAAAATCTTAAAAAAAAAAAAAAAAGGTCATAGGGTTGAAAAACTAGGAAAGAAATTGGAACAGTTAACTTGTTTCTTTTTTATATAAACTGTCAAATACCAAGCGGTCACCGGTGACCGCAACCTATTGTTCTATAATTGTGTCTGCAAAACCGGTACTCGACGAGTTAATACATTTACTTATTACGTTTGTTCTACTAGTACTTTCTGATATGTTTCAAAAATAGGTCAGTACATGTATCTTGACTTATTATTCTGTCTTACTTATTGAAAAGTCATTGTACCTATTTTTCCAACTGTAAATGAATCCGATTCCGATAGCAACACTAGCGCCCATTGCATCCGTATTGCGTGGACATTGAATGAACTAACAGTCCTCTAAATGCTATTTTAACAGTTACGATTAGGGTTGTATACTGTTGGCATTGAAAAATTATTGAGATTTTATTGGATCAAGTTGACATTGACATTGGGCGCCCTAACCTTTGCTAAGCTGAGAATTGAGGTTACTTACCAAAGCATCTAAAGGCTGGTTTTGGGGAATACCAGCCTTTTCTTTAGCGGTATTTAGCATCACTAATATTCGCTCAACACATTCTTCGATGCCCAGTGTCCAGTGATTGGTGCCTGGTCCTTGAGCACTGCCCACTACTGCGCCTGACTCGTCACATATCACGAGGTTGGAGTGGGTTGCACCTCTGTTGAATAGAAACATAATATTAAATAGATTGACACATAGTTATTCCTCGAATGGATAGAAGTGGATAAGGTGGATCAACACATCTAATAAGTTTTCTCCAGTTATAAACTTATAGATGGAATAAAGAGAAATTGTATTTCCAATACAATTGAAGACTATGTGTTGTTTACTAAGAATTGAATCTAAGATTCAAGTGCAGTCATCTTATTTCATTTGGCTATCGCGCAAATAAAGGGTGTTTTAGCGCCCTTCATAAGTTCATAATGATTTTTAAATCTGAACGCACCAGTTATAATGTACCTCAATTTTTTTTTCTCTTCTTTGGCAAACGAGTAAGGATCAACCTTTGTAAAGAGGTTATTGATGACAGTGCAGAAAAACGTCATAGTCAAAAATTTCGCGCCAAATTACGGGTGCACGAAAAATTGCCGCCAAGTTCTTATTTCAGTCGCGAAGAACCTAACGGGTTACCGGGGCTCCGGCTCGACGTGCAGGAGAAGGAACGAGGTGGTTTTTAGTCAGTAAGAGTCTGACACTCCCTCCCGCCTAACCCTGGTGGGAATAGTCATTTGATGATTTTCCCCCCTTATAAAAAGTTTTTATTTCAAATAACGTCATTTGTATTTAATTGATAATATAGTTATATTTTCAATGCTTACCGTCAGTATCGTGTGTGGACAGTAGCCACTTATATTTGTTTTCCTACGATATTTTTGAATAACAAACTTTATTAGTTTTTCATCGAAAGTATAATAACAATTGAAGTGTTTTCCCTGTATTGATTGATAGGAAGAAACACAGATAGTTAAGCTGTTTTATCAACCATTTTATGTTACCGCTTCTGTAAAGGTAGATATTTGGAAACAGATTTTTAGTCACCTAGAAATGAATTGACCTATTAAACGATACCTCATTTTTCCTGGTTATTACAAAGCAGAAGCAGTGAAGTGTGATTCTTTTCAGTTCAGTGCCAATTGCTATTAATGTAATTTTAGGATTGTGGGATTTTTTTTTTTTTTTTTTAAGGGGGGAAAATCATCGAAACAGACGTAGTCGACGGACCGTCAAAACTTGGTTGAGATATACATTTTTAACTTCCATATTCATAAACGTTCTATGTAATGTAAACTTGTCTAATATGAACCTACTTTTAGTTCGATTATTTTTAATGTCGTCGACCCAAATTATAACGACAAATAAAGTAAAAAATTCAGGCATTATACTCTTTGCCACAATCAATATTCATGAACTAGAGTATTGATTGAAGCAAAGAGTATAATAAGTATAGGGGTAGATTGAAGTCAGCGTGACGGTTTCTGTTTTAAATTGTTATTAATTTACAAGCCAGATGGCCTGAATTATCGAACCGTAAGCCGTGGTATGCCTGAACGCAAGTCTACGCCAGCCACAATGTATTTTTATTGTGTCTCATATACCGGCTACAAGAGTTTAATCAATCGTTGTCTTTTTATGTAGGTTTATTTGTTTTGTGGGTTATGTTACAAAGATTAGTTATAAAAATAAACATCTCAGTACCAAGCCTCGGAAATGTCATTTATCGAAACGGTTAAAAAAATTTTTTCAATGAATTTTCGGCTTACTCACGTAATAATTTGAAGAGGAACTCGACTAGTTTCAAGCCATGCTAGAAGCTCATGTTCATGAGCAGCATTTCGCGACCCGCGACGAGGCGACTCCTTCTTCCTCTTCAAATTATTACGTAAGCCGAAAATGTTATAATTTATTTAGAATGTCTCACGAAAGTTACAATACAAATAAAGTTTTCAATTGGCCTTTGTTCATTCCATTATTCCTATTTTAATTTTGTTTAAAACGAAAACGAAATGAGAACATTTTCAAATACCGGTTTATTGGTACCGCAAGATAAGCCGTGCTCGGTGTACCTATGATGACTATGAATTCTAATCAAAAACGATTTAACCTCTGGTATGTCGGAGCGTAAATCTACGCTAGACACAATGCGTTTTCTATCTTGTCTCATAGGTATATCGACAGACAAGAAGTTAATGATGTTCTTTTTTAAAAACTTTTTTACGTTTGTACCAAAACAATATGGTAGTTTCCTAAGTTTTATTTTAATGTCCGTCTGGTACATTGATTTAAAACTTTAGATTTAGACACGTATTTTTTCTTTTCTCACAAAATTAAATACATACTTTCGACGATATATTAATTTTGAAATATCGTGTGACGTCACAGCGTGTCACGTTTTGTAGCACGTTATGACGTAACGACCTCCCACTCCTAAACTTAGCGCGATTTTATCTAAGTATTGCAACTTAATACGAGAAAATAAAAAATTACGTATCCTATATTTTTTCATTATCTAACTGACGGACTAATTAGATTTTTAATTTTGATACCCTGGAAACTACCCAATTCAATTCTTAAGCATAAAGTTTAAAAAAAGCCATGGGTATCATGGCTTTTTTTAAACTTTAGTAGTAGCTTGTTTTATATGATATTCCTCGTCTCATCCTTACAACACATTGCTAAGCACGGACAATGTCCTGCTGGCAATTTTTCCTACCATGACCTTACATACCTCTCCTACAAAATCCGTCCTCCTAAGTCCAAACCCAAAACTCTTTTCCAGCGTAATTTTGGTGGTATGGATCTTGAGAAGCTCCGTGAGGATGCACGCAACATAGATTGGTCTGGACTTCTCGCCACTGAAGACATTGATGCCAAATTAAATATTTTCAACACCAAAGTCAGTGAGTTGTACGATGTCCATGCTCCTGTGCGGCCGGTTAAAATTAAGCACGCTCCGGCTCCATGGTTGACGGATGAGATCAGGGTCATGATTCGGAAAAAAGCTGCTGCGAAAACCAAATTTAAAAGCCAGCCTAGTCCTGTGAACCGTGAGAGATATATTGATATTCGCAATCGCAGCAACAGGATGTGTAGAGATGCACAACGCCGCCACATTCACAAATCTGTTGAAAACGGAGATCCAGCTAAGGTCTGGAAGTTTCTTAAGTCTATGGGCGTCGGAAAACCGCGTCATGATGCTATCTCTAAAGACCTTGATATCGAATCTCTAAATAAACACTTCTCTTCATCGTCCAATATCAATGGATCCTTTAAATCTAAAACTTTAAGCTACCTTTCTTCTCTTCGTACTCCTGATTATTCTCCATTCACCTTCGATCAGATCGCGGCTGGTGATGTTAGGAAGAGTGTAGTTGCTATTGCCTCTAATGCAGTTGGTAGTGATTGTATCGGTCGTAAGATGATACTCCCTGTCCTGGACGAGATCCTCCCAATCATCTGCCACATCCTGAACCATTCCCTGACCAGTTCTGTGTTTCCTTCTTTGTGGAAGGAAGCACAAATTACTCCTCTACCCAAAAAACCTAAACCTGGGAGTTTCTCCGACTATCGCCCCATTTCTATCTTACCATTCCTATCAAAAGTCCTTGAACGCCTCATCCACAAGCAACTTAGTGTTTTCCTCAACAAATACAATCTTCTCAATCCTTTCCAGTCCGGGTTTCGTCCGGGACATAGTACCACTACAGCATTGGTCAACATTACGGATGACATTAGATCTGGCATTGAGAACGGTAATCTTACTCTTCTGGCGTTGCTGGATTTCAGCAATGCCTTTAACACCGTTGACGTCGATATACTGCTGGGAGTACTGAACTCTCTTAACATGTCTCCGGCTGTGACTGATTGGTTTCGTAGTTACCTGTGTGGCCGCCGGCAGCGAATCCATATTGAAGACTCCTTTTCTTCTTGGTCTACTACGACTGCTGGCGTACCGCAGGGGGCGTTCTCTCTCCTTTACTCTTCGCAATTTTCATAAATTCTATCTCCAACGACCTTCTATCATCCTACCACTTGTATGCTGACGATTTGCAAATTTATTCACAGGCACCTCCTCACGAATTCTCCGAAGCAGTTAAAATGATCAACATAGATTTAGCGCGAATTTCGGAATGGAGTAAGGTTCATGGGCTACGGGTTAACCCTTCGAAGACCCAGCTCATTGTTGTGGGTAGCTCTCGACTGAGCTCAAGAATAATTTGGTCGCAGGTCCCACCGGTTGTATTCGATGGCACTACATTAACGTATAGCGACTCAGTGAAGGATTTGGGTGTTATTATAGACCGGGACTTTACTTGGGGACCCCAGCTGGGGGAGGTCAGTCGGAAGATGTTTGCTTCGGTGACATCGTTACGTAGACTACGGAACTTTCTTCCTACTGCTACCAAAATTGCGCTCGCTCAATCACTTCTTCTGCCCATCCTTGACTATGCCGATGCCAGCTATCTAGACATTACTGAAGTACAGCTAAATAAGCTTGAGCGGCTCCAAAACTTCGGTATTAGGTTCATATTTGGTTTACGCAAATATGACCATATTTCCGAATATCGCAACAAACTCAAGTGGCTTCCAATCCGCCTTCGCCGGAATATGCATGTCTTGTCCTTACTCTACAGTATACTGTATAATCCTGTAACCCCTAAATATCTTAAAGAACGTTTCAAGTTCCACCATGACACACATTCAAGATCCCTGAGAGCGTCGGAGAGGTTGAGGCTTGGGATGACTCAGCATTCTACTAAGGCATATGATAAGTCTTTTACGATCCAAGCTGTTCGCCTGTGGAATGCACTCCCAGTGTCGGTGAGGCAAGCACAGTCATTTGCTTCCTTTAAATCTAAAGTTAAAGATTATTATTTGTCTACGTCATGAATCGTATTAGCTCCTTTATATACTTATTTAGATTGTATATATATATATGGTTATGTATATGTATTTATATATATATTTATATTTGGTATGCATGTATGTGTATATAATTTAGTATATATATATGGTTGTTTATTTATTCTGTTAGTGGTTAATATTTATGTATGCCTGGACTACCCTCTTAAATTAACCATCGTTCCATACACCCAAAGGTTGCCTGGTAGATATCGCTTTTAGCGATAAGGCCGCCCTTGTACCCTCCTTATTCTTTATAATTTCCGAATATGTGTAATTACTTGCTTGGTGTACAATAAAGCTTATTTATTATTATTATTATTATTATTATTCATACAAGGTATAAATACACCCACTTTTCACTATTTATGTTACGAGTCCCATGTAATAGAGGTGAGCCTATTGTCATATATCGGGCACAATTCCAGGCTCCGTGCTACTACTGAGATTTTCAAAAACCCAGTAACAGTGGCATTACGTACCGTAATGTGCACCTCTGCCTACCCCTTCGGGGATAAAAAGGTGTGATGTTATGTTATGTTATAAATACCCCCCGCGGCATATAACTACAGTTTAATAATTAACAGTCAGATAAGATACGTGAAGTATACGTAGGTGTTAAACCAGCATAATGATTGTTTACTTACATCATCCATGATTACTTTTTCATACAATATTTATGCAAGTTATGTAACGTAGTGACGCATAAATATGTAGGTTTGTATTGTATGCATATGTTTAATGCGATATGTAAACAATTAGGTACAATCGACAAAGTTGGCGGTCGACCATGATTAGGCGAACCACGGATGGGGCCCAATAGGACTGATGCCGATTTGGAGCCGCGGAGAACCTAACTGGTTACCGGGGCTCTGGCTCGAAGTGCAGGAGTAGAGGTGGGGTGGTTGTTAGTCAGTAAGAGTCTGACAGTCTCTTCCGCCTCACCCAGGCGGGAGAAGTCATTCGATGATTTTTCTCCCATAAAAAAAAACTCTTGAAACCAATCTCAATGTCAATGCAATTTCAATCCAATAAAATCTCAATAATTATTTAATGTCACATGTATACAACCCCTATCGTAGCTGTTAAATAGCATTCAAAGTAAGGAATATAAAGCTAAACTCAGTACCATTTAGTTCATTAAATATCCACGCAATATACGGATGCAATAGGCGCCAGTGTTGTAACTCAAGAGTACAAAATTTCGCAATACCAATGTCGATCGATCGGAATTGGTTTCAAGAGAAAGCCCCAAGGAGGTAGATAGGGAGTTTCCCACAGGATTTTGTTGAAAAAGTATACTACCATAAACTTTTCCGTACTGTACGTCCAATTCCGACGTCTTAGTTCAGACGGTATGTCATCCTTGATGATTGGAAATCGTTGCCGGCAAAGATTTCTAAAAATTATATATTTGTACCGACTCTCAAGTGATTTGGTTTACATACTAACAATTTAAAACACCTTTAAGTTTTACTAGTTCAGCGACGTGGGGACAACATATGAACCATATCAGTAACTGTTTTGTCGGCAATCAATGCTATAATGATGTTACTGAAATAAAACGTTTTGAGTAGATACACACAAGAATCTACCACTTGAAGTTGGCAACGAGAGAAAGATTACTAGCCCATTAATTCTGGTACGTCAAATATCTAAAAAATTAAAATAACATAGGTACTTAACGCACAGATAAATCACTGAAAACGCCAATATGTACGCCCAACAACGTCATAGCATATCAAATCACTACATACAGGGCAAGTGCAACCAATGCCAAGGCTGTAATGACAATGGACGCCAGTATTATCATTTATGACGTCACAAATAGTGCATTGTTACATGGAATGGTAATTACCACATTCGTTAGTGAGATGCGAGACCGAATTTTGTAATGAATTGATTACTTTTACAATATAGATAGCTTAGTAGATATCTCAACTCAAAATATATTACGGACTTTGTATCAGAGCTCATTAAGTATCTGATCTATTTGTTATGTACCTCTACTTACACAAATGTCTACTGTTACAATGTTTCTGAACGATGAACGTTTCTAAACGTAATCAGTGCGCCACCTATGGGAGTATGAGAGAAACATTCTTTTTGGGTCTTATGTCACGAACCGAATTGCGCACTCATATTAATGTGATCGTTTATAAATATATATCTACATGTATCTTGTTCCTAATAAATAAAACTACATTACTTAATTGTGCATTCTTTATACTACGAGTAATAGCATACATAACAACTGGCGACGAAGATCGTAACGGAATTCACAAAAAAGTGAGACAGTATAAAGTGCACCCGGCAAAATGCCAACATAACCTCACTTCTAACACATTCCATAACCTCTTACCTATGTTCCAAGGGTTCCAATTCCTATGATGATAACCCGCTTCACACAATTCCTTTTTCCCGTCAAAATAAATACGAACAACAATGGAAGGACAACTTACACAAGTGCTTTCACACATGATGGAAACGATGCGTGGCATGCAAGAACAACAAGTGAGATTGCAAATGGCGTTCGTGGAACAAGGTACCAAATCAATTAGTGGCATTACATTACAACCGTACGACGAAATAAATGAATCATTTTCGAGTTACCTCTACATACAACGACTACAAAATTACATCACGTTAAAAGGCCTTACAAACGATAATATCAAACTACAAATATTTCTAAATTGCATTGGACCTAAGTATTAAATAAATAAAAAATAAATAAAATAAGCCTTTATTGCTGTAGTTACAATAACAAGAATTACAGTTGTAACCAAAGTTGCAATAGAGTTAAATAAACAAACTTAAAAACTACTCTAACATTATCTCAGCAATTGGTTTCTCTCCTCTTACAACAGCTTGTCTTTCGACAAAGGCCTCCTCTAAGGATTTCCACTTGTTTCTGTCCTTTGCTACACGTAACCATTCTGGCCCTGCTACTCGTTTCAAGTCGTCTTCCCATCGTTTATACTGTCTTCCTCTACTTCTCCTGCGGTCTCTAGGGTACCATTCCGTAATTATTCTGGTCCATTTCTCTCTCTCCTCTCTCAACATATGTCCTGTCCAGCGCCATTTCAGCGTTCTATATACTGATAGGACATTTCCGAACTTGGTATTTTCTTTGATTTCTTTAAGTTGTATCTTATCCTTTCTTCTTACCCCCAGTACACTTCTCTCGATTCCATTTTGGCATATCTTTAATTTATTCTGCTGGTGTTTAGTTAAGGCCCAAGTTTGGCATCCATATACAAGACATGGCAGTAAACAAACATTGAAGACTTTTCGTTTCTCTGTCATAGGCATAGGCAGAGTGTATGCAGAACGAAATTGAAAGAAGAATAGCAAATACACGGAAAAAAAAATTCTGGTCACTAAGCGAAATAATGAAAAATTAAGACCTAAGTATTATCAAGTACTAAAGAACTTAACTGCTCCGGGGACACCAGAGTCTTACAACGAATTAGTGAAGATTTTGAGCAATCACATTGCACCTGAACCAGGTGAAGTGGCACAACAGCATACATTTTGTCTAAGAATCCAGAATGAATATGAATCCATTGCCAACTACGTAGCAGGTTTAAAAGAAATCGGTGGGCAGTGTAATTTTGTTTGTAATAATTGTAAAAATACTACTTTTGAAACTCACCTTCGAGTTCAATTTATATTTCTCCAAGAATCACCAGATGCGAAATTTGATGACCTTATAAAAATTGCATTGGCAATAGAGACATCCAAATCTGAAACTAAGGAAATGGGACAGGAAATACAACCAGATATAAAGAAAATATCATTGAATAAATACAAGAAAAATACAAATAACAAAACAACATACAAAAATAGTGCTGAAGGCAATGCAGATATCACATGTTTTTGTTGCGGTAAAGCTAACCATACAGCTAGGCAGTGTAGACTGAAAGATAAACTGTTCTGCAAGAAATGTAAAATTAAAGGACACATACAATCAGTCTGTTTCAAAGAACAGAAGCAGGTAGAAATACAAAGTAATTCATCTGAATATGAAAGCGAAGAAGAAATATATGAAATACACAAGATTCCTGTAAAGAGTGGTCACAATACACAGAATGACAAATTTTATATAACGTTGATATTGAATGGAAGGGAACATAACCTAGAATTGGACACAGAGGCCGCTGTTACAACATGCTCTGCTGACTACTTTTACAAACATTTTCCAAAAATGAAATTAACCAGCACTCCAGTCAAGTTACGTACATACACAGGGGAAATAATGAAACCAATAGGAACTTGCAACTTAGCTATAAAATACAATAACAAAGAAACACACGGAAGAATATTTGTAATAAATAACCAAGTAGAACCCGTAGTTGGAAGGGAGTGGCTACGAGCACTTGATTTTCAATTCGAAATCAATTCTATTGCGGAAGAAAAGAATGATATTACAGAAAAATAATTCAAAGTAAAATTACAAGATTTATTAGAAGAATACAAACAGTTATTTACAGAAGAAATTGGAAGAATAAAAAATTATCAAGCTTCATTCAAGTTAAAAGAGGGAACAGTACCAGTATTTTTAAAACCACGTCCCGTGCCATTCGCACTGAAAAGTCAAGTAGAAGAGGAAATAGACAGATTAGAAAAAGCAGGTATTTTGGAAAAAGTTACTTACGCGCAGTGGGGTACGCCAATTGTACCAGTAATGAAACAAAATGGAAAAGTTCGTTTATGTGCAGATTATAGAGCAACTTTAAATAAAAATATAGAAAACGACCATTATCCTATTCCAAGAATTGAAGAAATATTTGCAAAGCTTAGCGGTGGCAAATATTTTTGTACACTAGACATTAATCAAGCCTATTTACATATGTTGACTAGTGAAGAAACAGCTGAGATGCAGGCAGTCAGTACTTGCAAAGGCACCTATAAGGTTAAAAGACTAATGTTCGGTGTCAAGGTAGCACCCAATATCTGGCAACGCTACATGGATCAGACCCTACAAGGATTAGATGGTACAGCATGTTTTTTTGATGACATAGCCATACAAGGACATACATACATACAATTATTACAAAGAATGACATCCGTTTTTAAGAAATTACAAGAATGTGGTTTACATTTAAACAAAAAGAAATGTCAATTTTTCCAGAAATCTACTACTTACCTTGGACATACAATTGATGAAAATGGTTTACACCCTACAGGAGATAAAATACATGATATTAAAAGTAGTCCACGCCCTACAGACGTGTCTTCATTACGTACATTCCTTGGAATGATAAATTATTATCAGCAGTTTATTCCAAATCTAGCATCGAAGTTAAACCCTCTTTACAAACTATTGGAGAAAAATACAAAATTCAATTGGTCAGAGGACTGTGACGAAATATTTTATAAATTGAAAGAAGAAATCTGTGGACAAAAAGTACTTACACCATTTCATGAGGACCTGCCAGTAACCCTCGCTACAGATGCATCCCCAACAGGATTTGGAGCTGTATTATCTCACATTATGCCGGACAAGTCTGAAAGACCGATAGCGTTTGCCTCAAGATCCCTAACCAAACCTGAAAAGGGCGATAGCCAACTCGATAAAGAAGCGGCAGCACTAATATGGGGATTCAAGAAATTTTTTCAGTTCTGTTATGGAAGGAAAATAACAATAATTATTGACAACCAACCATTGGCAAGAATCCTACATCCTGAAAAAGCTACACCAGCAACTAGAGGTACAGCTATAAGACTTGTACATTATGCAAACTTCTTAGCAGGCTTTGACTATACCATTAAGCTCACGAAAACAACAGAACATGCGAACGCGGACACCTGTCACGACAAGCAAGTACAAAGGAAGTAAATAAAAACAACCTTACCGATGATGACGCATTCTACCTAAACCAAATATCAGAAATGCCAATAACACTACAAGAAATTAGGAAGGCTACAATGAAAGACCCTGACTTGCAAAAACTTTACTTGGAGATCCAATAAGGCAGACGCGACCCGAAGAGACTTCATTGTTCATTTCGAATTCACATTGCAAAACAATTGCATTTTTTATGGAATAAGAATAGTTATACCCAAAGAATTACAGCGAAAAATCTTAGATGAGTTGCATACAGCCCATACTGGCATTGTGAAAATGAAGGCATTAGCTAGAAGCTATGTGTGGTGGAAGAATATTGACTCAGATATAGAGGAAATGGTAAACCAGTGTAAGAGATGTTGCCTACAACAGAAGAACCCTGTAAAAGTACCAATACACAGTTGGGAATATCCTAAAGAACCATGGAGCCGTATACATATTGATTATGCCGGACCATTTATGAATCAATATTTCCTTATTGTTGTAGATGCTTACACAAAATGGCTTGAAGTCATTCCAACTACATCAATCACATCTACCGCTACAGTAAACATTCTAAAGAAACTTTATACTACATTTGGGTTACCAGTTACTCAGGTATCTGATAATGGTAGACAATTTCGATCAGAAGAAATGCAAAGTTTCTTGAGAGAAAATGGTATTCAAGCTAAATTTACTGCACCATTTCAACCTTCTACTAATGGGCAGGCAGAAAGGTATGTTCAATCATTTAAAAAGAAACTAAAAGCTATGGCTAATGAAGAAGGACCCCTGCAAGAGAAAATTCAAAAGTTCCTGATGATGTATAGGAAGACACCAAACAATGCCACGGGTCTAAGCCCGGCAGAGATGATGTTTAAAAGATTGTACCTCTATAGAACAAGGATTAATTTAGTAAAAAGGGAAGACAGGCAACGGAGCAAGAATGAAGATTTAATAGCAAACAAAGAGTTCAACACAGGAGACAAAGTACAAATTCTAATTTGTACTTTGTCAAATTTGTACTTTGTCAAATTTCCATTTATTACTGTCATATATTCTAATGTATGACAGTAATAAATGGAAATTTGGAAAAATTAGAAGCAGAAAAGGAAAACTTAACTATGAAGTGGAGGTAGACGGAAGAATTCACCAAAGACATGTGGACCAAATTATAAAAACCTTGTGCATGACTTATAATGCGGAACCAGAGACTTATCGAATTCACCAAGAAACCATACCTACGGAAAACCAACCTGAAGGCCAACTAGAGGCAAAGAAGAATGGACAACCGGGTCCAGTTAAAACGACAGAGATACACCCAGTACAAAGCCCCGCGAACCGGAACTCCGAAAGTCCTACGAAGGAGCAACAGTTGACCGACCAGCATAGAGAGCCAGAACCGGTGGAACTCCCACTATCACATAAGACAGCAGAAACACACCAGGAGACAATACCACGTCGCTCTGAGAGAATAAGAAGGAAGCCAGATCGACTGAACCTATAACGCAAGGAATAGTTAACGCAGGGGAGACTGTTACAATGTTTCTGAACGATGAACGTTTCTAAACGTAATCAGTGCGCCACCTATGGGAGTATGAGAGAAACATTATTTTTGGGTCTTATGTCACGAACCGAATTGCGCACTCATATTAATGTGATTCTTAACTCGTTTATAAATATATATCTACATGTATCTTGTTCCTAATAAATAAAACTACATTACTTAATTGTGCATTCTTTATACTACGAGTAATAGCATACATAACATCTACTACGAGACATTTAACATAGATTTAAAATATTTTAACCCTAAAGATCAATTTAAGCACAGAATAGAAGAGTTACTCTGAAATATCACAGAGGTAGAAAAATCACTTGTACGTCTGCTAAGTGTCAAAATTTATCTAATAAATCCGTCAGACTACAAAATAAAAAAAACTGTTGTCAGCGCTCAAACGCGCGAAGTCGAGAATCTTGTTTTATTTATCTTGTGTGTCATTACCCGGTAGCTGCTATCACCCTCTGATATACTGCTTTGCCTAATTATTATCAATCTTGTTTTAACTTCCTATTATTATAGAAACTGTTTTTGTAAACTGTAAATAGTTAAATCATGTTGTTTACATTCATACACATTCTACCTCTAATTTCGCTCTGGATTATAATTCATTACAAATAAGTGTTAATGTCTACTAGTCGTTGCGTGTCATGTTGTGTGCAAGCATGGTCTATGGTCTGCCATATACAGTTGTATGTTGTTACTCTGTCTTGTATTGCGCTCTGTTTCTGTTTTGTGTACATTGAATAAATAAACAAAGAAATATAGACGTGGGTTTTTTAAGGGGGGAAAATCATCGAATGACTTCTCCCGCCTGGGCGAGGCGGGAAGGAGTGTCAGACTAAAACTCTTACTGACTAAAAACCACCCCATTCCTACTCCTGCCCTTCGATTCGGAGCCCCGGCAACCCGGTAAGTCCTCTGCGGCATATAGAGGATAACGGCTGACTTCAATAGGCTATCTTAATCCAAAATCAATGGATATACTTATAGCATTTCTGTCAAACACAAAACAATCTTAATCCGTTTAGATTATGATAGGTTAATGAAATCAGCCGTAAGTCGATTGTACAAAAGATTATATTAACATTAATATGTTTAGCATTAAGTGTACATACTTTTATTTATCAGATAAGGTAATACGCTTGCTATCATTGATTGCAAAAAGGGCCAAGTTCAAAGAAATTGTTCGAACTATTATTATCTTTGTGTCTCAAGGCTTGGCGATATTAAGTGGTATTTTGTCGGTATTTAATAGATTATGTCTATATTATTCGATTCTCTAATGTCTGTTGACAGTTGACACACATTTAGGGGAAATCCGGGAATAACATTTTATTATTATTTTTCGGATTATCTTTGGGTATGTTGATTAATCTGTTGATTTTATTTGCCGCTATAAGATTTGAAATCTACATAATATTTGAGCAATAGGTCGTCACGTGACAGGCCAGTAGTAAGAGAAATATGTACTTACTCATGTTTTTTTTTTGAAAACATTAAGAATCTTGGCATTAGGCAAAAAATTAAGTTTTTTTTCTTTTGGCTATAATATGTTTTCCTCATTTAAGTAATCTATATTTAATTATTGGCACGTGATCAAAAACTTATTTTTATAAAATGCGTTTCATTTTTTCACAACACTACGTAGATAGATGACGCATCGACTCATGTCGTGGTCATTCACAATAACTTAAAATACAATACACGTACACTTGGTCATAAAAACGTGTTATGTTTTTTAATACTGCATTTTATCTCAGTTGGAATGTCGCTCTAGTATTTAAACCTTTCACTTTGTTTTATTTGGACGTCTATAATAGAGTGAACATTGTTTTGATAGTAACTATAGTGAGACATATTAAATTAACTAAAAATCGCGGGTTACTTAAGTAAAAATACTGAGAAAATCTCTACTAGTTTCGAACCACAGAGGGGTTCTTTTCTTCCTCATGAATAGCATGCGCGATCGCAGCCAATCGCAGCCATGATATTTTCTCAATATTTTCACGTGAGTAACCCGCGATTTTTAGTCAATTTAGGTACAACATTGGTTTTGTTAACCTAGTTTTAGATCAACGTTAATCTCTTTAGACTGTATACTTAGTAAAAGCGCAAGTGTAATGAACAGAGTTTAAAACAAATAAATTCAAAAGGAGTTCAAACAAACAATATTGATTAAAAGTCATATTAATTAAGTACTTTTGATCATTTTCCTTTCCAAACGTCTTATGCCCGAATACTGAAACTCCACTCAATTTTAGGTCACGCTTTAGTGGTTATAGTTCTGTCTCTACAAATTCTTTGTAAAATGACAGAGATGGCACGATATTTAAGTACAACTAAAATGAGAGTATAAACTGCCTCATTGGCTGTGTGGTCGAAAGTGCGACTGCCGGGCAAGGGGTCTCGGGTTCGATTCCCGGGTCGGGCAAAGTATTACCGGTTTTGTAAAAAACCTCAGTAGTAGCACAGAGTCTGGAAATGTGCCCAGTATATAACAATAGGCTCACCCCCTATTACATGGGACTCATAACATAAATAGTGAAAAGTGGGTGTTACATTGTAGTGGCATAATGTGCACCTCTGCCTACCCCTTCGGGGATAAAAGGCGTGATGTTATGTTATGTAAAATTAGAGTAGGTAGCCTTTATGTATTTGGGTTTAACCCGTCGTCGTGTGTGTATAATAGTGGATTCACGCGAGACTCGATTAAAGTATTTTCTATTGTCTCATAAACGGGCATCCAAGCGGAAGACAGTTTAGCAGTGTTGGTTTTGTAAAGTGGAGCAATGCACTTCGCAGTAACCTCTTTTTTTTTTTTTTTGTTTATTTGGAAACTCAACAGCTTATTAATATAGTTACATGAGTTGGGAATACACATCACACTATCAATGCACAGCCTTATGCAGTTACATGAAACAAAGAATATATACAAGCTAGTAAAGTAAAGTCGACACACGCTGCACAGTGATAACGAGATGATGACAATTGTCACTTAAGCCAATTACAGAGTTTCACGACATTTGTAAGAATAGCTCAACCAGAAAGTAATGTAATGTAAGGGAAGATTAAAAGGTAACACAACACAATACAATAACAAGATGCATTATCACGTCAGTGAACAAACATACAAAATATTACTATGTTCATACAAATCATTACTATGCTGACAACCCTAGTAAGTATGACTTAGATTATTAATCCAATAATTAAATACGCCTAGACTATTGAAATATTTATATATATAAGTAACTATAATGAATTATTTACTAAGTGTTGAACTGGCTCATGGTATAATCTGCTTATCAAACAGAATCTGCTTTACTTGTTTACGGTATGACTGCTTGGACAGATGAAATATATCAACATTTTCAAAAAATTCAGAATACACGCGAGGCAGTCGGGTCATCACAGCGTTTCTCCCGTATTTTGTGCGGCAGCCAGGGATACTGAGCAATTTTGTATGTCTGGTACGCGTTTTAGGGGTGCAAAAACGTATACATGAAAGCAGATCACCGCTGTCCAAGCGACCTCGGAGGATATCAAAGAGAAAAAGCATATCCAACAACTTACGTCTATCCATAAGGGGAAGTATATCATAGTGTTTACAGTCTAGGGCATAAAAATCATGACGTCTACGGGATTTGAAATTGAGGATTTTTATAAACTTTTTTTGCAGATTTTCTATCCTTTTAATATATACCTCATATTGAGGTGACCAGATTGGGCTACAGTACTCCAAAATGCTACGGACATAAGCATAGTATAAAATCTTTAGAGTATGACAATTTCTAAATGGCTTACTAATACGTACTACGAAACCAAGGTTGCGAGACGCTCTGTTGATGATGGTGTCAATATGTTGGTCAAAAAGCAACTTAGAATCAAGCATTATACCAAGATCTCTGACTACATTGACCCTTTCGATCGCAATATGATTGAATCCATACGAATATCTAATTGGGAATTTGGAACGACTGAAGCTAATGCATTGACATTTAAAGATATTGACGGTGATATTATTTTGTTTATAATACCTTTGATACATGAAAATATTTGGGAAGCTTTGAAGGAGCAAGGGGTCGAACATAAATACATTCGTCTTATAAGGAACGTATACAGCCACAGCACAGCTAAAATCCAGTTAGAGAAGAAAGGCCGCTCATTTAAAATAGGGAAAGGTGTCAGACAGGGAGACCCTCTATCACCTAAACTATTCTCGGCTGTACTTGAATCAGTTTTCAGGCGACTCAGTTGGGAAAATTTTGGGATTAATATTAACGGTACATTGCTAACACATCTGAGGTTCGCTGATGACATAGTCCTATTTGCCAGAACACCTGAAGAAATTAATAGAATGATAGTAGAGCTTGCGCTCGAAAGCGAAAAGGTAGGACTAAAACTCAACCCAGAAAAAACGAGACTGATGACAAATGGAAAGAAAACCCCAGTAACGTTGGAAAACTTAGAAATTAACTACTCTGATGAATACATCTATCTTGGACAGGTCATAACACAAAAGGAACCGATGCGCGCGGAAGTAAAAAGAAGAATTTCAAATGGATGGAGAAGATACTGGAGCTTAAAAGAAGTTATGAAAGACAAAACACTTCATATCAACACCAAAAGGGAACTATTCAATTCTTGTATACTACCTGTTCTTATGTATGGCTGCCAATCATGGACTATGACCCAACAATTGACAAGCCAACTTACAACCTGCCAACACGCTATGGAGAGGAGTATGCTGAGTATCAAGAGGTCAGACAGAGTGAGAAATAATATCATTAGAAATAAAACTAAAACCACAGATGTTACACTAAAAATCAAACGACTGAAATGGAGATGGGCAGGCCACATGATAAGAGGTCATGATAAATGGTGTAAGAAAGTAACAGTGTGGCACCCAAGGGAAGGAAAAAGGAAGAGAGGGAGACCGCAGAAACGATGGGACGATGACATCAAAGAGGTGGCAGGGGTGACGTGGAACAGAGTAGCTCAAGTAAGGACAGAGTGGAAAAGGTTGGAGGAGGCCTTTGCCGATTGGCAAACAGATCTGCAAAAGATCACCAAACAACAAATTATAGGTTAATTCTAATTCTAATTTTAACTTTAAGTTGCTTGAATAAATGTAATTTAATGTAAGTTGTAAGTTAAAGATCTGAATAAAAGGCTATATTATTATTATATTATATTATATTATTATACCTGAATAATGCATTAAGGTCGCGTTGTATTAGTTCACAATCAAGTCTGGATTTTACACACATGTATATCTTCATGTCATCGGCGTACATGAGATGTTTCGCATATTTGAAACAAGTCTGAATGTCATACAGATAAGCACAGTAAAAAAGGGGACCCAATAAAGATCCCTGGGGCACACCGGAGGGGATATTTACGAAGTCAGACTTGAAACCCCCCATAACTACAGCTTGCGATCGTTTAGATAAATATGACTCAATCCATCTTAGTAAATCTCCATGGATTCCAAGCCTTTGTAGCTTTGCCAGTAAGATCACGAAGATCACTTGTTGATCTCTTGTTAACCTCCTCGGGGAAAAACATGCTCTTGCTTGAGTAATTGTTTAGGAAAACAATGTCTAGTCGTATATGTGTAATACATTAGTAAAAACCTATGTAGTCAATAGGTAGGCGAACTATCGTATTTTCCTCTCCTCCTATAATATCTTCTGATTCACTTCGTTTTTTTTTATGGCATAAGCCGGTAAACGAGCAGACGGATCACCTGATGGTAAGCAATCGGCGTCGCCCATGGACACCTGGAACACCAGAGGCGTTACAAGTGCGTTACCGGCCTTTTGGGGATTAGGAGTTTGAGGATCGTTGGGGATTGGGGAGATTGGGGAAGGGGAGGGTGATTGGGCCTCAGGTAACCTAACTCACACGACGAAACACAACGCAAGCGTTGCTTCACGTCGGTTTTCTGCGAGGCCGTGGTATCACTCCGGACGATGCATGGCTCTCCCACACTCTCTCTCACACGTATCTTACATTCCATAGTTTATACTACTTTCATCTTCCTGCCCTATCCCAAATAAACGCCAATTGCTTATCATCAGGTGATCCGTCTGCTCGTTTAGCGGTCCCATACAAAAAAATACAGGCACTCTGCACTCGTATCAGGAAAACTTATTGTTTTGTTAGGTACCTACTTCTTGATACAATAATAATGTTATCAGATCATCGCCGTTCTTATCGTACAACACTTGGTTAAGTACGTTTGTAGCGACATCCGACATAGGTAATTATGATTGTATTAAAAATGTTTTTGAAGTGTCGGTTTGTGTAGTTGATAAATATAATTATAAACTACGTTTTAAAAAACTGACGTCAACCCCTTCTTTTTTTTTAAGTTAGTTTACTAATACCTACTAAAACCTTCTCCTAAGTGTTACAAAAATGTCGCGGAGAACCTAACGGGTAACCGGGGCTCCGGCTCGACGTGCAGGAGAAGGAACGGGGTGGTTTTTAGTCAGTAAGAGTCTGACACTCCCTCCCGCCTCACCCAGGCGGGGGCAGTCATTCGATGATTTTACCACCTTAAAAAAAAGTATAACCAACACTTTAAGTACTAATTTTTTTCAAAATCGGCACACCCAATCGCAAGATAATTGCGCACAAACATTCATACATACATAATAACGGATCGTTCAAGCGGAACGATAAAGAAACTTATCTTACCTATTGTAAAATATAATATGAAATGAAATGTCTTCGAGGAATAAAGAAGTATACCTACTTAATGCGATGCCTTGACTGTAGGTAGATTGAACAATATCCGAGTACATAGGTACTTACTTAATACTCAATTCAGTAAACCATAACTCAATTAAATAATAAGTAGATACTCACTGCAATCCAGTTTAGAAATGAACAACTTTCTGTTGCACTACCTGTTCTCATTGCGTGTATGTACAGCATACGCAATTCAATCAGATTTCCTCTATTGAATTAGATTAAACATTGCTAGAATCTTAGAGGCATGTTATAGTTAGAATGTTCGTTTTGGGATTTTTTGAGATTACCATATAGCGTATTTAAGAAATTGGTGACTGCCTCGTTGGCAGTGGTCGCAAGTGCGACTGCAAGGCACGGGGTCTCGGGTTCGATTCCCGGGTCGGGCAAAGTATTACTGGGTTTTTAAAAAATTATCAGTAGTCGGGTTTGATTCTCGGGATCGGCAAAATATTTCTGGGATTTTATAAAAAATTCAATAGTAGCACAGAGTCGGGAATTGTGCCCGGTGTATGGCAATATGCTCACTCCCTATTACATGGGACTGATAACATAAATAGTGAAAAGTGGGTGTTACATTGGCAGTGGCATTAAGTGGGGATAAAATGGTGATGTTATGTTTATGTTAGATGTCTTCTTGACGTGGCAATAGGGATTTTAAATACATTCGTTGTAGTTAGGTACCCACTTTATTTTAATTCAGTTTCAAACTGTCATCCGAAAAGAAAATTAATGTAATTTTGATAGCCGTTCTATGAAGTAGGTACCTATGTAAATAAAGCCATGTCATGAAAGTAGGTACCTACCTAATAATATTTATGAATATTACATGGTCCAAATAAGAGACAATAGTCAGATATTCAGTAATTCAATACAAGCTAGGTACGTCAAGGAATTGAAGGATTAAAACAAAATGGTTTTATCAAAATAATCGTAACTATCATGCGGGCATGTAGGAAATGTTTGCGGATAATGCGTGTTTTTGTCAATTGTGACCTACATACGGTTAGGCATAGGTAGATTGATAAGAGAAACGTATAATGTAGTTGAAACAAGGTTTGGTAAACGATACCTTTTTTTTGTGTTTATAATAACTATCGTGAGACATGCTAAATTAACTAAAAATCGCGGGTTACTCACGTGAAAGCTCTACTAGTTTCGAACCACAGAGGGGTTCTTCCTCATGAGCAGTGTGCGCGAAACTAGTAGAGCTTTTCTCGGTATATTCACGTGAGTAACCCGCGTTTTTAGGTAATTTTGATACCTTTTTTGATAACGTGCTTTTTTGGGATGAAAACACTATGGAGTGGCCACCATCATCACCTATAGGTTACACCAATTCCTCTATTTTAGACATGCTCCGGAACTACCAAGGTGTAACGCCTATTACGGCAAATCCCTAGGGAGACGTGTTTCTCACTTAAGCCTCGCTGTGCACGGCGACACGTGACTACTGTACCACCGTTTTCATCGAAAAATGATTCCTAGGTATGTACGACAAAATCATTTTCAATTAGACTCTGGTTATGAGTGTGATGTGATCTTGGACAGGCCCGGCAGGCACGAGAAGAAGGAAAAAATTCTTATTAACTACAAAACACCAAATATTTTCAAGTCTTTTAAAATTCTTTTAATTGAAATATGTTTAAAAGTTAATACATACATAACAATACATAATATCACGCCTTATATCCTCGAAGGGGTAGGCAGACCTGTACATTATGCCACTATACAATGTATCCACTTTTCACTATTTATGTTACGAGTCCCATGTACCTAATAGGGGGTGAGCCTATTGCCATATACCGGGCACGATTCTATACTCCGTACTGAGAATTGTTTAAAAACCCAGTACGTTGCCCGACCCGGGAATCGAACCCGAGACCCTTTGCCCAGCAGACGCACTTGCGACCACTCGGCCAACGAGGTAGTCATATATACCTACATAGCAATATTTATTAAATATTGACATTCAGTTTTAATATCTACGAGGTTAAATATTTACACATTAAAAATAAATTAAATACTAGGTAATATAAGACAACACATAAAAGAAAAGGAAAAAAAAGTAAATTAATAAAGAAATACGTATAAGATTTTTTAATTTTCTTTTTATTTATGTGTTTAGGTACCTAGGTACTTATTTGATCAGGAAGTAAGGCATCAATAACAATTATATGACAGCGTAATGATTAACTTAAGGTAAAAGCTTTTATACTACCTACATCATCAATTGAAGGGCGAATTGCAATGAAACGTGCAATATACTTCAATGACTAGCCAAGGATAAGGAAACGACAACAGAAAAACTCAACACGCGAATATTATGTCGACCAACTAAAAGAATAAACAGGGGCTTGGCTTGCAACTGGGTAACGCATAACTCATTTATTGACCGATATAGGTAACTGGTTGGTTGCATTGAGACTAGGGTTGCCACCTTTTTTTTGGTATTTAAAGTACATTGACGATTATAGGTAAAAAAAAGTAGATACATGGTACAAAAATAAAGTACAATTTATTCTTATTTAGTTAATACTAGCTTTTACCCGCGGCTTTGCTCGTGTCACATAAGGATAAAAAGTAGCCTATGTGACATATACCAATACACAGAGCGCCATCTATACCAATACTTTTGTTTTCCCTCGGGAATATCAAATTTTTCCGGGATAAAAAGTACCCTATTATTTAATCCAGACTTCTAACTTTACGTCTGCAAAAATTCAAAGCAATCAACCGATTGCTTACTAAACCTAGTAGTTACGGCGTGAAAGCGGAACAAACAAACAAACAAACTCACTTTCCAATTTATAATATTAGTAAGGAAGTAACGATATTTTTTTTGCTCTTTGCAGTTTGTATCAAATTAGTACCTTTACTAAACAATTGGATATACTAAACAATTGCATTTTTACTAGAAATTGTCTAAGTGGCGCTGGCAAGTGGCGAAATCGATTCAACGTCATCACATTCATCGATATCGAATCGATAAGTTTACCGAAAAATACATGACTTTATAGTAAATGAAGTTTGCAAAAATAAAGTATTTTCGTGTACTTTATTATTCGTATAAAGTATAGAGTACAATTACTTTAAATAACGTACAATACTCTATTATAAAGTACGGGTGGCAACCCTAATTGAGACACACCTCAATTCGAACCGCAAACAAATCGTTCAGACTTTGTGCTATTTTTGAAAGTCGTGTTTGGTTTCGTAGCGAGCTGTCCCTCAGAAAATTTCCATTCCGCATACCGACCAGAATGTGACCTAATTCCGTCAACTGTCCCTACTTATTATTTCACATAGTACCAGAACTGTTGTACCTACGCTTAAAATCACAGAAATATTAGATTAATATATCCGTGGCTCTGTCGTTTAAAGAATAAGGGTTATATTTGAATTACTGAGTTATCGATGCCGCGTGTACGTGCACTTATTCGTAGTATTGTTTTGTTAGAAGATCTGTGTTAGAACTGTGTGTGTAATATTAGTTTTATGGAGGGGCAATTGTGGCTTCACCGGTTTTGCATACATTTTTGACTCCACCCCATATCTCCTACTTTAATATATCTGTGTTTAAATAGAAGCGGTGTAGTAATATTTCGAGTGGAATTTTACAGAATCTTTGCATAAATTAATAAACGAGGGCTGTCTTAAAATGCCTCTCTTTACTTGTACAATTGCATTAAAGTATAATGTACTGGTTTTACACTTGAAGTTCATAAACCGGATTTAAAGCAAAACTAACGAACTAACTACCTATGTAGGTATGTCTATCCTTCATCCCACGTCAAAGTTTTTGTTCATAAGTAATAACGAGAAGATAGAGAGCTCCTCTTATCCCGGGAAAATGTCGTGGAGAACCTAACGGGTTACCGGGGCTCGGGCCCGAAGTGCAGGAGTAGGAACGGGGTGGTTTTTAGCCAGCAAGACTCTGACACTCCCTCCTGCCTCACCCAGGCGGGAGAAGTCATTCGAGTATTTTCCCCTCTTAAAATAAAAATCCCGGGAAAACGAACGAGTTGTATGAACGGACAAACGAAATCTTGGACAAAATCCTAGTAGGTAAGTAACTAAACTATTGTTTTTACATTATTTTTCTTATGTTCTAGTCTAGCTATATCTCATATTATAATCTACTAATATACTATCGTAGTGTGTGATATTCAGATCGATATTTAATTAAATATTATCAGATATTTACACTTAGTATCGAAAAGTATAATAAGGTTGTAAAGATTACTAGAACTTTATAGCTTTGTTTTGATTAACTTGCAGTATGCAAGTAACTTCAATGCAGTATTGATTCTCTTGGATTTTAAACTAGTTAATGAACAGAACGATCAAAAGTGTAGACTGCATTAAGTACTTATTAACTATAGGTGCCTGCCTATCTAAAGATTTCAATTTATATCATTTGAAATAACTAGTTCCATATCACTGTCAACACTGCTAAAATATTCCACAGTGAATGCGTTATGCCTTGTTCACACTACACTAGTATTTTAGTCGAGTAGCGAATATTCAGTAGTTAGTCCTCTCTGGCTTCTGTCCCAAAAAGGAAGTGAGAGAGAACTACTAAATATTCGCAACTCGACTAAATTAAGTACTTGCGTCGTGCGAACAAGGCATTAGTGTAAGTAATTAGGAACAGGGGATAACTTTATGATGTTTCTAGCTAGAGATATCCGATCCGGGCCTCTAGCCAAAAACTACTTTAGCGCTTGTCTACAGAGAGAGTAGAAATCAAAATGTATGGGGATGACACTGACAACTGTCAAAATTTACGTCAATTCCATATAATTTGGTTTTCTATTCTAGGTGTAGACAAGCGCTAAGTACTCTTACTGACTAAAAACCATCTTGTTCCTACTCCTGCACTTCGAGCCAGAGCCTCGGCAACCCGTTAGGTTCTCTGCAGCTCCACGTTTAGAGTTTAGACACACGACGGGTTATTGGTGTTACATGAGGTACAGTTTCAACGTGAAACCCGGCTAGGGCACAGCAACATATGGAGCAAAATATAATCTAATTAAACTACTATTAATAGTTATTTTATTATAATATAACATAATTTCGATCCAAATAACATTTTTAGCGTGACCCGAGGACTATATTAATGGTTTCCCGTTCTCCAGGGGCACTTTCGAACATTAAACTGGATACCTAGTTAACTTTTTACAAAGACAAAAAAATCGACTTGGCCAACTTCACTTACGTGCATCTCATGCATACAAAATTCTCGCTTTAAATTCGCATTCCATTTTTGAATATTGACCATCAACGAAACGGGGGTGTGTCATCTCTCTTTTTTTTTTTTGTTTTGTGTAAATCAAAATGCGTTTTTATGCCTCCAACAAGTGCATACGAACCAGTTGACATTTCAATATCAATCAGATTGAAAAGTAAACGTAACAAAAATCAAATTCAAGGCAAACCACCTCTATCAATAGCAAAATAACTAGAATTCCTTATTACTATAAACAAAGAAAAATTCATCGTATCTGCGAGTCATAAAGTTTAATTTAGTTTGATAAAGTTTTGTCGGCGTGGCTGACAAGCCGATTGAATTCTGGCTGCTGATTGGTCGAAAGTTACGGTTGTGAATGTATGTGAAATGAATTGCATTGTTTGTTTTTACACAATACGTATGGCCAATTAATTTTTATGTACATTATGAGAAGTTTGAAAACATCTGGAGAAAATACAGTTATTTAGTTAATGTGTTGATTAGACCAAAAAGAGAAAAAATTACTCGCTTCCATGATATTGTTTTTGTATTCTAAAAATCATAGAATCGTGATAACCATTTAATTATCGAACGTTTAATTACACGTTACAATTTTTTCTTATTGACTTTATCTTGCGTTAATTTTTATGACATAATTTTGTATTCAACTACAAAATTGAAATCAAATAAAATACGTCAAAGGTTCCGAAATATTATACGTTAGCATTGAAAATAGTTGATAGCATTAAATATTTTACATTCATAAAATCGGCATTGACATTTTCGGCGGTTGAGAAGATTCCGCTTAGGCAAAAATAAATGATATAGGTTATGAATATAATTATTGCGTTTAGCCACTACTTAATTAGCAATTACGAAACCTAGGAATGCTTTATTCTCAAGGCAAGCCTTTCAACTTTCGATTTAACACTTGTGTACCTACGAAAAATAGAATACAAACATTATTTACTTACCCTTCTACTCCACCGAAGTACCTCATTTTGTTATCACTAACTTGAAGAAAATTATAAACGACGCGTACAACACAATAAATAACTGCAACGATTTATTATTATTACGATAATGATAACCCGTTTGTTTTATAATAACCACAAACACACCCTTCGATAGTGAAAGCGGACGCTCAACTGAGTGAATGAGTAAAATGAAGTTTGTTTCCAAGATTGAGAACGAGATGGTTGACATTAGTTGTCTGTACGACCGCTTATTTTGGTAGTGTCGTACCGTGTATTCTTGTTCGTCGGATAACGGTTGTAACGTAGTTATAACGCTTACAACTATAGTTTAAATTGGGTTATTTGTTTCGTAGAATGTAAAGTGTTATAATTATTTAATTAACACTGATGTCATTAATATTTTTCATTATTCTAATGACATATCAATCTATTTTCTATACTATATACTAATGGCATTGTACTTTTCGTTACGGTATTTATTAACGATATCGTACTTGTAATATTATAATTCATGCGCAAGTTTGTATGTTTGTTACTCTTTCACGTCAAAACGCTTGAAGGAATCGAGATGAAATTTAAAATAGAGGTAGGTTATGGTCTGAAATACAGACAGGCGACTTTTATTCCATTGCAACGCGGGCGAAACCACTGACAGAGGCAAATTTGTCAATATAAAATCTATCTCTTAACATAAAAAGCATCTCTGACGATTTGTTCTAGTTTCGATACAAAATATTTAGGGTAATCTGGGAATAAAATGAAACCTCTGTAGAAAGTAATCAAGTGTTGTAGACTAGACAGGCAGTATCTATTGTGTTTAATAGTTGCTAAATTTATTAATAGTTGTTTATGGAATAAGCTGGTAAACGAGCAGACCGATTACCTGATGGTTAGCAATCGGGGCCGCCCATGGACACCCGAAACACCAGGGGTGTTACAAGTGCGCTACCGGGCGATTGGGGATTAGAGACTGGAGGTTTATTGAGGATTCGGGGATTGGAGAAGGGAGTAATTAGACCTCCGGTAACCTTACTCGCAAGATGAAACACAACGCAAGTCGTGTTGTTTTACGTCGGTTTACTTTTTAATGTCGTTGAAAGGTCAATGTAGAATCGAATTAAAGTCAATAATGAAAAGGTCAATAAAACAATATAAATAGGTAACATCTCGTATATTAATCCACAGTAATATTGGTATCGCTCACACGTAAACATACAACTCGTCTAACGAATATAATGTTAAAACATCGAATACACAATCGAATAAAGTTGAGGAACGTTGAGATCTTTATTTATTCATCGACTATTTAGATACCCGTTTATGCTAATCGTAGGTTGGTAGACAAGTCATTACATGTTAGAATAGTTTATTATTTTTGTTGTTCATGCTCCAACTACGTTATTTTAGTTACTGTTATACAAACAAGTTATTCACTTATTCGTCCACTTGAAATCACTAGGAGTTTGTACATTTGCCTTAGATATCGATGGTCCCTAAGTAAAGTATCGAATCAACAAAATAGCAATTTTTTATTATTACTTTTTTGAGCTCTTTTTAAAGGATATTTTTTAATACAACTACAAAAAAGAGGAAAATTCTTAAGTTTCGCGATATTTAGAGACGTATGTTATCGGAATGTAAAACTCTAGCCGTCGTATAACAACGAAAGTTAACTCTCGCGAGCTTACGTTGTATCGGCGAGAGTGCGAAAAGGACGGAAGTAGTTCCGTCCTTTTCGCACTCTCGCCAGTGGTACAGTGGTAGCACTGTCGCACTGTCGCCAGTGGTACAGTGGTGGTTTCGGACAGTGGTAGCACTGTCGCGAGTGTACGCGCCGTCCTCGCCGCGCCCCGCAGTGCATGCGCGTGCGGCGTTGCGTTTGCGTAATACTGAGTAATTCATTCATTTATTTTAAATACTATACCTAAAGTACCGAGTAATTAGTCAATTACCCTTAAAAATGCACTCAAGATCGAGGAGAATTATTGGTTTAGTGGAAATAAAGAGTAAGAATGAACAACAACAAAACCTTGAATCAGACTCAGTAATTTTAAATCCAGGTAAGTTTTACTATGTAATGTTTTAAATATTTTATTTTACTTATATTATTACTTATTTAATATTTGATTTTAGTATATAGGTTATTTAAATTATCTATAAACTTTATCTATAAGTGCAGTTTTACTAGAATTGAAAAGGTTTACCGCGTAAATGATCGAAAAGGGCAGATTCAATTGTTTACGGCGCGTTGTCGTTTCCAAATAGTATCGAAAATACCAGTTTCGATGATGTACGTTGTTTTTTCATAAATTATTTGTATCCAAAAAGACTATTTCGATACTATACGTGGTATTATAAATTAAAATCTTTATTGATAGTGCCACTTTCGATTTTTTTGCATGGAAATAATATACTTTTTGGAAATATTCGATAGTTATTATTTGAAAATGAAGTACAAATTTGCTTTTTTCAGTATCTATTTCGTATAATTAATAAACCTGGATTATTTAATGAAATATTAATTTAAGTTTTAATGAAATTTCATTTATGTGTAACTATATAATGTTTGTTTATATTTAAATTTTAATAACATTTTATTTATTACATATTCTGTGTATTCATATCTAAGTATTTTTTTAGAGTCGCCGCTACCCGCAAGCTGTACCTTTAATGAATCCGATTGGAATAACTTAAAGGAGCTGGTGGATGAGGACTCTCCTCGGATAGAAATTTAGTGCAAGACCCCCTCTGTAAGACCATGCAATTCATTAATAATCGAAGAAAGTCCAGAGCAAAGTTCATCTGTTATCATGGACAGCAGGGAAACAACTCCGGTTCCTTCCCCAAAGTTAAACTTTGGGTCTCCCATACCTTCCACATCTCCTCCGCGTAATGAAGAACAAGAACCCGTGCCTTCAGAACAGTTAGGTGAGAATTATGTTGAGTCTACACCAAGTGTAGATTCATATATAACTGTATCGGAATGTAATTCTCCATGTAGCAGCATAGGAAACAAAAGGGAGCGTACTTTTAAAACTAACCCCGGAAAAAAAAGATCTAGTTGGCCCGAAAAGTGGATTGATAACAAAAGAAAGCACTTATTAAACTCTGGCCAACAATACGTAAGTCGAAATGGAAATATTAAAAATAAAAAAGAATTGCGTCCTGTTTGTTCATCTTCATGCAAAATGAAATGTTCTGAAAAATTTGATACAGACATTCGTAAAAACATTTTTAATAAGTTTTGGGAACTTGCCGATCATACCAGACAATGGGAATTCATGAATAACTTTACAGAAAAAAATAATAAAAAACGAATCACAACAGAGGGACCATCTAGAAGACAATTCACGACTAAGTATTTTTTACCAATACCTGCAGATAATACATTAATTACTCGACAACAGGTTTGTCTTAAAACATTTTTAAATACTTTCTGTATAACTGATCAATTTGTGCGCACTGCCCATAGTAAATTGAGCCAAGAAGGGATTACATTAACGGACAATAGGGGTAAACACTCCAATCATCCAAACGTAGTAGATACTGCAATGGTTAAGAGTGTCTGTGATCACGTAGCTAGCTTCCAACCTGTAGAATCACATTACACACGTAAAGATACCACTAAGTTGTACTTAGACAATAATTTAAATATGAACAGGATGTTTTCTCTATATAAAGAATGGGACCAATTTTCAACCTATAGCAATCCAGCGCAAACCCTTCGTCAGTACAGAGACATCATTAATGCTAATATGAACGTTGGGTTTTTTATTCCTAAGAAGGATATCTGTGATAAATGTCATAGTTATTCTAACAATACGTCTCCAACAGAAGAGCAAATACAGGCTCATAATAAACACCTAGAGAATAAAACAATAGCTAGAAAGATAAAGAATAATGACAAAGAGCAAGCAATAAAATCACCTGACACTGTATGTGCAACATTCGATTTCCAAAAAATTTTGAATTGTCCCCATGGAGACGTAGGTTTATTTTATTATAAACGTAAATTGTCTGTATTTAACATTACCGTTTTTGATTTGGGTTTAAAAGAAGGCACATGTTACATGTGGACGGAATGCACGGGTAAAAGGGGAGCTAACGAAGTAAGTAGCTGTTTGATGCATTTTGTGAACATAAAGGTTGCGGGAGATGCTAAAAAGTTCTTATTTTGGTCCGATAACTGTGCGGGTCAAAATAGAAATAGAGTCGTATATTCATTCTATATGTACATTTCAAAACGCTATTGCATTGATATTACTCATCGTTTTATGGAGCAAGACCATACACAAAATGAGGGCGATAGTGTCCACGCCCTTATTGAGAGAGAATCTAAAAGAAAACTAATTTATACGCCTGACCAGTGGTATGCATTAGTACGATGGGCAAAGGCTGAAGGGAGACGCTTTTATTAGATGACAAAAATTGGAAAAAAGATAATAGAAATGAAATTGTAAAATGAACAGCATTAAAGAAATTAATGTAAGAAAGGAGGAACCAAATAGTCTGTATTTTAAATATGAATTGAAGGGTGAATATTTTTATATAAATACCACCGTAGAAACTAGAAGCCGAAAAAAAAGAAAGGATCAACCAACAGATTAAAAAAATATTTATTTAGAGTCACTCGCTATACCAGAAGCGAAATACAAAGATTTAATTTCCTTATGTCGCTCCGGAGCAATACCCAGAGAATACCATAGATTTTATGAAAGTTTAAAATATAGTACAGTCGCCGAAAGTAGTATAAATTATAATGAATGTGATGAGTAATGTTTCTTATACATATCCTACTAAATTGTTTTTGTTAAAATGGAAATTTATGTAATTTTGTTATGTTACAATGAGAGGCTATTTTTTGTTATGAAGGTTATGATGGTGATTGATAAGTTGATTTTTTAATTAGATAAATTCCAAAGAAGTCAATCTTTTTAGTTTTTTTATTGGATTGTCATAAGTATGTTTTATTTTTAACTACAATTTATTTGCATTTGTTTTTGTCTTAAGTTAGGCTAAGCACACACTACGATTAAAAGCACGCGTTAACTTATTTTATTATTTTCTGAGATATATTTTTGTACAACTTTTATTTCAAAACTATTATTCTCATGGAAGTTATACTATGTACATACTATTTTTATAGTAGCTGTGTTTTAATTGTGATCTCATTCTTTTAAGTTCCTATTATTTTAGTTTATACAGAAGGTACTTACGATTTGTATTTGTTTAAATTTAACCTAGGTAAAAATAATACGTGATCTCAGATTTTAAAAATTACATTAAGTTTACAGAGACTGATTAAATTTAGAGTTATTTTTTATTTTTATTTATAATAACATATAACTACTTTAATAAAGATATTTTATGTAAATTCTGTTGTTGTTATTCAAAAATAATGGTAGACAGAAAAATAATAATGGTGACAGTTGCAATAAATTATTCCTAACATAATCCAAAGTAGAATATCGAAATAGGCAGATGTGATAAATTTTTGTAAATGTAATTCCCTGTAAATAATCGAAAGTGCCAGTTTCGACGCAAAAAGTCAGTTCATTTACGAAGTATACTATGGTAACTTAATTTTCTCGATAACTATTCAAAATTTACAATCTTAGCTTATACGTAATAATTTGTAGGGCCAACACAACTGTTTATCCTAATTTTTATAAAGATTTAATCACCCGTGACAATTTTATGCAAAAAATAAACTTTAAATCGCTCTCCTGCAAAGTAGCCATTTTCACTTTCGATACTTTACCTAGGGACCATCGATATATTCTTTGATTTATATTTTGATTTTTATAGTCTATGTTAAGTTCAAAGATACAGTTTACTTATAAAAAACAGGCACTGTCGACCTTCGATATTTAAGGTCAGTTCAAACTACGAAGGTATATAGTAATAGCTTAACATCATATTGACTTACATTTTTGATAGTTTTATATTGCTTAGATTCATAATTTATTTTAGTTATTTCATAACGAAACCTGCTTTTTTAAATAAGGCATTACTTTTTTTTGGGATTTGTACAAAATTAGAGCTATTGTACAGTTCGTGGGTTAAACGTTGAGGGTTAACGTGACAATGTTTCATGTGTGTAACTTTGAAACTTGAAATTTATAGAATATTAGGTTGGAAAATATGTTAAGTATTTCAAAGGTTCAGTAGGTTAGAAGGAAGTAACAGAAGGAAAATAAAAGTAAAGAAAAATGACCAGTAAAGGTAACAATAATTATGAAATGGCAAAGGGGCACAGGAAGTTACTTTTAGATTTAAAATGTTAGGACTTCTAGCTTATCTACTTATGGAAAAGGGACAATGTTATTTTATAGGCATTAGGCATAATTATACTTAGATTACTCTTAGAGTTGAGTAAGGATAAAGTAACTAGTATAAGAACTACATGACGTATCAGTTATAAGCGTTTTAAAATTGGAGATACTAGAAAAGACCCAGAGCGTGCTTATACATGAACATTTATATATTCTGTGCAATTCACGCCCGATAGTCTAATAGATCTAATTTATACCTTAACTTATTTTTTTAAAGTTCCTTTTTACAACATTAATTTTGGTTATTTGACGTAATTTATTACGTAATATTAGGTACAATTAAATTCTGACAGTCTTTTCAATAAATAAATTCACTTTTAAAAAACATTCACTGAAGTGCGCACAGTTATAATATTTAAAACAGCTCGTTATTAAGCTATTTATACAAAGTAACGATAAAATAACCAAGTTATTTAAACGTTATATAATTTTTACACACATTTACTTATGCTAACAATTATGACTTCTACAGTAGGACGCGTTTAGTAACAATATACAGATAAAAAACGGTATTTATATACTGTGTTACGGTATTTTATCAGTTATTAAATGCTAACGTTGATTTTTACTAAACGCATGCGACGGTTGACTGGAACTGCGGGTTTTGCCGTCGCATTGCTCGCCGTCACCTGAAAAACAAAAAAAAAACTCATTTAATTCTTATCAGCGACGAAGTTACTTTAAAAGTAAAATACAGTATCTTGATTTAAAATTGAGTTTTAACGACATCTCAACAACACTTTATGTAACTAGCGTATCTTATTCTTAGTTCCATACAGCATACATAGGTGGCGCTGTTTTAAGTTTTTTATTATTTAACGGTACATAATATATGTTGAGAATGCAAAGTATAATTCAGTATTAAAAAGTTAATCATAGTACGTGTTTTTTTTTAAATAAGAGCTACTTCTTTATTCATAAAATAGAAATTCTTTCAAAGACCTCTTTTTAAAAAACTATTCTAATTCACCTGTCTGCAGCACTAGTGCTGGTCGTGGTGGAGGTGTGGTTGTTCGCGTCATGTTCTTCCAATGAGTGGGAGTGAGTTGGCCTATTATTCTGCTTTCTTGAACCTTCGCCGTCCGACTCTCTTCTAGGGCCACCGCCGCCGCAGAAGCACTTGCATATTATGCGTTTGAATGCGAATCTGTGGAAAAAGGAAGAAATGCAATTGAAATATTGTGGTGTTTGATGCATATTACAGACAAATAAAGGTTTCACTTGGGTTCTTTTGGAATGTAGAAAATAAAGCTTGGTATTCAATCTAAATTAGGTGATCCTAAAAAAATAATAAAAAAAATCAGTCTCTATTTAATTTTGTCAATTGTTGTCTTATTAACACCTCTCAATTTAGAAATCGACAAATCATAAATTAGTTATTGATAATTAAGAGATGTCGCGACTGGCCCAAAAGGACATGGCGGGACGAATTAGACATCT
This sequence comes from Spodoptera picta, assembly GCA_038387885.1. Lineage (NCBI taxonomy): Eukaryota > Metazoa > Arthropoda > Insecta > Lepidoptera > Noctuidae > Spodoptera > Spodoptera picta. The sequence continues at coordinate 7,218,785 of JAZHFQ010000761.1, read as the reverse complement.
ATGACAAGGACTGGCCGCAAAAAGCTTTACATAGAGAGGAGTGGAAGGAAGGTAGGGAGGCCTTTGCCCTGCAGTGGGACGATCATGGCCTGAAAATAAATAAAAAGAGAAGTGGATTGGAAATCGTAAAGGCATTGGATAAAAACGAAAATATAGATGTAGTTTTCTATGTCAAATTGGAAGAATGTAGCATTCTATTGGTGAAAGATTTTTTTAAATCGGCCCAGTATGTTTTGAGCCTATTCGTTACAAACATACAAAAATAGGTACAAATCTTTCCTCTTTATAATATTAGTATAGAAGTATAGATATAGATATAGATATACTGATTAACCAGTTCGACGTCAAATATTGCTTGACAAACTAGAGTCTGGCAAACGAAAGTCGAGACTGAAAAAGCCCGGCAAATATAAAAAATATCAGTATAGCAACCAGTTTGCCAGACTCTATACGCTATATTCTCTTTCAACAGGAAACATAGCATTAACTTAGACTAATAAAACTTCAACAAAAACACATTCTCACCTAAAGTCCTTAGAGAACAGCGCATAAATCAAGGGGTTGATGGCAGAATTGCAGTACCCCAGCCAAAACAGCACGGAGAAGACGATGGGGCTGACACAGTCCCCACAGAACGCCCTCACGACGTAGACGCTGAAGAAAGGGAGCCAGCAAAACACGAAGCCACCGACTATGATGCCGAGGGTCTTGGCTGCTTTGGTTTCCATACGGAAGCGTTTTACCTGAAAAGATTAATAAGGTTTGGTGAAGTTGATGATAACTAGAACTTATCAATATGTATAAGATCTAGAAGCCGCAAGTGACTGTCGAGGAAGAAATTTTAGATCAGGTGAAATAATTTATGCGTATGTCTATTTTGACTGCCTCGTTGGCAAGTGATCGCAAGTGCGACTGCCGAACAAGGGGTCTCGGGTTCGGTTTTCAAAAATCTCAGTAGTAGCACGGAGCCTGGACATGTGCCCGGTATATGGCAAGAGGCTCACCCCCTATTACATGGGACTCATAACATAAACAGTGAATAAGTGGGTGTTACAATGTATAGTGGCATTAAGTGCCGTAATGTGCGCCTCTACATAGGTAGAGGCGCAAAGGGATAGCCCTTTGAGGATAAAAGGCGTGATGTTATGTTATGTCTATTTTAAGAAGCGCAGTTATTAGTGAATACATCTAGTCTAGTCTAGAATCACCTAAATCTGTCTATTGTAATAAGGATACTTATTTTTATTAAAATTACACTAAATACGGAACTAGAGAAATTAACCTAAATATACGGCAAATTGCAATTTTATTAAAATTACACTAAATACGGAACTAGAGAAATTAACCTAAATATACGGCAAATTGCAATTTTATTAAAATTACACTAAATAGGGAACTAGAGAAATTAACCTAAATATACGGCAAATTGCAATTTTATTAAAATTACACTAAATACGGAACTAGAGAAATTAACCTAAATATACGGCAAATTGCAATTTTATTAAAATTACACTAAATACGGAACTAGAGAAATTAACCTAAATATACGGCAAATTGCAATTTTATTAAAATTACACTAAATACGGAACTAGAGAAATCAACCTAAATATACGGCAAATTGCAATTTTTCTTTGGCCCACTAATAGGTACGTATACATAGAATCATCATTAATTTTCTTCACTGAAAATTCACTGGTCACCTGAGCTTTAATATTCCTCTTTCCCATCCTCCTAGTAGTCCTTGGCTTATCATCATATTCATCGTACAGGGGTCCTGGAGCCAAATGGTGTGAAGGTCGAACCCTTAGTCTACTTTCTGTCAGTTCCCTTCCATCTCGTTCATAATGGACTGCGTATAAAGATGGACTGGGAGATCTACTTGAAGACATGGAGTTCTCGTGAGCAGGACATATTTGTTCTGATGAGGGATATGATACGGAGATTTTCACCTTCTCATGAGCTCGTCGCGCGCTTGAGTGTCTGTAAGAACAAGAAGTAATAAGAGATTAAAGCACATTACAATATTATCTGTCACATGTATGAACATCACTAATTAGTAAGTGGCACTGTAATGTGTTGTATAAGGTAGAACACTTTTCATTAACGCTGCTGTCTACCTGTCACAGTCTAAGTGTGTGTACACGTCGTGCACCCTGCACATTATTATAATAAATCCAAGTATAATAAATCCGTCTACAATTTATTAATCTACCAACATAACATTATCTTTTAGTTATTTTTTATTTTTTGACTATTTGTTTGTTATTAGTTTTTGGTTTTTTTAAGTCGCTATTTAGATCAAGAGCAAGTCTTTATTTGATTTGGTATCTATCTAATTAACGAAATACCAACAACTTAGCTTAAACGAGTGACTGGACACTGAAAAGAATTTGTACTGGCCAGGCCTTTCAAATACTTTATCCTTTTTACGATGTTAAAAATAAATGAAAATTTTGTAGCCAACTACCGAGCATGACCGAAAAAAACAAAGTTTAAAAGAAATCTTTGCGAAGTTTTTCATCTACATAATATATTTTTATTTTCGTGCAGAAGAACATCAGCCTGAAGAATGTAGCCAGAACACATTTATTACACAAAAGACTCATAAGAAAAGAATTAAATCATCATCGGTCTTTATTCCCTTTCACTGTATGAGTAAAAATAAGTCTCTTCACTCACATGACGCCAAATTTTATCATGAGGCCTTTTTAGTTAAGTTCAATATTGACGTAATACAAATTTTATTCAAAAACATACCTTCTTAACCGTTCCGGAGAAGCACTAAGCGAGGTGCTGGTGGAATGATTGGAAGCATTCGACAACGGAGACCCGTGAGGTCGATTTGATCCTCTGCCTCGATGTATCCGAAGTGTCAGTCGGTTGTCATCGAACCGACTGCCCATTCCTTTGCCTGCAAATTGAGAGCAGGCTGATAATACAAATTACATTGTTCTTTGACACCATCATTTTGAGCTTATAGTTAATAATTTAGAATGACTGTACATCGATTGGTCTAATTTTGATATAGGGACTATTGTGTTACAAATTTTGTGGAAGAACGAAAATATTTGCTACGTTTGCTTCCGAGTGCAATTTTACTATGCAAAGATTCTAAGATCTATAAAAAAAAAATGACAGACAAAACCAAACGCAACAAATAATTTCTTTTTCGGCACATTTTTCTTTGTTTAAGCTTCAGGAAAGAACAGTCTATATTGTAAAAAGTACCTACAGAACAAATGTTGTCAATTGAAGGATTACATTCAGTTCATTTTCTGAATCAGACAATCCTCACCTTTCGTAGTTCTAAAACCCTGATTAATAGCTTTGGTGGTTCTAACAGCAGCTTTGTATATCCTCCAATAGAAGAACAGCATCACGAACATGGGGATGTAGAAGGAACCGAGAGCCGAGTAGACGACGTAGCCAGCATCGTTGGTCAGCTCACAGGTCCATTCGCAAGGGGGGTTGGGCACCCAACCGTCTTTTATGTCTGCTTCTTCAGGCTGTGAAATAAAGAAGATTTTATGTAATAATACGTTTTTATTAAAAGAGATGCACATTAAAAATGCGACGTGATTTAACACGCGTCTTCGTCCGCGTACAATATGATTCCTGTTTTATCCCAAGAGAGTATTTAATCGGGATTTAAAGATATTCTATTACTTAAGTTAGCCCATACTCTGCCGGTATACCAAATTTTATCAAAATGCGTTGAGTTTGAGTAGTTTCAGTATGATTGACAAACATCCAATCATCGAAACAAAGAAACATCGTCCGTCCACTCTTTTACTTATCCCATAAAAACGTGCACGTCTCACCAGCTATGATAAGTCTCAAGCAATAAGGGCGATCTCTGAACCTGATACATACTTCGTATTGAATTCGTATATTAAAAGTAAATAAACTCTAGACCCTATTGGTTGTAATGGTCATCCATGCGATCAATGTTCGATGTGAGAATCAACTACGAAACCTTATAATAAGAGTTGCAGAGGTTAGAAGAATGACGATTTCGAATTAACAGTTTTAAGAAGATTACGTATTAAAGATTAACTGCTAACAAATTAATCTTAAACAGCATATCGAAATCCGAGATAGTAATATTAGGATATCCCTATATTAAAATGTACCTATTTACAGATTTCGATCATAGCCAGACAATCTTCAGGGAATTAATCAACTACCTACGCAAAGCGTACAGATTCATTCAAGTGAATTTTCTATTTGATTTGTTTCACACTGAATTGATGTCCATAAGAGAGGCAGTGGTCATCGAATAGAAATAAATCGTTATCACGTTGAAATAACGGTTTTAATAGTTATTTATGAATGCTCCGAAATTTTTAAGTGTGGCAGAGCCATGCTTCGGCCCTAATGGGCGGGCTCGACTGAGGTTACCGGAGGCCCAATTATCCCCCCTCTCAAGTTTCCTCAATCCCCGAATCCTCCACAACCCTGAAATTCTCAATTCCCAAAAGGCCAATAACGCACTTTTAACGCCTTGGTGTTTCAGGTGTCCATAGGCGGCGCCTATTGCTTAACATCAAGTGATCCGTCTGCTCGTTTACCGGCTGGCATAAGCTGGCATTGAACTGCCTCGTTGGCTGAGCGGTCGCTAGTGCGACTGCCGGGCAAGGGGTCTCGGGTTCGATTCTCGGGTTGGGCAAAGTATTACTGGGTTTACAAAAAAATCTCAGTAGTAGCACGGAGTCAGGAATTGAGCCCAATATATGGCAATAGGCTCACCCTCTATTACATGGGACTCATAACATACCTCTACTTAAATAGTGAAAAGTGGGTGTTACATTGTGCACTCCCCTTCGGGGGTTAAAGGCATGATGTTATGCATATATCATATAGACAACATACAATATCATACATAATTAACTACTAATTTGAGTCAGGTCGGAAACGGACCGCATATGATGGATTCTTTTACAAAGACGTAACCGGATGGCTATCAAGCAAGACACAAGCGTCATATCTCGGAATCCACTCATCAGACAAGCAGAAAATTATATCTTTTGTGCCTGCTTTTGAGTGCGTGGGAGACTTACTTAATTTTTCTTGTAACGGTCTTTCCAATGTCACTTTTGTCAAGTTAAATTGTGACTTTTGATTCTAGAGATTCTAGAGTTCCACCAATAGCAGCCAGCTATGACGGTTTTTGTTTTTTTCCAAACAGATCATTCTGTTGATTGTTATTCTGCCTGAATACGTCCACTACTTAGCACAGGCCTTCTATTGGAATAAAGATTTGGCCTATTTTGGCAGGTGACTTATTTTTTTTTTTTTTTATTAAGAGGAACAGTGTCTCAGTAGTAGCACGGAGTCTGGAAATGTGCCCGGTATATGGCAATAGGCTCACCCCCTATTACATGGGACTCATAACATAAATAGTGAAAAGTGGGTGTTACTTCTGTGTACACCTCTGCCTACCCCTTCGGGGATAAAAGGCGTGATGTTATGATGATGATGAGGAACAGTGAACGGCTACATTATAAAGTCTCACTAACTACATACTTTGGAATCTAACCGATTTTCGTTGATTAGTTGAAGTTTTAATAAATACCTGGGTTGATTTTGTAGCACTAGAAACCGTAAGTACTTGTTAAACACGTCAGATTAGTTTAATTTAATCAATCACAGAAGTTTCAACAGCATTTTTTTAGTATAGTTTTCGTACATATATAATAACAGTACATGGAATCCTTAAGCCAATTATAAAGATTTTCAGAATACGTTAAGTTAAAACATGAGAAAACAGATTAGCCACACTGCTTACTTGCTCAGTGTATCTTTATAGCAATTGACAACCAAAATGATAATGTCGATCAACAGTCTATTATTTGCTTAAATATAGTCTTTTACCAATTTTCATCCTCTGTAAAATTGGCCTTCAAAAGACTATACCTAACTCTACTTGTACAGTGTATTGAACTGTACACTACCTTTTATAGTTAATTATTATGGAGTAAAGTACTCGTAGATATTTAAGTTTGAAGTTGTGAGTGTAAACACTTCTAGAAGTCCCGAAAAGTTTATTTTTAAAGGTTACAAGTAAGATTGTTAGGTGATTCTCACAGTGGTACGTTCGGTAGCGAGTTGAAGTGCACACTGGTCTACAATTGAATGCCGCGACGGAATATCGTCCGATATGTATAGTCATCATAATAAAATAAGTTTAACATAATTAGTGTACGTAAACCGTACACTACTTAACCACAGATGGGGTCCAACAGGGCCGATGCCGAGTCCCGGAGAACCTAAAGGGTTACCGGGGCTCCGGCTCGACGTACAGGAGAAGGAACGGGGTGGTTTCTAGTCAGTAAGAGTCTGACACTCCCTCCCGCCTCACCCAGGCGGAAGCAGTCATTCGATGATTTTCCCCCTTAAAAAAAACCTCTACTTGACGGTTTACATCCACCCACGTTTACATCAGAACACAAGCGTGACGCAATTAATTTTTAGGCTTTAACTTTTATGTATCGACTCGACTCAGTGAAAGATCTAGGCATTACCATAGATCGAGACTTTTCTTGGGGACCGCAACGGGAAAATGTTTGCGTCAGCCAAGTCTTTACGTAGACTTCGAAACTTTCTACCAACCGCTACCAAAATTGCGCTTGCTCAATCACTTCTCCTTCCCATCCTTGATTATGCCGACGTCAGCTATCCAGATCTTACTGAAGCGCAGTTAGATAAACTTGAACGACTTCAAAATTTCTGTATAAGGTTTATATTTGGCTTACGAAAATATGACCACGTTTCCGAATACCGAGCTAAACTCAAGTGGCTGCCGATCCGCCTTCGCCGGAATACTCATATCCTATCCCTTCTCTACAATATACTGTTTAATCCTACTACCCCCTATTACCTCAAAGAACGTTTCAAGTTCTACCATGACTCACATTTTAGACCAGTACGGTCGTCGGGAGATCTGAGACTTGAGATGCCCCAGCATGAGAGCAAATCCTACGATAAATCGTTTACAGTTCGAGCTATTCGACTGTGGAATGCACTTCCCCCTTCCATAAAACAAGCAAAGTCACTGGTCACGTTCAAGGCACGCGTGAGGGAGCATTATCTCTCCACACTGTAGTTCATTGCTGTTTCTTCACCTAGTGTCACCTATCTGTCATTGTATCTTGTTGAAAATGTACTTATGTATGTATTAGTATATGTATATATGTATGAATGTATGTATGAATGTATGTATGTATGTATGTATGTGTGTGTGTATGTATATAATTCTATATTAGAAGTAAATAAATTTGTTTTTTTAATGTTTGCACTTTTACATTATATAAATAAGCACCTCAGTACGCCAAGCTATAACTACCTCATTTAATATCCTACTATAGTATTCTATCCACCCAAAGGTTGCCTGGTAGATATCGCTTTTAGCGATAAGGCCGCCTTTGTACCCTATTTTCTTTATTTGTTCCTGGATATACTGTCTCAAATTGGTGTACAATAAAGATTATTTATTTATTATTATTATTTATGTCTTTGTAAACATAAGATTCGCGAATTGCTTACTTACGATAATTAACAAACGAATTTACCAAAGAAAATTCATAATGAATTATACACGCAAACTTCAGTGGGTCTTATGAGAATGTAAAGTAATGCAAATAGCTACCAAATCTGCGTACATTTTATTGAATAAGCATACATTTCATACCGGTCCGTAAGAGATTATAATGCAAAGAGGTTTCAACGTTACTTTGTATTTACACACTGAATCTTTGAAAGAGGATGAGATAATGATTTAAGATAAAACAACGCGTTTATTCTTTGAAGTACCAAGCTCTGTATGTACTTCCCATGGCAAGTATACTTACTGTACATTCCTCGGGTTATTTTCCTTTTAAAAAATCGAGGAATGTTTTCGAATGGCCAATCTTAGTTCAAGAATTGATATGTATGTAATTAAAAATTATGAATATGAGCGTAATAAAAGAAATTCCATAAAATATCAATACGTTGCTTTTGAATGGGGATGATGACAAGATATGAAAATTAATAATGTAATTAGTCCGTAAGTTAGGTATTTAAAAAATATTGTACACGTATTTTTTTATTTTGTCGTATAATAAAACAATACTTAGATACAACGAATCAAAGCTTAGGAGTAAGGGCTAAAACGTCATTTCTTAGTATAAAATGTACTGAGAAGTGACGTCACACGACATTTCAAATCAATATATCGCCGAAAGTATTTGTTTTTGTGAGAAAATAAAATATATGTGTATAATGATTTTAAATAATCTACTAGACGGATACTAAAATAAAAATTATTCATCTACCATATTAAATATTATGTATATGAGCGTAATAAAAAATAAAAGCCTCCTAGGTAATTCTCAAAGAAGATCAATGAAAAATTTAATGTAACACAAGCATTTCGTCAGTTATGATATCAAGTAATCCCATGGAAGAAAATCAAGAAAGGTTTTCTACTATCCACTAATTATCTCAATGGAAAATCATACAACAGGTACATAACAATAGTGTCCAAATTACCTTTTTATCCTTCCAACCGACCAGCGGCGGGAAACAGATGACAAAAGACAGCACCCAGAGACCAGCTATAAGAGCCTTAGCCCTCTTTCTACTCATGATGCTAGGGTAACTGACGGGTCTTGTGACGGCCACATAGCGGTCCAAGGAGATGGCACAGAGGTTCAGGATGGACGCCGTGCACATCCAGACGTCTACTGCCAGCCATACTGAACACCACACGTCGCCGAAGATCCATACCTGGAAAAGGAGAAAAGGTGAGAATGGTGAAAGAGTAATTATATCTCGAAATTCTTATTTGTAACTCATTTACTGTTGCAAGGGACTATGAGCGGCCTTACACCATTAGAAAGCCCTGCCTTTTTATAACATTGTCTGCGTGATACATGAAATTTTTCTTCTTTCAAATATTTAGATATAGAACTGCCATATAACGATGTATAAAAAAAAGTTCAAGACGCTGAAATTACAGTCTGTTCAAGCAAAATATAAAAAAATGCCATAGTAAGGTCCTGTTCAAAATAATAGATTGATTTACTATTCTTTTTCTTATCTCATGATCACTTTCTTTAGTAGTTTTGTCATATTAAGTAAATATATGTAATTGTTTTACGATTAAAATTTACGATTAAAAAAATCGACTTCAACCCCCTCTTGTTTGTAGTTAATTAATATACTATAACCTTTCCCTAACTGTAACTAAGAAACAATTTTTTTAAAATCACATGTAAATTGGTTCAGGCAATCGCGAGGTAATCGTGCAAAAACAAATAAACATACATAAAGGTCAAACTGAGAACCTCCTTTTTCGAAGTCTATTAATATTTTTTTACATGAAACACCATCCTCAAAACCTAGTACCTCACACCAGAAGATATTGCCTCGACTTATGTAAATAAAAAAAGTCTTCAAACTTTTCCCTCCCGTGATATTGGCAAAGAAAGTTGCCTCACCTTGTAATAACATGAGCGGGCTCCACTTGAGGCATAAACCTTAAGCAAAGTTTCAAATAGACGCGAGGCGTAATTCTCAAAACAGGTATAAGTAACAGGTATTGCATAGATAACTGGTAACTGCTGCTCGCCGTGAATCACAGCTCAAGTCATAATCACAGGTTAAATCACAACTGGTCATCAGTCGAATTTAAAAACCGATGTTAATGCAAAAATCTTCCAATCGACCTTGATTTTTGACGAAAATTTCTAAAGTTCTAATGTCAAAATTAATAAAGATTTGAATTAAGATAAATTATTATTATATTCAGAATGTATAATTATTAGTCTGTTATCGCTATCGGAATCGATAGGTGTACCAAAGAGTTGTCTGTTTCCAATACCTGTTACTAGGTAATAGCATCGATGTCGACGTTCAATACGAACTTGTTGTTACTGAATAACAAGTATTAAGAACAGTGATTCTAATGTACCAATAACAGGAATAACAGTTATAGTCAACCTGTTACAACCCAAGTTTAGTTTCAAAATTGCAATATGAATGGTGACAGACTTCCTCAATGTATTATCTTAAGTGCCTCATTCCCTTCATCTGGCCATTCTGAGCCTTATTGCCTTTATGGGATACGAAACTGCTTTGTTATTCGTTTATGATGATTATGTTGTTTTTTTGCTGCTAATGACGTCATTTCTGTTTGTTTATAAATGGAACGGGATGTGGGATTGTTAAAATTGGTTTGGGTGTTTTTTGAGAAAATTGTAGAATAATACGAATTGTGATATCTAATGTTTATGGTCTAGATAAAAGTAATATAGTACTGTAGTATGCCTCTGTAATATTATGCGGTGAGTCTGTGTATATATGCCAAATACAATAAGATTCTATGCAGTTACTAAGCACCTACATAATTAACCAGAAAAAAAAAGAATGCCCCATTTTTTCAATTTAGATATATCTCTTGCTTGGGATTTCCACTAGTGACTATGACCACATGGACTAAAGCTCTGATCCATAAAAACTCTTTTCTTAATCGTTCTCTGCAAATGCAACTATTTTCTTTAACGTCGACTTACAAGGAAAAACTGTACCTTACTTTAAAATTAAGCGCTTCCATCGCTTCACAGCTTGCGGCCGCTAGATCCAGCGCACAGCATAGGTATACTGAATGACCTACTTTCATTCAATTCAATGAGAGGCGTATCAAAGGCGAGCTTGCACCTGATTCGTTGGGGCTGACCGAGCAAACAGCTTGTACACACAGGTACAAATCGAGCTAAGCAAACCAGTATAAACTGACCGTTGACTGTGCAGAAAGATCATACAATGCTAGACCATGATGAACTGGTTTGGATAGCTTGTTGCGTTGTCGCTGTACAAAGAACTGGTGTGTACTGAGATAGTAATAGTGCTCTCGCCTGCTTAGTAGATGGGATGAATTGAACTTCATTCATGGAATTGCGATGTGGAGAGGAAGGAGGGGTAATATTATGTAATTGTAGTTTTTGTTGAATATTTTTTTTTAAACTGACTGCATCGTTGGCTGACGCCGATTCCCGGCTCGGGCAAAGTATTACTGGGTTACATTACATCACGCCTTTTATTCCCGAATGGGTAGGCAGAGGTGCACATACGGCACTTGATGCCACTATACTTACATACAATGTAACACCCATTTTACACTATTTATGTTATAAGTGCCATTTAATAGGGGGTGAGCATATTTCCATATACCGGGCACAATTCCAAACTCCGTGCGACTACAGAGAAATAAAAAAAAAACAGTAATCGGGAATCGAACCCGAGACCCCTTACCCGGCAGTCGCACTTGAGTGGTCCTCAGCCAATGAAGCGGTTGTACGGATTCTACTCGAACAGTAATGGTACAAATCTATTTACCCACTTGTCTAACACTAGACCTAGTGCTAAAATTAGTCTAGCTCCCACAGATTAGCATAGCTTAGGAGGTACGTCACGTACGTAGGCTCTAGACAGGTTGTATGTATGATGTGCTTACCACAAATCTGGTTAATATATCGCCCTGTATGCAAATAGATACATACTGTAGGTACGTTGCGTGTTGATCAACAGATGTGGCGCTCTCGTGTGTGTGTGTGTTGGTATAATTTGTTGTGGGTGAATTTGGGAATCTTGATTATAGTTTAGTTTAGTTATTTGATAAGTAATGTGTGAATTTAAAAGAAATGTAACCATAGCGGTAAATAGTTCAATATGGCTCTCCATATTGGTTATTTGGCTTACCTATAAAATTTTCAAGCTCTCCACAGACAACTAATCTGTCTTACGAAGAAGTGACTAAGATTTGTACTTCAATACGAAAAATTGTAAGTTCTTCTGTAGATCCAAGAACACTGTTTTTTTTAAGGGGGAATATCATCGAATGACTGCTCCCGCCTGAGTGAGGCGGGAGGGAGTGTCATACTCTTACTGACTAAAAACCACCTCGTTCCTTCTCCTGCACGTCGAGCCGGAGCCCCGGTTACCCGTTAAGTTCTCCGCGACAAGAACACTGGTTAGAGTCATTAACAAATATGTTATAAAGACAAACTTTGACTTTGACTTTGACTTTACCTTTGACTGAACCCAAGAGTCCTTACAGTCAGCTCGGCAGTCACACTTACGACCACTTGACCAACGAGGCAATCATTAATTAATTAATTTATAAATTACGTTTAAAAAAACTTACTTGAACTTCCCTTTTCTTGAAGTAGTTTCATCTACTAAAAGTGTAACAAACACTTTTCTGAAAACCGCATAAAACCGGTTCAGTCAATCGCGAGATATTCGCGGACAAACATACATACAACAGGTCAAATTGAGTACCTCCATTTTTATGTTTTTGAAGTCGATTTGAAAAAGGACATTCCTATGACATCATTACTTTCTTATAGAAAGACTTACTCCATTCACTAAGATGGTAATCAGCTTGAAGCAGGTATTTTTAGGGGGGGGGGGAATCATCGAATGACTGCCCCCGCCTGGGTGAGGCGGGAGCATCAGCCCTATTGGGCCCCATCCGTTTGAAGCAGGTGTAAGCCATATATTACTTACTTATTGCCCGCAGACTACAGTAAATGAAAGCACACTGCAATAGTAACAGGGCTATGTAAATAAAAATCGACTGTGGCGAGTATTGCGGTGGTTAGGGTTGACAGAAATGAGTTAGAATTTGTATCGTAACTAAGTATTTTCCCGGAGCTGCGGACTAGAAAGTTTGTGCCTGAATTTTGTGAAGTGTGTATAATTCTTTTATAAACTACGTTAAAAAACTAACTTCACCCTCCCCCCCCCCTCTTGACATACTAAAATCTTTATCTTTCCTTAGAGTAACAACTGACAACCGCATCATGCATCAAAATCGTTCAACCAATCGCGAGATAACCGCACACAAACACCCTTTTTAATTCGGTTAAAAATGAACAGAAACATAAATTGAATCATCTTCAACAGCCCATGATGGACTATATCGTTGGGCCTCTACAAAACTAGATGATTTGATAGAATCTCGATGCTTGACACGCGTTTTCATATACTTAAAGGTATTTAATTATATATACCTTTAAGTATATGAAATATAAATGTGTTTGAAGTGTGTATGTATGTGTTGTGTGTATGTGTGTATTTGAAATAATATATTATTTATTTATTTCTTCTTCACAACACATAACAGTGAATGGCGGACTTAATGCCTTAAGGCATTCTCTTACAGTCAACCATAGGGAAGTGCCGAGAAATGAAATGAAGTGGTTGATGCGAAGCCAGAACACAATTCAAAAAATTAAATTGTTATGTAATATTAGTATCAAAGGTTCCGATTAAATTTATCACAGAGTAATGCCGTCTGATTTTTGTCAAATAATAGGTTTGTATTCCTAATATACATTTTAAAACATAAAATTAAATCAACACCCTGTTTTAAACACCACAAGAATAGGGGTCTACCCTATTCTACTACTAATTTTTATTTTAATGTCCGTCTGGTAGATTATTTTAAATCATTACACGCGTATTTTTTATTTTCTTACAGAAACGAATACTTTCGACGATAATTATATTGATTTGAAATGTCGTGTGACGTCACTTTTATGTACATTTTATACGTAGAAATGACGTTTTAGCCCCCACTCCTAAACTTTGATCCGTTTTATCTAAGTATTGTTTTATTATACGACAAAATAAAAAAAAATGTCTAATATTTTTAAATATCTACTAACTTACGGACTAATTAGATTTATAATTTTCATACTCTGTCGTCATCCCAATACTATGTCACTTAAAAAAAATATTGCCTTAAAACTTTACACATCACTATCAACCCTACGAACGCGCGAGGGGTATAAAGTGTTCCAATAGAGTCAATATTTAACGTGGCGTTGCATTCTTTAACGGTGATACTTTAGCTTTTAACGCTACTAGGTATTGTGAAGTCATGCCAAAAGCAAACTGGAGTTACATTAAAAATTTCTCATTTTTGCCTAAAGCCACCGAATTGGGTTTAAGAATTACGACTGTTGGCGGTACTAAAATATGGTTTTTAAATCGTCGCAGTGTTTTCTTGTTTGGGAAATACATACATAGTTAATGTTAGGATTTTATAGGAAAGTCTCAGGTTTTAGTTTGATTTTGATTTGATTTTAGAAATAGGTATTTAGGTTGTTTTTTTTAAGTGTAAATATTTCACTTATTAGTTATATTAATGTTAGTTTAAATTAATTTAAAGTTGTATATATTTATTCATAATTGTCGTGGTGGTTCGAAGTTTACAACGCCCGCTATTCATGTATAAGGGTGCAGGTTCGAAACCTACCAACGGCAAGTGCCAATATAACTTTTTCTGAGTTATATTATGTATTTTCTAAGATTATTCAGACACCACTGACAAACGGTGAAGAAAAACATCGTGAGGAAACCTGGGCTTATAATTTCTAATTATAAGTTTGAAATCGCTAACCCGCATTGAGCAAGCGTGGTGATTAATGCTCAAACCTTCTCCGTGTGAGAAGAGGCTTTGCTCAGCAGTGTGCATTTATGGGCTGTTGATGTATTCATAATTATGTATAGAATTGATAAAAAATTTAGTGATAAAAAAACAAACGAGGTATTTAAATAAAAACAAATTCAGCCATCTAATTTAAAACAGATAACTTTTTAATAAGACAACAGTGACATTAAGTGCCGTAATGTACACTTCTGCCTATCCCTTTGGGGATAAAAGGCGTGATGTTATGTATGTTATGTACAACTTTGGTCATTACTTAGATTCACTTGTCACCCGTGGTTGTAGAATAGAAGTCGCCTATACCAGCTGATCGTATATTCTCTCAAAAGAAATACAAACAAGTATACATACTTTCTCATTTATCACATCAGTAAGGAGTAAGGATATCCATGTCTCATTTCTAATTACTATACATAAGTCACCTTCAAAACTTACAGTCTACTTTTGCTGTCAAGTGTAAAATGTCAAATAAATCGTTCTAGTGGCATATTAACCCTTGTCATGCTGACACCTTATTTCCGTGTGTTTATAGCTGACAAAGTATCAAGGAGGGTCTAAAGGGCCTTGCTTTACGATCGGTGCGAGACGAAATACCTCGGCATTTATAGGGTTAACGCTACTATTAAATTGATAAGTACATTAGTGAGTAATCTTAACTGAAAACTGAGTTAAGATTTTGTGTATGCGACTGTAATATTGCACCTGATATTCTTCGAAAGGGTAAGCAAAGTTGTGCAATGTAATTAACATATTATTTCTTACATTTTGTGAACAAACATAGTGTTATTAAAAAAATTCAATCAATGTATAAGATAATTAAAATTAGGAATGAACATCGAATTTTTACGAAATCCAAAACTAAAGATACTAGTGAAAAACCAAATCGAACATAATTACTGACGCGTGACGTCACACCCTAGATACATTTTATACCTAGCAATGACGTAGCGAGTCCTCAATCATAGACATTATTAAATAATTTTATTAAACTAACTAGTTTACCTACAATAATTCAAAAGGTAAATACGTGTCTGATTATTGTCTAAATAATGATTAAATTTATCTTTTTTATACCGTAACATCATCCCTATTACATAGGCGTATGTGAGGGGAATTTCTCCTGAAATTTACATACATAGGTACTTAAGTAAGATTGAAATAGTTGGGATACTGTAAGGAAGTTGGTCTCAAACTTTCAGAAACTGAAAGCCTGCCGAGTTAATTAAGTCGCGTCTTTAATTAGTTGACTGTGTCGGTGGTTTAATGAGCGTGGAGTGTTCGATTTTGGGATGGGAGTTCAATTTCGTGTTGATTTTATTGTGTCGTTGTTCCGCTTAACTCGTCGAGTACCGTCATTATAGACACAATTATAGAACAATAGGTTGCGGTCACCGGTGACCGCTTGGTGTTTGACAGTTTAAGCTTTAGACTGGTTCAAAGTTATTTAGGGAACAGAGTGTATAGTTCCCTAAGATCGGAAAAGGAGGATCCTCCGACCAGGCGAGGTGATCGTGCCTGGATTTTCTATCCGTGTTAAATCCAATGTAAACTTCACATGTGCGATGTAGTATTTTTGTGACGTCATCCGTTGATTTGTTTGAACTGTCATTTGACATGTGTCGCCACAGTTATACTGTTTTTCTAGTTTAAAATCCACAGCAATATTTTAAATTTTTTATAGGTAAGCATTTAATTGTTGCTACTAGAAATTAATATTTAATAATAATAAAAAAGCTATTATATATAAACTAAGTTTAAAAAAAACCGACTTCAATTCCCTCTTTTTTGAATTCGATTAAATAATATACTAACACCTTCTCCTAATTGTAACAAATACTTTTCTGAAAACAGTATCAAAAAGCGGTTAAGTCAATCTTAAATTAAATTAAATTGAGAACCTCCTTTCGTTTTGCTTTGAAGTCGGTTAAAATCCATAATAATAAGTGGCCATTATATTTGGACCAAATTTTACACAGGTAGGTACAATTTATGTAATATATGTTCACATAATTATGTCTGTGTATCATGACCTTTAGGGAGGTTTGTGGTCTATGAATATTAGGGCTTCTGTGTATAGAGGTATTATGTTACCAAACCTTCAAAGTAGGTTTATATAGACTTAGTATACCCATACTTATCGTCACGACGTGAAATCTTCGAAGGGACAGACAGAGTTGCTCGGTTCCTAAGTGATAGTTACCGACTTCAAAATAGGAGGAGGTTCTATGTTCGGCTGCTTGTTTGTTTTTTGTTTGTTCGCGCATTATTCCGCCATTTGAGAACCGATTTCTAGAATTCTTGTTTTGTTTGAAAGGGTATACTCTCGAGATGGTCCTATTTATAGGTCAGGATCTGATGATGGAATCCTAGGGAAACCGAGGGGAACTTTCGAAAATTCTAGGGGCAAGTAATGCGTCTATCATGTTTTTCAATTAGGATTTTTAAATACTACAATTTGATAAGGGTCAGGGATGGAGCCGACTCCTCAGCGCTTTATATTAACTATCTTGTGTTTGGGCTTGATTAATTTGTATTGATGAGGATTTTACACCTAGATAGAGTGTGGCTGTCATTAAGGCTCTGATGATGAAGAAGATTAATTGTTAAGAGAACTCCTTAACGCTGTACATTAACTATCTTATGTTTGGGCTTGATTAATTTGTACTGGTGAGATCTTTACACCTAAATCGAGTGGGACTGTCATTTATGGTCTGATGATGAAGAAGTGTAATTGTTAATAGAACTCTTTAACGCTTTATCTCTCCAGTCTCCCCCAATCCCTGAATCCCCCACTATCCTCGAATTCCCAAAAGGCCGGTAACACACTTATAACGCCTCTGGTGTTTCATGTGTCCATGGGCGACGCCGATTGCTTACCATCAGTTGACCAAAGAGTCATTAAAAAAACTTCACGCTACATAGACGCGATGGAAATCACAGTTTAAAATAAATCAGAGTGCTGTTGCTCGATCGCTTTCAAACATGTAGTTCTGCAGTCAACTCTTTCGATACCAATGCAGTCTATTCTGCGACATGGCAAACCACAAAATAACAAAACTGATATTTCCATTCTACAATAGTCGCTTGTCTAACGAAAACAAGCCTATCGCAAGAACATTCGAGAAAGTACTCAGACAATTCCTGAATAGTTAATACAAAATTCTTCTAATAAGAAACACGCGATGCCCAGACAAGGCAAATATTCAGAAACAAATGCAATAAAAAGAAAAATTTCTTAAATTGGCTTTCACTATTATGAAATACCTAACCTAGATTTCTAGTATTATCTGATTTAGTTTTGCTTCATTGGTTGAGTAGAGCAATTGAAATTCAAATTACCAAGCTAGTGTCAGTTTTGATCATCGAGTGAAGCAAAATATTTTAGATGTTTTTAACTTCACAATAATTAGGAATGAAACAAAAACATATTCGCTTACTAAGTTCAACGCTTCACACTTGACAGGCGGAGTGAAGATAAGTTCAGCAGTTTACATAAGTTCAGATTTAACAGACTACGCTGCCACCTGGTTTTTCTCAAGCTTCTGCTACCTGGTTTCTTTCAGTCAACTTTTGAAATGCCCACTAAAAGAGCCAGGGATGTGTAATTGTATTGAACTCTGTCATTATTACATTCATATTATTATATGTTACTCATATAACTACATTATCGACGAAAAATGCATTACAAGTCGGTTTACATACCGTCATTTCTGACTAACTCTTCTAAGAACGTTAACATGCACTCGATCCCTATCTTACGGTATAGTTCCAAGTACAGGTAAGTCCTAAATCCGGCCTAGTTTCGCAAGTCTATGCGAATACAAGTATACCGTTACAAATGTTTCAAATAGCTCGGTGAAGCAGTTTTCGTGAATACCAGCACGCTTCCATTTTGTACAGAGGTTCTCAAAGTATGTTTGTGTACATGTGGATAGAGTATGTGTAGTGGACACGATAATATTGCTTTGTTTTGGTATATTGACAAACTGAGGGAACTAAAATGAAGATTTTAATTCAATATTTTTAATAGATTAGTTTGCTATAGAAATTGGTTATACTATAAAACAAAGTAACAATTGTGTTGGTAAGTGATTCCTTTCAAATTTTTAAGAGAGATATTTATTTATTATAATTATCATTAGATATTTATTCTAGATATTTTGAAATGAATTTCGGAATGGATAGGTACCTAAATATCTATAATATTATTAGCTGGCCCGGCAAATTTCGTAAAGCCTAAAAAATATTTTTCTCACCTCTTAAATCTTCCATAAACTTCGACGAA